>CM057009.1:210983119-212183119 GCA_029891345.1 Dryococelus australis | reverse complement strand
TTGCACCTCGCAAAAAATTTCTCAAAATCTGTGTCACTCTTAACCCTGTCATTACCTATCCGTACATCTATGAGTCGTCTCCCAATTGCTGTGTCCAAGTTGGGCAGTAAACTCTCATTGGACGAGGACAAATTAGAATCTGAATACGATTCTGAATCGCTCATGTCAGGAAATTAACTTTCTGTGTTGGATGAATCCGACCCAGAATAATAACATTCTGCCTTGTAACTAATGCTCCGGTGCTTGGGTTTGAGGGATTCCAGCATGATTTAAATTATCCTCTTCTCACCTAAGCCAACTGTCGACAACATGGATATTAAACGAAATAGAGAAAAATTATAAACATTTACATCGACACAATAAATACCTGAAAAATATTAGTCACATATACGATCGAATAAAAGGGTTGCAGTATCTATAACGAAATCTCAGCCCTGTAAGTTAATATTACCCTATAGAAGCATTCTCGATATTACAAAGTTTAAATTTAAAATATTTAACTTGAGAGTATCAAAACAGGGTAAAAAGTATCACTGAACCAAAAGACTTAATAAGTTTAACATTTAAAGCAAGTTATTAAAGACTTTAATATATTGTTAAAATAAAAAAAATATATAGCTAATGTTTCAAAAGCTGCTATTAAAAGTTATTTTTAAAAGGTGAGCAGCTAACATCTTACTTTTCTGATAATAAAATATTAAATTCCTGGTAAAACAATCTCCAGATCTAAAAGTCATGACAAACTCATATTATAAAATAATTAAAACACGATAAAATAGTTTTAATCATATGCCTACAAAAATTTTACAAAAATTGCTAAGAAATTGAATAAATTATTTTTAAACATGTTGAAGGATTTTAATCCCACTAAACAAGTTAAAAAAACCCGACAAACATTTTTTAATCTCTCACGAAATTTTATATAATTATTATAAAAAATATTTAAAAAGATATTGAAAAATACGATAAGAATATTTTACAAATTGATAAGAAGTGGCAAATTATAATTAAAAATTCGATAACAAAATATTAAAAGTTTTAAAAGTTATTAAAATATGATAAAACATTTTACATAAAAATATTATAAATTACATTTACTTACATTACAAGTGTCCTTGGCATGGAAGTACTGGAGATTTATCGGAAGTGTTTACCAGTGGTCCGTTCAATGAACTACCGGCAAAACCCCGTAACGCCCAGTTATACAAGAGCATTGAGCACAACTTGTCAGTAGTACGAATGTAGATGTTAGAAAAATCAAGCTTACTGGAGATGGGCGCTCAGAAACGTCCGTACAGGTCGAAAGATGAACAGAGACTGTCACAGAAGGGGAGGCAGAGGGGCTTTATATATTGTCACACACCCCATCTCAAACGAGCGCATTTCAAATGAAATATTTTATTGCGCAGAGAAATTAATGAATTGTATTTAAATGCATATTGTTTGCAACGAATTACCAAATGTTTATTCCACGAAATTAGGCGAAATACATTTAAATTAATGCATGGCACAGGTGATAACTTTTGGCTAAATAATGCAGAAAACATTATGTTTCTCACAGAATGACAGCCCAAATGATAGGTCGCGTCCCCTTGTTTGAGTTTCTGCTGGATTCCCACATCTGCAGCGGAGAGGCCGTGAACCCGGATACGTGTAATTTACGTTAACAGCAAATACGAGGGGAGAGCTGGACAGGACCTCAGTTTCAAACAGAATTCTCCATTGGCCTGTTTTGTGTTGAATTCTCAGAGACGTAATCTCTTTAGCAGCCCTAGCTAGCTTGAACACTTTTCAAGAAACCACGAAGTTTTTTCCATGAAACATTTACCATTTATGTTTTAGAAACATAGGTCCTCAAACACGTTTCTTTACTACAGCCCATAATATATAACCTACAGTATATGGCCCATGGACTGGACCGTGTTACTATGGAATGCCATCGCAGTTTTCGATTGCATGATACACGACACCTTACACTACAACAATAAACCTATAATAGTGTAACTGCATAGGAATTAGTTACATATGTGTGAAAGCGTATTGATGCACTAGAAGGAAATGTTCAAAATGTCCTCCATCAGCACGAACAATTGGATCAACCCGCCATTGCTTGGATACCAGGATTCGTTGATGAATTCTTGGAAAATTTCTGATAGTTCCGCAACCTACCACAAAACTGTTATGGAGAGTGCCCACATCGTCCACTGGGATTGCATACACACGCACCTTTAGATATTCCCACAAATAAAAGTCTAGTCGATTCAAATCAGGCCTCCTCGGGGGCTGGTATGGGGCTGCTAATTATAGATGTGATGGCATTCCACATTAACATGATCCAGCCTGTGGTCCCATACACTGTATGTTATGTATTACAGGCTGTAGTAAGGAACCAAGTGTTGGCAGGCCTATATTCATATAACATTTTTTCATCTTCCGGATGTGAGGAATGTTTATCCGAATTATTATCATGCAATTTTGCAACATTCTGTATAGCGGGTATGTTGTCATACTCCATACACTCACTCTCCCAAGCTAATAAATGGCGATTATTTGTAACCCAAGTGTTTGTCTTCTTATTCTTCTGACTTGAATATTTCCAGCCAAAAGTTGGTTTTAACTGAATACTGTTGTGTGGTATTGCATGTCGGCAATAGCCATTTTTTAATGATAAATGTATTTGGTGCTTGGAAACATTGACTAATGCAGAACATGTTCACTCATCAACTTTGAAGAATGGCTGACTCACATTAGTACTTTAACTAATTTATCTCGAACATTATAATATACTAATCTTTCATGAATGAATAATGCAATAACTCGAGTATTTGTGGGGAATGTTTGCATTTGCACTAATTTCAATTCGAGAATCAATGACATTATTGGTGATGCTGTCATTTTGTTAACTGATTTCAAACTTTAATATATGTGCGATAATTTTTAATGTTTCAAGATTCAATATTAGTACACTGTCTTTATTGTAATATGTTTCTTGGAATAGTTTGTACATATGTTAACAAAATAGGTACTCCATTTGCGAACTGGATGTCAAAGTCCATGTATGGATATGCTTGAGTATAGAGGAATAGTTTTATGTTTCTAATATTGCAATGGTCTAAGCAATGATCGGTCTGCCCTTAAATTGTTTTGTCTGTTTGTTTGAAAACAAACATATAATGACATATATCGGTTTTTCATTTGAGAAACTTGATCTTATATTCCATACAATTTCCTTCGTTGCTGGTAATTAAGGAACAGTCTGCAGACTCCACGACCTAAATGCAAGATCTACCTAGCAAACATGGAAATACGGGCCAGATTCGGGCCGGTAAAAGCTAGCCGACAAACGCTGGCCAGCCAATACAAGCTCGCTGTCTTATGCCGGAAGCAACCTGATGGAAATATGGACTGGCAGCTAACTGTTGGCTGACAGTGTCGGGCCTGCGACAGCTGAATGTCGTTACGATGCCGAGCCTGCGACTAGATGTCACTACGAAGCCAGGTCTACGATGGCTGGATAACGCTCCGATGCCGGGCCTGCGACAGCTGGTTGTTGTTACAATGCCAGGCCTGCGACGGCTGGGTGTCGTTACAATGCCGGGCCTGCGACAGCTTGATTTCGTTACGATGCCGGGCCTAGAATGGCTGAATGTTGTTACGACGCCGTGCCAGCATCGGCTGGATGCCCCTACAATGCCGGGCCTGCGATGGCTGGATGTCGTTATGATGCCGGGCCTGCGACGGCTGGATTTCGTAACGATGCCGAGCCTTCCATGGTTGGGTGTCGTTACGATGCCGGGCCTGTGACATCTGGCTGTCATTACAATGCTGGGCCTGCAAAAGCTGGATGTCATTATGATGCTTGGCCTGGAGCAGCATGATCTCCAGAAATAAGCAGTATAACCATGAAATAAAACCATTATTTTTTTTATAAAAATTTGATTAATTGATATTTTCCCTTTACATATATTCTGTTACTTCTCAACACATATGATATGAAATTCTTTTGCTTACCGAGTGCGGGATTCGAACCTAACACCTTTCAGTTGACAGTCCGACATGCTAACCTATTCACACCATGTGGTAAGTTGCAGATTCTCTCCAATAATTTAAAATATGTTATGACACAATTTATTGTAAAGGAATGTATAAATTCCATGACAATATTACAAATAATTTTAAAACATGGATTATTTAAAAAATATTCCTTTAAAGCATGCAAATATAATTGTTTTTGTTAGTTTTTAATAAAGGTATCTGGCGGATGGTTGTACAAATGAAAAAAAAATTTAAAATAAACAAATGCCATGTACTCCCACGTTACACAATCACAAAAAAAACATGCTCACAGTTAACACACGGTCTAAAAAAAGACATCATGCCATTAACCGCTAACTAATATCATGCCTATTCAAAACACTTTCCAAAAGTTTGTCGGCAAAAAACCATCATATTTATATCTTTATTTTTAAAAAGAGCCTTGACTAGAAAACATTACTCGGCCAGAATAAATAAGATAATGGCCAACTTACCGAAAAAAAAACAAAGAAGTGGTGTCGGAATCGGCCCAGAAACATTTTTTTTGTGCTTGCAACATGTTTGCTATGCGATATCATGCCGACATATTTTCGATGATATCCATCTGTCTCAAAAAAGATATCATGCTGTTGTCAGATGGCTATCTTCTGGCATTGAAACGACAGTTTCCGACAGTATAGGTATCTGGCCAACAATTTGCCTACACTTTGCTGACACGTTGTGTTTGCTGGGTAGGTTCTTCCTGTTTTCAATATATTTAAGAAAATTTACATATTCTCGAGCGTTAATTTCAATATGTGGATGGCATCAACCATTCTACTCTACTTAGTTAAAAAATGATGCCTTCCTTGTCATTGACCGCATTGTGTAAAGCATTAAAATGTGAATTGTTAAATAGAGTAACTAATTGTTTGGTATTTACTATAATATGCTTACAGTCCTCAGTGAATTCCATTAACATACTTAGCGGCATAATAACTTCGTATTTTCCACCTGGGTTTATTGCAGTCCATAATTTTCAGCATGATTCCAGCTGTACATACATCATTTTTAGTTTGCGAGAGGTGATTATTTATTGTGATGTGGTACCCACATCTCGAATTTGGTCAGTTTCAACCCCCATTCAGTAGGCATGCAATTCTGTCTATCAAATGAAGTATACAGTTTCGAATTATTCCCATAGTTATTGGGTTACTACCATCAGCTTTCTTTTGTGAACTTTCCTTGAACCACAAGGCCGAATTCGACGATAAAGTATGAATTTTGTATTCTGTATAGGAATCCCTATTTCTGACGGGAACATATATGGTCCTGCTCGGAACGATTCATACACATGCATTTCAATATTGTTTATTGCATCTTTTTACATTATGGGCTGCTCGACATTAAGTACGTCTTCTATTTATATTAACTTTGTGTCCTAGTGTTATTAAAAACAATTTGTTGCCTCATGTTAATCGCACTGAGTTCTTAAATGAAGTGGTCGCTTTATTATTCTGCTTACATTTTTATAGTTACTTTCTTGGAAGAGTATTTTTTAATTGAACCGCCCACTTTTTTTTTTTAGCTAGATTCTTCTGAGTATGATACAGAAGACCCATTTTGCTTGTAATGCACACGATACATGTGTTTATAAACTAATCATTTTTCTTTAAATTTATTCACACTGTAATTTATTTGTTTAAAAAATTAATAAGTTTACAATTTTGGTCGACAAGTGCTATAACTATTTCATGAAAACAATGAACTATTACTGGAGGATAAATTAAAATATTTGGTTTCCAATATTATCTTATATCCTGGAGCTACAGCACAAGTGAATTTGTGTATTGTGTTTGGTGGTTTTCCATTTATATGAACCACTTACCATATACACGACATAAATTTACTGATTAAATATTAACTTGTTTTGATCATTAAAATTAATTAATTAATTCTGTTGAAACCAAGGATTCTTTGTGATGTTCTGAAACTAAGAAATAAGAAAAAATGCTCAGTAATGAACTTAAAATAATATTCTTCATGTCCAGAAAAGTTTTATAGATTTATATTTGCGAATCGAAGCAATATTCCACGAATACACATAAGAGAGGGATCGCAGTGGCTAGAGATCTCATTTCCCATCGCAAGTACACACACAGCATCCTTTCTTTTCTATAGACTTTTTCGCACAGACGGTCCACCTCAACACCAGCACCTTCTTCACTCGTCTCTACGCCCCATCAAGGCGAGTTAGGTTCGATTTTGAGCAACTGTCTCCCCTGCACACAATCTCCTAAAATGTAGTAGGACACTATAACTATAGGATTTTAATAATTTTCATCCATTTTACTCTATACAGTACTTGAAACAAAGCTTAGTAGATCATAAAATGGTGGGTCTGTATAACTAACAATGACCATGTTTATTGAAACCACGACAACCAAATTGGTCATTTAAACTAGAAACTTGTGTACATGTAGCTTGTATAAAATTATAGACTTTAATAATCAGTCCATTAGTACAAAATACATTTTTATTTTAGAATATCAAAAGTGGATTTATTTTGTGGCTAAATGTATTCTCACTGTTTTAATTTATACATGTTTTTATTATGCTGAAAAAAATGTTAAATATCTCAAAGAAGCAGGCACTTGGTTCAAATATATTATCTAAACTACAATAAGTGTCAGTGGTTGGGATTTATCATCTGGTGAATTTTTTCCCCCTTCTGAACAGGGTGTATTTTCAAGATTTACTGAACAAGCCACTTTATATTTCTCACTACATGCAAATACAGTATTTAAATTCTTCCTTTTTATGTTTTAATTGTCAGTCCATTTACATATCTTTGACAGGATTGGGAATTTATTTTGCAGTGAAACATTTTCCATGTGATTGGTGGAAAAATCTGTAGCAAAGTTCACTGCAGTTCTGCACACAAGTTTTGTGGAGGAGAAGATCGAATTAAAAATATATGTAACCTAAAAATTACATTTTTGGGAAATGCTGAAGGGTTTCAAAATAATGTATACATACAGTACAAAAGTTGCGGCGAAAGGTGTATTCTGTACTTTAAGTAAGACGATATTGCAACCATTTCTTTAATATAAACACCAAATGCTAAACAATGTGGTTCACACTAGATGCAGATGAGGCAGATAGTCACTTTAAAAAAGTTTAAATTTTTATGTTATTTCAGTTTTTCTGTGTCAGAATTAATTTTTATATGTAGTAAATCCAGAAATATGCCTACAATTCAATATTGGTGGACATCCTTCTCTAGTTACTTACTATGTATTATAACAAACAATTTGCTGTCTATGAAGTAAAGTGAACCATTACAAACATTTAATTCATGGTGACAAGGAGGCCTTTAGGTTACCAATAATAGGTATATAAAAGTACCGAAGCTCAAATAATCACATAGTCAACAATCACACAAAACATCGCGACTGCGCAACTGGGCGGAAACTGTGTCGTCCTTTGTGTGTGCCTGTTGACAAAAACTATACCGTGAGTACTTGTGCTTCCCACCTTTTAAATACAGTAGAATAATGTTATAGCGTTTTTCAAGGAGTCAGTAAAAAAAATGGTTATATGCAGGAAAATATAATGAGGAATTAGTATTACACCTGTAGGGACACATCAAGCTAAACAAAACCCAATGACATACATTCTGGATGCTTGCTCACTCATCTACTGTTGGTTATCTTAGTAATGGTCAGGACCATCGCCCCTGAACTCCTTAATATTTCTAGTATAAACTGTTTTCTGTATATGTTTGTAGGCTACTGCACTGTTAATATGTCTGAAATCTTACTTAAGATAAAAATAGCATTTGAGATGCTGCATGGAATTGAACAAATACTGACGTTATAAGCAGAAAATGAAAAATATGAACATTGTTATATGCGGCAAATGAAACAATTAAGCCTTACGGGTAAATGGTGGGACCATGAAATAATGGCGTTATATGCAGGAGAATATTATATTCAGGAATGTTATAACAGGGTTCTTCTGTATTACTGAGCAATTGGTGGTTTATCTTGTGTCTGTTTTTTTAATAATGGAGTTTTTAAATTGGCCATATTTTAATTAATTAACATTTGTTCTTAATACTTGGATTATATGTGCTATATGAGTAAATCGAAAATGTATAGGAATTTTTAGCATGTTTTTGTAATACTTCGTATGGTTAGAATAAATTGCGGAGGAAATAATTTGTTTAGTGCTCTTAGAAGCAAGGCCGATTCATCAGTACAAACATGGCAAACTCGTACCAGGTTCCTGCTTCTCTGAGCAATTTTCTCAGTTTTTAATTACCTATCTGTAGAGGTGTTAAGCCCAGCCTACCTTTGGTATGTTGTTTTATTTCATTGCAATCTTCCCTTTAGTAAGAGATCAAATTGTTAAGAATTAAATTATTTAATTTACAGTAAAGAAATTTACCTACACAAATTGTGTGTGTTTAAGTTAGCCTTCAATCTTGACACATCAAACTAGTATCACCAACAAGTTCTCGAATGCTGCAGCTTTACCCAGATTCAAACTGCGCAGTATGATATTTTGATACACTTAGCTAACAGTTTGCTTTTCCTCTGCACCGGTGATGTGAGTCGCTGTCATTAAGCTGAAATTGTGTACAATATTAGAAATTCAAAACCATATGTATATTTTTACTCTGTAATAATAAAAACATACATAGGTTATTTTTCGTTTAGTGTTAGCTCATATTTTTGTTATTGCTAGTGTTGTCTATTGTGTCTAATTATTACTGTAGTCTATTTATGGTTACTTCCAACTTTTCTGAAGCCCTGCTTAAGTTATACTTTCTAGTTATTGCTCCGCATCATGCAAACAAAGCTTCACCAAGTATAGAAAACTACACCAAAGTGACAATGAGCCACATTAGTGTGCACATAGTGATATAATATTTTTCATAAGAATTGTTTCTTACTATGTATTACCAACACACATAATTTCTCAGTTTTTATTCGTGTTAATTATTAATTAAATATTATAATTCATACGAAAATATACAGAAAATTTTAATTTAACAAGAAAAATACTTGCATGTAATTTTATGTTAACATAAGTATAAAATGCTTGTGATTTGTAATATAATTAGTGAACAACTAACACGCTATATATGGGGGTTATTTTTTAAAGGTTCAGTTCAAAAAGTGTGAATAAACCACGCATTGACTGTAGGTCTTGGCTTGTGGAAGCAATGTGTGCTAATTTTATGTGTTTTTGTGGTATTTAAGTCAATGCTATTTATAATTAGGGTTGCCAGATGTACAGATTCACACACAACAATTCAGATTTTGCTCAATTTTTCAGCGTACTGTTCTTGTCTGTAACATCTCAATGTTCCAATTTTTAATTACAACTGCACAACCTAGCAAATTTTAATGTGGTAAAATTAGTGACTGTAGTATCCTTTGAAGAATAAATGTTTGATTATTTCAAACACACTCATGGCATTTAAATAATTTGATTTTTACAGTCCCAAGACATGCCATAAAATGTATTTTCGTGAACAAAAATGAGATACAATATAAAACTAATTTCAAATTTATAAATGTGTACAATTTGGCCCTGTTTACCATATGTATGAGACCTTATTAACTCAGGATGAATAATAAAAGCAACGTCACCTACATATGTATAGACTTTCCTCTCTGAATATGTGGCAAGCTTATTTAAGCTGTAACAATGAGAATAATACATACATATTCTTTATTCATTTAAAATTTGTTCGGTTCCATACCATTTCTGGACAGAAATTCATGGAAAGGGATAACAGTACAAATCAGCAGAAGTGAATTTTATGCTTGCATTGCAAAACAGCAAAGCAGTGAGAAGAAATTCACACATCAGTGGACTAAATGTATTTTAAGAGTTAACAAGAATAATGACTTTTTACTCTCTGCTTTTACTAGTTACACGGGATGCTATGTAAACTAATTCAGATTCTTTTTATCGTTGTGAAATTTTTTTGATCAAATGAAAAAATACTTGTGTTGTTGCCACATGCGTAAATAAACATGGTAGGTCCTATATCAAATAAATATGTTGTATTTGCTTCTGTTTTTTGTTTGTACTTGCAATTCCTATTATTTTCCATGAGATTGGCAGAGAGACTACACTTTTTATGGGCATATAACATATATTTGGTTGTACTTAATGTGCCATTTGTCATACTCAGGGAAAGTAGCTAAAAAGTGTTACACAAACAAGTCAGATTAAAATTTATTTATTTATTGCCAACCTAGAAAAAATTTTTCTTTAATTGATGAATTTGTGCAAAGAAGGAAATTTACAATGAGTTTGTGTATCTTCATTGATAAAGATGTTGCATATTACACCATTACACAGTTCGCAAGTCCCATTCATCATGTACAGTACATTGACTAATTTATACGAAGTTAAGTGAAACTGCTGTTGCAGAGTAATTGAAAATACATCAATCAGGGGTACTCTTAAGTCATATGCTTTATTTTTGCTTTCAAAGTTTTTTTTTTTTGGATTTGCTTAATTTACTTTGTTAGAATCTGTATTGTGGATGCATTCCTTTAAGACAATCATAAATTAAATGTTATATCCCTTAGAGTTTTCATTGTGTAATAACTAAATCAAATCGACCATTTTCAGTCAAAAGTGCTTAATTTATAGCTCTTATTTCTTTGGAATAAGCTTCCTGAATGTAAAATACAGTTTCTACGTGATCATAACTGGCAAAGAACAGTCTTCTGAACTGGTAATGTGCTATTCTTATATTTTGGTCTTGCAAATTGCCATCCATATATTGAAAATCCCTGAAATCTTGCTATTGCTACATATATAGTTTGTAGGAAACTTTCAACACATACGCAGAATAAATAATCTCTGAAATAGTATGGCGTAGTTCCTCTATATCTGATATTCATGCAATTTGAGGATAAACTACGTGAGGGGGGTGTGTTTAATTTCTGTACACATTTCTAGTAAAGGTATTATATTTGATCGACACACTATAAATATTAGTGTACAGTCTTTTTTACATAGTCTACACAATTCAGAACTTAGGAATTTAGATATACACCTGGTAAATTCTTCTTGTTACTTGGCTCATTATAAAATATACATTTGAAATTAAACAAGAGCAGAAGAGTAGTATGTCACTGTTCATACTTTGGTCTGAGTCAAAGCGATTCATAAATGTAAACGTTCTAAGCCTTAGTAACTTCAGGTAGAAGGAGATATGGATCAAATAAAGCACTGCAACTGACTGCACAACAAGCAAAACTAGTTAGCACACACACAGTACCAAAATTATCAGAAAGGTACAATTTGTATTGCATATGAAAGAAAAATGAATATGTTTTGTAAAATTTTAAAATGTATTGCAAGAATTTACTATTCACTTTAACATCACTTAATGAGGACATTTGTAATCAAAATTTAAGGACGTTTTCATTCTATAAGCTTTAGAAAGCACTTTTTTTTTTAAATATACGAAGCAATAGTTTCATAATTACTCTAATTGCATTTTTAAATAAAAATGAGTAGTAATGTTTAGAATATTTTTATAGTGGAGTTTCGATCATCCATTTCAGCCAGAAAAGTTTTATTAATTAATTGTAATGCGCTTTATAATGCATTTAAACTGTAAATATGTTTACATGTTTATTAAAGATAAACTTTTATTGGTATATGATTTATAAAACACTTAAATAATTCAATTCTTTCATAATATATTTAGTGTTACAAAATGCATGTAATCTTCTTTAATATGCAACATGACTTTCTGGCAGTTTTTGTAGTGTGTGTACTACACTTTGATGAGCTCTGCACGTTGCACAGTCAATTGTCAGGAAGACACTCACCTTTTGTTTGAAGTATTTATTTGTGCAAACTTACTTATTCTTGTTTGGCAAAGATACCATACCTGTGTACTACAGCTACAATTATGGTATGTAATTATTCCTATACATATTATTGGTAAATGTACTATACTTTCATACTACAGCTGCCAATATGGTGTGCGATCATTTATATTCATATGTCTCGTAAAGATACCTTATGTGTGTATTACAGCTGCCAATTTGGTATGTGATCATTCCTATTTATGTCTGGTAAAGATACCATACATGTGTACTACAACTCCCAACAAAGTATGAGATGATTCCTTTACATATGTCTGGTAAAGTTACTATACACGTTTACTACAGCTGTCAATATGGTACGTGATCATTCCCATACATGTGTCTAGTAACAGTACCATACTAGTATAGTATATCTGCTAATTTGGTTTGGAATTGTTCTTATATGTGTGTCTGGTAAATATACTTTAGTTGTATGGTATGATTTGTAAACTTTTGGAAATGTTACCATAAATTTGTATTGTATTGTTTACATGCATAGAAAATTTACATACATTTATTGGAATGTTTCAAGACATATGTATAGTACATTTCCTATTCGTTGTCCGGGTTAAAAACGTCTAATGCATGTTTGGGAATCATACCAATTTTTTTTACAGTATACGCCGCGCCCACCTCCCATCATCATGACCTAACATTTTCCCGAATGGTACTTCTTCACAATTGTACTAATAAAGACGACGGCTGAACACCAGTCGTGGGAAAACATTTAAATTAACGTTTTATCTTGATCACTGTAGGGCAGGAAAATGAACAGAATATGGAAAAAAGTGTTCATAAAATAAGTCATTATTTCAACTAACTTCTTGCAATCCGCAAGAAACATACACACAGTTCACAAAAAATTACATATTGTCTTGCTATTACACTCTCACATTATGTTCCGATGTAGCATGAACACCTAAGAAGAGTGAACTAGAAACACTGATGCAAGTTGCTAAACAAAACAGGTCAAATGTCTTAACCTGTTCTCACTCGTTCAATTACCTGCCAACCATTGCTTTAAATTTTACTTGTAATATGCTGGAATGCCACCCAACGAGTGACTTGTGCTGTATGTATAAACTTAAATAAGAGCACGACTAATATTCATTGAATTTCAATAATTAGAAGAGAATAATATAATATTATTTACCAGATTGTATGATAAGTATATCACGAAAAGGAAGATAATCACTCACCGCTCACACCAAACAAAGAACTAAAACGTCGTACATCCCTGGCCACATTATTAATCCGCAGTCGTAAATTGTTGAAATATCAAATGTAGAGGCAGACGATGAGGTGTGCTGGTGTTTCCATGGTGACAGGTCAATCCTCAATGCAGGTACTCTGTAATTTTCTTCTGGTAGGAATGTGTTGGAAGTGGGGCGTGTACGGTATTCTTTTCAGTTTGATAACTGGCATAAACTCGCAGTAACTTTGGTTATCAGATAGTCGGGACCATGCTCGCATTCCGATGCATTAATTTTAGTCGTGCTAGCAGTTTGCAGAAGACGTTCCGGTCAGCCCACGTCTTGGCTTGCAGCATATTCCAGGACTTGGTCCACCATTGCTGGCAGGGGAGTATCACATTACAATTTGCTCACGATACAATTACCAGGTGTACAGCAGGTCATTAAATGACGAGCAGGCTCACAGTCACTCGGAGTCACTGAATATAGATATGCAGTGATCCAGCCTCCCAGAACAAATAAGTGATTTGAGATTCTCCAGGATAGGAAAAAGGAGAACATTTCTTAAAAAATATATTCACCGCGCATTTCTAACACGTTTATTTCTGATAAAATGTGATTTCTTTAAAACAAAATAAAGCCACCACGCTGGGAAAATATGTTGTATCGAATCGTCTGCACAAGTGTACAAATGAGCTAAAGACATAAGCGTGTGTATGTTTTTCAGCCTTTTAAAGTTTGGACTTTAAATTAATATGATATCGATCTCTGCTGAAATAATAATTTAAACCTTACATGTTAGACACTGTACCTGAAGGAGCAGCTGGCTGCATGTTCCTAGGCTCCAGGCAGCTACCCATTAGCTTGTGTTACTGGGAGATCAAAGTCTGCTACCACCAGTATTGCCAACTTCGTCACATAGTGTGTAGTACCAACCTGTTTTTTTAATTCATCCTTTTGTGCCTCACCTCAGAGGCGGAAGATACTCTTTTAACCATTATCATAGAACCCAAAGTTGCATGTTTTCGGTAATGCACTGGTTGCAATGTAATTTAACTTTTACATACTCGTGAAGACTTTCCCTGTTTGTCTCGACGAGGTTGAACGATGGTGAATGATTGGTGATGCCAGCTTATCTGGCATCTAAATCACACTCATTTACGACATCGATTATTTTTGTCCTGTACAGACTATATTAAATCGTCTTTTGTCGTCTTCCAATAACATACAAAGTATAGTCGCTCATTATGGCAGAGTCCATCACATGCGGAATTTTCTCATTCTGTATATCATTCGTCTGGAACGATTGATGGCGGTAAGCACATTGAGTGGTGCGATCAAGGTGCTTGTATGGATATGGTGGTACAAAGTGAAACCATTGGTTTTCTCAATGTCGTTGCTGTACGAATGTGAAATCTGTTTAATGGTGAAAGAGATTTTCATACTAAATGCTTGAATGAAACAACTTATTTTCACACAATTTTTTCTTATAAAAATATTAAGTTCGCATTGTTATACTCTCTCAAGGGGAGTAATTTTCAAGCAGTTCAAGAAGGGCAGTTCATGGAGGGATTCAAGGGACAGCAATGTTATATTTTGTTTATATTGTACTTGTGAAGGTTGGGGGGATCTCATAATTGTAGATCATGTGAGGTAATAGAATATAAGGAACTGTATGTTACAATATGATTATATAATTAAACATCTAGACATTACAAAAAATACTATATGGTCGGGGAGCAATGTTGAGTTACCTACATTAACTACCATATTGAGAGCCATATTAGTATATGGTACTTGTCCCACCTTGAGAAGTAACCAGAGACTGAAGAAGTATGATGAATTAGGGCTTTCAGCATAGCAGGCTTCTTGGGACGTCCATCTCAGCTGCGTCACATGGAGAAAGAAGCCTTCCGCCACACTACATAGCCCTCATATCAACGTGGCAGAATGCAACATGGCCTGATTCCCTGGCTGGTAGAGAAGATTCCTGCTTACCGGGGTTTGGCAATGTGTGTCCCGATTGCGGCAATTGGCTGTCCTGATTACCGCTTGTGTTTGATGGAGTGTTCAGGTAGGCCGTTGAATTAAGACATGCCCATGATATCGTCATCACTGCTAATGCTATGAAGACGAGATGTCCTCATCTCGACAAGAGTCTCGGGGATTTTAATTTTGTAATTTTGTGTTTTGTGGGCATCGTAGTTGGTCTTTGGGGTTTCTTACAATGGGAATACGGACTGGGTGGAAGCATCTTCGATATGGTAAGATAGCTTGTTGGTAGAATTTGAAAGAGTTGAAATGGGAGACTCCATGAGGAAACTGCAGTCGTATTCGCTTTTGCAGTAGGGCTGTTATGTGAAGCACTCTACTAATGCTGGTCTTGGAAAGTTAGCTGTCGGACCTTGAACTTGAATGTTGTGCTTCGGTGTGAATTCTCGAATGCAGATGCGGCAGACGCCCCGCATGTTGTTCGCGGTACCATCAGCCTTTTTCTTAACTTGGCTTCATGAAATAGTACATGGGACTAACTGTGTTTAGGTCTCTGTGGCTCTGACTGGTATGTTTAAAGTTTGAATACAAACTTTGATTTGCAGATATTATTGGGAACAGTATTAATGTACAATCAACTAATATTAAAAGGAACAGAATATAAAATTGATATTTAGAAACTGTGCTCCTGCTGTTGCAAAATATGCATATTTACAAAATTAATATGACGACCTGAAAAATAATTCACATATAACACATGCAAGACATTTACATATTTATCACTTTGAATAATTTATTTGTTCAGTTTCAAATCTTCTCAGGTCTTATATCTTAATCTACGTGAGTTCCCATGGAAGGGAAATATATGAGAAGGAATTGAACCATAGGAGGTATTTTTTTATATTGTGTTAAGTTTGATAAACTTGACAAGAGTGATAATTGAAGCTGCATTCTCCTATGAATCAATTGATCTTGGGTGGGCGGAAGGTATTCGCCATAGTAATAACTGTAACTGTTCTAATACAATTAAATATGTTGATACACCAAGAACAAACTTTTGTGGAAATACGGGATGTCAATACTTCGGGGAACATTCCTCACATCTGTAGGATGAAAAATTGTGATATGAACATAGATCCGCAAACGCATTGTTTCTTCGCTAAAGCCCATTATACACCATGTATAGTGTATGGCTTGAGGGTTGGATCATGGAGCTGTGGAATGCCATCGCAGCATTCTTTTGCATGATACACGACACCTCACAATAAGGCACTGCCCATAGAACAGTACAAATTGCTCAGGAAGTAGTTACATATGTATGAAAGCTTATCGTCGGCACTAAAAAAAATGTTCAAAGTGCCCTCCATCAGCACGAACACATGCATCAACCCACCGTTGTATGGACACCAGGTTGTGTTGATGAATCCCTGGAAAACTCCTGATTTCTTTACAACCCGCCACAATACGGTTATAGAAGGTGCCTAAATCATTCTCTGGGGTTGCATACACAAGTGCCGTCAAATGTTCCCACAAACAAAAGTCTAGTGGATTCAAATCAGGGCTCCTCAGGGGCTGGTATGGAGCTGCCAATTACAGCTGCGATGATATTCTATGGCTCCATGATCCAGCCCGCAAACCATACACTGTATGTTATGTATTATTGGCTGTAGCGAAAAAACGAAGTGTTTGAGGACCTATGATCATGTAACATTTTTTCATCCTCCAGATGTGAGAAATTTTCCCCCGAAGTATTGACGTGCAATATTGCAACATTCTGTATACCGCACAATATTAATAATTTACTAGTTCCTTCGCTATTTTGATTTTTTTTTTTGTGATGAATGTATTAGGCTATTTTAATATTCATATTTATCAGACATAAAGAAGATTTGAATTCAGTTAAAAGTAGGTATATGAAGACTTAACATTTGTTTTGTTTTCTGCATAACATGTTTTTTTATTATTACAAAAGACTTCTTCTTTTGTAAAATTATTATAAAAGTACCGTTTATGGTTTTCTTTTGAACGTTTGTCTAGTTATAACACAATAGTGTTACTAAAGTCTTTAATGCACTTTAAATTAAACATTTATTTTTGATAAAGAAAATTTATTAATTCTGTTGTCGAAGACTTCCATGAGAGTTTTGTATTACATTGGGTATAGCCGTATTTTTTATGCGCGAAAGCACTGCTTTTGTATATTTGAATATCCTTTCACCTTGTAAGCAAATACTTTTAAATTTTTCTCATCGGAAATTGTGTTTTCATCATAAGCGTAAGCATACTGAATTACTTCTATGGGAGCTGCAAAATGCAAATTGTTGGTGCGCAAATGTATGTATTATGTGGTTCCTGCAGGGTGATGTGTAAGTGAGAGGTGTAGTAGTAGAACTGTGGGTTAATTTGTTTGGATAATTCTACATCTCGCGAGCTGCTTAAAATGGTAACACTGCTATTGCAGAATGGCTGTAAGCACGGTGCTGAGGTTGTACACGTGATGTCATGACAGCTGTTCTGCTACCGCTGCAACTAGCGCGGCCTGTGCGTTGCTTACACGCCGCCCTCCAGGGGGACTCATGATATGTGACGTCACCGAGCTCATTGCTGCAGTTTTCTTTCGGCCATCTGAAACTTACAAAATCAGTATGAGTGAAATGTTTATTGAAATATTGTATAACCATGCAGGTGTTAATACTTGTTATTAGATATCAATAGTTGTCTTATTGTAGGTTTTATTATGTTTGGTTATTGAGTTGGTTTACTTTGTGCAACTATAAGTATTTTTAAAGATTTCTTTTAAAATTACGCTGGATTTTGAATTTGTCTCGAACATCGTCTATTCTCTACCCAACTGTTCCTTTCATATATTTGTAACTATATGTTTGCAAAATGAAACTGCTTTTATTATGAGTTCCTAAAACCGTCTGTGAAATTATTTCTAAGTTCGAAAGTGAATTAATATTTGTTTGTAATTTCAGGTCCCGATCTCAGGTCCCTTCGCCGTACCTCGCCTTTGGAGATTGCTTAAATCCTTATATGAGGTGTGCATGAATACAAAAAGGAAGAAATTAATATATGAACAACGTTTAGAAAAAACTTCAATTGCTCGGGTCATCAATCGAATTGCGAACCTATTATATCACTTTTATTCCTATATCCGATAGCTAAAACTTCCGTGTCGTCATTAATATAAATTACTTCGTTAAAAATAATCCGAAATTTGGGTCTGTATTCGAACTTTGGATCAATTATCTACTATAACACCTTTATTCTTCATTTAAATTTCTGTAACAATATACTATATTATTTTCATACAGCATATACTTATACGGGATTTATTCCAGCATTTTTTAGTAAACTGACACTTAGGTGGGTCTTACATGTGAACTGGTTGTAGAGAAACCAAAATGGCTGTGGTAAGCGAGAAGGGCGGTGGAGCTCGGAGTAGTTCATGCTGTCATTCTGGTCGGCCGGCGGCCATCTACGATCGATGTGTCCTTGACCTTGAACTTTGTTCTTGACCCCGCTGGAATTTGACTTTAAAATAAAAAAAAATGTTTATTTAAAAAAATTAACAAATTAAAAAATTAAAACAAAAATTTAAAACTCTAAAAAAGTTATTAGAATATTATTCTAAAATTATAAAAATTGTAAATAAATGATAATAATTTATTTTTAAATAACCATTCAACAGTTCCCCTCACCACCACTCGCCCATCATCTATACACATCCTATCATGTGAGGCCATCTTGATTTTTGGTCTGTCACTCGTTTATACATTCCTGTAGGCCACCAACTTGGGTTTATACGTTACTGGAGGCTTCCATCTAGAATATTTTCATATACTTTTCAGCTTTTATTCGTACCCCACCTGATCCACTACCTATGTTAACCAAAAAAAACTTTCATAATTAAAATGTTTTGTATTAATTTAGTTATTTATAAAAAATCCCCCGATATTGTGCAAGTCTTTAATACAGAAGACATTTCACGATGGTGAAGGTCAAGTTGAATGATTGAGAACAATTATCACCCTGCTTCCTTGCCTCAAACTCCCCATTTCTCTACTACTAGTTAACATGTAAGAAATACCTAAGTGACACTTTACAAAAAATACTGGTATAAATCCCATATAAGTACATGGTGTATGCAACTTATAATGTAGGCCGTTAGAAAAAGTTTGTAAGAGGAATAAAGGTGTTATAGAGAGATAATAGGACCGCAGTTCGAATACCGTCCGAGTTTTGGATCTTCTTTAACGAAATGGGTACATGATTTTCTGTGTGTTTACATGCTTTAACGTACCTGATATAAATATTTATGCAATATCTATCGTTTGGCATGACGTAGGGACCTGAAATTGAGTCCCTATATATATCACTGGCTACCTATTTACCGAAAATCCGAATGAACTTGTTGATAGTCTCACATATTTGATTGACCTTCAAAGACGTGGGTATTTCTCGCACACTGTTGAGATATCATCAATCATTAGTGAACTAAAGGAATGGGCATATATCGCATGATATGATGAACTGCTTTCTTCTGAAATTGTAATTACAAAATAATAATAATAAATTATTATTAAATATTTTTTATATATTTTCTTGTGTGTCACATCCTTTTATCCTTCACAACATTAAAGTTGTGCTGTGAGCACTCTTATATTAACGGACAGATCTGCATACAGAATGAGAATTAAGACTTAAGTATAAAAATGCATTTATAGTTGACTGCAAACAAAACATTAATTCTGTCGACATGTACAAATTTAGAAACCCTTGGAGAAATTTTTTTTAAAAATATGTATGGATAAAGGCAGATGACAAACCCATGGATTGAATATGGATCAATGATACATGGAAAGATTGCGAAAATTGATGGAAATATTGGAAGATTGTTGAGCAAATTGCGATTGTGGAGCAGATTGCGGTGCCCGTTACCATGTGTGCGTTGCAGACTGCAGTGCATTTGGTGTGTGCAGCATGTGCGGTGCTGATTGCGGAGCATTCAGTGCTGATTGTGGTGCATTTGGTGTTTATTGTGGTGTGTGGGGTGCTGATTGTTGTGCGTGAAGTGCTGATTGCGGTGCATGTGGTGCTGATTGTGGTGCTTGTGGTGCTGATTGTGGTGCGTGCGGTGCTGATTGCCAAAAATTGATGGAACTATTGAACGATTGTTGGAAAATTACAAAAAATTGAAAGATTGTGTAGTACTGATTGCAAAAGATTGAAATATATTGTGGTTCTGAGTGTGGTGCCGATTGCTAAATATTGATGGAAAGATTTAAAGTTTGGTGGAAAGATTACAAAAGATTGAAATTCTTTGGTGCTGATTGTGGTGCTGATTGCTGTACTGAAAGCGAAAGATTGATGGAAAGATTGAAATATTTATGGAAAGATTATAAAATATTGAAATATGCTGGTACTGATTGTTGTGCTGATAGCAAAATATTGAAATATTGTGGTTCTAATTGTGGTTCCGATTGTATAAGGTGGATGGAAAGATTGAAAGTCTGATGGAAAGATTGTGAAAGATTCATGGAAATATTGTGTAAGATTCATGGAAATATGAGAAGGTTAATGGATTGTTTCAAATATCCATGAAATTTTGGACAATTGATGGATTAATGAACAAGAGCAGCATAAATTAAAATACTGTTTATCACCCTCGTACGTTCCAAGACTCGAGGGCCTGGCAGTATTGGCAGATAAATTAATGTCAACTAAGCCTATAAAAGCGTTAGTAGATGTCGATCCATAACATGAATATAACATATTCGTGCATGTGGTCGATATTAGCATGATGGGCTTGGTTTGATCACATTTCAAAATAAATTCAGAGTATCATATTTTTATTCCTATGAAACAGTCGATGCAGTGAATAATTGGCAGATTCTGGCATCGTGTATTAATAAGTCTCCAAGAGGTTAACTGGAAATGTAGTAACTAAATAAGAGACTTCTGCATGTTTCTGCAATACCTTATGTATAATTTCAGTTAAACATAAAAAATAATTTATAATAAAAATGTTTTTTATTAAATCGGATAATTAATACGAATTTGCATTTTGACATTACCTATGCCTATAAAATCAATATGTCTACCAAAAATAAAAATATTCTTGAAGAATTAACAGCCATAAATGTCGAGTACCTTCGTGTACATTCGCCAAACCCGAATCAACGGCTTCCGAGCACTCACTGAGTCGAGCCGAGGATCGCCGAGCTCATCCGAGGGAGAGCGCACTTGGTATATGTCTCTGCGTACTGTGGCTTAATGATCTACTTCCTTCTTCTTCACGGCTGACAGTAGGGCGCATATAGACACGGGTGATTTTGACAGATTTTGTTTGGGGTTGTTTTTCTGTACTGTTTAATTTTAAGCATTTTTTAATTTTTAAATAACTTATTTTATACATGACGATTTCGGAAGTAAAAATAATGTAAGGGAATATTAAAGTGAAAACCCGGGGAACTAGAAGTTATGTCAGCAGTTGATTGTACAGAAGAGCTCTGTCGAAAGGCATTGTGGAAACTGAGACCCCATGAAAATTTAAAGTAAGAAATTTCTTGTCTTGTGGAGAGGAATGAACAATATAGATGCACGATGGTGAGATACTAAGAGGGAGGATGTGTTTTATGAAATTTTTTGTCACTGGTGGAGCATGAATCCACTAGGTAGCAGCTGGGACTGTGCTGACAAGGAGAATGTTCAGTGGAACAGTTTCAAGCGTCCATTAGGCACAGTCGGGCTTGCCTATGTCAGAGAACTAACGAGGAAAACTAGTTGTCAAGGATAAGGTATAATCAAACATGGAAAATAAATGAATAAGGACTAAGTCTCTAGCAAGGTAGGCTGAACCGTAAAGTGTCCTTGAGGGGAGTAGTGTCACTTCTTTCACAGGCACATCGATAGTAAGACATTGATGTAAAATTATGTTCTATTTCTATATGTCGAAAGGGAATAAAATGCAACGTGCCATGGTGTTATATTGCACCAGTGAGAGGAAATTTGCGGTGTACATTGCTAAAAATGGTTCTAGGTTCGATGCCAGAAGGTGGAATGAAAAAAAATTTCCTTTGGTGGCAAATTTGAGAACATAGTTTAGTAAATGAAACAAGGTTATAGATTAAAATCTATAGAAAAAAGTAAATAGCATACCTATTTACTGGATAGTAATAACAACAAGCATTTCTAACAGATTTCAAGAACTGTGTAGACAAAAATGAATTGTGAATAGAGCCAAGTTATTTGGTTTTTATACAAGGATATTTGGGGCGTGATTTGAACTGTTGCAGTGGGCTATGGCGTAACTGTAACATGGCGGGAAAAGACTGTTTGCCATACGCACAAGGCGATCTTGAGTCCAACTGGAGCGGAGATCTTCAGGAACCCTGGGACGACTGACTTTGCGGGGAGCTGTCTAGTAGAATCGAGCTCGTGAAGCTGCAGATAAAGGTAAGTGAAATGCTTTTTATCCAGACAAATGTTTATATTAAAGCCGGATATTAAGTTGTTTTAGTGTAAGTTACTTTTAAAGGGTCCTCTTCAGTCTTTAAGATTATCGTGTCTTTAGGTATGTGTATTCTGTGTACATTTGCTTTAATGAGTAACAGTACCAGAAATCAGACAACTGGGACACGTGATTCTGCAAGAGCTGTGAAGTGGAAGTGAGTTCATGGACGAGGAAAGAAAAGGAAACAATGTTGAGTAAAATATGTAATAGTGATTTTGTGTATGTTATTTCCTTCATAGAATATGTTACAGCATGGAGTGGTCAGTTAAGTTAATGCTAGTAATTTTAGGTTATAAGTGTGTTTTTCAATGCTTTAGGTCTACGTGTACAATGTGTTGTCTAATTGTAAACTGTCACGAGTTGTCGGACAAAGGCCGGTGGAGTTGTAAAGTGAGATTTTTCCTTGTAAACTTGTAGATGTGTGATCACTGCAAATGCCTGGAATGTGTTATATTTATATATGGTGTTGCAGAGTTCCGATTGGAGATTTAAGGTCTTGGAGACTGGTTGATCGGTGCCACTAGGCACATGTCGACTCATAAGTTGGTCATGAATGTCTTGTCATTGTTTGTTAGAAAAATGGCTATGATTTGGTGTTCAGTCTTCGTGAGCGAGCTCTGATACTATTAGTTTTTGCTTAACAGGTGTTAGAAACTGATATTGGGCAGATAATGTATTTTTAAAATAGATATAAGGGTTAATTTAATTAAGTTCTTAGTAAATCTTTTTAATCATAGTTGCAGGAATTGCTGTAATTGGTGAAATGTACTTCACAGTGTTCTCTTAAAGAAGATAGCTATGTTAAGTTTTTTATTAGTTGCCCATTGATGGCTTTAAAAAGTTAAGGGTAAGATGCAAGAAAGTGATATAACTTTTAATTAAAAAGTACATTTATTTTGTTTCGTAAATTGTAATTGATTTTAAAATTGTAATTTGGAAATACTTACATGTGGAAAAACAAAACAAGTTAAAATTCCTCCTTGCATTTGAAAGAATAATTTGTAGAATCACTGTATAAATTTTTTAGTTGCTTCTTTGGTTTTGTCAAATTTCAGCAGAAGGTGATTGCAGGAAAGCTAGATTTCATTCTATGCAAGGTTGATATTTTAATTTAAAAGCGAGGTGTGACTTCATTTCTGATTATATTAAGCTAAGAACATTTCTTACATTAGGTTTGAGGGCAGATACTAAGTTGTGAGAGGGTAGAAGCGAAATGTTGCTTCACATTTTCCTTCGCCTCATTCCACTCTTTTGGCAAGTGTTCAAGTGACAGTACATCGATGCTGGGCAGATACTTGGATTCTTGGACTGTAGATGTTCGACGAAAATATTTTGAACCATGTTGCTTGGTGGAACCTCTCAAGAATCGTGGATGGTTCTTAATATACGGAACTGTACTGTAAGTCCTTTGCTGATGTTGCCATAAAAATTTCTAAAAAATTGCACTGCATAGTTGAACTCGCAAGTGTGCTTGTGGTGGATTGTCGTGTCTATTGCTATTTGGGCAGCAGGTGGGACTCCTCGAGCTGAAAGAAACATGTCATTATAGAAGGAATTAGTATGGACACCCTGATAAAAGGAAACACAATTGAA
The DNA here is from genome assembly GCA_029891345.1 of Dryococelus australis. Classification (NCBI taxonomy): domain Eukaryota; kingdom Metazoa; phylum Arthropoda; class Insecta; order Phasmatodea; family Phasmatidae; genus Dryococelus; species Dryococelus australis. The sequence goes on along the minus strand of CM057009.1, from coordinate 212,158,895 downwards.
CGTAAACCGTTTGCAGGGGTTACGCCACAATGCAGAGTGATGTACAAGATATCCAGTGAAAAAGAAGAGCTCGCCATACGAATAAACTCCCTCCATCCCTTCTTTAGTCTAGATGCCTCGTTGCAAAAACCTTCTTTCCTGCTTGTTTGGGTTAGGCGAAGTGGAAATTTGCTGTTCTATTACACTAACATTTCTTACAAGTGCAACACCAAGTAGGATACATGTGATTTAAATGAATATCACAGATTAGGTACATAGCGATACACAATTGAATACGATTACTGAATTGTACATGACCTCTGTCATTTGAATTCTGTATGGTGTGAAGCACCTACCTTCTGCAATCAGAGCCCCAAAACGTCGTGGCATGGAATAAAAGAAGACTTGGATATGTTCCTGGGAAATCTCCCTACACGGGGTTTGTATGCAAGTCCCCAAAGCATCAACAGTGGTTGCTGGAGGACTGCGACGAACAAATTGCCGCCCAACCATATACCAGACATGATCAATAAGTGACATGTCAAGCAAAGATGCAGACCAGGGAGGCAGTGGTACCCATCATTCATTGAATAAGGTTTTCAGATTCCTCACCCCATGTGGCCAGTCATTGTTTTGCTTAAATATGACATGTAGAGTCGCCTGAAGTACGGGAAGTACCTAGGGCACTAAAACCTCCCTGATGTAGAGGTTGCTGTTTATAATGCCCTCGATATTTAGGAGTCGAGATCGCATGCTGTATCGAAAGGTGCACCACACCATCAAACTTGGCATTTGTTTGCTATGCCGCTCAACAATGAAGGCTGCCAAATTGATCTCACCACGTAGCGTCTAACACATATGCGGTCATCACTGCAGGACAGGTTTAAATGGGGCTCGTCCGAAAACATTACATTTTGCCACTAATCATTCCAGTAACGCATTCACATACCCATTGCAGTCGGAGGTGTTTGTGGTTTCTGGACAATGGAAGCCGGCGTAATGGCATGTGTACAACCAGTCCAGCCCGCAGCAGACGGTGACCAACCGTCGATGTAGACAGGCCCACGCCTGTTGTAGTGCTCCAGTGTCGAGCCAACACTGTGGACGAGGCTGTACGGTCTGTTACATCCATGCCAACAATATGGGGGTCAACCTATGCTGTGGTCACATTGCGTGGTCCAGTACCCGTTCGTCGCTGCGTACGACCCTCTTCTATCCACTGGTGCCACAAACGTTTTACTCATAGTAGCATTCTCTGTATGAGCCGAATTGTCATATATGACAAACATGCTTCCTGGAGACCCATTATTAATCCCCATTCTAACTCACTCACATGCTGATATGGCGCCCTTTGACGTCGACGAGGCATTCTGGCACTTGCTTTCTCTTCGTTTGATGGCTCTCCACTGACTGAGCTTGGCCTTACACACTTTGTTATCACACACGAGACGATTCTGTTGGGCCTACATGAACGCCATCTTTCTCAGCTATTCACTATTTTTAAACTAATGCATAGGTATAGGTTTTGTTAATATTAAAGTTGTGGCATCTAGTTGTGGCAATTCTAACAGTGTAAAATGGCATTGAGACAACTTAGATAAGTATTTGATGCAATTAATGACTTTGTTTTAGCATGCAGTGTAATATTTCGCAATGTCCGCGCGACTTCATACAGTACCACTACAGATGGAGGATGCAGCCTTGAGGAACATGTTCAAGGTACAATGCTGCTGTCCTAGTTATGGCTCCTGAATTGGCGAGTCTACTAACCAAGCAACGTATTTTAGTGGTAGCTCCTGTCGGAAGCTGGTGGCTCTTTGAAACCACATTCATATTTCGGGTTTTATAAATTGAGACAGCAAATTATTGGTTATTAAGTAGGGAATAATAAACATTATCTGTAGAATAAAGTTAATTTTTTTAAAATTAATTTTGAACGGAAAAGTAATTATTTTAAATACTGTGTAAGATTTTGGATATTTTCCGGAAAGTCTGGTAATTTGATCTGATAAAAGTGAGCGCGAGCTGATTATAGCACATAATTGAACCTGGCTTAATTAATGTGTTATCTGGATTAATTACAGGTATAAAAGGGTTAATTACTGGTAAGTGTCCAAAGGGTTCAATTTATTGAAAGGGATAAGTGTTCAAATAGTTAGTGAAAGGGTTAAGTATTCAAAGGGAAAATTTATTGAAAGGGTTAAATATATTGAAGTGGTAGAAGTTGTATCTCTGGAGTCTGGCAGAAGACTGAGCTCTGCGGGGTGAGAGTAGCAGAATATATGATCTTACCCTTTCGAGGTCTGCTGTGATTGGTCGGTTGGATCTTAAAGCAAGACAGGTACAAGAGATATTTGAGATGTTTACTGTTTGGAGTCTGGAGATAAACTGAGCTGCGATAGTGGGTGAGGGGAGGGATCTAGGGTGTTGGGAGCAGCATATATGTTGCTTGTTTGAAGTCTGACGAGGGACTGAGCTGTGATAGTGGTGGCCGGGAAGGGGGGGGGGGTCGGTAGCAGCATATTTGTTGCATGTTCGGATGTCGCCGAGTGATGAACTCAGAAATGTGCAATTAGAGAAATGACAGTTAAAAATCCAGTGTTTGTAAAATAAGCAATTGAATTTTGACCGACATAATTATGACATTTGAATAATAACAAATTGAATAATTAGCAAGTGAATAATGAAAGTTACAAATAAAGCAATGAGTAATTACCAATTGAACCATTATAATTATAACCACCAAGCATTTCAACAATTGAAATCAATAAGTAAGAATACTAATTACAAATTAAACAAGTACCAATATAATTAGCAATAAAAATTCAATCACTTGCACAGAGACATAAATTAAACAATTACTAGGTATGTGTAATGAGAGGTTAATTACCAATTAAACAAGTACTGAGATATTAATTAAACAATTACCAAGTACAGAGACCCTAATTGCACATTCACACAGAACCTCTTCCGATTGCAAACATAACTCATATTGTGTTTTTCAATAAGTATATCCCTCAGCACAGAACCCCAGCACTTTTTATTTCAAATTATAATGAAACATATCACATGAGTAGTAGGGGCTGAATGGTTCTGTTTCACATTTGATTAATTGGATTATCAATTTGATATAAAATTGATATAAAAGGGTTATCCTTTATCCAATTTCAATCCGATCAACGATTGCTTATCCGATTTTAATCCGACGAAATTTTTTGTTAATCCTTAATCCTATCTTAATCCAATCGATTTTTTTTATAAATTCTCATCGGATAAAATGTAATAAAACTTTGACTGATTGATCCAATTTATTTAATTGAATTAATCAATGAAAAATTCTTGTTGTGATAAATGTGTAGTTTGGTGTAAGAGTGTTCCCAGAAAAAACCTATTATTTTCTTCTTTCTCTTTGTGGCTTGGAGAACAGCTCTGGTAGATGTTCACCCATGGAGCTCTGGCATCGTACTGAGGTGTGGTGTGTTAGGGGAAGTATATATATGTGTTAAGTTTCCTGCATGATTGGCATAAGTGTTTTTGTGATTGGATGATGATTTTGCTCGTATACGGTGTTGGGAGATAGACGACTTTGAAAGGTAACATTTACATCGTGTAATATTCTAAATGAATAACAGTGGTGATGTATAGCACAAGAGAAATTTCAGAGTCTTAAAAAAATTTTAATGGAAATATATTTCATTTGAGTTCTACCTATCAGTATAAATAAATAACCCAAGAGAAGTATAATGAACACATCTATGTTAATAACCGGGTCTTGTAAAGAAACAAGTGCTAACTCACTAAACAATCACAACTATGTGAGTATCCTGTATGAAAATAATAAATGAGCTACAATGAACCAAAACTGTGCCTATAAACTAAATGACCATATTTCTAAACACAATAACAAGGTATTTGAAAACACATTAAAAAATTACACTACTTGATGCCTCCGAGTTATACAAATACCTTACTTGATTTTAAAACATATCCATCTGCCTGTGAGACTGGTGAATGGATGACGTCAGTATAGTATTTGCGGACTCCTATAAGCTGTTTCGAGCACCTCTAAGCAGGCAACCTATCGCAATATGAGTTTAGCAAAACCCATAGTTAACATACATAGAGGAACTTCTGAAATTGGAATCCGCACTTTAATATAAATTAATTTGTTAATACATGTAAAAAAGAAAATGTTTAACAATAAGTGATTTTAATATACATCCATTTTCTTGGGAGGTCGCTGCAGTACTGAGTTGGATGTACCACTTACATCGAGCTATGAGGTAAACTAGTTGTTGAGAACAAACACAACCTGTATGTGCATCAGCCCAAGTTTGATTATAGACTGAGATCAAAGACTAGGAAAGAGATTAGAATATGTCTAAATACAAAATGTGTGTTTCCAAATAAACTAAAACAAGGACGTAACTCTGTTACTATCATGGTTTTAAATTAATGAAATCGCCCAAGCACCTTTTCCAAAACATGCCTGGTCTGCTGTGATGTCAGTCAAGGAACGATTGCAGTGTATGACACGTGCCTACTTATAAGATGTTAGATACGTGGAGCTTGCAGACTAGTTGAAATTATGGCAAAAACTCTGAATACGACTCACTAAACAAATTACAGGACCTATTTCCCTAGAAAACTCATTTACCGCCTATTGTAATAACTTAAAAATGGAATAAAGAACATGTTAAAAATATGCAAACTTACTAAGAACTTATTTTCATACACTACAACACAGACAATTAAATACTTCCATACTCGCATTTAGAATTAAATTATAACAATACACAATCGTGTAATAGACATACACGTACATCTCCCGCTCATTTGTACACATACTTATATGATTTTAAAACATATACCTTCGTTGTTTGTGTCTGGTGTAGTAATGAGTTGAGCATATCACTTATGTTGACTAATAAAGTTGGCCTAGTTGAAATTAGGAAAAAAAAACTCGTAAATGAAGGAAACATTTAAATGTTTATGAAATAGCAATTAAACAAAAACAGAGTTAAACCCACAACTATGTTAACGACATATCCAGAGATGTGGTTTACTGCTGCTAATAAATGTTTGTATCGTAAGAAGTGGAATAATTAACTATTAATTTCTCTTGAAGATTTGGGCAAGGTTCGGCTTGTGTCGAAGATTAACTAAAAAAGCGAAATAGCATGTACTTAATGAGAAAATATAATCATGATTTGAGTCAAGACACTTGGTCGAAGAAAAAAAAATTATGAATTCAATACTATGTTACATTAGAAAATAATATAAACATACTACATCCAGTCGAATAAAGTTAACACAAATTTATGTTAAGTCTGGGAAATTCACCATACTTGGTAACACAAACGTGATTTGAAAATCCTATAAACTTTCATCGACCGAGCTCAGAAACTGTGTTTACAGGATAAACGCTTATAAAATTATTTAATAATAACAGAAGCACAATATCGGCTTAACAAGAGCTGAAGACCGCTGACAGCCTGCCCCTTCGATCATCGCACAGAACCCCATCAGAACTCTGCACTCTGTGATGGTGTGCTTCAGAGGAGAGAGCATTGTATGTGTGTATCCAGGGTGGGTTTTGTCATCAAACTAACATTGCACTGGTCAGCGAGAGCTGGACAGATCGCTCCTGCCTGCCTACATCCCCTCCCCTCAACATACCACTACACCAGACAACGTCTTCGGTTTGCTTAAGGACTCTGTCTCGGCAATGCATCACCCTGCCCCACCCCCTCACTCCAGCCAGCCCAAAATGTGTCTTTGTCCGAAACGACAGGTTCCTTGCACCCACTATAGATCCAACACCACGCTTCGTAAAACCTGCCTAGAACTAAGTTCCCCTCTCACTCCAACCATCAGCCCTGAACGTGTGTTTTCCGAGACGAAGACTGTCTACTTCAGCTAACCATTCCCCTGTAACCCCACCCCTGAACATGTCTTTATTCACAATGTTGGAGAGTCTCCAACTTACAGACATCACTTGGGCCAGCAAATTCTGAACTGACCCTGCCTGGCTTACTCCCCTCTCCCCTCTACTCCACAAGCTTTCACTTTCGCCTGGAGACTGACCTGTCGAGAAAACTGATTCTCCAATGACAGAGCCTGTCTTACTTCCAAGTAAAAAAAAAAATTTCACCAAGTCCTGCTGATGAAATTTATATTCCTCCACACTAGGTATTAAATGTTAGCCGACATTTTAATCCCCAGATAAAATTACAAGAAACTTTATAATTTAATCCAATAAAATTTCAGTTTACGCCAATAAAATTCAAATTTAATCCTGTAAACTTTGAAAACATTTTATTCCATTTTCCAGTAAACTTATTGCAGTTAGTCTAGCAAACTAAGCATCTTTTCATACAAGAGATATTCTCACACACTAAATTATTATTATTATTTTTAAGTATTGAAACAAATACGTCAATATCATTCCACTTACAGGAGTTTCAATTATAAGATTAAAACAAACTTGTTCTAAAACAAAATAATTTTACTTTCAACCTGTTTCAAAATATTTATTCATATAGCAGAGTAAAGATGCACACTCGATCTGTTTTAAATATTTGTGCGTATTTTTTACATGTAGATTTGTCCATAAGTTTCCCAGTCAAGAATGTCGACTATACTATCTAACATAAAATATGTATATTTAACTTGTTTTATTTACAAATAATACTTTTTCGATGTAATATTATTGAAATAGCATGATTCCAGCTTGAAATGACTGCTATCGAAGCTGAGATGTGTTAAATTCCACAATTTTTTCAAGTAGTTTCCAAAAAATGCCAAAATTTAAGCAAATTTGAAGGAAATTGGTGGCATTTTATTAACATAAGTTTAGGTTTTTAAAAACCTTCAATATTGTTATTTGAGTTTGTGTAAAATACGAATGTGTTTTACCACCAGGCATCTTCGTGTTGAATCTTCAGCATCAGCAGTAGTTGTAACATTTTTTTGTGTGCAAAATATTTTTATTAATAGTTCGGTAGACTCTTGTTGCTGTAGATTTGAAGGGCAACGGGAAATATTCTTGGAGCTGTTGTGTATAGCTATGAGGTCTTTCTAGCTTTCTCTGAAAATGTATTTATTTCAGTCCACTCTTGGTTTCTTATGTCCCAAGGGTTCTTCAAGTTTAACAGTGGGCCAATGGAGGTTTTATCGATATTCTAGTGTTCCTATACTTTGGTTTTAAATTTATTCATTCAGATGCTGTATTAATTTCTTCATCACTCTTGTAATTATATTCTTCCCCAGTTCTTCAAAGTTTTCTTTTATTGAAGTTGCTTAATGGAAATTTCATGATTTAATTAATAAACATTTTTTTCTCCCTCATGAAGAAGGAAGCAAGAAACTTGTATTTTTTTTGTTAAAGTGACCAAGCAGACTTCCTGCTACCTGAATTTAAATACAAACCAACAGCTTACCATCACTTCTAGACAACCACTTCTCTCAAGTTCACCAATTTAATTTTCTCTTTAGTTATAATAAATGTTTGATCCACCCATCATACAGAAATGATTTATTAATGAAAAGAGGAATTACAACTAATAAATAACAAGTCACACTATTCTTTTTAAAATTTAAAATTTTTTTATTTGTAAAATTCAGAAACACATTTTAGTTAACACTTTCAAGACAAAGACATGTCCTATTACACCTCAAAATCATACAATTCATTACAAAAATTATTTAGTTTTACCATTTATGTGTGAAAGCTATAAAAGCTTACAAATTACATCTTAAAACGGTCAAATAATAACAACAAATCATGTCATGGATGAAAATCGTTAAACATTTTTTTACCATTTACATGTGAAGCCATACCAGCTTAATAACAAATACTACATCTTATGTCTTCAAACTGTTAAATAATCACAACAAATCGTGTCACGACTGAATCTTAGAATTTATTAAAATCACTAAATCTTTTCATCATTTTACCTCTGAAATCTTAAAATTTATGAAAAACTTTAATCAATGATTAAATTGTAAAAAAAAAAAATCCTCACCATATTACAAGACAAATTCATTAAATTCATGTAATTTTATCACATCGTGTTACACCTGGAAATCACTTAACCTTGTCACTACATCACATCTGAAGATCATTACAACTTTAAACTGAAAAAAATTATCAAATTATACTGTGTTAGAAACCATTAAGATCATCACTTCATCCCTGTAACTTTGAATTTACATTAAAATCATCTCTTTGTCACTGTAAGTTTGAATTTGAATTAAAATTTCCATTTTGGGTTGAGATAAGCTGAATTTGCATCTCTTTGCAGGAACAACAGGTGGTTGTGGTGGTGAAGCAGGTGAAGGGGGTCATATTGGTGATAATACAAGACTATATACTATTTCTTGTAGTGAAGGGTTGAATGAAGGAGGAGGCAGGGAAATTAATTTATGCTGCAATGATTCAGGTGAAAATAATTCAGGAGGTGGTAGACTTGGAGCATCTGAAGAAATAAAATTGAAATATAAAAATTCTATAATCTCTTGGGAAAAGTAGTTGTTATACATATCTTCCCGCACATTATTTAAGGGCATAGCTGTTAAATGTATTGGAGTGCAACATGAACACATTTGAGGTTGTTTACATGTCGCTCACCTAATTTCATGTATGTTGTTAAATCTAGAGCTTATAATCTGGACGTCGAAGGCATCGCTGTAACTCTCCTCTACGGCAGAGGCGTCGCTGTAGGTCTTGCTATTGCAGATGTCACTATAGCTCTTCTCAATGCCAGAGGCGCCGCTGTAGGTCTCTATGGTGGAGGCGATGCTGTAACTATCCTCGATGTCGAAGGCATCGCCGTAGGTCTCCATACCACAGGCGTCAATATAGTTCTTCTCGATGCCAGAGGCACCGCTGTAGGTCTCGATGTCAGAGGCATCGAGACCTACAGCCGAGGAGAGCTAAAGCGACGCCGTCGAAGACGTCGCTGTAGCTCTCCTCGATGTCGAAGGTGTTGCCTTATTTAGTTCTTAAGCCGGAGGCGACTGTGACAGCTCTAAGGAAAGCATTGACAAGAGCAATGGCTGTAGCATAGAACCACTGTCTTCATCGTCATTCTCCAAAAATCTAATAAGTTTGTTACCAAATGACCTGTACAGTTCATTAAATCATGAAAATATTCCCAGTTAAAACATTTAAGTTCTCTGTTAAAGTCTTGGTTAGATAAACCAAGAAAATAATCTTCATAGGAACGCGACATCGCAAGACGAACTGCACTGACAAACAACTGGAAACAGTAGAAGGGGGAATAGAGGCTAAATCCCTGTTTATAAAAATTGCAAGTTCCCAGGTAAATGCTCAAGAAGCGTGATTTCTCCTTTCCAAACAGAAGTCGAAAGGCCAAACACCCAGTTCCCTCCCTTCCCGCACCCTTAGCTTTCAAATATCTCCAACTCCTCACCCCAACCTCTGAGACAAACCTCTCTGCTGAGTTTCTTCCACGAAGAAATGAATAACATTTATTTATCACTAAAATAATATTTGTTTCATAACAAATAAATTCTGTTCAATTATTAATATATCAAAACGAATAGAAAAAAATTTGTTAGAGAACAACACACTCAATGAATCGATATATAATTTATAGAAAAAGAAAGTTCTATGATCCATAAACAAATCATTCATGCTTGCTATTATCCCTCTTCAAACTTTTCTACGAATAGTTACACCTTTTAAAGGAAATATTATTTACTTTTTTTTTTGTTTTTGGAAACTTAAAATGTATGTACTTTTTAATAAAAAGAAATTTGATTTTTCATAATATTAAGACCACCTAATATTTCTGTAACCTTAAATTTGCATTAAATATATTTACTTTCAATAAATCATATCGAAGTCAAGAAATATGGTATGTTTTACGAACTGAATTAAGTAAATATGTTTCCTTTTTTCTTGTTGTGTATATTCTTATTTGGGATAAAAACATACATATATCTTCCATTAATGTGCAGGATAATGTTTTGAATAAGATTTTAATTATATTTATATGATATTTAAAACCTTTTGTAAAGGTTGGTGTGTATGGGGAAGTAAGACATGTTTCATTAATAATAGTTCATTATTGATACATACCTTGTATATTTTTTATAACTCTATATGTTCCTGTATAATGGAGGTTGGAAAGTGAATATTAATTTTATTAAGTAGAAACCACAATATTTTGCTTGGGTGTTTGAATTGAGCTAGGAAAGAATTATTGCTTTCTTTCCTCGACGGTTAAAATTGTTGACCTGAGCTGTCCTCCCTACCAGGAGATATGGACGACCTTGGCTGCTCGCTTCGTGAAAGGTGGGTACCTGGGTTGCCTCCAGAGTATAATAAAAGCCAACTGCTTTCTGTGAGGCTTGTCGGACTCAGGCATACATGCTCTGTGGTCTCGGTTGTGTTTGTAAGCATTGGAAAGATGTTGAATTTAAACCTTGCAGGTTTGTGACTCTGCTCAAAGCTTGGTAGCACTGGTAGGCATGTACAACTGTAAACGTAATGGTTTTTACATGTTTGGAGACATTAGCAAATGGTATAAGTCTACCAATTCGAAGTGAGTATAAATAAGTCAGCTAATAATATTTAATTTGAAATATTCTACGTGATTCATTTAAGTTTAAACATCTATAAAATTGAGCACATCTAGATTGTTCTTTACAACAGTAGTACATGTTAATGAACATAGTTTGACTGAAACCAAACATATTTTTTAATATATATATCTCTGTTGAGACAATTTCAGTAATATTTTTCATTTCTTACCAAAACAAGTTCACTTTTAAAAAAGGATAGGTTAAAATAACGAAGTAAAAAATGTATTTTAAGACATATTTATTAATAGAAATACAAACTCAGCTTGTTTCACATATTTATATGTAACATTAAAAAATATATATATCTCAGAATGTTCCAAAACACACACAAGTAACTATATAAGGTTACACAAATTAGACAATTAATTAAATTATATATACACATAGCAAGTATAGGTTGTTACAAAGTTGCTAAAATTAATTCTTTCCGAAACAAAGTCGAAATGGTTTACTCTAACGTGTTAATAACTTGCTGACATTTAAATTACGCTTCGATTTCTGTATGCACAAATCGGTGATTTCGATGTCTTGTTGATCCATCTGTAAGAAATATTGGATTACATACAATAAAATACTTTTTATACTAAATTTAACTTATTAATTCTCTCATCCCAAATAGTGCCATATCACTCATATTATATCCACGGGTGATTCAGTAGGAGAATCATCATAATCTGTTTTATCCTAGTCAAACATCATTGTCTGAGTTAGTATTAATTTAGAGTTTTCCTCTGCAGAGAATAATGTTGAATTTGGTCTGTGTGTTATATGTAATTGTTTATGGGATAGACATTTGTATTGTTTTTGAATACCAGTTACTTTCCCATTCCACACACTTTCTAAAATATGTTTTTACTCGAGTCTACCTATACATGTTTCACAATTATTTAGGTAATGTTGGCAAATGTCTTCAATATTCTCATACTCCATACACCTACTCTCCCATTTTAAACCATGGTTATGGTTGGTAACCTATCTATTAGTTTGCTGGTATTTGGGAGTTAAATATTTCCAGTCAAACGGTGCTTTGAAGGTGAAAAAAGTTGTAGATTTTTCGATATCAGTAATAGCTAATTTTTAATGATAAATTTACCTGGAGATTGAAATCTTTGTACATTGCAAAACATTTCGTCATAGCCATGTCTCGTTTATTTATACAAGTCATTATCATCACCAGCTTATCTCTTATGTTGTAACTCGTTACTCTACAATGAATTATTACAGTGTAATCTTGTGTATTAGCTGGGTTTTGCTTGTTTGACACTATCCTATGAAAGTTATTAACAGGAATAAAACATCCCGACAAAGCATAATAACAAAACTATAAAATTAAATTTATTAAAATGAAATATTAAGTAGATCATTTGCCATTTAATTGAGCGGAATCGGCTAGTCTCAAACAATATTTAGTGTTTGACACTTAGAATTTTAAGTCTCAATTGTTATTAAATTCCTGGTAAAACAATGAAGAAATCCAAAAAAAAAAAAATCAACAAGTTTTAAACATTAATAAATTCTGGTTAAATGTAATCTTATCACTCACACAACATTTATGAAAAAGAATGTTAAAAGAAATGTCAAAATGAAACTACTAAAATGATTTTAAAAAGTAATATTTAATAAATAATTTGCCATTAAAAAAAGTTAATCACAGGCAAAAAAAAAGTGTTTAAAATCGCCGACACATAGTCACCATGAAAAAAAAATTTTAATGTCCAACAAAAACATTTTGGAACACTAAAATGCGAAAATATAGTTTTAATCGTTGAACATGTTATAAAACCAACAAAAGTAATTTAAAAATTGTTTTTAAATAATTTATTTAAAATTTATTTTGAAATTATCAATGCAATTTACTTACATTAACTATGTCCTTGCCGCAGTAGACTGGTGCTGTAATGATACAGTTTGGTGGCACTGTATTCAATGAATTACTGGACTCTTAAAGCCAACCAGTGAATGAGCGGAGTACGAGTAAATGACTAGAGACCCGAGTGCGGAGCACACCCATTCATTGTGACAGCTGAGCGGAGACTGACGGCTGAGCACCGCAGCCGATCCTCATATGCCACCGGAATGACATGTGTGTCGTGATACCGGGAGCTGCAGCTCCCATAAATCACTGGGTGTTTGTAAAAACAATTGCCAGTCGGCACTTGATCTAATCATAGGGTCCGCAGGCGGGGGCAGTGTCAGTGTAACTCTAGGGCACCGGGCCCACATTTAGGCTGTTTTTGTTTTAGTGCCTATTATTATGTGATTTTACATGTTAATGTTGTCGGCGGGCGAGTGAAGCTCCCCTCCAGCCTCCTGGCTAGAGTGAGTGTAAATGTCGTGATGTCTGTCTAATGTGTTGTTATGTTGTATAAAAGTGTACTATTTAATCTCGCATGTAGTGTGTCCCGTGAGTCCCTAATCGCCCGGGAACAACCCTTGGGGTAGGTTTTATCGTTTCAGAGTGTTGTGACACAGGAACGAAATACAGTGTTAGTAACAGAGACAATAGGATGGGCCCTTGGGACCAGAGTCTGCCAGGCCCTAGTCAAAGCAGAACCCCCCCCCCCCCCCCAAAAAAAAACTCTCTTCAATGAGGATCGTCTTCTTCCCGACCTGAAACCGACTATCAGGTCGGTGCGTTATTTCAAGTAAATTATAGTGTTTGTAACATACAAAAAACGGCATGTTTTAATTATTTAATAATTATTTCCTATTTGTAAATGTTTTTTATTTTGTATTTTTATTATATATATTTGAATTTTTTTTTAATTTTAGTATTTAATTTTAATATAATTGTTTGAAATCAATTTATTAAAATATATTGTGATGTTAGTAGCAGCTTAAGCTAGATTAAATTGTTTAAGCTAGACAAAATAGCTATGTCATATTGCATTAGGACCCCGACCCCTACCTCGACTCGCATGTGTGTCACTTGACCTGGAAGACGAGTGGTGGTTGGGGCTATTTCCCACCTTTCCCGAGTTCCCACATAACCAGCCTGGGCAGAGCGCCCTAAATATTAATACCTATGTGTTTTAAAAACGACAGTGTCAGTTTGGGGTGATTTGATCGTTAAATAATCCTTAACTATTTGTTTATTTACTGTGGTAAAGTGGCGAGTGTTATGAATAGCAGCATCTGCTTCTCGTGTAGTGTTGTTAAGGCTTTTGCCTGTGTAATGATGGGCCTAAAGTAGTCCAAAAGTGTTGTGAATTGTGTTTCTCGCAGAAAGGCTGCCAGTTCTTGCAATCCTGAGAACATGGTCGAATTTTCTGTTGTGTTGGTGTCCCTTCTCCCATGATTTTGTGGCTTGTCCCTTTTCTGTTGTGTAAGTGCTTGTTCCCTGTGTGTGTTTCCTTGTTCAGTCTGTATTTTACCTACTTGGATGGGAAGAAATTCAGTCTTTGACTGAATATTTGGTTGTGTTTCCTGCCTATTGTTTAGTGTTTGTTTAGTGAGTTTAAGGCCCTTATTTTGTTTTCGTGTTTCTATCTGTTTCTTGATCACTTCGCACTGCTTCCATTTAGCCGAGTGTCCCGTTTTTTTTACAAAGTGTACTTAGCCAATTTGATGTATGTTCCGTGTTTTTAAGAATACAGAATTTTTTTCTGTGTGTGCGTATACAGAGAGGACAGACTGTCTCAAGTCCACAGTATTTCTGAGTGTGGCCCAGTGCACAACATTTCTTACACTGCACCACATCCTCAGTGTGGTGTTTATACAGTTCTAGTAGAACTGATACGTGATAAAGTTATCTAAGTTTTAATATGTCAAACTCTTTATGTTGATGTATTACAGCCCCATAGACTGCAGGTTTGTCTACTGGTGTTTAAATTGCCATATATGAATTGGTATAAAGCCATAACCATCGAACTCTCCCTTGAGATCTTTTGTTTCAATGCCATGCTATAGCCCTTTTATGACTACGTTATTGGCTTTTCCTCTTTCGCTGCGTATGTGTAATATCCTATGAAGTTCTTCCGAAGGACTTCACAGAAAGAGAAGTGTTTCTCCTTCCCAACAATTGCCTTCAAATATTATTTTTTCGTTACCGAAATTTTTATGAAAGTATCTCCCTTAAAGGTTTTATACAGCCATTTTACAACTCTGTTTTGTATAATGTAAACTGGCGGAGCCTGTAGTGTTGTACATGTGTGCTGTTGTGGTACTACTGTGCTTGTACTACTATTCTGACTATCGTCTAATGGGTCTACTTCTCCAAAGGAGAAAACAAATAATCAGTTGAAACTGATTCACTAGTCTGTGTCTTTTTAACTATTTTTGCTGTATGTTTTTTGCTTGGTTTGTGATAGTCTGTATGTTGTGTGCTGTGTTGTAATGTGATCGAGTTATCAGAGGAAGAAGCAGGCGATTCAGCTGTTACCTTTCGGCCATGCTTCTTCCCTCCGATGTCCTGTCGTCCGTCGTCCGACATCGCAGAGTCGGTGTTGTCGAGTCGCAAGCAACACCTCTACAACCAAAAACCTCGATGGCTGACCAGCTCCCATGAGGAGGGAGACAGGCTAGGCCTTTGGGAGGATATCCTCCCAGTACCAAGGTTCGGTGCGAAGTGACGGCTGAGCGGGTGGGGTAGGTCCCTTGTATACTCTCTGCGGCCCTCCTCGCCCTCCCCCAATCAAATGAACTACATCGGAAAACCTGAATTACGTTGGAAAACTTGAATTGATTGCGTAATTTGCTATTATCAAAACTGACTTGTTTTAAACAGATTAATTATATATAATTTCCCAAATGAAAGTCATATGCTGTCATGAATTACACTGGGAAAACTGAATTGTAATGAAATATGTATATAATTCATAATTAAATATGTATATAATGACAATTAGTCGAAATACGTTTAATGTGTGCGACGAAGGCCGAAATAACGAGACTTTTGAAAGACAGTGCGAGGCCGCGAGCCTGTGCAGGTTGTGGCATGAAGGCGGGACCAGGGCGGATAGCGACCACCCTCGAGCACCCTCCAGCCGGAGCTGGATGCGTTCGGGCTGCTCTGCCTGCGAGTTGGACGCTCCCCGCTTGTAAGATACCTGAATTCTGTTAGTACTTAAAAGAGGACTTGTTAGAATATTAAATTTAGATCATGTATTACATATTTGTTATGTTTTCTCAGTGTTTCGAAAAAATTGTGTTAAAATGCTCCGAGTAATTTATTCCTTAGTACTTAAAAGTGTACGTGATAGAATATTGAATTATTTGACGTCTTGCAGTAGTAAATTTTTAAGTACCATTAAATTTTGGTATCCTAGAATGACGTATTAAAATGTTCCGTGTTAAAATATCCCGTGGTAGATTTACGATTTGCAAGTTAAATTCGCGGTTCGTAAAAAAATGATTTCGGAGCAGTGGCCGAGAATTAATATACGCGTGTTTAGGAAATACTTTTGAAATATTTGAACTTATAAGGAACATTGTTTTTTAGATTAAGCATTTTCAAATGTATGTTGTTAAACTGAGCAATTGGTCTGTTCGATTTCTGGCTGGGATAAATATGTTTCCTCGGAGATCTACTATTTGACCCCGTCCTGTTCGTTCCGGTGCTGCTCCATACTCACCTCACTTCACCCTCATCGGCTCACGATGGTAAGTGCCGCCCAAATATCTCTCAACATTATTATTTAGTATTCTCACGTAAGGAATTAAATACACTAATGACAATCAACTCCTGTTATCATGATTGTTAACACAATTGTAAAAAATTGTACTGACTTTTGTTGTTTTATGAAGTAATTTAATTATATTTACACAAGTCTCGGTATGTGATGATTATTGTATTTTCCTTCAAACATTATCCTTTTTAAAGAATTGTGTTGCCGTATTTTACACATGGGGTGCATTGGTTTGGCCTCATGTGCGTTGTGACTCCGCGTATAATTTTTTTACTGTAATTCTTAATACATTTTAAAATGTTCTTTTATGCCTGGATAGCTTTAAGGGGTCCATCCAGATGTCGTTCCATGCTGTGGCCTGTTGTCTAATATTGTAATATTTATATAATATTTACTAGCACATAGGTTTATAAGTTCAACCTTTAAATTTATGAAGGTGTTACACTCTTATTTATAATTGTCATTTTTGCGTATCTATTTATTGTGCATGTAAAGCCACTAGTTATTAATGACATTTTTTTATGAGTGCTTTGGCATTTTAGTAAATTTGTGTCAAGCTATGAAAGCCTATAATTCTCTTGTGTCAAATATTCTCGCTAAGTATTTTTATTGAACTTAATGTATAGGAGAATTTATATATTATTACCAGAGCCATATATTATATATATCAATGACACAGCTGAAAGCTGTTTTTAGTGTTAACACACTGAATTTTTATAGCGAGTCTTTGTTAATTGTGCTATGTGCATTTTGTGAAATGTTAATGAAGCTTAGCTTTATGAAAATGTTTTGTATGTTGTTGAAACTCAATGTCATGGTTTTTATTTGCTTGCTTGATGTAACGAGCTTTAGAGCAAAATACAAGTAATAAATTGGTCCATGGTTTTTTTCAATTTACTTGTGTTTATATCAGCACATTATAACTAATAATTATGAATGTTAAAAACCATTCGTTGTCTTACAAACAAGTGTTACACTGTTTATATCGCAAAACACTATTAGGTTAGTAATTGTGGATTACTTGTTACAAGCCTGAATTTATTGTTAGGTATTAATTATGCATGCAGAAAGTCAATAAAACACTGAATTAGATTCATGTTATATGTTGTATGCTAAACATTACAAGACATTTTGGTTACACTTGAACATCAAACATTTTTGATTACACAAATACTGACATATATATGCGTTTTGACACAACACAATATCATAAAACCTGCCAGACTTTAACATTACAGACAAGTAGACATTCATTATACATCTCTTTTAATAACAAATATTGTACTTACGCAAAGACAATGAAATACTACAGGATGTTTGCGAAATCACTTAACAATATTTAAGATATTATAGGAGTTTGTGAAGTCAGTAAACACAGATTTAGTACATTTCCTTGCAGTTGTGTGAATATACTGTCAGTGCAAAGTTTCCAAATTCATACATTTTAAGTTCGTCTTCCGTATTGAAAAGATTACTACTATTTCTCTCCCAAACAACCTCTGATATGTTTACTCCAATGTGTAAACAATTTGCTAATACTGATTTTACACTTTCATTTTTGAATACATGAACAAGTGACTTTATTATCTTCTGCCATCGTACCATATAAAAGTTTGCATAAAACAATTTATTTATATGTATTCAAAGGAAAACAAAATTTTAAACTTGTAGCAATACACGATAGTAAAATACTTTCTATTTTACTTAATTCACAGAGTATAATCATGAAAGATGTGTTGCACTTCGATGTCGATTAAGTGGGGCTGAGATCTGATAACGTTACACCCCTATCCATTACACAGAGAGGGGAACGACACCATTCCTTATGACCACTAAACGTATGCTTAACACCATTACAAGCTATGATTCGTCCGTTCCACACACTTGCAAGAATTCTTTCTTGATCAAGTCCACACACGTATACATCCTCGTTTTTAAAGTATATGGTGCATATTTTCAGTATGGCTTGGTAGTACACACATACACCTTCCCAGAGTAGACCGTGGTGATGCTTGGTGATGCACGTGTTGGTTTGTTTATGTTTCAAACTTAAGTATCTCCAGTAGAACGGAGCTTTGAAGCTGAAGGCAGTGATAATATTATTTAAATCAGTAAATGCCAATTCCTTGATGATGAACCTGCACAGAGCATGGAATCCTTGAACATTGCAAAACATCTTGAATCGATTATGGTTCGTCGTCTATTGATTTCCATCAGCACTTTAAATAATTTATTTTGGATATTATATGCTACTAATTTGTCATGTATTATTAATATATAGGTTTGAGTGTCGTTGGAATGGGCGTGTGTGGATTGGTGTGTTGATTAGTGTGTGTGGATTGATGTGTAGATTAATGTGGATTGGTGTGTGGATTGTGTGGATTTATGTGTGAACTGGTGTGTGGGTTGGTGTAGATAGGTGTGTGTTTGGTGTTTGTGTATTGGTGTGGATTGGTGTGTGAATTGGTGTGGATTGGTTGTGTGGATTGGTTTGGATTGTTGTGTGGATTGGTGTGTATATTGATATGATGTGGATTGGTGAATGGACTGGTGAATGGATTGGTGTGTGGATTGGTATTGATTGGCGTGTGGATTGGTGTGTGGATTGGGGTGGATAGGTGTGTGGATTGTTGCGGATTGATGTGGATAGGTGTGTGGGTTGATGTGGATTAGTGTATTAATTTGTGTGTGTGGATAAGTGTGTGAAATAAATTTATTTTCCTAATTTTCCACATACACAGTCTTTATACTCCTCTGGAGTTTGCAGGTAATGGTTAGTACACAGTGCTTTTCATTAGTTGTAGCTTCATCCCTTAAGTTCACTGATGATTGAAGATATCTCCTTAGAATGCAGCCCAATTAAATGTCTGAATCTAACAACAATTTCATTAGGGTTTTCTGGAAATATGTTGTTTTATGGATTATTCACACCACTTGTCAAGGAAACTCATTTGTGAGATGTTAAGAAACATCATCTTCATCATAAATATCAAGTTTACTTTCCTTTAAAGGGAGCATATTGTAACCGACAATAGTCTTCGCAGTTAGTGGTGGTAAACTATTTTTTTGGAGATCATTTGGTTCACATGTCAGTTTAGAAAGTGTATATTTCATACGATCCGATTCTATGGCATGCTGATCGTTGTGTGTATTGTTAAAGGAGAAGTCGACAAAGGTAATTTCTTGGTAGGATAATTAATGCTATATTTACCGTTATCTACGTGTGATATATCTAGGACAGATGTTGTAGTTAAATATCACATGGCATGGGTTCTTCGGACATTCACCGCTGAAAATTCGGTTGCGGAATCGACATTCTCAGCGATTCGATAGTGAAGGCACTGATCCCATCTCAATTTTCATCACTGTCGGTCGTACGTGTGAATAATCTTTGGTAAAAGGACAAAGTTTACTTCCAAATCGATGTTCACCTCATGATTTCAGAACGTCAGCTGATATTATTTCTGTATAAATGTAATTCTTTTAACATTAAAGAGCCCAGTTAATGTCAACAAAAGGCCTTCTGCCATAAAGTATTTAAATGTAGATAAATTTGTGAGCAGTCTCAGCAAACCTACATATTCTTTCAGCATCCTACGAACCACAATATGTAACTAATAACAACTGAATAATGCGTTATATGAAATAGTATTAGATTTGAGTATTGAATTTTACGCCGTACTGTTAAATTTTCCACTAATAGCATGGAGAAAACGCCAGTTGGGTTATGAATTTATGTGGTACCAGACTTACATCGAAAAGAGATTTTAAATAGCTTTCATTTTATTTCAATGTTGGCTAGCCTCTTGGGTTTGTAGTTAGTATTTGTAGTTTCTCTCGTGCACAATTGACTAACACAATTAATGAGAAAGATTTTTAACACTAAATATTAATTTACTTAATAAACATATTTTTTTATTAGATTATTTTTATGATCAGAATAAATGTTTACGACACGAGTCATAGAATTAAATAAATGTACGATTTTTTTAAAACAAATATAAGGTAAACGTTTACAACAACATCCAGTCTCTTGAAATTTGCTTGTGTAAAAAATGTAGAGAAAACTTTACATGCACGAAGGAGAAAGAGAGAAAGAGGGATGTCTGGTGGCACACTCACGCGGCATGAACATGAACTACTCACTTCTCCGCCAAACACTGTTGCATTGGCTGGTTGCTTGCACTCCCCTTTGCATGAGTCAGGTGAGTGTAACAATCGGGAAAGAAAGACATGCATATCTCCCCAGCTGAGCTCACACACATAACATACATGCAGCCAACATAATTTTTTATTAGGTTATAAATTGTCAAGAAACATAATCATTTCATGGAAAAAATTATTTGATGAACACGATATTTAGCAGAAATAACAGGTAAAATACTTAATAGAAACTTACATGCAAGTGAATACTAATATAATTAGGAACACATTTTCATAGAAATTGATATTAAATTTTATTTTTTTAACTGTACGCACAGTTTTTTAAACCTTATGGCATTAAAGTATGTTGCTTATATAGTAAAAAGGGTATATGTAATTAAATTGTTTGTTTGTTTTGCACATGATGGAGCAAGTGGGCTATGGAGTAGCATGGGCTGGCAGAAGAGCCGATGAGGACGCATTGGCTAGCCATCTCTGCACGCGACATAGCAGAGCAGCGGGGTGCAAGCATGAGCTATGGTATTGCATTGTATATGGAGTAAGCTTGCATGCTTCACGAGTACTGTAATATATATATTTTTTATATGTAATATTTACATCTGTGAATACACACTTTTTTACTATAAAGTGTTTGAACAAATTATTCTTTTAATAACTATATTTTCAAAAAATAAGACATATGAGTCTCTGACAGTTTCACAGGGTGGGAAATATTCTTTTAATATTAACTTAACTCTACTGACATAGCGCATTTACATGAAGGAACATTTCAGACAATTTCGAGGCAATGTAGATTGAACATTAAGTAACCATAGTAATAGTTAACTAAAATATTGAGAAAAAATGTAACTAAGTATAGTAACAATAATGTCAGGCGTGCGGCATGAGGAGGTCGGTTAAAGTACTCAGCCAACGGTCTGCGAATGATGACTTTAGTAGTTGGCTTCAGATAAGTAGTAGTTATGTATTTCAAACTCTAACATACATTTATCCTTAATATATAATATAATTCTAACTTCAAATAGCGTGTGAACAGTTGCAGCAGAAGATATACTTTGCTCGGAATGCTATGCATTGCTTTCAGTTTCAGTAGTTGTAGGAACATACTTCACAAGCTCTGAGATGAATTTTCCCTATTTCTGCTAGATCAGGAGATTGTATGCATAAACATGTGATACACTTCGTTTAATATTTGAAATAACAAATTGTGGGGCCTTTGAGCTAATGATATAATTAATCACAAAAACAATTTGAATTGGGTCTACAGTCTGGAGTAGTGCGGCGCAGATATTTAATTAGGGTCTTTGTACTTTGTAATTGTTTAATTAATGTCTTGGTGCTTGTTTAATTTGTAATTAGACTCTTAGTACTTATTGTTTGAGCAAGTGTTCAAATTAATATTTCTTTGCACATTCTTAGTGTGTAATTAGTAACAATAAATACCCTTGGTATGTATACTTAATTTGTAATTGTTAAGTAATTGATTATTTCTTAGGCTTTAAATATCTAATTACCTTTGATGGGGTTCGAACTATCTTGGTATTCGTACTCGTTTAATTAGTAAATGTAATTTGTGTCACTAATAGTTCAATAGTTAGTATTTATTCATGGCTCAGTACTTCATCTGTAATGATCTTTATTCATGTGCTAATTATTCAATTTGTTAGTATCATTATTATTATTATTCAAATGTTAGATTTGTTTCACACCAGACCTAATCTCAAACATTTGTCACAGAACTGCCATGTACCAGAGTCCAAAGAAGCAAGACATGTGCAGATCCGACTCCCTCAGAGCTCAATCATCCAGCAGATATCGACTAGGTAGGCCCTCCACTGCTCCCGACATTCTGCCCCTTTCCCTTCGCCCACCATCACAGCTCTGTCTTCCTCCAGACATGGAACAAGCAACATCTATGCTGCTCCCGATACCCTAATCCCTACCCTCAACCACCATCAAAGCTCAGCCCCTAGTCAGACTCCGAAAAAGCAAGATATGTGCAGCTCCCGAAACCATCCCCCTCTCCTCAACCATCATCAGAGATCAGTTCCTCATCAGACTCCAAAAAAGCAACATCTATGCTGCTCCCGACACCCTCCCCTCACCAATCATCAGACCTCTTTCCCTTGCCAGACTCCGACTAGGTAGGACATCCACAGCTCCTGACACACTACCTCCTTCCCCTCACTCACCAGCAGAGCTCAGCCCTCATCAGACTCCGAATTATTCCTTAATTCATTCATTCGTCTTAAAATACTGATGAATAAAATAAAAGCAATAAAGTTCATGCAATTCTCTTGGTTTAATGCATTAAAGTTTGCCAAAAGAAAATTGAATATCTTCCTCGTTTCTGTATGCACAGCTACAAATTACTGCTAAATATTTTTTTTTAGTTTTTACTTAAAATTACATTGTATTTTCAGATTACAAATTATTTTGTTCTGGTTTCCATAATATTTTGGGGATAAATAAAATAAACAAGACATTCAGTTGAAATAGGATAAACATGGGGTTATTAGGATTTAGAGAGAGTGGGCGCAGGTTTACAGGAGTGTGTGAAGTTATTACAATGTAAATGTACTACATTTTTCTACACATTAACCTTGCCAAATTATATACATATTCAGATGAAAATGACAGCTTTTTAATTCCGCATATCCTATACTTATACAACAAATATGGCCAGCTGGTCGAATATATTTAGTATTTTTAGTAAGATTTTTCTGGAACTATAATAAGTAGTTCTTCCTCAAGTTATATTTTCTTTCATAATTGTTGTTTTTTTTTTTTAATTTTCTTGTTCAGTGTCACTGTGAGGTCAGGTAAAGGATACCTTCCAAGTCAGGTCATTCAATATGGCGGCCATCATGTTAAATATGACCAATCAAACACCTAAGTGACCCAACAGAAAAAATGCAGGAATAAAATCCTATTAAGCATGTTAAGTTTGGAATCCTAATGCTATTATAAATGTGAAGGTTTGTATAGTTGATTGTTACTCAAACACATCGTAACGGCTTGGCGGATTTGAATTAAATTGCACAGGGGTAGATTATATTTTGGATTAGCACATAGGGTACTTTTCATTCCGAAAAAAACCAACAATTTCTTCAGAAATATACACTATCGACCAAAAAGTAATTGGGCACCCGCGAAGATAGGTAATTCAGTACGTCAGTTGACTTGTGTGGCCGCCATACGCTGCAGGCTGGTGTAGACCCATTTGACAAGGAGATGGCACAAGGTACAGAGCTATCGGACTTCGATAAGGGCGTGATTGTGGGCTGCCATCTCAGTGGGCTGTCTAGACGTGCGATTGCATGGAAGGTAAACAGGCCCAAAACATCGATCGCATTCGTCCTGCGTAAGTGGAAGGTCGGTGGGAATTGTGCCAATGCTGCACGTTCTGGGCGACCTCTAATCTGGACCGATAGAAACCGCAGAACCCTCAAACGTGAAATTGTCACAAATAGGGCACAACCCATGGTTACCATCCGATAAGAGTTTCATGAAGCAACAGGAGTATCAGTTTCCATTGGAACATGGCGTACAGCGGCCCACCGACTTGGATATTTCGGAATAGCAGCTGCACATAAGCCCCATATCACGACAAGCAATAAAGCTCGGCGACACAGGTGGTCTTTGGACCTTCACAACTGGACACTGGAGCAGTGGAAATCGGTTCTGTGGAGTGATGAGTAAAGGTTTACATTATTCCGGTCCGATGAACGTGTATGGGTGTGGCGTCTACCCGGGGAACGGCTTCTACTGGAGTGTATAGTGCCAACTAGAAAATTCGATGATTGTGGCTTGATGGTGTGGGGCTGTTTCACGGCCTTCGGCGTAGGATCGCTGGTGTTTGTCCGTGGTAACATGAACACAGAGTCCTATTTTAACATTCTGGATAATGAAATGCTCGCAACATTGTGACGTTTTTACGAAATAGACCCGTGATACTTCCAGGATGACAATGCCAGGTGCCATGTTTCACGGGCTACTATGCAGTGCTACTCCGACAACAATGTTCGCCGATTGGACTGGCCCGCCCAAAGCCCCAACCTCAAACCTATAGAACTTCCCTGGGACAAATTGGATCGCCGGTTGAGGGCTCGTCAGGCGCGGCCAAAAAGCATTGCTCAACTCATGGAATGGTTGCAAGAAGAATGGCGAGGAATTCCCGTGGATGTCCTGCAAACACTCGTAGAGAGCATGCCAGACAGGGTGGCTGCTGTTATAGCCTCAAGAGGTGGCCCTACACCTACACGAGGTGGCCATTCTAACGGGTGACAACCACCGAGCAAACATTGTGGACAGGTGCCCAATTACTTTTTGGTCGATAGTGTATAAAAACCTTTTGAGTAGGCGCTGGTTGGTGTTCTGTTTTTTTATATTCCTTAAGGAAATGTTCGTTTTTCCGGGATAAAAGATACCCTATGTGCTAATCCAAGATATTAGAGTAATAAAGAAGAACAATTAAGATAGAGCACTTGGTCATTATAATTAAGGTTTGAATTTTGTATGCGGGTGGGGCCACGGGTAACAGCTGGTACAGAATAAATACCTAACACATGTTTTATACGAGGAGTACATTGGTAAAGTAAGATATGTAGTATGCAGCTGTAAGACCAGCTTGAGAGGACATTTTGAGCCATGTTTGTGCGTGAATATTTGACTGAGAACGTGCTCATATGCAAGTGAGTTGAGACTCGAGACTGTATCACAAGTAATTATTTCTTAGGTGCGCACAAAATCAGGTTTTCTTCCAAGTCATAAAGGATATTTAGACATTTGCCTGAGAGTACGTCTATACTAATAAATTACGTGTAAAAACGAAAAAAGGCAAAGAGGATTCGTTAGATTGGTACTAAAACTGGAAACAAGGAAGAGGCAAAATAAAATAAAACCTGGAGATCAGATACAGAAATAATTTGGTCAAATGAAATTCAATGACATTATTTATAGTATAAACATGTACTTCACAACCTGGCACCATCTTAATATTCATAGAGTTATCTAATTATATAGGCGAGCTTAGAAAATGATTGTCCTGCTGTTCTTCTGTCAAGCTTTCTAAACGTTCTACACACAGCCTGAAACTTGCTCCAACCTGTGTAAATGATAAGGTGAGCAAAGTTTCAGGTGTGTGTGTGGAGCATAATTATCGTCGAATTAAACTGTTAATGTAAATTATGAACAAGCATGGGCACTTAATCATGCTCTGCGGTAATGTACGGAGCTCTGCTTTCAACACAAGGGATCAAGGTAAGAATATTTCATTAATAATATATTACTCACCAATAATAATCTTACAGTAGTGCGCCTGGAGTTATTAAGTAATTTTAATAGATATTATAAATCACGAATAATTATTATGTTCTAGCTGCGTATTCTTGGATTAAAGTTAAAATTTATAATATTTTCAATGTGAAGCAGATACATAAATGTTGTAACACATTTAATGATTAATTTAAGCTGGCTTTATCCGAGGCCCATGCCTTTCATCCAGAATAGGCTTAATTAACTAAAATGTAGGCCCCTAATTAAAAGGTGTCAAAAAATCCAGTAAGCAGAACGGGGGAATACGAATCTCCATGCGAAATACGTACATCAACATTTTATTCGTAGTCATTTGCCTTGATGAGTACCCTCGTCCAAGAAGTTATCCGCTTATGGTCATGTATAGTAAATCAGATGTTGAATGTCAGTATTTATTCGCTGCCACAATTCTGTTTTCTGCCTTCTAGATTTATTTTTGGGTAAATGCGGAATGTGAACGAATACTACATTAAAATTGATCCATTTAGTATTTACGAAAATCTCGTCACTGTCACCACTAAACGAGTAACTTTTTTCTTCCTTAATAATTAAAAGCCGACGTTCTAAAGACTCGATTTGGTGGGATGATATTTTTGAGCAGAAAATTATTTAGACGAACAGTTTTATGACACAAGAGGGTTTGGGCGTAACAGGCGTTTAGCAAGATGGGAGTCTGGCAGAACAAGCATTTCGATACAAATTTGTGTATCGAGCATGGAAGTTTATTTCCATCACTTCGGTTATATACATGACCATGTAAACACTTGCCAATTACACTAATTAGCAAAAAACATTGACCACCATGAACGAATCTCGCGAGTAGAACGAAAGTTGCCACACATTAACGCCATAGCCCGACATGTGTCCCATTTGTGTTTAATGTGGTTTGCTTCAGTGGATCTGCCACTACGGCGCATGTACACACCTCAAAAAATGTTTTGCACCATCTGTAATACTGAGGTACTAGGTTGCATACGACCCAAGCGACAGTATTTCAACATATTTTGTAGTAATGGTAATTTTATTATTTTAAGTATTTATTCCATGCATGTTTATGTTTTGGAATGTGTTTTGTAATTTTGTGACATAGATATATTTTGCATTGAAACTAGAGACGTGATTGGTACTCTAATTTTGAACGCAGGTTTGTTTTGTGACTCTAAAAAGAATAATAATGAAATGTAAAATTATTACATTTATTTCACAATTTTTCTTTATGGTTAACGTGAGTAGTTTTCTTTTCATTATTGTGTTAATATTTGAATTAAAGTCGTTGTGGTTCATTTCTTCTTCTTTTTGTTAAACTTTTTTTTTCAATATTTTAACAGTAATTATTAAAGTCACTAACGAGGCAAGTTATTAAAAAATGCCTATTTTAAATCACTTCAATTTTATTTGAATAATTTAAGAAAAGAGAAAACTGTTTTTGAATATAAATTATTTTACAAAACCTTCATTATTTTATTTATGGATAGCATATGTACAGTCCTACACCAACACCTCTCAGGAAATAAATAATGTTAGATATTTACAATTTTCCTTTTGCCACCACTGATGTAATGTGCTTGGGTGATTGAGGTTTACTATTTTTTTTTCGAATGTCATGCTGTAGAACTATTGTGTTTTGGTCCTGAGTTAACACCTGGAGTGCCCTCTGTCAAACTTATCCATCCTGTCACTTAATATTCAATATTTAGTTCACACACACTAAAGAAGAGTGGCGCAACATACGTGGGGCCCGAGTAGGTGTTTCACACATAAAAATACCTCAGAACGTGCATTTTATTTAATTTATGTCAGGTAAATATAGAATCATATTTCCTGCGTAGTTCATTGAAACTGTTAGGATTGGCTACTGACACAGCATCAGACTTGAGCGAGGAGGCATGCCAGGGGACACAAGGTACTGTGGCAAAGGAGGTTTTAGCACAGGAAGGGCAAAATATCACAATTTTATTGGTTGAGCAAAGAGAAGTCACTGTTCAAGAGACACAAAATGTGGTAGCATAAAACACTGTAATTACAGATACTACTATAATGCAACGAATACAGTTTACACGCAACAACAATTAGAGCAACCTACACTCAATGATTGATTTGATTTCATTAGGCAAAATAAATCAGAGTTCAGCTCGAATCTACAACAAATTAAATCTGAAGTACAAAACAACCTCCAGCAACTAGAACTGTAAATCAGCAACACTATTAAATTAAGTTTACAAGAAGTTCACACTAAGCTAGATCAGAACACAAGCTGTAAGTGCAGTCAAGGTAAATCTTACACAGACTAAAGATGAACTGCAAATTCAGTTCGATATAATTACACCAGGGGTTCAAATGATTGACAACAGATTGGACAGGGTAGAAAGTATCAGTCAGGAAAATACAGACACTATTGAGAGTTTACAGGTAATTTTTGAACAACTTCAACTAGGACACAAGGAATGGAACCAAAAATTGCAAAATTATATTAGACAAGTAAATGAAACAATTGAGAGAGAAAAGGTACACAGGATTCAGGAAATTGAAAGTTTGTCTAAGCATTTTGACACTAAGGTAGCTCAAACAACAGCTTTGCTTAGGTCTAAAATTAATTCAGCTAACACTAGCCCTTCACCAACACAACACAGTGATGTGGGATCATACAGTAATATACCTTATATGAAAAATTATATACCTGAAGCCACTTATGAGATTACTACACCTGATACACATAAAACCTGTATCTTGATTACAAAAGCGGTAGTAATACATTGTCCTGCAGGGCACTGGACAAGGGAAATCCCAACTTACAATGGTAAAACATCTGAAAACCTTGTTATGTTTTTGAACCATCTTGAAGAGTATTGCCAACTTTTTAATTTGTCAGACAAAATGTTTGGAAATGCTGAAGGCAACAATATTTTTCTGACCAGAAAAAAAAAAAAAACAAATATATTGATTCCAAAATCTTAAAGATTTTAAGGCAGCATTCATTGAAGAATTTTGGAATACTCTGACACAAATACATTTAAGGTCCCTAATTGCTGCATATAAATAAATAAAATCGAAAAAGTACGAATAATCAACGTTTATAATATATGACACTTGGCATATATTTACTAATACAGTTTTGCATTTGTTTATAAAAATCCATTATGCACTGGTCATAGTCACATAATAATATTTTGACGACATAATATTATGTGCCTAAAAAATACAAATCTATTGACGCATCACTCGATTCACTTGTATGTAAATGGTAAATAAAATGATGTACATAAATTTTGTTTCATACAATTATGTTTTCAATATTTGACTGTTGTGATCCCATAATCGAATTATCCTTGAAAATACGAGTTCGTAGACAAGTCGTTCGATACACTTGTTTCTAAAAGTTAAATAAAATTTAAAGAAAAATTTAATAAACATATATACTTAAAATAAAAAATAAAAAACTTAAAAAATACATCAATTAAATCTAAATACGATTTAAATAAGTTAAACCTAAATAATACAAGAATAACTATTTAAAAAAATATATAATCAAAATAATATTATTATATATAAAATTATATAACCTAAATGTAAATAATAAAAAATTAAAATTTAACAGATATACTTATAAAATAGCATATTTTAATAAAAACCTTAAAAATTATATAAGAAATAAAATGTAATGAAAAAGTTACCTTGACAAGATATTATTTTATTCGTCTCCAAGCTGTATACTACTTACAAACGCTCGTCCCAGCACATGTCGTGATAGCCGAGTGGTCTAAGGCGTTAGTCTGGCGACCCAAGGTCCGAATGTGAGAAACAAACGAAGAGAGTGGCCTCCAGTAACACCCGATATAAACAAATGACAAACGAATGGGAGAGTAAGAGAAAGAAGGCGAGATGAGAGGAGTGTGAAAGAGAAATTAGAAAAATAAATGAAGGAAAGAATGCAAGAGAGAATGTACTGGCTACAAAAATGGCGGAATACTGTATACCATCATGGAGGAACCCAAAATGGCAATCGTGTGACCAGAATGACAGATTGGGACGTCCAGAATCCAACATGGTGGCTTGCCCCCTGACAAATGCCCCAGCTCCTGTGCCCGAAGGAACCAAAACCATCTACTCACAATCTTCCAAAATTCTTCTTATTCCTCTGATGTTTTTGGGTACCGCAAAAGTACCAATCGCCTTAACCTTTTCAGGATTTGCCGTAATTGACCTACTGAAATTACAAAACCTAGGTAACGAAAATGTTCCGCCCAAGTATTATTACTCGGATTTACAGCTAACCCGGCCTCGTGTAAAGCTTGCCACTCTTCGCGAATATGTTCTAGATACTCGTTCAGTGTACTTATAAATATACACACGTAGTCCATGTACGTGAAAACAAATTCCTTAAAAAAATATACATAACACATGGAAAATTATCTTGTACATTACTCGGGGTCTACAATTTACTCCCATAGGAAAATGTGTCCATTGAAATAAACCAAACGGTCTAACAAACGCAAATGGCTCACGCGAATCAAAATGTAACTCGCATTGAAGAAATGACTAGTTTAAATCTAAGATCATTTATTACTTATATATACTTACATATATACTTACATGTTGAATAACTACATCAATCACAAGTATCCGACATGGATCTAAATACAACTTTGTATTTATTTTTCGATAATCAAAAATAACATTAAAACCACATGGTGTCTTTTCGGTAGTAAAAAGGACCGACTGTATTATACACTAGAATAATCTTTTATAATGCCCTGTTTTTTCATCTCATTAACAATACGTTTAAAAATTCGCAATTTTGGAGGTGGCGCTCGATACAGAGCAACTGTTACAGATTCTTTATCTTTTAAATGTAATACCACCAGAAACTATTCAACAGTGCCCTAATTTTTACATCACCATATCTGAAAATTCCTCAGTTATTTTATGAATCCTTCCCTAGAAATTTACATCAGACTGGGAAACCTGTATTTTTCGAAACGAATGAGGTTGCATCTACAATGACACCGGATCATCCTCAGAAAACTCAAAACGCAACTGATTATGAGCAACATCTACCAAGCACTTCATATTGGCCAAAAACTGTATGCGCAACATAGAGTGAGACAAATTACCAAGTACCCTGAATTTCCATTTTCACGAAAAGCTATCAATTTTAAGTTTCATGTATGCACTTACAAGTGATGTCACTATGTCTGCTTCAGCAGTATAATTTATTATTTTAATGCTACGAAAAGAATTTTCCTACATTAGCATATTTATGCACTATTGTGCTACAACCGAAACTTATGGACTCGAATCAATTAATGAGCTCAGTATTACTGCTCCGGCCAAAACTGTCGCAAACATGTTTCAGTGTTACACTTAAAGTGCTTACCGTTCCTATATGTGCTGGTTTTATTTTTAGCGAGCACTGGTACAAAATGTGACCTTGGATTCTCCATAAATAACATGTTATCGAATTTTCTGTAGCCCAATTTCAGTATCTGTTCCAAAGCCTAAATTTCCGTCTCTTTCCCCCATCGGATTTTCATCATGATGTTCCAACTGTATAAAATTACCGTTCCCGTATTGCTTCATTTTACTCCTTTTCCTGTCCTCATACATTGCATTCACATTCCCATCGATTTTTATACATTCAAACATACTCAGTCCCCTCTCATTCCTATTGTATTTGTATATTTTATACTTCCGAAGCAATTCATCCGCTTCATGTCCAAAACGATCTCCATGATACCG
Organism: Dryococelus australis; assembly: GCA_029891345.1. Taxonomy (NCBI): domain Eukaryota; kingdom Metazoa; phylum Arthropoda; class Insecta; order Phasmatodea; family Phasmatidae; genus Dryococelus; species Dryococelus australis. The sequence continues at coordinate 212,127,459 of CM057009.1, read as the reverse complement.
TAATTAAAATTTATAAAGGGAGCCAATTTATAAGGTTTTTTGGTCAGTTCTCCACAATGTACAGAGTGTGCCGCGATAATGTACCAGATGTCATTAAAATACAATGTGGATATCATAAAGTGAAAAACCTCTCACGAATATAGTGTCTTACATAGATAATTGATTACCATAAGTAATAGTACTGAGAAGTAAAGTTTAATTAAGTATTCAGAAAGTTCGAATCAAGCACACATACATACAGTAACACTTGGGTATTTTACTAAAATTGGCACTTAGCATTGAGCACATTACAGAAATGTGAAAATAAAGATAGACATATTACAAAGCGCACAAAAATGAAATGTCATTGAGTATAAAATTAATCTGTAAGAATATTAACAACGAAGGGTATACATATATATACATATATCAAAATGGAGCAAAGTATAGTATTTTATCAGAAGCTTAAAAGCATACAAAGCCATTCAAGTAACTAATTCCGGTCATTAAAAAAATATTAACGCAAGAGAAATCGTAGTATATCACTATGTAGGATAGAATCCCACTAGGTGATTTTGGGTGCAAATATATAATAAATATACAATTCTATACAGAAAACCATTGATGTTACATTCATATGTAATTAGTAAGCTCAAATGGAAATATTACTTAATGCACAGATAAATAAGTTGGTATCTTTACAGATAGAGCTACATTATAAATTATATTTTATAAATTAAAATGTAATGAATATTGAATATAAGTTGACTGACACCAGATACCGCTACAAAGGAGTTATAATAATACAAATTACGGGATGTTAAAAGTTTTGTGGAATCATATAGAGACATATAGCGAAAGAATAAACTAAGTACGCATTTGTTGAATGCTTCAGAGTGCTGAGAAGTGTGATGTCACTCGCCAAGGAAGCAGGCAGTAGTTGTGCGACTTCGCTTACCGCATGTCGACATATTCCACAATCACCAAACCTACCCCCCCCCCCCCCCCCCCGTGGGACCTTCTGATGCGCAGACTTCTACATCGTGAGCAGCAGGCACTGCAACTTCAAAGCACGCCAGTGGACACTAAGTCAGCACACCACATGTTCGATTCACGCCAAATTGTTTTTCAAACAAGCGCCCAATGTGTGATCCCCTTTTTACACAATTAAATTATTATTACAAACGGAAAATAACAGCGAAAACCAACAATGATTTCAAAATCATATGCTAATTAAATAGATAAATTTAAAAAAAAATTAGACATATATTAAATGTAATAATTCAATGTTATATGTCTATTTAAAATTATTCTTTCAGAATGCTCATTTAGCTTGAAAGTGTTTCAGGGCAACGACTGACAACACAACAACAACGAGCGCCGACGTGCAGACATGCCGTCTATGCCCCTTGGCACAGCGAACTCCTGAGTGCACAGGTGATCAGCCAACCGCAATGATGTCACCGACATGCAACAGCGACGCTCCGAAACGAGCTGCGCACGCTTAAGATACAACACAGCACTATGAGGTAAAGCAGAGAAAAGTAATTAACATATACACTAACATGATCTTACACTCAATAGTATAGGTACTCACACAGTCACACACACAAGATACATAAACCACATATAATACACAAGTGTGTACAATGACACGAATTATATTATTAACAAATAAAATTTAACACAAGAATGCCTGCATTAGGAAATTATATCATCAATAAATGATGACAATAAAGACAACAAGGCAATTCCTATTACATATAACGAAATGTCATTATTTTTATAATTATCACAAACAGTAACAAACTGTAACGATATTGTAAAAATCTGTAAAACAAATGAAATACAATATTCAACACACAAGAATAACAGAATGGCATCCATTATAATTCTATAGTGAATTAGCTATTAACATATAAATATAACATATAAATATAAATAAAGGCCATAGTCCTCACAGCAGTTATTACTGACCTATCAAAACAACAATTTCACACAATTTTGGTTAAGTATAGTAAAAAATTTTAACATAATTCTTTTTATTACTATACAATTTGTTCTACATCCTCTGTGGTAGACATACTATTATTAGGCATGTTAATTCAATCTTAAAGGATATTGTGTTAAACTACTATGACTGAAATTAAACATTGGTTACTTGCTCAATCCTCAGGATACATGCCAATACCGAGTAAGCTACTATGACCACAGATAAATCTATATTATATTGGCTTACTTAAACAAATTGTTAACTATTAAAAATATTTTGTGTAAAAACTAGATTATATATAAATTAGGGTACTCCTTTCCCCTACTCCATACCTAAGTTAGAAGATGTAGAAAATGGGAACCAGATTGTTAAGAAGTTTTAATAACAGATCGCTTAGAAAAAAATTTACATTTAATTATGCAATTCCATCTATACCTCCAAGAGTGAGTTATATGTGCATAAACATAGTACTTGTCTTAAGAACTTATATAATAATCAAGGAAAAATTAATTTAAGGTGCACAGAATTGAAATTATATTACTAGTTGCAAAAACGTTAAGGTAAGTGTTTAATCATGTTTCCACTTGCATTTACACATACAATAATTGGCTATATAGTATAAATTTTACTAATTAAGAAGTGTCCAAATGCTAAATTAATGAAAATAATTTTAATGACATTTTCTTCATGACTAGCGTATTAATTTTATCACACCAAAGTTTTCAATCTTGCTCCTATTTACAGCTATATATAACTAATTTTGTCTATATACAAATGTATAATGTCTTTCTTTCAGCTACACAAATAATTGTATCTACAAAATCATGTAAATCATTAAAACATATTGTCACAGGTGGAGATTTTAATGTTCTACAAATTTTTAAATTAAATTTAATCTTGATGTATTAATAAAATTCATTCTTTCAATAATCTTTAATGATCACAAAGCACTTTAGGTAAGCTAGGGCATCAAGCAGGCTGCCAGTTACGCATCTGCAAACTCGCTTGCATCAGCCAAGCATTCCCAAGGAAACATGCCCAGTAAAATCATAAATTCAGAGTCATGACCATTAAACATTGAACTTCATTAAAACTTCAAGTCTTCATGAATAAATGGAAGTTCAGTAGCACAGTCAGTTGAATTGTAAACCAATACACTAAATTATTTGTCTTGGTTAAACACATTACACCAAGCAGAAAAATCATGAAAACAAGAAAGAAGGCTTGGCAGTCCACTAACCTCAAAAATTCTTTGTTATGGCTTATCTTCCTACCTATAGAATCCACACATAACAAAGAAATCTTCATCCATCCAGATTTCCACTGCCACGAAGCTGATGAGGACATTAAGGGGCCAGACTAACATAACACATCGCAAAACCTCTATCCCACAGCTGGAGAACAGCTCTTATTTCGAGTGAGGGTGTGATTCTGTGATCTACCAAGCTAGTATCCGACGCTTGGCTGGAAGATGCCCTTACCACGATGGAATTCAGAACAAAGCCTTGAGCAGCGGCTTGTTTAATAAACCTGCAGCGCACATTTACTGCACAAGTGGCATCATAGAGGTGCCTGTCGCCAGTCCGTCGCTCGCCACTGGCATTCCTCTAGACAGCTGCCACCTGAAGAGGGACCGCAAGAGGGCGTTCCAGTTCTGCCGACTCGATACTTATGCACAGCAGGCTTCGGTAACATTCAGGTGATCACATTCCAGCCAGAGGCTGATTAGATTCGATATCTGTGGCTTGTATTAATGGTTAATTAAATAGATTAATTAACTCCCTGAAGTAATTAAATAAATGTATAAGTTGTGTTAATTGTATATTGGCTACAGTACATAGAGATGTTGGGCACAACTAGGTCTTTTTCGACTTTACTTTCTGTGTTACAACCCCTAATACAAATTTCTGTTTACATAATATGAGTATATGAACTCAGTGTCTGTTAGATGAGGATAGCCAGTTAAACATTGCTATGCTTAAAAGAAAATCGCAGCAATATGCTTACTCTCTAAACAAGGATCTGGAAACCCAACATTTGCCAGACAAGATACTTGTGCAAAGGGCCAACTTGATACAGGAATTGGAGAAAAATAGCTGAGTGGGGCATTTCCAATGTGATGAAGGCCGAAGTGAAAATTGGCATGGGTACAAAGAGAAAGCAAAACGTGCAAGTGAATCAAAAAGTCATTTTGCCATTGCTTTTACTTTCACTCTGAACCCTCGGGGCCCTGATCAGAGCAACGAGTGTTATCATCCGAGATGTCAACATAGCATAGCACAAATGGCAGCAGTTGTCCGAGTCCCAAAGGCACAATGCAAGTATGGAAGCTATCACCATTAGTGAAAAAAATGACCAAGACCTCTACTTAAGGCCCTACCAAGTAGGAAGCAGAAGTGTACAAAAGCGACACAGCTGGAAGAGGTATTAAAGAAATCTCTACTAAAATGACCTCTCATGAATGTAGATGTGTAACTTTTTGCTCGTAAATTGAAGATACGTAATTTTCGTGGCATTTTGAGACTTTTGCCCCATAAAACCAAGAGAGACAAATGTGCTGTTATCATCATGGGCATGACAGCCAGGCCTGGTATTAACTGGGTAACTTATGTAAAATGGGGAGGAATACATGCAAACTACTATGACAGTTTTGGCAATTTGCGACCTCCACCCAAACCGCAGTGGTACCTGAAAGGAACGAAGCTGACTTACAACTACAAAATAGAACAGATACCGAATATGTAGAGTTGCAGAAACTTGGGTATTCGCTTTTCATTTGTTCCTATGAGAAATTGTATAAAGTGGCTGTACATCATCAGTAAACCATCAGTCATGTCAATAACACTTACCTTGATGGGCCATAGCTCCAAGCTGCGTGTGGTACACATTATACCACTTGACCAGGAAGTGGAATGATGCATAGGCCATGCCAATTTTCAAACCTACAATGCGATACCAAACATTTAAAAAATGCATGATTTGCCTTGTGAAAAGTGTAAATATCTCTTATTAGATTTCCATGACTGTAGGCTCTTATGAACAAGACATTGCAAGATACATTAAAGATCCGCTGTCTCCCATCACAGAATTAAAACCATGTGGAAATCCCCATACTCTGAAAAGTGTCATCAGATGCAGTGAAGATATCGACTTTGCGAAACGACATTCCATCGGAACGATGATGTGTTTCAAGCCACGCATCTACAAAGCTGGAAAAACCCACGAATCATCGCAACTTGTAAACAACTTGGCTGTTAATATGATACGAATAAACTGCAATTTAGCTAGTCGCACATATCTAAACAGTAAGCTGAGCAATATTCTGCAGAAGTTTTCGCCTATTGTCACCCCAGGTTTTAAACTGATAGTGGCACCACAAAGCATCATTTATGTTTTGGTCATCATGAAGAGAGCACACGATGTGGTCATGGCAGTCGTCGACCATTCGTGATATTTCGGAATGAATAAATCATTCTATGTATGCATTTGAGAAAATGGAAATAAGATTTACGACCACCAGAAACAATAAAGCAAAGGTTCATGCAAAACCTGTAATAAATACGATGCAGTTAACCAAAGTGTTAACACACAGAAACAAGATTTTCCTCCACAGTCTCGGCTTCGAAGTCGATCGCCATGAAAGGTTACATACACATCGATGAGCCGGTCATTTTTGAAGAAAATGTGATGGTGAAACTTCACATATACCAGCCATTCCTGATCAGACCATACACACTACCATTGGAAGTTCCGATAGAAATCCAACACCAAGATATCTGCACTCATCCTGGTTAGTCATTCCTGCGATTCAGAGGGATAACTGACGTAAAGAAGATGGATCCAAACCTGAATCGACGACATTTTTGAGCAATATTGTTATTCATGTGATCGATCGCATCACATATTTTCTCAACAGTGACGAGGTATGCCAGTCGGGAGACATAGGTATAAACTCAACGATAAAAAATTACCTATCTCTCATGCCGAATCAGCTATCTGCCACCAAGATAGCTAGCTGGGTAATCGAAGATGACTACAGTGTCCCTATATACACTGAAGGCAAGTTGGTAGTGTGCATACCTCTCTCTATGCTGTTGGGATTTGCTGAAGACTATAAACGAATATCATCAATTCTAAGCAGGGAAGGGTGCTGCTTCCAGCCAATACACATGCATATAACATCATGGGTGTGGGATAAAAATCGAGGCTGTAGAATTGAAGCTACAGTTTATGTAATGGATGCTGCCTCGTGTGCATATGAGGTTTGCAGAGTGAATAAAATTGTCGAAGAATGTGGAAGATGGCAAAAACATCGTTGGGACATTCAGGTCGTGGAGACTCGAGACAAACCCTGGATTGCTAACAAACCATTGAATCAACTGGATGATGTAGTCCAACTTTGCTTCTGAGAAACCTAGGTGCATCATCGTCGGGCTACGGACTGTAAGACAGCACAACCCGAGAGTGATCTGTTCGCAGTTCGACACATATCAAACAGAAAACATGAACATATTTTTGAATAGCAAAAGCTATGCATATGTGGTCATGAACATGAACTTTGGTAAAATGCATACATACTTTTTGCCCCCCGCCCCCTGCCATATTCGTGAAAACTGTTGGATGAGAAAAGCAAGAAGACGAACGACTAGCTGACCAAGTACTCCCATGGAATGGATTGTGACGAAGGCAAGATTCTGTACCATCAAGTGGAAAATGTGCTGCGCGACTTGCTGATGCAGTAGCCTCAAGGACCAATTTACATGGCGGCACGGTCATAAAAAGTGTCTGAGAGTCTTGTGCAAAAACGAAGTGGAAATTATCGATCTGCAGTTTGAATATGGCTGTCCTTCGGTATGCAAGCTGACGAAACTTTACAACGAACAGCATCTGCATGTATGTGACAGGAACGAACCTGATTGAGACTATGCACTGTAAAATATGCAACTGCTCAGAAAATGAAAATGGTTTGCCTCGTCCTTGGATCGGTTATCGGAGGTCTGTGACTAGACACTAAATCACCCCGAGGTTAGATCCGAAGAACATTTCCTTTAAAACACGAACTGAGACTGTTATTTTTGTGTTATGATTTTTATGTATTTATCTGCCCAGTGAATTGTGTATAAAAAATTATTTGTTTTTGTTTTTACCCTTACTCGTTATACTAGCATTTTTCTTCCGAAAAACCGAATTTCTTAAACATTTGCTACATTACATATTTATTTATTGGGGAAAAACTGACATAGGTCGAAACCTACAGAGGTTCACATGGATGGATCTGGAAATGTACATATGCCTTCAGGTTGAAACAAGCAGTGTGTAGGATGGAAGAAGAAAAGGAAGTTGCAGTGGGAAAGAGGTGGAGGGGATGCAATTTGTATGAATAATGGAACATCGTGGATGATTGGCAGTTTGTCGATGGAAGAGTTGGGATAGCCTTGTTTAGCTTCTGCAGCTTTTTATCTATGTCAATGTCTTATTCTACATCTGTAATGTCTTTGGACACTCCAGAGCTAATGGCATATACGGCAGTGCCTTCGACTTATTTGTAAGTGGTACCAGAAAATACTATCGACTATTTTGTGTGACCTGCCTATAGTATCATCGCCTTCGATGTCTTCGAATGGGCTGCCTAAATTCAGTAGCATCACTGTCATCTGCTATTTGCATGGTACCAATGCCACCTTCGACTTCTTGGAGCACACCACCGACATCTCGGGTATTATATTCTTCCTCTTCAGTCATATCTGTCAACTATTTGCAAAAGGGGACAATTCCAAATATTATAAATATTTAGGTATATACACAATTGGCAACATCTCGCATAGCTTTACCTATAAACCATAAGCATCGTGGTCAAATAATACCATATCCTGTTAAAATTTAACTTTAAATTGTCTATACATTTACAAAAGGGGACAAGTTCCTGTCCGGTTCGGATGCAATAAAAGACAAATACAGTGTATAGTTATACAGTTTCAGAATGTACCAAATCCTTGCATCCTTCAATGACAGACTATTCTACAGTTGCAAAAAGGGACATCTTAAATGACACATAATTGTTAATGACTAGGACATTGTCTTGTATTTTGTGTGTGTTTCCAGTGTTGTGAAGTTATATATTACATTTTGTGCTGTTCATTATGCGTCAGTTGATGTATTTATTAATAATTGGAATACTGTCCAGTGTTATGAAGGCAATCGTTAGTGTTGATATTATTTTTGGTTGGTTTATCTGTGTGACGTGACTTAATACACCGTAAGTATTGGTAATATATCATGTATTTAATTATTAATCAATACAACAGAATTTAAAGCATTATGCACGATCATGGCAGGTGATAGTGTGTCAGAGGTACAACATTATGGAAGAATGGTTAGGACTGAAGTTGGAAAAGGAAGTAAGAAAAAAAGAATGCCTTCAACATGGAAAATAAATGTTGCTAAAAAGAAAAGTCATACTAAATCGTATTAAAAATAAAACAAGTAGCGATGCACACAACTGTGAGTAATAAGCTACATTGGTCTGACTGTTAGCATAAAATTTCAAAGACATTTATATAGCTGAGTAGCTTGGTGTTAAACCAAACTGAAGGATGCTGTTGGTTAGTAATACACTAACAGTTTTCTTATGCACAACATTTGTCTGGTTGTAGGCCCGTAATTACATGTGTTACTTTCAAAGGAGGTTAGGAATTGAAATCAAAACGATCAATTGTTTTTCCTTTATTTTGTTTCATTCTGGTACAGGTATTCCGCCCAGGGATTTCCATCCTGCCCTTCATGCCACCATCCCACGAACTCTGCATCCAAGTGCTCTGAACTGACTATGCAGAATGTTCGAATAGGTCACCGAATGTTTTACGCCACACAGTACAAGGTCAGACAAGACGACATTATTCTTAAGTTTACACAAACCTCTCTCACAAAGAGGAACCGCAACCTTAAAGATTGCTATGAGAAATATGTGTCAGTAAAATATTACTTACCAAAGAAAGTTGACAACAATGCACATAACCAAGTTCGGGTTTGCAAACAAACGTTTCTATCAGTGTTCAAAATAGGCAAACGAAGGGTTTAAGGGGTTTGTAAGAGGAACTTCAGTAATGGAAAAGCACCTGAGGAGAATCGAGGGAGTGATGTACGAGGTTAAAAATTATGTTGATAAGAAAGCAGCAGTTAGGGCTTTTATTGTAAAGCTGTGGCCTGTTCAGTCACATCACAATCGGGGCAAGAACACCACGAAACAGTATCTTCCTAGTGAACTGACAATCATGAGCCTGTGGAAAAGTTATTGTTCTGAAACAACTGAACATCTGCATGTCAAATACGATTAATTTCGCACCATATTCGATAATGATTATAACATAAGTTTTGCTAGCCCAGCAGCAGATTATTCCTCAACCTGTATACAGTGTGAGGAAAGAGTCGAAAACCACGGATTTAGATTTAAAAAGAAGGTTGACAACACAGTTAAACATGCACAAGCTAAAAGTTGAACAAATTTACAGATTGTTAAAAACCAAACAAGAGAATGTTCTTAACATTTCATATGACTGTCAAAAGAACCAGGTCCTTCCAAAGTTACCTGACCAAAAGACATACTTTCAAGGCAATTGTACATACACAACTTCACTGTCTGTGTTGGTACATCTAAAGATGCACAAACTGTTGACGACACCTTCATCTATCATTGGCTTGAAAGTGAGCACAAGAAAGGCTCAAATGAAATAGCTTCTTATATCGTTCAGTGTTTGAATGGAATAAATTTGACAGATATTGACACTCTTCAGCTCTTCGCTGATGGGTGTGGTGGTCAAAATAAGAACCAGATAGTTTTAGGAATGTTATGCATGTCGTTCAGCAGCAAGGTGCCTCCAGGTATTACAAAGATTGAGTGTATCTACCCTATTGTTGGCCATTAATTTGTACCGCTGGATAGGGTGTTTGGTCGTCTTGAGAAACAAATTCACAAACAATGTGTTAATAGCGCCAGAAGAATACATAGAAATCTTCAAATGTGAAGGAACTGTGATAAAAGTTTCATCAGCTGATGGAGAGTGTAATGTGTATTATTGGAATAATTCTGTGAAATCTGTCATAAAACCTCCAAATTCGTATCATTTCCACTTTTTGCCATCAAAAAGGTTCATATTAATGAAAAGGAACACATGGAAAAATATCCTTGTACAAGGTGAAGTGAACTAGATCTCTGATCTAGTGTGGCTAAATCTATACTCAAACAAGCAATGTCTATTTTTGGTCTGAAACCTGTGTTAATTAACACTGGAGTACCTATCAAAGAAGTTAAAAAAAAAAAAAAAGGATATTGCAGCACTTTTTTGTGCCCATTCTGGGGAAGTATTGGTTAATAGCCCTACTCTTAAGTATTATAAATCTGTTATTTAGACCCTTCTACAAGAGATGATGGTGACAATGCTCAAGACGTTCAGTCTGATTTTGGCGATATTATTGACGAAGACCCAAGCAATATAATTTTATATTGCAGATACATTTTCAAAGGTGTATTGACATCTGTCTTTGAACAGTAATATTTCAGCAAATATTTTGTTATCTTGAACATCTGTAATATTCAGGGTAACTGTGTTCTACTATAGTGATGGTTCTGTTAAACATATTTGTTTCCTGTGAGCTAATATTATTTGTATTTTCTCTTACACTTTTCGACAGACACTATCCTTCGAGATGCAAACCAGGACAAGTCCAGCAATAGGTTGCAGAATGGGAAATGTCCATTTTTATTATGTAATTATACAGAACAAATGACATTATTGAACTGTATGAACTACGTCACAAAAGTGAGGATTTTTTTTGCCTTTTTTGAAATACTATAGACATTAAGTTATAGGGAATATTTCAAATGATAGAGGTTTTTCGCATTTCGCTGGACATTGTGTTATTTTCGACTTGTCCCATTTTGCAAATGGATGACAAATATCATCTACCTGTGCGGTTTAAGCACCTATGTATCTACCGGAATTTCCAGGATCTTCAGGAATGTTTGGCATGGGTCCTACAGAAGAGGCATCCAGTTCTTCAGCTAAGAAAACTGCATCGCCAACTGGAACATCGACCTCTTTTCCGGAAACAACTGTATAGCCAATATAACCACCTCTTCTTAGCCATTCCGACATTTTAAGTTTCGCTTTTGTAAAATACCTTCACTTGCAGCAGCAGTGCCCGTCGACATGACAGACATGGCTGTACAAGGGGCTTCCTCCTTGTAACATAGAGGATGGACCTTCACAGTTATATACATGTATTGACCTTCCAGACTTTATCAAAAACAAACATTCAATACTCAATCCCCACAACTATGAAAACCAATGTTTCAAGTGGACAGTATTTGGCCACATTTATTAAGTCATCTAATCTGCAGCATGTGGACAAGATGTGGAAGAAATGTATGATTTTATAATACTGGAATTTCCGGCTCTTCTGCAGCAAATACGGTCTTTAAGATAAACCATCCTGTTGTGTCAGTTAATGTGTACCTGCTGAATGCTTAGGGAGAAGAGGTGCCAATATGTGTGAAATTGAGTGAGAAACATGAATCTTCTAATGCTTCTAATACTGAAGGATGAAACAAAGAATATTTGTCATTATTGTTACATAAAAAATTTTCACCACTGGTTTACTCACAGATTACTTCGCATGGATACGAAGCTCAGGTCTGCAAACAGTGTTTTTAGCATTATGCCGATTACCACGGAAATCAGGACTCACTGGGGTACAGTGCTTTGTAATTCACAAAATAAAGTGTAAAAGAAAAATTCCCAATGTTTATAAGTGTTTTCTCATTCTGTACATTACTGAATAAAATTAGATTTTTAAAATATGCTGTATTATTTATTTTTTAATGCATTGGCGATAAAAACTACCTGCTTTAATTTAGAAAAATTAATTAAATATATACTTATGTTGAAAATACAACGAAATTGATATGTCGATTTATGTATTGGACAGGTATGGAGCTCGTCACTATTCTTTTTAGGTCATTAGCAGGCGGATAATCGAGAAATTAGTACCAACTAGGCTTTGAAAATAGAATAAAATATTGAAAATGCCATCAGTACCACCTATACATTAAAAACATGAACAAATCTGCCACCTGGTGGCAAAATCGGCAGCTCGTCAAGCTGCGAAATCGATCATTAATACACTATCGTCACCTGGGTGTTCAAATAAATAAGAAACTAAAAAAATATGGCTGCAAACGACGGAATGAAAGAAGGAGATGCAGTGAAAAGGATTTTTTTTCAACATAGAATAATATTCTTAAAGTATAATGCATTATAAATTGTTGTGTAAGTAAGAATAACATATATTAAAATATATAAGAATTTTATCTATTCACTGGCTTTTGTTTTTTTTATTTCAATGAAACTTCCTTATACATGGACAGGAAATAATACTTACAAGATACTTCCAATTATTTAAAAAATAAATTTTATATGCATGCCAATTAAGATACAAAAAAATTTAAAAATTCGTAATGGGTCTGACACGCATGCCACAGAAAATCACATATCTATTTGTAAATCCAATAGACGAAGCAGCACTTATTTATATTAATCTGAACAAATATATTAAAGCCTGCAGGAGAGTGTTCAAATATAGTAGAATGTAAAATTAATTAAAAAGGAAAAGTAAACTTTGCACTCGCGTTTTTGAAGACCTGAGTTCTAATCCCAGTCCAAACATCCTGAGTATGGTTTTTCCCACGAGTAGTAGGCATGTCACCTTTGGAACAAACGGAATTGGGATGAAAATCGAGGATCTTTCGCAAGTTGGCCGCCATCTTCGAATTTTTCCCATTTTTCCCTCGACATCGCTTGTTTCGCCCAAAAAGTCGCTCATTTCCACTTTGAAACCAGTCATTTTCCTTTAAAACTACCCGTTTTTTTTTCTCAATAAAAACTTCCAGTTTTTTTCTTTCAAAAATTGTGAAAAAAGTGCATTCTCCTCAATGTGGCTGACGTGTCTCCTCGATGTGGCTGAGATACCTGAAACTCTGCCACATAACAAGTAGTTGACAAAATAAAATTATTTGAATAATGTTTTAAATTTAAATATATTTTTATAATAAAAATTTGGATATAATTTTAAAATAAAAAATTTTAAAGGTATATGTATTAAGTGTTGTATATCACCGGACTAATATTTTCAAAGCTCATACGATAGTGATGTCATTTAAACATTCCATCTCATTTTTACATGCTCTATCATTCCATGCTCTCTCTCTGTAAATCCATTTCTTTATCTCTTATCTCTCTATCATTCCATAGGTTTTTGCTAAGTCCTCCCATTTTTGTTCTTTCATTCTCTATTTCATTCCATCTTGTCTTCCTCTCTCCATCACTTTCTCTCTCGTCTTTCACCTTCGTTCGACACTGCCATCCACGTAGTTCCAGCATCGTCTGCTAGAGTGCGCGAATCGCCAATGTGTATATTTATTTATGTATTTCAAGATGTAATTTTTCATATAGGAAAAGATATATGAAAATTATTGTCAAGTATATTCCAGGCAGGACATTGTAACACTTATTCAAATTTTAAGCGTTTAAAAATCAATTCAAGCAATATTTTGTTTTAGAAAATCGATACGTTTTTTTTAATTTCACTTTATTCAATTTATTTTTGCTGTTGTATGAAAATTAAGTCGCCTAGCTTTGTAACAACGCACGCACGCATGCGCCGACAAGCTTGCAAGTCAGACGCAACTGTTGTGACATGTGAAGTGTGCAGCGACATCCGTAGGTATGCACCGCTCAGGGAAAGGAAGGGAGGCCAATGACCCCCGAGGCAAGTGCGTGCGATATTCTGGCGAGACACTCGGCTTGCTGCCCTTGTCATAAAAATGGTTATACATCTGTAAGTCAATGAATATAAAATAATTAGAATTATTTTACTTAAAAGTATTATATTTATCATTTGAAAAATGATAAAATCTTAGAAAAATACAGTTAAATATACAAAAGATTAATTTTTTAATGTAAAATCTGTTGAACAAATTTACATTAAAGAAATTTCACACTTTTACACGACAGCTGCTATTATTTAGCAAAAGAAAAAATTCTCATGCTGGGATAGGATTCGAACCCAACATATCTTGACTAGAAGTAAAGCACCTTAGTGTTTAAAAGTTGTACATAAGTGTCCAAACAAAGAAGGCGAATTCACATGGTAAAGTTTTAATTAATGATGTAAAAAACTTTGTTTTACATTTTTCAATCATTATATATATATATATATATATATATATATATATATATATATATATATATATATATATATATATATAATATATATATATATATATATATATATAGTGTGTGTGTGTGTGTGTGTGTGTGTGTGTGTGTGTGTGTGTGTGTGGCTTTTGAACACATTTTGTGAGGTGGTTTTTGTTTATTTAAAGGCAAAAACTGTACATATATCCACATTGATTTTTTATATATATTCTTTTTTTAATATCTAGAAGATCACTTTTTTTTTTTCGCAATTCTAGCTGTAAGCAAGCAAATATTAATAGTCACAGGTGAATATAATTTGCGAAATATTATGTCCAAGTTCGTGAAACTGGGTTTCCAAACACCATTTCTGTCTCCAAAAATTTATTAGTTTAAGCCCCTTTTTTAATAAACATAATTATAAGCTTAAAATAATATTTGCATTTGAGCATTTTTTAAACGATAACTGTTTGTAACAGACTGGTTACAATACAGGATTAATATAAGTAATAGATCAATCAAATATTATTGTTTTTCAAATTTATAAAATATATCACTGCAAAAACCACTTTCAGAGATATTCAAGTTCTTCTACATCCTTATGCAAATCTCAGTCCTTCGTTAAACATAAAACCGACTATTGTGGCACTCATAAGCTTTGTGTCGCCTTGCAGTACACTTGAAGGCAAAGTACTTGCAGCAAAAGCGACACCAATTACCCACTGAATGTTTTGTAGATGATACACAAGTGGGCTCAGATGGATCGACTGTCGTCATGTCGGAAGGAGCAGGAACCAGGAACGAAGTTGTCAATAATGCCGATGACGAAAATTGCAACAACCCAGACATAAAATTCTCAGCACTGTAAGTACCTTATAGACAAAACTATCATCATTCAATAAGCTTATCACTACCTAGGCTCCTTGCATATCTACACATTTTAATATCATGGACTGTAGGTATTTTCATGTATTCGTGATACACACCAAAGACAAATATATCAATATATTGCCTATGTGTTGAGTGGACTGAATCAGCTCGTTCTCAGCTGTAGATGATCAACCGATTCGGGTATCCAGCCAGAGTCCTTCAGTGCCATCTCTACTTCCTGGCGACACAATTCTTTATGCTGTTTTCAACACTCTATTAAATGTCAAGCACATTATAGATAGGCACATTAGACTCTAGCATACATCAACTGTTCGTCCACACAGACCAATCAAAGCAAACATACAGCCCATACCAGTGAAACAATCAACTTATTCTCATGCCATCCAATATGTCGACTGATACCAGTCAAAATACACTGACCACACATTCCTCTTACTATAACACAAGCATACCTCAACCATTCATTGATACTAAACTTACCAAACATTTATTTGCTTGCCATACTTTCTGCTCTACTGGTTGACACCAGCCAAATATATATGTCTCTATACAACCATACCAACTATTATAACCAAGGTCATACCAGGCCACCCAAAAACTCATTTTGCTATAACCAAGGAAACATTCAAATCAACCGCACCACCCAATACAACAAACACAGTATCCATCATAACTCGAGCAGCTATACCACTTATACCTAACAACAATACAACCTAAAAAATAATGAAATGCATCCTGCAGCAACCATTCGTACACACAGACCATACAAGCAAACATACAGCTCCATACCTGTGACACAATCAACTTATTCTAATACCATCCACAATGCCAACTGACACCAGTTGAAATACACTGATCACCCATACCTCTTACTATAACACAAGCATGCCTTTGCAATACAGTACTCGCCGACACACACACATACTGTCCACACCATTCGACATAAACCAACACACTCAAAACAGATATACTGGAGAATATATCACGCATCATAACATCCATGTTGCCCCAAGCATATGAAGGAAATTTATAGTCCAGACCAACCCATAAAACAAACATTATTACCGTATGTCCAATCATCATTACTGACTGATACCAAGCCAACGAACATACCATTACTAATAACCAAAGAAAAACTCAATTTAAACACAATGCCCAACACATCAAGCATATTATCCATCATAACTTATGTGTATCAAGCAAATATACAATTGCGACCAGTCCATAACCTAACACACATTCCATCTGCCATTCTCCTTCAGCACCATACATAATTACTCCAAAATGTCAACAAAATGGCCCACATGCACCACACATTATAATTCAAGCATACCTCAACCATACAGCCAACACAAGCCTTGCTTAAATTTTGCTACTGCCTATACCATCTGCGCTACCAACCGTCATCAGACTAAATACACTCACGATTAATATTGTTCACTAGAATTCAAGCATACCTAAGAAATTCTGCCAACACAAGCCTTACTATCATTTTTCTCCCACCCATACCATATGCTCTACCAGCTGTCATTAAACTAAATATACGCACTACTAAAACTAGGATTCAAGCCTACCTCATCCCACACTGACCTTACATGAAATTGAAAGTACATGTTTGTCATACATCAGAGTATAGCCAAATACCATACCACACATCACTTCATCACTTCATCAACCAAAAAACCTGTTAGTTATGCCAGCGACCTATACTAATAGCCAACTACTCCAACAAAACTTACCTGGTAACATACCTCCAAAATACTTAACAACCATATCGATAACCCATTGGTACGAGTACTAAAACAGATATAATACCTTTCACCATGACTTTAGTTTGCCTCGACCATTCGACGCCGAAACCCATACAAGCCAGAATACCAACATACTATACCTTCTAAATATCAACGAACCACCACAAAAGATAACCATACCAATCAAAACACACTGCCCAAACCATATCATTCGCTCCTACCGAAGCATACCTCATTCATGCTGTTAACGATACAACCATATTAACCACCATATCTCAGACTTACTGCTCAATCACAACAGTCAACTTTATTGACTACCATTTCAGCCCATCTAACTACACCTGTTACACATATAAACAAGCCATTCCAGCAGCCAAGCCAAACAAATATTCCAATCTTTCACACCAACCATGCTGTCGTATGTCCAATACTGATAATTTAAACACATATTACATCCATTCAGACTTAATTCTGAGATACCATATAATACGATCTATCTATACCGACCATACACATATCTGAAACACAATTGTCAATGAACTAACTATGCAGTCATTTCAAACCAGTAGAACACACTGCCAGACTAAGCAATATTAGCGACCAACCAACCACATCGGCTTCCTTCTCTTTTACTCGCACAGGAAGATTAATGTCCTGCTGGATAATCTGCATTTCGTTTTCATCTGCTTAGTTTATATCATACAATGGAGGAGGAGAAGAATGCGGAGGGGAATAGTCTCAACACTATACAAAATGTTATTATTGTCATATCATTATGACATTACAAAAACACATTCCAGCTTTTTAAATTATATATTAATTTTATGTAGCCTGTTAAGGCAATGTTTCCTTTTCTAGAAACAGGTACCTCACCTACAGAACCATCATAATAATTAAATTTGCCTACTAGTGTTCCCTACCACTCCACCAAAGATATTTTATTTAATATTTTTACCATATGGTCATAACCTAGTATCCACCCTACTAAAAAAGATGCTTCAACTATAATACAATATTAGAAACCATAACATAGCTAGTGATAAAACGTACCAACCAGTTATTCCTATGAAAATGTCCCTACCAAATATTATAAAAATAAATTTAATATAATGCCATGATGATTAAATGGACAGATCACTACTACCGACAGTCCTTACCATAGGCCCACATCAGCTAGAAGATCCATACAAACAAAGCTACAATCGAGACACTCATATGAAATATTTAAGCAAATTATTCTAATAAAGTATTCCCTCGTGTAATACCAACCACATGGTCAGATCATACATAACATCCTTACAGACAGGCCAACGATAACGAAACATCATGTCAGTAGGTTATACAACCAGACCAGCAAATCACATTGTTGTGACCACCGGGTCTGGGACCTGCGGCACTCCGGTAGTTGTGCTATACGTCGGCCATGTTGTTGAGGTCACACCTCTGGCTCCAAAGGCAGAAGACAGGGTGTTTTGCAGAGTGGCAACGACATCATATGGGCTACTATAAAGGGATGATCAGTACGGGGTCAGCACCCACTCTGTACGATACTCTGGTGTGACGGACTCCAGGGCAGGGCGTCTGCACATTTGTGAGCAGGAGACACTGGGCGACTGAGGACGCCAGCCAGTCAGTTCAGCCAGTCAGCTGCGAGGGTACCTGGATCATCCCACGACGAAAGAGCTTCATTCGTGGTCGACGTATCGTTCAGTGGTAGGTGAATCTCGTTCCCAGTGCAGGTCGTTAGTTAGAGGAAGCTACATGCAGCGAATTACGAGCATTTATGTATGAAAGTAATTTAATATCTCAGCTTTAATATTTCTCCTTTTGCTTGCAGAATCTGTTCTGATGCTTCAATCAAGCATGTTGCTACAAGTCATGCTTCTTATTTTGACATTATTGTATTCTATATATAATTGTAAACAAACTGAGGATAAACATGCAGTTTTATATTAACAAATTATCATTTGTAAATCGACCAGCTCGCACCCCAGGTATTTGCATAGTCAAATGAGAGTGGTTTAGAGTCTGGTTGAGGGACCAGAACAGTGGTGGAGACACCGGTCTTTCCACACTTTAGCAGCCAGCTTAGGATTAATTAGTTTACTGTTAATTTTTCACACTGTTCAGTTTAGTCATTGTTATATTTCGCGCATTGTACTGTAGTGTTAATTGTATACGATAAAACAGTTTCATCTTAGAATCAAGCATAGAGTACGTAGGTTATGCTGCACAGCATACAGCATGCAGCATAAGCTGAAAGCATTTTTATCGACAGAGTACTTATGCCAGCAGTTGCGCCAGCGTAGCCTGTAGTCAACAGTTGGCGATGTGATTAGCTTGCATCTCGGCACGCGAGCCAGTGAGCACACACCAGCACTGGGTTTTACTGTATAATTGCTGTAGTTGGGTTAAATCCATGTATTTCAGTACCACTCTTTGGACCTTTGTGTCGAGTTAAAAGTCTTATTTATTTGTAGTAGTGTAGTTAGTGCTGTAGAGGAGCCTGTAGTATTGCTGTTGTGTTGCCTATAGTTTTAAGTGACAAAGTGCAGGTACACATAGTATTTTACACAGTGCACAGTGTCACCACTAAAAAATTACATGAACACTAAGTAAGACCACACCATATTCTTTTAAGAAACTAGTCAGGACACTTTTATTAGACAACTCCGAAGCTGAGAATATTTTAAAAGAAAGATAAAGGGCTTCGAAGGCGATCGCACACGTTCAGGACATAGCCGGGACCTCGCTAGCAGAACAGATCGAGGCACTGGAATACTCATTTAACATTAGTCCAGATTCAAACCTGACTTGTGAAATTCCGGAACTTGCTTTTAACAATTCCCCTTCAAACGTTTACGAGGAAGTACACACAACACCGCATACAGGTTTTTACCTCACACCTCAAATATTACAAGAGTTACAGTCTACACAAGCATTCAGCTATTACATACCACCTAACACATACGCAAACACAGAACACTTCGACAACATGGACAACCCAAACCTCGTGCAAATTATCGTTAACCACCCAGAAAAGTTGTCGACGTTTTCAGGTGGCAGTGACAAGAATGTGGCAGAGTTTTTAGACGATTTTCATTTGGCCATCTAATCTAATGAGTGGACAGATGTAGAACGATGCCGACGAATTAAATTTCATTTAAAGTGAACTGTGAAACACGCAATCAAAACATTATTCACGCGGCAGGCGGGGAATTCGCGCGGTCAGATATTTTGGCCAAGCTCAAGGATATTTTTGCTCCCACAAAGACAGTGGAGAAATACAAACCGTTGCTATACACCAAGCTGCAGCAACTCGGTGAATCTTGCCAAACACACATTGAGACAATAATGTACTCTCACCGCAAGTACAAACCACAGGTGACAGATACGGAGTTTATAAGCTTTTTGTGGAAATCGTTGCTACCTTCCATGGCAGACAAAATTATAGGGCTTCAGAATAACACCATCTCGCAAATGGTATAGAACTTTAAACGAGTGGAATTAGGAATTTTCCAGTATAGTCGTGCAGTAAGCACACAACCTCGTGACTCCGATGCAGAGCGACTTCAGACCGAGATAGGGAAACTTAAAGAGGAAATCATTAACTTGTCCATCAGAACACAGAATCCACCACAGCAGGAATGGTACCAGATAGATGTGCAGCAAGGCAGACAGAGGGGTAGAACTCAATTCTGCCAGAATAATTATTCTCGGAGGCAAAATTCCATAAACCAATATTACCTTCAAAGCAGCTATAATCATTATCGGCAGAACCCCGCTCCCCCACCCCCCCACCACATAACCGATAGTGTTATTGACATAATGTTCCCATGCGAATAAGGAACCGAACTTTTTGCAGTAAAAGCATTTTCGATCCAAATATTGAAATCAGACGCGAGGAGGTTGGCGAAACCCGCAAGTGTACAACACCCAGTACAAGGATGCTGAGCCAGTATCGAACCCATGTTCGTTTCCAAAGAGAGGCAGAGGAAATTACGTGAGGGGCAGTAACGTGGCCCAGTACTCAAAAAATTAGCTTACGAGGGGGTTGTTCGTATTCCCCCCATGGACAAACAGAAATGATCTAGGGACGTATGCAGGGCAATGTTTAACAAAGTCGTTCCGACATACTCGTATGGTAAGATTGCAAGTTACAACACATGAAATAATGGAATTGTTACTACGAGAATTCAACCACCTTCCAACACACACCAGGAAGTACTACACTGCAATTCCGAGTGCAGTGCTCCCAGTACACAGGTTAGATTTGCAGCATCGGGAGAAACACAGTACCGTGAACAGCAAAGTCGAGCAGTGTGCTCAGCAAATTGCAACGTCGGGCGGCCGCTGCCTCGGGCGCACACGCGGATTACTGCACCACACGCTTGAAGTGTCAGTCAAGCCACGTGGCGGTCAGTTCATTGGTACCCTTAGCGAAGTACAAAATATGTGTGCTTGTGCTGTTATGTCGGTCATGAGGCACACAACTGTACGTTGTTCCCGAATCAGAAGTTGGAATTCCGCACTGATGTAGGTGCACAATTCAGGAATTTAAAATATCCTTTTGGTAACACCAAACTGCATGTCAGCGCGAATGTCGGACAGTGTCGCGTGAACCAGGAAGTGAAATTAGGGGGACATAATGATGGCAATGATGAAACGCATTCGCGAAATGTGGTGAGCCTTACCTCGTCTCAGATGCCAGGGCAAAGACACAGTCGGCGAGGAGCGAGATCAGACTGTCAGCAGTCTTTTGTTCGTACGACCACACCTCAAATTAAAGTGAAAATATGCGGAAATAATTATTACGCACTTATCGATACTGGCTGTTCTAAATCCTGTATCGCCTCAACATTAGTAACAAAACAGAAATTAGAATGTGTCACTGAGCAATTTACAATAGTTGGGGCCACAGGTGAAATAGAACCAACCCGATTTAAGACAGATATAAAGTTAAGCATTTCAGGCCACACCTATCCCCAGCAATTTTCAGTAATTGAGAACCTAGAGATGGATATCATTTGAGGGATAGATCATATGAAGAAATACGATGTTATACCCTTTCTGAAGCATAACATTTTATTCATTAATGGTAAAGACAAAGATAAAATTCTCCAAGTGTCCATTTATTCTTCAGTTATCGATCAGGAGCATGTTGACAGTATTGAATACTGTATCAATAGATTAGTATCTACAGAAACCTTTCAGGTAGAAGGTAACTTTCCTTCAATTAACTCCAAACTACCACCAAACCAAATTCAAGCAATTAAGGCACTTATTACCGAATTTCAAGATAGATTTGCACTTTCTATCCTACAGCTGACTGAATCAAGGGGTTGTCAGGTGAAAATAGACGTAACCTCACCAAAACCTGTAGCGTGTATGCCATATCACATCAGCGCAAATGTTAGATAATAATTATTACAACAAATAAACGACGTGCAATCTGCCGGAATTATAGAGCCGTCATAGTCAGCATTTTCGGCGCCATCTTTGGTTATTCATAAGCGATATGAGGGCCTTATGTTCTTACTGACTTTCGCAAGCTTAATCAATATGCCAGTAGAATCGAGTTTCCTCTTCCATGCATGGAAGACATATTAAATGCTTTACAAAATTCAAAGTTTATTACTGTTTTCCAGATTTTATAGTTTGCCTATTAAGAAGGAAGATAGACATAATGTACCACTTTCAATTGATGGAGTCGGCCTCTTCCAGTACCACTATTTATCAATAGGCCTCAGTAGCAGCCCACAACACTTCCAGCAGTTTATCGCCATGCTATTATGTCCTCTCTGTTGGCATTCAGCCTTAGCTTATATAGGTGATTTTTTTATCATTGGTAACTCATTTGAAGAACACCTAGAAAATATTCGCAAAGTATTAAAAAAGTTATGGGAATTCAAAGTGAAGGTAGACACTAAGAAATGTCATTTTGGGGAACAAAAAATAAAGATATTGGGACATTATATCACACCTAATGGCGTTTCAACTGACCCAGATAAAGTTTGTGTCATCCAACAGATCGCACCACCAAGTAACATAGAGCAATTATGCACATTGCTGGGAATAGCATCCTATCTCCGATGTTACATACAGAACTATGACACAATAGCTGCACCTCTGATTGAATTAAGCAAGCAAACCACACAGTATAAATGGTGCCACGAACAACAGCAGGCACTTTCTAAACTCATATAAGCTATACAGGTGGCACCAATACTACATAAGTTTGACAATGACAAGCCCACCATTTTGGCATGTGATGCCTCTCAAATGGCTATTGGGGCCGTTTTTATGCAGGAAGACACTATAAAAAATACTCACCAGGTCATTGCTTACGCATAAAAAAAACTCTCCATAGCGGAAAAAATTGGTCCACGACCAAGAGAGAACTTGGTTCAATCAGATACTTCTGCAATTATTTCCGACAGTACCTTTACAGGCGCCAATTTGTTCTAGAAATAGACCATTCTAGCCTTTACTACTTACGCATCATGGCAGACCACATCTTGCAAATTCAAAAAATGGCAATCAGTTTAGTAGAATATGACTCTGAGGCAAAAATCGTAACAGATAAACAATATGTTTTAGCCAATGCCATGAGCTGTATACTGACATTCCGTCCAGCAGATACACAACCAGTGGTGGTAAATAATGTCCCTTATACGGTTAAAAAGGGCATGATAAGGTGTACCAGTTTATACAGGGCGCTCACAGAGACTTTGTATCAGAACCCAATAAGGAAATTTCGAAATATGTGGTTAATCATTGGACAGAGGTCAAACCAATACTAGAAATAAGTATCAAAGACAAATCCATTGTTAGTAGGAGTATTTTGAATGGAGAATATATTCTGCCACTTGCCGTAGCTAGAATTATATCACTAACTTTCCAAGTTAATGTAGAAATTATTATGCAAAACCATTCACAGAAAATCCACCCTACTTCTATTGGTCGACTACTGCACTGTCAAACCAGGAACCGAGGAAATTAACTATTTACCAGTTTTCACACATGAACAAGAATATATTGAAATAGATGATGATAATTTATTGCACTTATTTTCTTTGGACAACCACCTCTCCTCATTTATGGGAGAATAAGAAAATGATTCCCCTTATATCAAAACTTAAAGTAGCTCTCACTGACCCACAGAAGGCCGAACATCTGTATTTAAAATTAGCTGGGAGATATGGAATAGCGGCCAATGGGGAGTTTTTTTTAAATATCAGCACACCAGTGGGGGAAAAAGTGCTTACTCTAGTACCCACATATAATGTTCTGGAGTTTATTGCAGCGCACCATGACGCCATGCTCGGCGGAGGTCATTTTGAGACTTTCAAAACATTAGCAAAATTTAAGCGTACACATTATGGGGACACAATGTCTAAGGATGTTAAGGAATATGTAAAAAATTGCTCATTATGTCAACAAATTAAGGCTGCTAATGCCAAACTTATGGGTCAATTAACACCCATTATTCCGCCTTCTCTCTTAAAAGCTTGGGCAATGGATGCCAAACAGCCATTCCAACTCACCACAAGGGTTAATACATATATATTGATGATGACAGAGTTTTTTTACTAGGTATATGGTAACCAAGGCGGTGCCTACCATCGATGCAGCAAATTCTGCGTGTTTCATAAAGGTAGTTATTCTACAATACGACTGTCCACAGCAAATTTTGACAGACGGAGGGACGTCATTCAATAATGCCCTAGTAGCTGAACTACTAAAGCGTCTTAACATTACTAAGCTTCAAACTACGGCGTACAACGCCGAATGCAATGGTCTAGTGGAATCTCTTAACCAAGTCCTGGGAACCCAGCTAGCTGCTTTTGCACACGGCGATCCTGCGAATTGGGACCAATATTTACTGTTCATTACTTTTAAATATAATTGTTCTCCCAACTCAAGAACAATATTTTCCCTTTCCTATCTTCTTTATAGTATGGAAGCCATACAACCAAATCAAGTTGTTGTGAATCACTTTTCAGAAAGAGGCCACCAATGGTGCGCGAATTTAGCCCGAGACAGAGAACAAGCTAAAATCAGTCTTGTGAACGTGCAAAAGGCTGAAAAAGTTCAATTCGACCGACTGCATAACTCCAACACCCTTAAAATTGGAGACAGGGCGTGGCTGCACAACCACGCAAGACGAAAAGCGCTCGCATATAAGTACAAAGGCCCATTTCGTGTTGTCAGAGTTTGTGGTCCATCGACAGTACAAATTCAAAACTGGACGTTGTCAGTACGCACAATGTGAAAAGTACGCATTGCAAATTAGGGTCTTTATGTGTTTAACAATAAATCTATCATCGTGGAGTTAAATTGTTCCTAATACTTTGCAGTATGTGTTTGTACTTCTTTGAAAGTGTGACTCCACCCGTGTCTCAAGCGAATACCAGCGCCCAGCGGAGCTGTCACGATGGCGACGAGGTGCGACCAGGCGAGCCCGTGACAGCCGCTGGATCGTATCCCCTCTTCCGCTTCCGGGTGTGGGCGTGGACAGAGGAAGGCGGTGGCCGCAGCCACGGTGCCGTCCCCGAGAGCTGCAACACTCACACTTATGACGTGCATACAGCTGGCGCCACCAGGCGACGCCACCCTCCGCACGCTGGTGGGCGTTCTTGGCATCCCCTTGACATCAAAAAGGTGTACAGTTCAGTGTTCCACTATGTTACTGTATTACTTCTCTATCACACGTTCACATGTCCAGCCAGACAAAAGAAACTGACATACACGGATTTATACACGGTACACGGATATACTGGCGAGCAAACGTTAAACGAACACAATTTATACATTGTCAATACAAAACCTATATCTTCCACTGCCTCTTGGCGCATTTTCAGGGTAGTGCAAGTTCCAGTGCGATTTCCAAACGAATGATTTGTTATTACGTTGCCTACACAACTAGACACTATCAATGATCATGTCGTTCCAACCAACGAATTACCAGACTCGCGCGAGATTATTACACCAACTTGCCAACTTGTACCGCCTTTTCTTTCCTAAGCCAGGGCACATTCAATTACATTTCAGGCGGTACTTTGCTTGTACTTTCGACTGTGATTGAAGTATTGTTTATCAAAATGTTACGTCGTTTATTGTTAATGAATAAGATTACTAGAGAGAACTAATGTGAGTTTTCGTTTGTATTAAGCCGGCTCCAGCCGGGCCTTAGGGTATACTTGCCGCCTTCCACTTGTCTAGGCGAGCCTATTTCCAGCTAGGACTTCTCTGCCCAGCTGTAACTGTTGTCATTTCTTTTACATTTTAGTGTTCACTATGTTTATGTCAAGTGTTGGTTCTGCAATTTTCTAAAGTTTGTTCAGGCATGTGATGTTACGTCCACGTGCCTTCATGGACACACGTGGGGCGCTCTGTCTTTGCATCACCTGTCTGTAGGAGCGGATATGACGTGTGAAGTGGACCACGTCACCCCAGCTGATGCCTTTGTAAACTGCCGAGGTGGTGTTTTGAATGCTCGTGTTGTTGTTAGCGTGTCACCTCGTAAAGAGCGTGCAATGTTGCCAATCCGACTTTGTGCCAACTGCAGCAGCAGGGTTGCCGACACAGGTATGCCAAGTAGCCTGTTGTTTTTTTTATTCGCCTGTAATTTCATTGTTTCCGCATGTCACGTCCTTGTGTATAATTAGCAGTATTCTTAGTAGGCCTAAATTTGCTGCTAGCTCAACCTAATGTTATTGGTTATAATTTCACTCATGTGTTTACTATGTTGTGGAGTGTCGACCTACAGGCGCCGATTTCTCTCCCCTCCCTTCCTTGTGTTCGGCGGCTAGGAGTTAATTTTTCACTCTTTCTTTGCTCGCGCAAGCACCTTACATGTGGCGGCGAACATCCCCCCGCCCCCTATTTCCGTGGGCGACATAACACAACGGATTGAGTGTAGGATTTCACTAGCCTTATTAGCCTTATTGTTTTGTGTAGAAATGTGTATTTCAATCTCTCTCTTGGCCTTGATAATACAGGTCATTAGTAATTGAATGTTCTCAGTTTTTATTGTTTTCGTGGTACCATTACCACGCAATACCTTTGTTTGTTTACATCACTAACGATTTCAGTTCCTGTCAATCCATGTTCTTGTCCTATGGTGTAGTTGCCCCTTCCTGAATGGCCTACACAGGTTTGAACTCGCCTTAACTTGTGCGCATAGGACACTCTTTGTTATAACCCACTGATCGTGGCGTATCGACGGGGAAGAGAGCTCTTCCATCATACCGCCCTCCTATCGCTGCCTACTCTGTGGGAGTCATTACGTCATGCATCAATCGTCACGTTGCTACCCTGTGCCTCTCAACATGCATGCCATCGCTGTCCCAGCGGCCTTTCCAGTCGCCTCCACTGCAGGTGGGGTCGGCTGCGCCCAGAGAAGGAGGGCTCTGTTGTGACTCCCGGGTCTTGAAGCTGCGGAACCCCGGTAGGTATGCTTTGCGTCGGCCATGATGTTGAGGTCATGGATCCAACTCCGAAGGCGGAAGGCAGGGCGTTTTGCAGAGTGGTAATGACGTCATATGGGCTACAATAAATTGACGTTCATTCCGGGACAGCGCCCACTCTGTACGATACTCAGACGTGACGGACTCCAGGGGAGGGCGTCTGCAAGTCGGTGAGCAGGAGACACCAGGCGACGGAGGACGTCAGCCAGTCAGCTCAACCAGTCAGCTACGAGGACACCTGGATCATCCCACGACGAAAGAACTGCGTGCATGGTCGACATATCATTTGGTAGTTGAATCTTGTTCCCAGTGCAGATACGCACAGCGAATTACGAGTATTTGTGTATGAAAGTAATATAATATTTCTATTTTAATATTTCTCATTTTGCTTGCAGAATCTGTTCTGATGCTTCAATCAAGCACGTTGTTACTAGTCATGCTTGTTGTTATTTTGATATTATTATATTCTATATATAATTGTAAACAAGCTGAGAATAAACGTGTAGTTTTATATTAAGAGATTATTATTTGTAAATCTACTAGCTCGCACTCCAGGTATTTGCATAGTCAACTGAGAGTGGTTTAGAGTCTGGTTACGGGACCTGAACAACATGTTCCAGCCAGATAAAACATTCCCGCTATCTATACTCGCAGACCATATCATGGCACACCGCCCATTTACACAGGCCATAAGATAATCTAATAACATACTTACTATCATACCATACTGTCAGAACATACCAATTACCCAACCAAATATTCCCAATTCTGACCAGCCATAATATCACACAATATCATCAATTTGCAAAATACACAATATCAGCAAACACATTATACTGACAAGACATACCTACCATCGAATTAAAAATATTTCAACCAATCATTCTGCACAACAATTCTAGTAGACTATTAGAACGTAAGAACTATCATCCACTTCTACAAAAATATTCAAAATCCAATACTTACGAAAACATAGCCTACTGCCATGTCATACTGGTCGCTTAGTCTGATCATACAAAAAAGGCATGGCTATGTTGCGAGACCATTTCTACCAACAATACGGAAAAACCTTAAACCGTCCATGTCTACACAAAGACATTTAAAATACAATTCAGACGATTTAATTCAATCTTTACATGTCTTGTAAAGGATATTAAAATGGTCGATTCTAGTAAACAATATACCATGAGCTTCGCCTCTTAGAAGTTCGAATGCCAGCCTTCTCTACCATTTTATGTGCTCTTAACACAAAATCAGTTATTGACAAAATATTTTGTCATAAAAAGCAACACTGTTTTCCAGCTAATGATAAGAAAATCGACGAAGGAAGCTGTGTGTTGGGCCTATAGACACATTTCCGCAGTCTATTTCACATCACCAGTGGCTTGCATCGTCTTCAAGCATACATGAATTCATACACTTTACTTGTACAGACTGACTCATGCAGACTGACTCCTGCCAAGACCGAACAATATTTGAACTTTTACCGAGAGCATGCAGATGCATGTAGATAAATGTTCTGTAGGCAAACACAGGTACCAAGGAACTGAAGGAAAAAACCCTTCTTTTAATTTTTTTATTATGTGTTTCAGGCAGTTTGCGATAATCAATCAGTGCATATGTGTGTGTGTGTGTGTGTGTGTATATATATATATATATAGTGTGTATATATATATTGTGTATATATATATATATATATATATATATACACACACATATATTCGTATTCGCATTTCATCTTCCCATTATGGGAGCACTCTGAGAAAACCCAACTATGAAAGAATCATAATTATTAGAAAATTTAAAATAAATCGCTGAAAAAATTATTATTATTTTTTTTTTAGAAAACTCACAATTCTTTTAGAATTTTTTAATTTGCAGATAAAATGATAAAACCTTAGCTGCTGAAGATCTCGTTAGTCGTGTTCAGCTTCGTCGAATATGAAGCTAAGATCTTATAATTTTTTCTACGATTGGAAAATTAATCAAAAAAATTGTGATTTCTTTCTTAAAAATTGTTATTTTTTATGCATATTTTAAAATTTTCTGAAAATTATGATTCTTTGGTAGTTGGGTTTTCTCAGGGTGCTCGCATACCATAAATATGAAATGCGAATACGAATGACAGTGTCGGTTCTGCGATCGAGTTTTTACCTATAATCAAAATGTTCGTTGACAGAGTATTTCCATGTAAGTTTAAAAAAATGTTTCGAATAAACTGATGATGGTAAAGAATGTTGCTCCTGCTCTCCCCTAAAGTCTATAAAAGCATCTCGTACCAACACAAATAATTTAAACTTCTTCCTCTTGTTGACAGGGCGTATAGTAATAATGATGTTATGTATTCTATTGGTCGGATCATTTTACCAACACTATCGTGTCATATGGAAAACTTAGATCACTTGCAGCATCCGATAATGATGTTGGGTTTGCGTACCTGCCTATAGAAATCCTTCTCGCATATTCATGCCACCAAATACAAAACACATATCAATTTTTCTGCAATAGGTTAGAGTTTCTTGGCTGTCTCCCATTAGTGGAGGGTTTTCAAGTAAGTGTTACTGTTGCAGACACAACACATTCTTGGAGGCGGTGTAAGATATTTCCGGAGACTGTTGCAGCAAAAGCAATATATATATATATATATATATATATATATAATAAGTCACCTTCAACATTGAAATATGTAGCAGTGCAAATAATAGTGTTTGTCCGATGGACGACATCGCAGGTTAGAAAGCGAAAGAAATGATAAGCTCTCATATAATAATACAACAACAATGTTGATTTTACTTATTCAGACTCAGCAGACATATCCTGAGACAGTCGAGATGGATAACATAAACTGATTCATTATGCAAACTGCTTGGAACACTAATAAAAATTAAAGTTAAATTAAGGTTTTTCAGTTCCTAGGTACCTGTGGTTGGCTTCAGAATATGTATATACAGGTATCTGCATGCTCTCGGTAAAAGTTCAAACGATGTTCCGTCTTCACAGGAGTGAGTCTGCAAGAGTCAGTCTGTACGAGTAAAGTGAATGAGTGAATGTAAGGCGATGCAAGCCCCTGGTGATGTGAAATAGACTGCGGAAAACGTGTCTATACGCACAGCTTCGTCGATTACCCTGTTATTAGCTGGAAAACAGTTTTGATTTTCATGACATAACTTTTTTGATACCAACTGATAGTGTGTTAAGAGCAAAAAAAATTTTAGAGAGACCTGGCATTCGAATTTCTACGAGGTGATGGGTGTGGTATGTTATATACTAGAATAGATCATTTGAATATACGTTACAAGAGATGTCACGATTGAGTTGTATCGCCTGAATGGTATTTTAATTTTTTTGTTAGATGTGGACGGTGTTAGGTTTTTCAGTATTGTTGGTAGAAAGGGTCTCGCAACATAGCCGTGTCTTTTTTGTATGATCAGCCTAAGCGAATATTATGACATGGCAGTGTGTTTTATAAGTATTGAATTTTGAATATTTTTGTAGGAATGGATGACATTTGGTATGTTCTAACAGTACGTTACCATGGGTAATTTCAGATGGAATAGTCTACTAGAATTGTTGGACGGAATGATTTGTTGAAATATTTTCAGTTCGATGGTAGTTATGGCTTGTCTGTATGATTGGTTTGCTGATATTGTGTCTTTTGCAAATTGATGGTATGGTGTGATATTATGGCTAGTCAGAATTTGGAATATTTGGTTGTGTATTTGGTATGTTCTGACAGTATGGTATGGTCATGTTTTTTTTATTAGATTATGTTATGTTCTGTGTAAATGGGCGGTTTAGCATGATAAGGTCGGCGAGTATAGACAGTGATAATGTTTTATTTAGCTGGAACATATGATTTGCTGGTCTGGTTGTATGTCCTATTGATATGGCACTTCGGTATTGTTGGTACATATGTAATGATGTTCTGTATGATCTGACCATATGGTTAGTATTACATGAGGTAATAGTTAGACTAATTTGCTGAAATATTTAATATGAGTGTCTCTATTGTAGCTTTGTTTGTATGGCTCTTATATTCTATATGGACTAATGGTAAGGACTGGAGGTAGTTATGATCTGTCCATGTAATCACTGTGGCATTATATTACCTTTATTTTTTATAATATTTGGTAGGGATATTTTCGTAGGAATAACTGGTTGGTATATCTTATAAGTAGATATGATATGGCATCTGATATTGTGTTATAGCTGAAGCATTTTTAAAATTGGGTGGATGCTAGTTTCTGACAATATAGTAAACTGTATGGAATTAAATATGGTTGGTGAAGTGGTAGGGAATGCTGGTCGGTAAATTTAATTAATATAATGATGTTAGAGGTGAGGAACCTGTTTCCAGAAAACGGAACATTGCCTTAAAAGGCTGCAGAAAATTAATAAATAATTAAAAAGTATGTAATTTATTTTTGTAATATGGTAAGGTTATGACAAATTGAAATTTTTTGTCCATTTGAGACTATTTCCTCCTCCCCTTCCCCGTAGAATGATATAAACCCAGCAGAAGAAAACAGAGTGCAGATCGTCCAGCAGAAGATTCGTCTTTCTGTGCGAGTAACAGAGGAAAATGCCGATATGGCTGGTAGGTTAGTTAGTATGGTTAGATAGTTAGAATGGTTAGTTAGTCTGACAGTGTTGCCTACTGGTTTGACATGATTGCATAGTTGGTTATCGACATTTGTATTTCAAATATGTGTATGGTCAGTATGAATTAATGGTATGATATATTATCTGGGTATTAAGACTGTATGGATGTCATAGATGCTTAAATTACTAGTGTTTGCCTATTGATAGCAAAGTAGGAGCTAATGATAGGAACATTAGATTGGTTTGGCTGCTGGAATGTCTTGTTTATATGTGTAATTGGTGAAATTATATGGGATGAAATGGTAGTCAATAAAGTTGACTGTTATGATTCAGCAGTAAAACTGAGGTATTGTGGTTAATATTGTTGTATTGTTAACATAATGACTTAGGTATGCTAGGGTTAGAGAGAAAGATGTGGTTTGGACTGCATGTTTTTGTGTGTAAGATTATCTGTTGAGGTGGTTTGTTGATATATTGAGATGGTATAGTATGTTGATATGCTGGGTTCTATGGCTATCGGCATCACATTGTTTTGAAAAGACACTGTCCTGGTGAAAGGTGTTATAACTGTTTCAGTACTCAGTAACAATGTGTTATCGATATGGTTGTTAAGTATGTTGGAGGCATATTACCTGGTAGGTTTTGTTGGAGAAGCTATTAGTATGGGTGACTGGCATAATTAACTAGTTTGTTGGTTGATAGAGTGATTTATATTAAAGTCTGGTATGCTGGAGTGTTATTACCTAGTATGTTTTGGTTGGTGGCTTTACTGGATGATGTGGGGTGGTATGAAATTAGTAGTTGTTATATTGCATATACAATGTGATCTGCATGGTATGACTGAAGTATACTGGGGTTATGACTGGTATAGCACCCAGTACCCCTGGTCTGCAGAGTTTACTTATATTTTCTTCTGTATATCTGAGGTGTGGTGGTTAGCAATTTTAATTTGTATGGATTGTTGATAGAGTGATTTATATTAATGTCATTATATGATATTTGGCTATCACCTGATGATATGACAAACATATTTTACTTACGATTTTGGTATGGTCAGTGTGGGCTCAGGTATGCTTGAATCCTAGTATGAGTAGTTCATTTATTTAGTCTGTAAGTGTTGTAGGAAAATGTTGGTAAGTAATGTTTTAGCTGAATGGCTGAAGTCCTATTGGTATATATGTGTAAGGAGTTCCCTAACAGTTGTTCCTCACTTATCATATCACTCATTCATTCATCTTAATTGTTTCATAATAAATTATCGTATCCTTAAAATGTCCATCCGTGTATGTTTTATATTTGAAACATGATTTTATTAAAACTATGTCACGAATGGAACTTCGTTGCAAGATGTTAATCGAAAATTCAGGGTTTATCTACACTCTACCATGTTTTTATAACTAAATGTTTGATTTGTTTTCAACGCACATACAAGCTGATGAATTCCTATTACATTTCTCATACACTACGTGTCGATATAGAGAACAATTTTATGACCATATAAAATGTCGATCTCACGAAGGGTTGCTAAGTGGAGCTTTTATCTATGAGTTGTTTTGGAACATTTTAAGTGGAAAGTTTTGGCTGGAGAAGTAAAATAAAATATTATTTTCGGGCGATGATGGCTGCACGACTTGACAAGGTAGTTTCCACGACGGAGAAGGAGAAGCAGAAACTGATTAAAAGAATGATATCTCATTGGCCTGGAATTCTGTTCAACTGCTGAAAATGGCTTCATTAGATGGCGACGAGATGGATCAGGGAGTCCGCCTGAATCCTATTCAGAACTGCTCTGGTTCCCTGCGATTCTAAGACAACGAGAACTTCTGGTCTACTAATCATCGCAGATTAATATAACATTGCAATATCCTATTTTGGATGCAGTATCACCTTAAAGCCAAGAATGTGTTTCAAAGTACAGTAGCAAGCTAATCAGATACCCAGATACAGAGGCTAGAGAGAATTAACAAGGTATCGTAAATCTAAAAAAGGACTGAGCTTTGACTGGTCGGACAATTAAATATTTAATTTTTTAGCACTTTCCAAGAAACAGTGCAAGATTATTAAAGTGACAGTTGCACATGATTTCGCAGTCATGCAAACGGGTCAATGTGTGTGAGGATGCTGGTAATCATTTTCGGGTCATTAAAACTAAACTCATCTCATTAATTTTAAATAACTGGCAGCAGTTTTATGATCATTGCTTTGCTCGTTTAATCATTGAATATTATTTTAATGTGGAACCTGTCCTATTTCAATAAAAATAGTCAGCTTAGTCTTATTTTTAAAAAATGGTAGACTATTTTAATTGTCTGGTGTTCTTTGTATGTAGAGTGCTTAGTTGAGATATACTAGTTCATAAGAATAATACATATGAATGACGGCTATTATTAAAGATGTTGTGTAACATGAGTACTTATTATTACTTATTCCGCTTGAAAGCGAAACCGATTATGATGTTCTCTATCTATTCATCAGAAAAGGCAGCCTTAATATATTTAATTATTGTGTTATGTTTTAACACTGATATGTGTCCCATAGTTAAGGTTGGATCACTGCCGTATGGCTTTGGTTGCACTTAGGTCGTTTGGGCGTGCGGGTTTGACTTAGGTTTAATTACGGCTGGATATAGCAGTCGGGGGTGTACGTAGCAGTGCTGACGGGAAAATAGCTGGGTTGACGGCAGTCGTTGTAGGTGGTGTCGATGAACGAAATATAGTGGCACGCTCTCGTTCGGCTTGTCAGTTAGCTGTAATCGGGTTAAGACCAGCCAACTGTCTGGCAGTAAAGCGCGCAACTATATGCTCCTCTCTCCTGGTGCCGTACCTCACCTTGAATGGCATAGAGTGGTGTAAATATGAAGAACTCAAAATAAGCCCCATGGATGCTGGTATCCCTTATTTAGTTTTGCCAGGCGAAAGTCTTCCCAATGCGAGCTCCGGTGCTTCAGAAGATCCCCCACTATTGCGGGCTGATCAGAAGCATTGGAGCCATGTGGGTTGCCAAGACTATCACTGGGTGTGAGTTTCCCAACCAAGTCCAGGTGGTAGCACCTAAGCAAAGACCCCCGCCAGCACCCAG
This sequence comes from Dryococelus australis, assembly GCA_029891345.1. Classification (NCBI taxonomy): domain Eukaryota; kingdom Metazoa; phylum Arthropoda; class Insecta; order Phasmatodea; family Phasmatidae; genus Dryococelus; species Dryococelus australis. Next base: position 212,092,442 of record CM057009.1, on the reverse strand, counting down.
GTTCTCCGGTAGGGCTACAACTCAGATGTATCATCTCTCCCTGATTGAGAAGTGTTGATAGTGGTCGTGGCTCTTCTATTCTATTCCTCCAGTACCTGTATATGTGGTAGGAATAGAATAGCTGGCCATCTAATGGGTGTGTTTTGAACTTGGAGCCACCTGAGGGGGAGTCTCCAGTTGTAGATAACTGCAGAAATAAGAATATTTTCTCTGTGCCGCTCGGTGGTGCTCATTTTGAGGTTCTCCTAGTAATTGGTGACAAATTACCCTATGAATGAGACTCGAGGGTAAGAGAAACAAAGCAGTGTTTATTAAAGACATATTAAACATGGTGACACGTGCTCTCCTGCCAGGCAGACCGGTGGTTGGAAGTAATCCTACGGAATCCAGGTGTAGGTGGCCTGGTCCTAATATATGTGGGGAAGTTACCTTAAAAAACTGTCGAAAATTACTTTAATACAAACCTAACTCTATATAGAGGCTGTCTGTATGAGACAAAAAGATTTACGTGTGGAATGTATTATGTACGGAAAGCTTCTGGTAGCTATTGACGTCGCTGGAGCATCCGGTAGCGAGGCAGCAGAGCTCTAATGGCAACGTCAATGGGGGTAGCCTCTGGTGGCTGCGGAAGGCTGTTTAGTCGTTGGCGACAGCCCCTGGAAGGGCTATTGAAAGGTTCGCTGTAGTCTAATCACCACCAACCAGGTGCTCGGAGAAGACTGCAGGAACAACTCACGAGGGCCGCCGTGCATGGCCTTACATAGCGAGGCAGCGCGTATCGCGGCTCCCGAGGGGGATCGCGTTTGACGTCCCTCAGGTTCGAGGCCAAAGTGGGAGTAACACCCTCTGGTCATTTCTCAGCCTTTGCATATCCTTGGTGGCGCTCGTGCATGGCCGATGTGGGTGATGGCTTGTTGGCTCTCAGCATTGTGTATGTTGGGGGGGGGGGGTGTGATGCGCCTCGGTATTTCGCAACCCCTCGTATTCACGTGTCCTGCCGCTCTCCAGGATTGTGGCAGATTGGTACTTCTGTGTACGAAATGGCAAGGAGTTTAAATTTCACGAGTGTAAAAGTGTACACTAGGGTTGCAGTGAGTTTGGTCGTAATCGTTTATGGTAACTGGTATAAGAGGCATGCGTCAAAACTATCATCATCTTACACCACAGTAATTTTTTATTTCATCACCCCTTACTATCCACAACAGTATAATAGGTGTTGGTTGTTGGAACAAGTGCAATGGGTGTTAAGGTATAGGCTGGTCTGAACTCTATAGTATCTGTAATTTTGACTTATATTGGGTCGAACATTGAATGTTAATATTTCTGGATAAGTCGATGGTGCAGCCGATTCCATGTCTGAAGTATATAAGTAGCTGGGATCCAGTTAGGAACCTTAATTTAACATTTGCAGTCGTGAAATAACTTCCACTAGTTGTTTCGACTACTAGGAACACTCAATGAAAAATAGCAATGAATAATTTTTGCACTTCAGTATCATCTAAGAAAGAAGATTGATTGAGAATGCTCATATTACATAAGGGTGTAGGATAACAGCTGATACAATGCATTACTTGTGAAAACAATTTAATAATATATGTATATATAATATCAAATTCGTTGAAGTGCTGGCAGGGACGATGCTTCGGACTGTGTGCTAGTTTGAAGTCGTATTGTGACTTGTCAGAACAGAAAATTTCTCAGTGTGGAATAATCTAGTAAAATATTTGCGGTATATTTGATATGTTTTGCAACAATAACAAACTTGATGCAAGCATGCATAGTGTCATGGAGGCCAATCAAATTTATCGTTATTTTAGGAATGAACTGGTGGTACCTATAGTGCAAATATTGTTTTATAGATATCTACTAGAAATTGTCTAATAAAATCCTATATCTTAGATGTTATAGAAAATACATGTTGTTTTTTAATATTATAACCATATGTGGTCAATTTTGCTGAGGAATAAACCTAATGCATTGCAAGTACAGATTAGTCGTTGAAATGTAACCAATATGCCGACTAAACGTTTGAAATTGAATTTTTAAAATAATAATTTTTTGCAAAAATATTGTTTGGATGCGAAGTTAATGGAAAGAAGATAAATAATTCAGCCCACCCCCCCCCCTCCCCCAATCGACAATACATTGTTTTTGTTTTCACTTCAAAAATTATTTTTTAAATGTGTTTAATACTTACCCCAAAAAAACACAGCGAGCAACAGAGGATAGTTCGCTCGTTTCTGCCAGCGATTAGAATTGTGGTGTACGTAGTGCGTTTTGTGATGGGGTGATGCGACTTCCAAGAATAAAAGCCACTTAACTGATCCCATTACATAGCCCCAAACCCCCTTCCTCTTAATGATTACTCCTATTCTTTATGACTGGAAACTAACCTATTTTTCAGCTTCTAGATAGATGAATGGCATCTGCGGCGGGTGGCGCAGTTCTGTCCCCCAACTCAAAGGCCGTGCTACTGCAGTACGACCATGGATCCATCCCAGCAGCAGATCGACACATTTCATATGAAGACACATTGACCTCACAAATTTTATCTTCGCGAACTAACAAACACACCTAATTTCTCCAGCCCTAATCCAGTAAAAGGAATTACATTTATCCTCCGCGACTGTCGCATCGATTTACCCAGGTCCTTTCTGCTTTGCCTGGTTTGGTATATACTACCATCTAGATACTTCTTCTTTCGGGGTGTATCCATTGCTACAATTGCGGTCATGGCACCAGACAACTCTGCTCGGCCGCGATGAATGAACCCAATTTTTAAATTAAAACCGACCTAAGGCGTGTAGGGCTTACCCTGAGACGCATCTCATTCTCCAACCTTCTTAGCCACTACCGTACATGCCGGAGGGCACACAGAACTGAGAAGGTGCTCACGCTGGTGTAACGGGATTTGGGGGCTCGCCATAAAACAATTAAAATCTAACGCCAAGTTAGCTGTGGTGACCTACTTAACTTCATTCGTGTCTTAGACTGCGGCAAGTATGGATGTATGCGTTTGTATTTCCTACTGACTTTTTAATGAACCACATGAGTAAACACATTTCCACTTGCCCATGCATTAGCTACACGTGGAGGGGATGAATGTGTGTTGTGATGTTTAAGGTCTGTTAGTGTACCCATGGTGCATTAACTTACAAGTAAAAGGGAAGATGCATAATTAGACTAATGCTGTGCTGCGTTCAGATATTTGTTTCTTACAAGTATTTTTTCGTCATCTTTTACGAGATTTCCTTTAATATCATTTAGGTTCGCGTGTTTGTAATATACGAGACTTGTTGTAGAAAAGGTAAAAGAACCTTAAACAATACTGAAGGTACAGTTACGGTTCGATACACGTTCAGGTAACATTAGAGAATAAAATGGCCGGAATGTCTGGGCGAGGTAGGCCATGTGCTGTAACATGCGATTTTAACTTAAATAATGTAAATAAAAAAGGTGTTATTTTATTATTATCTTTTTTCTCTAGATTATATGCAATCATCACTGTCATAGATTCGTAATTATTAGTACCTTCTCGTGCAAAAGTCGTATGCGTATGAAAGTTCCTTCCGCAAATTTCTAAATGCAATGTAAACAAGTTATGCGTATATATTTTTAGTGCGGATTTTTTTAATACATATTATATGCCATAGTGAGAGCTATGGTTGGTGTTTTACAGCAGTGGTCTTTTGGTGTCTATGACGGCGAAGTGAAGCAGTGATTGAGCAGTGGCTGAATTCAATAGCGAGGAAATAGGAGCACGCCGAGAAAAACACACCTGCCAACCAACAAAGTCCACAATGATTTCCATGTGTGAAAAATCGTGAGTGACCCACCAGGAACAGAACCTGGTTCGCCGTGGTAAGTGGCGAGTACGAAATTATACTCTCGCTGACATAGAGCAGTCTCTAGATGTAATCAGTGGAAGGTAAGGAATTACATTACTCGTTTTGAAATTTAATTTCCATAAAATATATAAAAAATAAAGCACTATTATTTCCAAAGCAAAAGTGAAGTGAAGGAAATTCTAATGTCTGCTAATGGTAAAAAAAATTTAAGAAGATAGAAATTTGCTCATACTCGTATATTGTTTGCTTACTTTGTTAAAGTCAGAATTCCTTTTCGCATGCGTGACTGCCATACCGAAAGGGCTACTGAACTTCATCATGAAAAGTTGGTGATGTGTTTAATATAGTTGTCCCATTATAAGATCATTTCCTGAGTCGTAAAAGTGACAGTTTCCGGATCGGTGGGGCACTGTTTCAATGCTACAAATCCCTCTCCTCCAATGTCATCACAGTACATTTATAAGTGTCTCGCATATCGCCAACACGAAGGCAGTGTATATATTCCGTTGAAATAAAATTAATATTTATCATCTTTTAAAATTAGTTACATACAAATTTCTTGTCGCAGATATCAAAAGGCGAAATTCGCATTGTTTAAATGGGCTTGCTGACACCAATGGAATACACCATTGTCCTGGTTGGAAGCAAAACAATATGCTTACAAAAGAAGTTTTGTTAAAGCATCTATTATTCCTGTTTCTCTAACATGGTGTATATCCCCTATGATCTCATTTTCTCAGATATGTAATGCACAAAGTTACAAAATGGAGGAACTATGCTTATAAGAAGGGCTAATGCATTATGGACCATATCGCATCGATTGAAGTAACGAGTGTTAAATATTATATGAATTTGGCACCTATGACTTCAGTGGATCGAAAATAGCAGACAACTACAGTATGCTTATAAGAAGGCTAAAGTAATAACAGATTATTTCATTTCCTTTGAGGATGTGAGTGTTGTGTATAATACAAATGAGGTAACTATAACTCCAATGGATAGGAAAGTGATAGACCGCTATGCTTATATGGGGACTTAGAGCATAACTGACCATATTACCTTGATCGAAGTCATCAGCATGCCTACAATATAAATTTTGTGGCTATACTTTAAATTATTTAAAAATGGCATACTACTATACTCATAAGAAGGTTAATGTATAACAGAATATATTTCCTTGATTGAAGTCAGATGTGATACCTATTATATGAATTAGATTACAATAACTTCAAGGATATAAAATGGTGGTCGACTATGCTTATAAGAAGGCTTAAAGCATAATGGACAATTTTGCCTTGATCGAAGTCAGGAGCGATGCCTATGAATTTGACAGCTATTACTTCAGTGGTTGGAAAAAGGCAGCTAACCATGGTGCCTTTTTCGAAGGCTTAGTTCATAATAGCCCACTTTACATTGATAGAAGTCAGAAATGTTACCCATGATATTAATATCACAGCTATAACTTAAATAGTTCGGAAATGATGGTCAAATATGTTTGTAAGTTCGTGAGGTCAGACATAGACATTCTGTACTTAAAATATGGTCTGTGGTACGGCATGGACTCATTTCATAACTTAGTTTAAAAAAACTTTAAATTATGCATATGCTTACTAAATTCAATATGGCATCGAACATGTGCAAATAAACTAAGTTTATAATGTTACATTGGAATTCAAATTGAAAACCCGAATCCGAAAATATATGAAAATTGAAATTAATTTACCAACACGATTAAATACTTATAAAATTCAATATTGTACTGGTTATAATCACAGTCATATTTTCTGGCGACACATGCTTATCTGACTTTATATAATGAGCAGATTACCACAAAAACTGGAAACATTTCTGCATATCAACGACGTGCTGCCGCTGCATTACACAAAATTTTACTATACTATAAAACATTGTCACTGAGCTCTGCATGAGTACTGCAACGCATTGCGTACAAGAGTCAGCTCGACTGAACATGGCTAGATACTATGCTTCGTAATAGGCCCTCAGGTCTGCCTTGGCGCACATCATAACTGCTTGTTCGTCTGAATGTTGACGGGATGTTAGCATCGGGCAAGAAACTATCATCTCGGTATGCCTAACAGAAAACAGCAGAACATATTTTAATAATTACAAACCAGAAATAAATTTAATATAACTTTGTACGACTAGTGCTACATGTTTAAACCATAATTTTGTAACACTTATGTAATAAGACAGTGCGCTACACTTTGTGTGCTGTGAAACCTAACTCAATAAATGTCAGTAATATCTCCGTCGATACCGTGATTGCAACGACTGCAGTTAGATACCAATAACTACATTATGGACGCTTGCTTTCAGTACAAAGACAACATTCATATAGACATTTTGTCACTAACAATTCGTGCTGTGATGATACAACTATTGTAATACAATTAATCCAAACCCTGGTATTATTGTTTAACGAATATATACGTCACTGTAGTAACTTATCGACATTCATACAAAATCAGTAACAAGGCATATCCATGCCTGCATGTACCTACGTGTGGACGAAGGCTGATTCATATAGTAAACTAATATAAGTTTGCATACCCCTCAGGCATTCGTACGCACACTTTTAAACATACGAATGCTGATTTTGCGAAAATGGTTAGCATTAGTGAGTGTTGATAAGACGACCTTTTTGTGACTTTTCCGATTCTCATCAACACACCATATGCAAACGTGCATTACATGTCAGTATTTCGAAAGTAATGGCCAAATCAAGGTGTTGAACCCCAGGTACGTAGCGAAGAGGGTATGATACTACCACCACACTCATAAAAGGATGAAGGTATCCCTTTCCTGTAACACTGTTCGAAATTGTGTTGCTTAGTCTCAAATGGTTTCGAAAATATTTGACGAAATTTAATTCAAAATTAGATTTTTAGCGACACATAGCGGCCACAATTCTCACTTTGTCGCATAATGCCCAAACACATTTCTGCTTTGTATCTTGTAAGGAACTATCTCCCGCAATTAACACACTCTGTCCCGGCTCATCATGTATATGATGTATGCGTTTAGAGCAATAGAGTGTAGGAACACCTGAACCATGTCTGGACGGTGCTAGATGCTATAATTGAAGTACTACATGTCTTGGAAGCGGGGTAAATGGTTAACCCATGAAAAATTAGTTGGGTGGAACAGCACATTCGTTATTTAGTTTTCACAATTTAACAAGAGTATTTGCGTACGAATCCTGATAAGGTGAATACTCTGTTAAGTTTTCCTCCACCAAAAAATCTGAAATAGGTGAAAAGATTTTTGGGAATGGTTTGATTTTACAACAAATTCTTACTAAATTTTTGTCTGTGGACTAAACCCCTAAATGTGTTTTAAAAAACATAGATTTCGTGTGGCATACAGAAAAACAGACTGCTTTTCAGAAATTCAAGGAGTGTTTAACACGCTCATCGATATTACATTTGCCTAATTTTTTAAACGAATAGTTTATTCATTGTGATGCTAGTTCAATAGCCTTAAGGCGCCGTTCTAATTGAAAATAAAAACAAATGTTTTCTTTCGGTAGCATATACTAGCCAGATGTTAACAAACGCTAAAATAAAATATTCTGTTTATGAGAAATATCTTATTTTTATATAGGCAATGGAAAGTTTTGGGGAATACTTGGGTAGTGCTCTATTTATTTTGTTTGCAAATAATCAAGTGTTGAGCTGATGTTAAAACCACAATAACCTGCCGGTCGTTTAGTCCATTGGTTAATTACGCTATCTCGTTTTAAGTTAAGTGTACATCAGATAAAGGGGACGGAAAACTCCATCAAGGACGTGCTGTCACACATGTTTTGCGAGGATGACTTTTGTGAGAGCGTGACAAATGTAGAAAATCAATTGACTCTTGACATTCTTGATATCATAAATTCATGTGAGATTAACACACGCAAAATTTCCCCAGTGTTGTCACTGACATTGAAGACCATCAAAAGTTGATTCTGAATGCCAACCAATTATTTATTATAAACAAACTAGAACATCCACTTACATATTACGTATGGGTTTGTTTTGATCGAGTATCTGAAGAAAGGGAAATTCAGAGTTTTTGTTCCCAAAGGGTTGAGATCCGTGATTTTTTAATACTAATTCGAGTCGTTTTTTGGCGGGCATGCATGGTGGGCTAAAAGAATTGCTCGCATGTTGGAAATATTTACGTGGCCTGCAGTTCGCAAAGACATTGCAATTTGAATAGAGGTTGCATAACATTCCAACAGGCAAAGCCAAAAAACCAAAATCCTGAAGGAAATTACGCAGATTCTGTAGCTACATGCCTTTGGGAACTGTTATATTTCGATTTAATGGTTCCGTTCCCAGAATGATAACTGGTTATGTACATAAATATCTTAGTTGCCATAGATATCTTTAGTAATTTTAGATTATTATTTCCCTTACCCCCAATAAAGCCGTTTAATTTTTGTAACGCAGTGTTTATATATTGTTCTTGTTTTGCCTGTGTACGTAGTAACAGATAATGCCTCGTCAAGTTAGCTAACGGATTTGACTTTTATATGGGATTGTTAATGGTACAAACTGCCCAGACCTGTATATAAAGCTTTGTAGAGGGAAGGGTTTGAACTCAAATAACAAAAAAAAAACTCAATTAGAAAATTTTAGATACTACTGCAAGTTAAAATTTTAAAGAGGATATTTCAGTAATTTACCGTGTTCGACAAAAATATATGTAATATAAGAGAGATTTCCTTTTTTATATTTGCTAAAAATTAACGTTTCAAATAAATTCACTTTCTATAAAACTTTTGATCTAACTTTTAATTGACTCGCTTCCATTTAAAATGTTACCTTTTACTGAATAATCTCAGAGAGACACAAAGTGATAAGAGCTCAGATACAATTTTATGGACAATCATGACGAACTTTGTATCTATAATGTACTCTTGCGCCGTAAAAATCCGATGGCGTACAATTTTTATTGTACCAGGTAAACTATTTTTCTGTAAATTTTCGGAAATATATTTAGGGTAGGCGGAATAAAAAGTACATTGAGTATACCCTACAGTAAATTAAAATGAAAATTGTCTTTATTTCCCTGCACTACTGGACACTCTTGATAAAATAATGAACACGTAATGTGTCCCTGAGTAGGTAGGGGGAGGTTTTGAACCCCCAAAACCACTATATTATATATGACATTGCCCCGAATCACCCGCAGGCAAACCTGGTTTTACGTGTAAATAGAAATACAAAAGTTCCATGACATAGTTTCCAATCTGATGTTCAACGCCGTTGAGACGAAATTTTATATCTGATTTTCCTATACTTTAATAACTTAATTCATAGTGCTTGCCGGTATGCTCCCTCAGAGGATTTGTGTGAAGATGATTGCCACGTCCATTAATAAATGTACGGTCGTTACAAAGTATTTGTTTGCAAAATGTGGATAGTAAAACTAAGAAAACATTTGGGAAGATTTATCATGTTATTTTATAATGCATCATTAAAAATGGAACCAAAAACATAGGTTTCTTTTAAAGATATGTCTAAATCCGGGTGATTTTGTTTATCGAGGCAACCACTTTAGCTCGAAGACAGTTTACTTCGCGCGAAGTTGGCCGATAAATGGAGAGTGTAATTCCCAATAATCAATTTTGTAACACCAGATATGTCAGTAGTGTCAGATCCAAATTCTCCAAACAAAACTGAGAAAGCATTTGTAATCTATTGTAAAATATATCATAGAAACCCAAGTACCGGGTAAGGGGCCTAACCTCCCCCGCCCTCCAAACATTTTTTTTATCTTATTTTTAGATCTAATTTTAGGCATCCTAAATATTAAGATTTACTGTGTATATTTGAAATTGAAACATTAATAAGGTGTAATATAGGGGCAAAAAAATTAACCTAATTGGAATGAAATGTATTTATGAGTATAAAAATATACGTACTATACATGCTGTAAATTATCTGGGAAAATGTGTACGTTTAGAGATGAAGCTGTTATTAAGTGTATTATTATGAGTGTTTCGAAAAAAAAAAGTTCAACTCTTAAGTATTTTTGTAAGTTGTTTGGACATCCATGCTCATTTTACAGGAGTCTCTTTGGTGTGCTGCATTGGTGTGTACTAAAATAACATCAACGCAGCGTGTTCTACGTGGACGAGACCCATGGTAACGGATTTGCCACCCGGAGCTGTGAGACCTTGACGCGAGTGGAACACTGTGGCAGTCATCTTCACGGGAGGAGGGATGTGACGGTTCTCACATCATCAACGTTACCTAAACGCTAATTAAAAAGTTAAGAGCTACGTTTCATGTTACTTCGGGGGATGGAGGCTTTGCGAAAACGTCGAACATAACTGGGCCCTATTATCTAACTCGGGCTTGCTTAGAGACTGTCAGCACGATCATCTTTGTCATAAAGTGGGCCATATTTATGGTTACTTTTAAGAGTCTTTTTGTGGTATTCTGTAAGCCATATCGTTATTGATATATTTGTGCAAAGATGTACGTTTGCCAACGCAGTGGACTATGTTTTGAAATCAACGATTTGCATGTTGCAATATTTTTGTTTTTTCTATGTTTTGTGATGTATGTATAAGTGAATCTCATGGTTTGTGTTTCATGTGTTTATAATATGTTATGTGATTTCATGTATATGCTATATCTTGTTTTGTTTAATGATTATTTTTATTATTATTATTGTTAATTTAAACCACTTATGTTTATTTAGGTTCTACTTATCCCATTTTTTATGTTGTGTGTTTCAGTACATCATTTTAAATGCTTAATATGTTTGTAGGTATATACTTACATATTGTTAGTAAATAATATTCACATTACAACTATTAGACCAATATATTATTTTCATTTAAAGCACGTGACTTCAAACTATTTTTGTAACTTTTATGGTAACTATATTGAACAGGAATATGGCTATTTAAATTACAGTGTCAGAAATGCTGTAGTATCCCAGCGAAAGGCCAAATGACTGAGAGGTGCTACCTGAGGATGGCTGTTAAGTACTCACGTCACTAACTTAAGCACAGGCTCCCTTCAAACGGTAGCTTAAGCTTGGGGCCTCTGGTAGCCTGATAATTCTTCCTCGCACGTAACATTGCTAAGGTTTTTTAATTACTGAATTAGGAAGGACACCAGTTGCACGTTAAGAACACGCACACTATCCGCTCATTTCTGTTCTTCTTATTTCTTCACTATCTTCCCTTGTGTACACAGCTTGAAAATATAACGTTGTATAGTTTGTATGACGGCATTTATGGGGTTACCCGCATTTCATTGCATTTTGATATTATCCTTTTTGCCACTTGGAGTGTTTCGTGTCATGCATTTTTGAGGGACAAATGCTAGGCCAATAGAAACATGAAAAGTAAATAAAACATGATTTCAGTGGTATTTTATGTAATTAAACTTAAAAAGTACACGTTACAAATTTCGATTTTTTGCAACTGACTTATTTCACATAGAAAATTTCTTTTACTTCTTCCGGCACAATAAATTGTACGAATTGATTGTAGAATTTAAAGAAATATTGTACAAATAAAACTTGTTTCCCGTACATCTATTAAACGTAATAATTAATTTCATTGCTGAATATAATACATATTAAATGCCCTTTATTTAACAAACCGTACCAAGATATTCACATAATGAAGATGAACTACAGCAAAGGCAGTAGAAAAAAGGAGATGACTAGAATATTTTCGATGCCAAGGACGCTGGAGCCCCTCCTGTCTTCTTCACCACCAAAGCATACAGTTCACTTCATAGTCCAAATGTAACACACAATGAGACGTGAGAAATTATATAATATTGAGGTACAATGAATTCGTGGTTTAACGACATAACAGACAATTTTTGATTCGACATGTCACAGAATAGTCCATACAAAACACATATTACTTTCACGCCCACAGTTTTGGTCAATTGTAATGTACACCAGCATTTATTCCAACTTGCACTGCCAAGTTGCGCCGAATGCTGTTAACAAAAAAAAATCATACAGATAAATAACAACATTCATATACGCAAAACTGTAAACATCTGTCACTTTAGAATGTCATGTAAACCACATGCACGGAGGAAAATAAAAAGAGAAACAATATCTCTATGACTCTATGCCGATTTTTGAGGCGATGCTTTTTCTACACTTGATACTACGTAGCTTATTTTGGTTTGTCAAATGAACATACAAATATTTTGTATTTTATCAAGCACTTTGGAAATAAAACTTTGGAAAACTGGTATGCGTTACTGCATAAAATTCGTTATAAGAAATTACTAAAATACTAGTGAAGTTACCAGCGAAATATTTATATGTGTAACATTTACACTATAACTGTAATATTGTAATTTATAAACCTTAATATTACTTTTTTGTTTTAAGAATATGACCGTAAACAACAGCATACAAGAAACTATTTTACATATCACAGAATTTTATAATAGCAAATCGACTGTTATGTTCCCCCTTTCCTTATTATAAAGCAGTTATTTCCTGCCAAATGTGATTTTAGATAACAACTCCATAAAATTAATATTACCAATCATACTAAATTATACACATATATATGTTTTCGGTTAAATTATTCTTTTTTTAAATGGCTGTAAATTATATTTCCATGATATTGGTAGTCCGGTAGTTTATTTGCACATTTGAAATTAAAATAATTACCAACGTGCATATTTTCTTCTGATGGCTATTTTGATATAGTCATTGTACACATAAAGATGAAAATACTGTTTTATACACAAAATCTACGCAGGTATGTAATATTATAATAAACTTCTTTTGAAGAAGGTGAGGGTGAATAAAGATATTTTGGCGGCTCTTAACAGCGAGGTCTTGAGAGCCGATGTAGGTGATTGAGGTGAGTATGGGGCAGCGCCGGAATGAAAGGGAGGGAAACGGGACATCCCCAAGAAAAACCCGCCGACCAGCAGCATAATATGGCACTATTACCACGTTCGAAAATCCGGGACTGACTCGTCCGGGGATTGAACCCAGTTCGCCATTATGGGAGGCAAGCAGACTAACCGCTCAGTCACCGCGGCCCCCTAAAATACTTTTCAAGTCCACATACAATCCTAAAAAGAGAGCTGCCTTAATCAGAGATCAGTGCTTTTTAAATGGCAAGTAAACTAGACTAAATTACTTTCTGAGATATTCGTTGTGAGTAATAATAACCTTATTTACCTGCTTAAAATAAAACACGCCTTAAGCCAAGCCGTTGGTTCACAGTTCGCCCGCAGAATAAACGTTGAGAGAGAATGCTGCGAAAGTTTCATTTTTCTTTCCTACTGCTTTCGTTGAATACTGGCCCACGTCCTGTGGCGTGCAGCTTGTTATCTGGAACTTGAATTTCTTTTTCCCATCCTGCACGAACTGAAATCTTGGACTGGATTCTTCGACGGGATTGCCATCCTTCAGCCATAATACTACAATATGAAGAAAAAATATATATATACATGTATTGTAAGGAAGTTAATTTCAAAACTTACAAGTTGTTTGTTACACCCGAAATATACTCAACTATAACAAAATGCTGAAATATATATTTTACATAAAAATTGTAATTTTATAGAGCTTACTTGGATATATAAAATACATACAGATAATAATACGTTTTGAAATATAGCTTGAGTAAAGTATCACTAGAAGTTCAAAAGAAAACATAACAATTATAGGTCGTAATGAAATAACAATGCCTTCTAATTTATTTTTATAATGTTTGGTATTCATTTTTACAAATAATTACTGTGGTTTCAATTTTATTCTCAAAGCCACTTAAACATTAATCTGTAATAAACAATTATCTACCGACTTCCTATTCACATGTCCTAAATAAATATTACTGAAGTATCTCACATAGAAGAACATGTTTAAATGTGGAAGTTATAGGATAAAATATACATGGGCCGAAAAATTAAGAAATAAGGCACAACAAATGCAAACAGTATAAAATATTTATTCAAGAATAAAATGGACCTATAACAGTTTCTAATTTTTTATTGTACTTCTCGCATTATTATGCCATTTTACTCGATTGGGGCCCTTTAAGCGCACTGATTAGTTACTGCTTTGTACCCATTTGAATGCTTCTGCCTTTGTTCGAAATTCAACAGTACCAACATGAACCTAATGAATAAGTTGTATAACGGTTCGTTTAATTAATGTTGTAAAATGGTTTACAAAAAGAAATTAGTTACTGTTGTACGGAAACTTAATCTAGATTAAATAATTCCAGAGAAACCAATTTCAGTAGCAACTTGTTTAAAACATTGCGTTTTTAACAATAATAAAGATCATATCGTTTTTCCATAATACGCGGTCAAAATAACTGTTGATAATGTTGTTAGTGTTTACGTTGAAACACGCACAGTTATTGGCAAAAAAAATATACTGCAAAAATTAAACCAAATTATTCATGCGAAAGAATATTCTTTGATCAATGAACAAACCAAATAAATAACAAAACTGGCACTATATAGGCACAACTTATCATCTTCCTCGTCGAATATAGACACGTTCTGTAGATTTTAATGTAAGTTATAAGCAGTCATTTGAAGGATAGAATATATTTTAATTCTGGTAAAATTTTCAATATAAATTATTTTCTTTATAATTGTTTCACCCGTTTAAAACGGTAAAAAAAATTGGGGTATTGAAAAAAGAAACAGCTGGAATATTTCATAAACGACCAATAATATTATTCAAGTTACCTAGGCCTACAGAGAGTGTATTACTGTAATTTTATTATAACTTAATGACTAAAAACCATGTAAAATGTTAAATCACCAAAGTATAACATTCTTATCTCAAGGTAAAAACGTGATAGTCTCCTTAAACAACATTAGGTAAAGAATATTAAATGACTTAATGAACTTAAGCGACTATGAAGTTGTATACATGTCCTTAAAAATTGAGATTTGTAATGCTTTTGTCTAATATTTCAAACTACTTGAAACGAAACAAAAATGTCCTTAATAATGTTTTGTGGAACTGGGATCGGCAATCTGTGAGGATATTGTTGCAGAAGAAAGCCGTATATCGTACTGAAGTAATAATTAAAATGAAATAAAGAACAAACGATAAAACTTAATATAGAAATAGAGCCACTTGTCATGGAGCATTCAACCAGACTGTACAACATTCAGATATCAATAACCAGTAGTACACACGCTACCAAAATTGTCAGAAATGTTTGATTATGTTGCATATGAAAGTTGAATGCATTTTTATAACACCGTAAAATATGTTGTCTTCTAATATACAAATACAAATCCAATTAATAAGCGTATAATTTAAATCGTATTAGAGCGCATTTACAGTTTTAATGACACAGAAACAACATTTTGCAAAAAAAAATATTAAGCAAAACTATCATAACAATAAGTCTAGTTGTATGCTACTACAATATAATTATAGAGTTTACAGATATTAATATAAATGATTTTTATGCACTTTCATTTCAGCCACAAAAATTATTTTTATAACTTCAATAAATGCATTGAAAGTTATTTTTAAAGTAGTTTTTAACATAAATATAAACATAAATATATTTTACATAGAACCTTAGGAAAGGGTTGTTTGCCCAACTTGAAAGATTTTTTTTTTTTTTTTTTACAAAATGCACTTTCTGAATCATCCCGAAAAGAAATACGCCTAAATTTTGATTAAAATTTGAGTCTTACTTATTGACTTCTTAAAACTTTCAATAAGGAGATTGTAGCAAAATATTATACATTGTAAGAGAATATAAATCTTGTTCTTTGAAATGCTACAACAATCATACCTTTATGACAGTTTTAGTTTCGTTTGTTCGACTTTATAGCGAGTTCTGAGTGTTGTATAGTCGGGTGTATTGCTATACTGGAATCCACTCCACTTCTTCCTGAAGACGACATGGGAGACATTGCAAGACAAATAGCAACAGGAAACCAATCCCATGTTTGGATTAGAACATGCGTAATATAATCTTGAAATCAATAATCAGCAAATATAAGGGCCAGGAAGCTAGTATGCCGTCAGACACGGAATGATACGAAATAAAGAGTGCAACAAAACAACTAACGAGTTTTAAAAAGAGCAATGCTATTGCCAGCTTCTCGCTTAGGTCACTGTACTGTTTTAAAATTTCTACTTTAAAGTACAGGTTTAACGGGACATCGATCGGCAGGCATATAATAGATGTATTCAAAAGAAAGTTGTTCCAGTTAGTCCAACGAGAATCGAGGTCCTAGGACACAACTACTTGTGAGTGCCACCGACTTTGGACTAACAGGAGTAAGTACGCTAACCGAACAAATGATAGTCACTTGCCTCAGAAAGGCCGCTTACCGGGTGGCAAAGGCCCAGCATATACAGTAGTCGGTAAAAGGTATTTCATTGAATTACAATGAGGCAAATGACAAATTTTTTGCGTTGCCATAGGTTTGGCAGTCGGTTGAACTTTTCGTGGCTGCTGGTGCGTGCAAGACTGCTCTGTCCGGCGTGATGATGTGTGCGAACCTTGGTACTCAAGTCGTTACAAAGAGAACTTCATCAGCGTGGAATATTGCGGTGAGCTTTATGAGAACGAAGGAGACATGTTACTGAACAATTAGCAGGTAATGTGCGCTGCGAAAATTAAAGAATTTCATTGACGTTGTAATTGTGATAACGAAAAAATTATACGAGATTGCAATCGTGTTAGCTTCTTTAAACATTATGTCCGTTGTAAATATTACTTTATTAACCGTTATAAATTTTACAGTAGAACAACCTTAAATAAACGTGTAAATACTACATACGTCTACCATTAATTCTATCGATAAAAATGTAAGCAAAATATTTGAAGGTGGTGAAGGATTGTGACTCTGGTGTTACAACAAACCCAACATTGCCTTATAGCCATATCGGCCTATAAAAGAGGATAATTTACGATCACAGAATGCCTTACCATAATTTAAAATATAGAAATAGATAGTATGTTGCATCCCCGTATTAAATACAGCTGCATTAGCAGAGGTTTGGACTAAGTATTATTATATACCATACTCTCACGTGCTTTGATAGGAAAGTAAATGAAATAATCTATAATGATAGAATTACCTTTCAGTGGCACTTTCTCAGTTTCACAGTCGAAACTGACACTCTCGCCTTCTTGAACCGTTGCAGACTGGGGGAATGTTTTGAAAACCGGGCTCTTCGGCTCTTCATTTGGTACTGAAATACACGTCACAAATATCAAGTTAGTCACAACATATCTACAGCACTGCGCAGGTAGAATTTTCAAACTGCTTTGTGTTAATAAAATTATTATATCAACGAAGAAATATAACAAATTAATTAATTAATAGTATATAGCTATATTTCTAAATAAATGATGTGTAGTTAAAGTGTATTCTTTAAATAAAAAAATAATCATATAATTTCTATAGAGTATGGTGATTACTTCTTTATCACTGGGATTCTTAAAAAATAATAAAATAAAACTATGTTACTTGATAAATAAAAGTTACAACTGATACGCATATTTTTTATCATATTCACTACTTTGTTACAGCTGCCTGGGCGAGGCCAAGTTCGTGAATGGATTCAGGTCTTACTTAACTACAAGAAATAAAATAATTTTTTTCATTTATTTTAAATACAAGCTGAAAATCTATATAACTATACCATTCACAATGCACTGTCGCTTCATATATTACATTCTTCAGTGTAAAAAATAACAATTAGTCAATTGGGAGGAACATTTATCTTTTTTTTTTGTGTTATGATTATCGACATAAGAAGCCATGAAAATATTACAGTGGATTCTTCGACTTACATGTATAATCTCTCTTAATTACACACTGTGGGTGACAAGAGTCACGTGGAAGAGGTGTCAGAAGCTTTGTAAAAACTACAAAATATTCTTGAATATTCTTCAATTTGTATAATTACCAAACTTTAAATATTGAATGTCAACTACTTATCATTAAAATTAATCAAGGAAACACCTCAGTGTGTGATTAACGCACGGTATTATTGAGTAAACAATCCAAATCTAATAAATTGTTGGTTTCTGCATGATATATGAATATTACCATAGGATTTATTTTGGGGCTTTTGTTTGACATGAGAAAAACGTCTGTCCTGGAATGAACGAGATACCTGCAATCGTACTCGGTCCTGTCTCAATTATCAGCAATGTGAGGCAAAATTTTTGAAGGATTTCAGTCATTTATCAGCTCTCCTCCCAATTGTGAATGTGAAAGATTGTTTACGGTTGGTGTTTGGTCACTCCCTATTTCCAATGGGAAGAATAGGTAGTAGTTTTCCCATTCAGGACAACAGCTGACAGAGTTTCTGTAGATGTCTTTCGTTTTTTATTCCTCCTGCATGCATTATAACAAATAATGAAGAAACGTTGTTTTTCAGGAAATGGTCAATCTGGTGGTTTCAGATGGTAGTCAAACAATTAATAAGTCTGGATGGTAGTTGGTTGGTGGTGTCGGCAGATTGACCGACTTTAAAATCAATGATTAATTAACGCTAAGGTGAAGAGGAATCGACTAACAAGGTCGTTTGCTCGTTGCCCTATCGAGTGTGCGTTAGAAGGGGGGGGGGGGGGGCTGCTTCACATTCTTTTCAAGAATCGAACTCTAGGGTGGGTACACTAACAAGCGACTAAAATGAATATATGGCAAACACTATATGCTAGGGTTTAAATAATAATTTCTCAACTTTGTCCCAAAATTAATTTAATTTTTTAATTTTTTTTTTATAAATACTCTTGTTTTAGTTTTTGTTTATAATTCTTAAGTTTTTTTTTATTTGTTTTAGACTTTTCCTAATTTTTACAATTTTTTCCGTTTCAAAGTTACCTGAGTGAGGTTCAAGGTCACCTACATCCAACATGGCCGCCCCCATACTCACTCCTGATCCGCAAGTATCGTTTCGGAGCCTCAGTCCAACTTGCTGCTCATACATGGATGAACCTCGAATCCACTTTAGCACTTTGAGGAATTTTTGACTCACGCAATGAGGAGCCTTGAATGCGCTTTTCTTTCATTTGAGGACTCGAGCGAAAAACGACAAAATTAAGAGTAATTTGATCGGAACATTTTGCCATTTCTCGGACCTTTTCGCTGAAAGAGGCAATTTGGAGTAAAATCACCAACTTCTGAAGTGATTTTTGTGATAAATGCAGGTCGTCGAGTGCGACGCCTGTATATGACGTCATTCAAAATGATGGATTTCTACTGGCTCCTATCCCTGATCCCTCCTACAGAAGGAAGAAAACCCGAACACTTGTATTCGCTCTGCAGCGATCATACATTTTTATGTAAATTGTATACAAATTTGTATGCATTAAAATACTTGTGCAATAAGCTTGCGATTGCTTCGTTACGAGAATTGTAACCACAAACTAAGCTCTGAAATTTTCCACTCCCCTAGCATATACTGTTAAAAACATCTGATTTCTGAATTTTTTACTTTAGTTCACAAACAATATATTTGTTTCTTACTGTTCATAAGATATTAGTAATTTACACATTTATCATCAGCCTGGAGCAAGTCTATAGTAAACGATTTCATGCCGCAGCGACAAAATATATTGGTTTAGAAATATTGTAAATAATACAATATAAAATTTTAATTAAATCCCTGCCATTTCTTCTTGCTGCCCTGCACTATGATACGTTCTTTCTTTTATTTGAAATTGAATAGTAATATAACACAGTCGAATGAACAAGTAATGTTTTTTATTCATAGTTTTTTTTTATTATACGCTTTATAAATAAATGTTGATAAATTATAAAGTAAAAAGTTTTTGTTGTGTAGATTGCAACAAATAATCGTTGTTGGACCCAAATCCAGCTAGTAAATAATAATCGAAGTGTAACCTGGGAGTGCCAACTCTTTCTACTTCCATGCTCCTTGATATAGCCAGAACTTAGATAGAGATAACCTTATTGTTATCATTCGCTGCTAACCATTGCAAATTAATGCCCCAGCAGCTCACTTACATGTGCACTACCACGAACCAGGGAAAAATCGTAACATCCTGGATGGAGCCAGTTACATATATTCCTTAAACGAATATATATTATATATATATATATCCTGGTTTTCAACTTTGGTATAACACAAGGACTCTTGTTTATTAATACAGCCTCGGCCTTATAATGGCAACACATCGTTCCGAGTTGCCCAAGTGCATGGGCTTTTAGCAATAAAAACCCTTCCGCCAGGACGGCACCAGTAAATTTATGTGTACATGTAATGGACTCCAAACCTACATTAAATTTCCTGCTGGTTCAGTGAGGTCACCAACATAGGAAACAAAAATTTTCTCAAGTTTTGAAGATAGTATACAAAGAAAAGGTAGAACCTTATTTAGAAGTGCACTATACCGGCCACAAAAAGAGAATATTCAACGGGACCTTCTGAGGTGTAAGGAGAATAATAATAAAAAACGACAATATGTAGGGAAACTTATTGAGATTCTGAATAAATTTCAGATCCTGAAAGAGTTTGATAAGTCAACTCTTATAAAAAGTACGAGTTGTTTCTGTGGGAATATAATACTCAATACCACATGAGCCATTGATCGAAATTTACTAACAGCTTTATTTTAACAATGTTATTTTTTGGTTCACATTAATGGCTTAAATAATGCCCCGTCATACAGGACACAGACATGTGAAACAGAAACTATTAAACCACTGTCATTTCTTCATGCTATTCTGTACTGTGATACTTTGCTTCTGTTTTGTATGCAATTGGTTAAATTTTAAATCATCCTAAGGCTTTAAGACAAACATATCGGATATTAATAAGTCATTTCCGATATTTTTAAGTCTTTGTGACAGTAATGCAGCATTTAAGTAGACTAAAAAAATTACATAGACCGAAATGCGAATCTAAGGCTAATTATAAGTTCAATGGAATGTTCAGCAATCTTATTTTATAAAAATATTCCAGCCAACCATTAAATTGGTTAGCTAGTCCTATTTGCTATGGGGGTAAAACATATTCAATAACAAATTGCATAATTGTTTATACCATACCTAATACGTTAAGCGTGCAGCTACTAAATGACTCTCCTGCATCATTGAACGCCTCGCATGTGTAAGTACCAGAGTCTTCTGGGAAGATTTCAGCAATATTAAGCTTATAGATATTGACTTCGTTTGCGTACTCAAAGTCTTTGCTGGGTTTTATTTCCTTGTTGTTGTGAAGCCATACTACGTCAAATTTATCAGCTCCTGAAAAGTATCACAACAGATTGTAGAAATTTGCAACATTTTAAAAACAACAATTAATTGTTGCTCATAACTTTCAAACTTACCGATAATACGGCAAGACAGAGTAACAGGGTCGCCATCCTTTACGAACGCTGATGACAGGTGGCTTACAATTCTCGGTGGTTTATCCCCACTTTTAGATTTGTGTCCACTTGAAGATTTCATTGCTGAAATAAATATTATGAAATTGAGATTAAACATTTTACACATCTATAAAGAAATCATATACACAAATTATTCCCACATGTGTTACCTCCCATTAAAAATTTAATTTTTTTATTGAATTCTCGGCGATTTCCTTGACCGAGATCACTAAAGTGCTTTGAACCATTGTAATATATGTTTTAAATTCGGATCATTGACAAAATGGGGTACCGTAATCAGATGAAAATGTATGTAACATAGTTATTATTTGTTTGTAAGACACTCCTGGTTTGCCTTCCGTCACTTATTATCTGAGTCGTGTGTTGTACCTTAGGAAAGAAATGACATATTCCTAGAACCACTAAATCGATATAACCAAACAAGATGTGATGATACTGTGTTCACTAAATTCGCTATTCCCTTCAATCCTCCAACTTTTTCTAATTCAATACTGCTTAAAATTCGCTTATACTGAATGAATGATCTAGAACTAGCACCGCAAATACTTTGGAAATGAAAGTTGCTATTGATGTACTGGTTTTACAGAATTCAAATTTATACAAGGGCCCAAAATTGCAGCCAATACACAGATTTGAATAATTATTAGAATGTTGATTTTTTGAACATAATTGCATTTTTTTAAAGTGGAAGAACACCTATTCATATTAAGAAAATAAAACTAGAGGAAATAAGAATTCATAATTTTAGTGCAAGTAGTTTTTGTTCTACCACAATATGACAATTCTAAATACCGACAGTTGTCTGCTCCATTTAACTGCTTAGTTACTAGGATACGATGTTCGTCTGTTTATTCAAATTCTATTTCCTTTACACTGACTGCATTGGGACCTCCTTGTCAGTACTTTGTGATAGATCATACAAACTAGACGTAGGACATGCTGCAGATGGTATTTACTAATGTTGAAAAAGCCGACATGCTGATGGTGTATGCGATTGTAGGAAGAAAGTTGTTCGTTCTTGTAATATGTATGCTAAACGATAACCCAATATACGTCAAACATCTCGATAATAATTTGCGAAACTATTAAACCAATTACGAGAAATTGAAAGTATAAAACCTCGAAAACATAACAGGAAAAAACGAGTAACCGGAGAAGAGGATGAAATTAATTTTCTTGCTGCTGTTGCTGTAAATCCGAAAGTTAGCTCCCATGCAATCACAAGACAGACTGGCATGAGTCAGGCAAGTGTACTACGCATTCTGCACCGTCATAATTTCCATCCGTATCTAGTCTCTCTTCATCAAGCGCTACATGGCAACGATTTTTTAAATCGTGTTACTTTTGTATATGGGCATTAAGACATGATACACCAGAATGGTCATGTATCTTGTTTAGTGGTGAAGCAACATTTACAAATCATGGCCAAGTCAACCTCAGAAACATGCACTATTGGTCAGTAAACATTCCCCATAGACTTCGTAAAGTGGAATGAAAGCATCCATGGGATACGAATGTGTGGTGTGTAATAGTGAACCGTCATCTCATAGGCCCTTTTCTCATAGAAGGAACACTGGATTCCCAAAAATATGTCAACATCCTAACAGATGAACTTCATCGGTTACTAGAAGACCTCCCACTGCCGACTAGGATGCATTATGGTTGCCCCACGCATAGCGCAAGACACACTACAGCTTGTCTTCACATTTTGTTTCAAAATCGTTGGATTGGATGAAGTGGTTATGTACATTTGCCTGCCCTTTCAACAGACCAGGCCACTTTAAAAATTTTTCTATGGGGAACGCTAACAGATACTGTCTACAATAACATACAGAATGGACCAGAAGATACGAAACTACCTATTACAGCTTGTTGTTCTGAAATTGTCTTTATTTCTCTGTATTCTTCAGAATTTACAGAATTAGTTTATTCTATTTTGTATTTTTTAAGAGAATTCTGATTTATTCTACAGTAAAATCACCTAAACGTACGTAGCATGTGTTCTTGCACATTCAGAAGAAACTACATATTGTTAAATAGAAAAGTAAACATACAAGCATTATAGCCTAGTAACTAAGCAGTTTAATGGAACCGACAACTGTAGCTATGTCAAGTTTTCATATTTCGATAGCGCATTAACCACTTACAGAATGCTGCTAAAACACCAGTGTCATTCTAATTTGGTCTAGTTTTGTTTTCTTGATGTGAATAGGCATTGTTTGTTTTGAAAAAAATAATTATTATTTTTTCAAGAAATGCACAATCTAATAATTATTCACATCCGTGTCTGGGCTGCAATTATGAGCCCTTGCCTACACTTCAACTTCAATTCTGTGAAACCAGCACATCAATAGCACCTTCCAATACAGAAAATTTGCGCTGTTAGTTTAAGATGATTCTCCTGGTATATCAGGAGTCACTATACCGATTCCCACTATATTAAATGGAAAATTCCTTTTGCTGAACTATTTTTTTTCAATGTTGTGCTCATGTAACATAAAAGACAATAAGAGAATATAATTTAAAATTAATGTTAGGTAGTATATCCCTGGCAAACACGCATCGTAACAAATAATCACGAAATCATGAAGCGGCATAGAAAATTAATAAACAAATACAACAAGGGCAATGCAAGAGAAACAATAAACAGCAATCAATAGCACAATCATATTAAAACACTGCTGTATGTCAGATAAGAGAACAACCAAAAAAAATCTCCAACCTGAGGAAATATTATCTTAAAATAATATTATCACGACTTGTGGCTGTGTCATAATAATTCATTATATTAGTTTTTTTGTTATTTCAAATGTTTTGCAAAATTAAGAATTTTAAAATTTGCATGAAACTGAGAATATAGATACATCTCGGTTGCTTTATGAAATAAGTATACAATTGTGAAACTGTCATTACATGCAGTGCTTTTCATAAAGTGGTTATTATAAACAACAGAAACGTTAATTCAATATATATCTTCAAAAGTAGGACACATTTATAAACGTCAAAACAATACGATTCTGAAAAACTAAACCTGGTATGGATCACTAAAAGTTAATTCACTTTATCTTTATTTAATTGAAAAGAATGTAATAACAACAAAACTTCAGGGTGAACTTCATATGTTCATAGTCGTTGTTGATAATTTAAAAGTTAAATAAAAAAACTTGATACATATTTTCAGCAATTCCTTACAAAATTACTAACTAAAGTTATAATATTCGCTACCAGCACAAGAAATTTATTTCAGTGAAGTGTAATGGGTTTGTATCTTTGGCATACTAAATTTCAATACACCAATTTTGCAAAAAAAAAAAAAAAAAATCTTACCATTAAAAATCGCCGAGTACAAAGAAGACTGCCACTCAATATCGTCATAGCACGAAATGTGTTCCTTCTGCATTTAATGCAAATGGGATAAGTTTGAGATTGGCCGCGTTTTAGGCCTTCAAGAGGCAGGTTTGATGTTTCGGCACATTGCTCGCCACTTGTACTTTTATGCCTACACTGTGAGTCGGTGTTAGACGCCGTGGCTACAGGAGGGTACACAAGTCCGTCGAGAAGGCTCGGTTCGACCTCGGTAGACCACCAGAAGGCAGGATCGTTTATTCGTGCGACAGGCTATGAGCACTCCACGGCTATCGCTGCGCACCGTCCAGGGACATCTCATTGCAGTTAGGTATATGCCTGTGTCCAATAGTAAAATAGCCCTGCGGTTGGCAGAGTGGGATCTGTCGTCGCGGCATCCTCTACGACGTCTACCATTACGACCTGAACATCATATGTGAACTGCTAGAAACTGCTGGTATGAAAGCTCGCAGATTAGCGATGTGTGGTGTTCAAAGACGAATCACGGTTCTGTCTGTCTACATACAACCGCCAAATTCAAGTTTGGAGTTGTCCTGCCTAGCGCCGTGATCCACGATTCATTGTAGAGTGGCTAACCACCCCAATAACACGTGTCATAGTGTGGGTTGGCATTTCCTACGATTCCTGCGTCCCACTCGTGGTTAATGATGGAACCCTGAGGGTGCAGCTGTGCCTACTTCCAAGGAAATTTTGCGACCATGTGCACTCCCTTTCCTGGTGAAGACTGTTAACCCTATTTTCCAGCTGGATAATGTTCGTCCCCACACCTCACGGGTATCTCTGGCCTGCAATTGTGATGTCAACAAGTTTTATTGGCAAGCACGTTCCCAGACCTTTCGCCCATCGAGAACATTTGGGACCAGATTGGATGGCAACTTCGGCAACGGACACTATGAAAGCTTTAGAAGGTCAGTTGCGCCAGCTGTTGTAGGATCTTCCTCAGGAGAACATACGATTTCTGTAAGCCTCCATGCCAGACCTTATCCCCTCCTGTCTGTGTGATTTGGGTGGTCCAACACCATACTAAGTACATCCTGGAAGTGTTGGTACCCTGTAATACATGTTTGGTATGGTACAGTAGTTTGATGTTTGTTGTTTACATACTACCATGTCCGGTCTCTGTACCCAGTTTCGTGCCTCTGCGATGGCACCTTCAAAATAATCAATACTTTTTGGAGAATAAAGTATTTCTAACATCACAATTTAGAAAACAAATTCAAAACAAGTGCTGGATTGCACTGGTGCCATTTTATTTCAAGTCCACTTCAGTCTAGATACAGAATTTTAGAAAGACAAAAATACATGATTTAAGGTACATTATTTTTATCTCAATAGTACAGTATATTTAATGCCAATGTCCCATCTCATTAATATCTTAAATTTTTACTTCACTTGATGATGCCCCGGTATGATTACGTTAGTTGATAGAAACATTTCTTTCAAATTTAACATATATTTACATAACAACTAAAGAAATTCCAGTTTTCACATTTTAAATTTTGCAAAAAGTTCCATTTATATCAATAACCCATTTGCATATTATTTAATCTACTTTATTTCAGAAAAATTATAAGTCACCGACTAGGTTTTGCTCGTCAAAACTGTGATCAGATATTTTTTGTTAGGACTATAAATTCTCTATACGCACATTCACTTTAATGGCTATTCTTAAGAAATATACTTAGGGTCTATTTTTGCTCAGCCCATGTTTCAGCCTTTATTTTAAACAAGCATTTAAGAATTTTTTCAATGTTTCCTTAAGTTTTCCAACATTTTAAATAAATTTAATGTACTAAATATACAGCAAATCCACTGCATACTTACGGGCCACAGTTATCTTGCTCTTTGTACTGAGACTTCCTATGGAGTTCGTCGCTTTACATACATATTCGCCCTCATCTTCAGGAAATACTTCGTTTATATTGAGAGATGCCACTCCATTCTTGTATTTCAGGTCCATAATATCCGATGATGTTAGCACCTGTAAAAAAAAAATTCACACTTTTCTTATTAACGTTCACTGCATAATGGCTTTAACACATCACGATTGTAATATGGTTATCATATTATATCGTATCATATTGTAGTCAGTTATAGACACGGGTTACATTGACCAAAGGGGTAAATTTGACCACTAAAGAACTAAAACATTTGCTGCCATCTGGGATTATTTCTGAAACCACACTACTGGACATGCAAATCGCTGCACCCTCTTATATTATGTGAAATTTTACTAAACCATCACAAACTGATAGGTTAAAGTACAAATGAGCAGTGATTTGTCTTTCATGCATACAAAGTATTTGTTTCGCATCAGTTTGTTTTGCATGCATTTAACATATGGCATAGCTTTCTCTCATGGCTATGCAGGCAGCGATGAATTCAATCATAGATTTGGCAGATAGTGTCCTGAGGTACATACCGCCATGCTTTTTGGAACTACTCATGTAGTGGGCAGGTGCTTGATAGTGGTACAAAAATACCCTGTCATAGCCCATAAGTGTATACTACAGGTAAATCTGGAAACTTTGCAGGCCAAGGAATGGTGTTTACATGCTGTAGAGGTTGTTGGGTGATGCGAGCTGTTTGGGAACGAGCGTTATCTTGCTGTATGATAGCAGTGGGTATGCTGCGAAAATGACAGAATAGGGTCGCAGAACATCATTTACATATCGCTGTGTTGTCTCTGTGCCTCCCACAATCATGTGACGTTACCAGGAGTCATAATTGATGATACTCCATACCATAACACCTGGTGTCCCGCACATATTTCGCTGACAAATCAGTGGAGGATAGTTGTGTTGCCCACTGCTTTGCGAAACCCTGATGCTGCCATCATATGTATTAAGATTGAAGTGGGACTCATCGAAGAACATAAAACGTCGTCATTAATCTGCCCAGTGTTGATGTTCATGCCACCATTGATTGTATGCCGCACGATGCCAAGGAGTCAAAGGCAAACTGCACAGTGGACGCCTTGCCTGTAGGCCAGCCTCATCAAACAGCGACGAGTGGTTTCTTCTGATACCGACAAATACAGTGCAGGCTCCACAGACTACAAGATCTCTCTGGATGTGGTGTCACGTTTGGTGACTGCGCGTCAGTGAATGCTATTATCTTCTCTCTGTCTAATACACCGGGAAGAAACAGTGCCTACTCTAGGCGATGTATGACCTGCAAGTATCCACATCTGCAGACAGTATGTCACAGTGTTGACTAAATGGCCCAGGTGAAAAGCTACGACGAACTGACCATCTGACCTCGCGCAGTTCGACCATTCGAACCCCTTCAAAGGGATATTGGTGGCGATAATTGATTATCTTCGTGAGCACGATGATGTAGCACACAGATCTACCTCTTAACCCATGGACTTCTGTATTTCCAACCTCTTGTATGGTCATTTTAAGAGCTGGGTACTAGCCAGAAGTGCCCTTGAAATCATGTGTTTGCAGTGGCATTTCTGCGATGTCAATTTATCCATTTGCATTGCGCAACTGATACTGTATGGGGTCTTGAGATTATGGCAAATAGTAGTTATCTTGTGGGTGTAGTGATTCTCATGTCCAAAAGTGTATTTCACAAGCTTTTAATGAGAAATAAAAGCGGTGTGATAGGTAGATAGCACGGCTGTAGTGTTAAAAAGCACATGTTTCATTAGGTTTTCATAGTTTCCGTTTAAACTACACAGATAACTACTTTACTAAATTTTTATTTTTTTGGTTTATTTATACCATTGGTCATAGTGACACTTGTGTAGAATTTCACTGGTTTAAGTGGGTCTCTCATGTAGGGCACGTGTGTGATAATTACTGTATGTGAAGTTTTATTGTAATAGATTACTGTTAAAAGTATAGTCATTATTTTTCTATGTACCATATCTATAGTAAATTTAGTATATCAAATTAGTTTCATGATTACGATCAGATGTAACATGTAGAATAAGTGTGTTTAAATTCGTAATGTTTGTTAGTATACAATATTATTAGTTATTTTCTGATATCTTCTGAGACTAGAACAAGCGTTTTAGAAAAATGCCTCGAAATTATAAAACATCCTAGCAGTATAAAATATAATGCATCTAGAGAAGAAATATTCCTGCTGGCGATGAAAGAAAAGGGAAGTGGTAGCATATCAATAACGAAAGTAACTACAAAATATCAGATAACTAAAGGAACGCTCGTTATAAGCTATTCACGATAAAGTAAGCACTTTTTAAGGCCCTTCAACATTTTTAATTTCATCCTATTTCCATCTTCCTGCTGCTTTTTAATATAAACATTGCTTTGCAACGAATAAACACAGTATATACATTTCACCACCCTCAAAATTTAATGGCTGATGCTGCAATGAGATATATTTATTAGTGGTTAAAGCATGTTGGGAGGGTCTTAAAAAGTGCTCACTTTATCGTGAACAGCCTATAACAACAATCGCAAAAGACATGGATACAAATTCGGTACCTCGAATGTTTGTTCACAAGAGGAGAAGCACTCCTTTGTGCAATATTTAAAAGCAGTGAGTGTCTGTTGCTACATTTATATTGATTTTTTTAGTCTGTGAAAAAAATCTTCTGGTTGAATTGGCGATATGAAACAATATTTCACTTATTGAATAAGTGACGGCCAACTGCAGTGGCGTATTAAATACTGTTTTTATTGAATTTAGCCAAATAACTGTGTGAAATAAACATATATATGATAGTTTACTATTCATCTTGCGCAATTTATAATAATTTAATAAAATTTAAAAAATGTCGGAGGGGCTCGGGATTGAACCCACACACCCTCTCTACTCCCATTTTAAGCCGTTACATTCCCAAAAAATTTTTGTCATTTTTTATTGTAGTTGTATGGAAGGGACGTGCTCGAGATCAAGTTAGACGGACGTGCTGAGAAATTCTCAGTGCGACAAGCGAACTGAACATTTGACGAGAAGGGGCCGGGGCGCATACCCACGACCCCTCGACTACAAGTCGGCCACCCTACCCCTAAGCTTTGGGTGTAGGGCTCCATCTGCGCTACCAAGACTTTTGAACATATAGAAGGAAAATATATTTTTTATATTTCTTATAAAAATCGTGAAGTTTTAAATTGTATGCCCTCACTTTTGGTTTTCGGTTTAAATGGAACCGTTAGGATTGTTAAAACGAATAGTATATATGAGTGCACTCTCTTCAACATTTTATGTGCAGTTTAAACCTTCAAACGGAGCTCTGTGATGATTACATAAAAACGAAATGAACGATGTAAAAACGGAATGAAACACTGAATGTTCACATTACCTCGTAAATGGTGTTTTGAAAGATGTAATACATTTTTGAAAACATTCTGTATTGGTTTTATTCGTTTATTCGTTGTTATTTCACTTGAAACACGTTGTTTATCGGCAAATTTTATACGTTGATTAACGGCCATTTTTACACGTTGTTTAACCGATCCATTAGCAAAAAATTAACCACTGAAAAACAGTGAAAAAAATGATTGATGAATCAGTGGAAAATGGCACTGTATCATTAAATGAAGGAAATTTGGCATTCTTTCACTGATTCATCAGTTTAATTCACTGAAGTGACTGTTGAATCTGTCAATAGTACATTGACTGATTGAAACAGTGAAATTCTTCCTGATTCAGATTGAGAGTGTTAACTATATTTGAGTACAGCAGTTATGGATAATTCATACATTGTGTAATTACCATGATCTGCAAATGTTTTAAAAATGCTTGAACATGTAGAAAATACTGTCATAGGCTGTTCACGGTAAAGTGGGCATTTTTGAGACCATAGCTACATTTCCTTTCAGCCATAGTTTTTCCTTTAACCACTATATTTATTGGCTATTATTCCAAATGAGAGGGCTTTCGAAAGTGTCCATTTTACCATGAACAGCCTATACTAATGCGTGCAAAACAGCTGCATAATAAGAACAATTAGTGTAGGAAATTATAATAATGTGTTGTTATTTATCTCACGTGCATTGACAAACGACTCTGTGCGGCGTGTTTCTGTTAAAGTCAAACGGATTTAAGCGCGGCGATCACAACCGTGAGGGAAGAAGGGAAAGATACACGCAACTAGTATGTTATCTCACGGTTACTGGAATGTCCGTCTGTAGCGTAGTCTACTAGAGACGGCTATGTCACTGGCCGTTCTGTTTCCGCTCAGCTACTGACTGCTCCGTGCGAGCGTGACACATGTGCAGCATCCTCGGGCACATAACACGCATGCATTACGTCGCGGAATGATACATTTACATTCAGAAGTTTGCACTTACAGATTTTATACTTGCAGAAGATGTGCTGTTTTAAAAGGTTGTGTCGTTATGGTCGTTAGTGGCGATATATTTCTTCACAATTTTATTCCAATCTGTCCAGGGATTAAAAATTTTTAAGTGGAGAATTTTCATTTTATCATTGCAGAATTTGGTGTATATTTACAATTAATTATAGAGATTATTATTGATAGTATTATATATAATAGAAGAGTACTTGCTTATAATGTCATTTTTATATCTTTCCCAATTAGGCTTTATTAATATGAAATAACAGTATAACCTTTGGTTTATTTTATTAGTTATTTACATAGAGAGTCATTTGTTTCTAGACAGTATTCAGTATTAATGTTTATTATTTTTCATTTCTTCCTAGAGGGTTTAAAGTTATTAAATGTGTATTAAACATAAGACTATCCTGGTTGTCTCTCGTCTCGCCATTGCTGATTGGCAGGAAAATGTGTCATGATCAGGCGACAGCCAATCAGAGGACATGAGACAACATAAGTACGGCTGTTATAAAATAGAACAAAAATTTTCTGCAGAATCAAATCTCACCACATCCAGGATGGACTTGGGTTTACTCATATTAATATTTTTATTATTTAGTATATAATAAGATTGCGGCAACATG
The DNA here is from genome assembly GCA_029891345.1 of Dryococelus australis. Classification (NCBI taxonomy): domain Eukaryota; kingdom Metazoa; phylum Arthropoda; class Insecta; order Phasmatodea; family Phasmatidae; genus Dryococelus; species Dryococelus australis. The sequence goes on along the minus strand of CM057009.1, from coordinate 212,060,936 downwards.
TTTTGTATTATGAAGAAATGATAATTGAATGATAAGGAATATTAATATTATTGAGTATGAGAAGATTGCTGCAAATAAATATCCATTTTGTTTAAGAAGATATAATTTTATTGTTTTTAAGAAAATTATGTAAGTAATTATCCATATTGTTTAAGAAGAAATAATCTGTTAAATTTTGTCTGAGAAGAAGTCAGACCAGTAAATAAAATATTTGAATAGTTTTGAATTTCAACTTTATAATTTATCCTGAAAAAAAAACTATTGTAATTTTAAACTGAAATCTTGCTTAAAATGTAATAACATTCAGACAGACCCTAGGGTGATTTCATAAGCATACCTTTCTAAAATTGAGACCAGAAAATTTAATTTGTATATGGTTGCTGTCGTTGCCAAAATTATATTAATATTCAGAAACAGGAAATTTTATATTCTAACTTCCATTGCTGTATTATGAACTCTTGAAACGAGACTGTGCATTTCGTTATTCGTACTTTCAAAGTGTGCAAATTGTTGCTAATTCATATGTCAAATTATAGACAATTTTACTTATTTCAAACATAAAACCTATGAAATGCAACATAATGTTATACCTTGCCGTTTCTGGTCCACATTACTTGTGGCTCAGGGTCGCCCTTAATTGTACAGCTTAGATGCAGTTGGTCCCCGTCAGATACTGTAATATCCTGGAGTTTTACTGTAAACTCTGGGGCACACATCAAGGAGTCATCTGGTGGCACTACAAAAAAGAAAAAGAAACAAAACCTATGAGTAACAAATTTGTACATCCATATCAATAGGAAACTTCGCATTTCATTTCCTAGTATTGATCAATAACGCGGTTTACGAGAGGGCTCTATTGCCATCAAAATTATTGGTTCGATTGCCCTCTAACAATGGAAATTCTATGTAATAGGCACAGTACTGATTTTCTTATTGTAGTATATATGCTTTCGATATGAAAGCTTTAAAAATATTATTTAGAAAATATTCGTTACCTTCTTGTTCAGAACACTTACTTTTAAATGCCTGTATACCTCTCTCCTAATTATCTATTTTAAGTTTAACTTATAAAACGGGGATATGTCCACTTAATTCACTTTCTATGATCTGTTTATGTAATATGTGTATGATAGATAACAGAGCTTACTTATTATTAGTTTGCCAACTTGAAAGGCATGAAGTGACAACCTCGTTAACTAACTCTTATACATACATAGTATTCATATTCACAGAAAAGAATGGTTAGTGAAAAAAAAAATTATTTTACTATTTCTTTTACCTGTTATAAGTTCAATATTGTTTTCTCTTACGCCTCTCTTTCGTAAAGCCACATAAATTAAAGAAAGCATTATAGATTGGAACCGAACTATCATGAAAAAGAATATTTCAAGAATATACTAATATATATTATATTGAAAAAAAAATAATATCCACATATAATATAAAGAAAATAACACAGCATAAATAAATCATTAATTACAAAGTGAACACTCTGAAATAAAAACAAATATCTATAAACGCAAAAAAAAATTATACTAATTCAAAGATATTATTTGCACATATTCTGGCAAAAAAACAATTACTGAATCTAGAATAAATAACTGATTTATTTTAAAGAAGTACCGAGATATAAGATTTACAGGGCGTATAAAGAGGTATTTGACGCCCATGGGGTGAATTGAGAAGGAGCTGGACCAGCGACGGGTTGCAAGTGGTGCAAGTGAGAACACGTGGAGAAGAGCGGCTTACCCACGGCAATGTTCGCAACATGTTTTCTGCATGTGAAGATTGAGAAGTACCACACCGGGAATACAGCACAGGAGGCCTTCGTGGAAGACAGATGCTATGCGACTAGAGAAGTCCCATTTTGTCGATGCATGTTTTCACGACACCAAAAAGTTGAATGCTGTTTTTAATGGTACAGGTAGATTTGTTTCACAATTGGAGGACACGCGGTGACAAGGCAACCTAGCCATGGAAACCTTTAGAAATACATCATGAAAAATTAATGTAACAACTGTTTTATAGTCTGTGATCTCTGAAAACCAATGAAAACAAAAAAACCCATTAAAGTTTTCTAAATGTGCTGAGAACAATTCGATGTGTTTACAATTAATGAAAAATGTAATAATACCCCCCCCCCCTTTTTTTTGCTACCATTAAAATCACATTCATATAATAGTTACATTGTGAAATGGAAAATGTGTAGTTTAAATAATTCAATGTTACACATATTGGGAAGGTATTTATTAATTAAAATTACAAATTGCCTTCTACACTTATGAATTGAACTGTCTTTTGAGCATTATAGGAGAGCAATTGTGTATGTGGTGGGGAAATGGGAATTTTGAGTATTTATTTAACGTGCTTTAATAATATACAGAAATCTACAATTTAAGAAAATATTTTCAACATGGTGACCGATGACTTGGTTACATGATATGCACCTCGTGATGTTCTACCGTCCTTCTTGGAAAAGCCAGCAGTTCTCTGGCTTGTTAATAGTCTTCATCGCTACCATTGGCATAGCAACAGCAGATTATTCTAGACGTAGAAACAATTTTTATTGTTTTAATGAGCAAACTTTTGCCTCGCCTTTTGAATTATTATGTCATAGCCACGAAAAATTTCTACTTAAAATCCTAACCTCTATTTTCTTTCAATGCGTATATTGTAACTGTCAGTTATCAAAACGCTGGTCCAAAACTGTTTCTTAAATTCATAAATAGACGGGTTTTCTGACAATTTTTCTTCAGGGGATGTTGCCGGAACTGTGCAGAAAAGTGGTTTGAAAATACGTTCCCTGTAGTACCAGCAAAGAACAGCTCCATCAGACTTTCCACACACATTTTAGACACATTCGGTGACAGCTAGTTGGGACACTGCGGCCCTATAGTGTGGCTCCTATGGTCCTCGCACAACATGGTACTTGTCCCCATCTGTGAATTTTAGTGACTAAATACTACAGTAAAGCCCACGGAATGGGACCAAGTGACATTTTGTGCGAGGATCATAGAATCCACGCTATAGAGCCGCAATGTCCCAACTAGCTGCCACCGAAGAAGTTTCTAAAATGTTTTTGGACAGATTGATTGTGCTCCACTTTGCCAGTATCACAGGTGACGTATTTTCAACCCACTTCAACCCACTTTCCTGCACAGCTCCGGCGCTAACATCCCTTTAAGTAATGTCAGACAACCCGCCTACTTATGGATTTTCGAAAGAAATTTGGACTCTTGTCGCGAATAATTTACCCTACAATCACATTGTTTGTACACACGCCAAATTCTATTCCAATAAATGTCTTTGTAATGATGACGAGCCTGTTCTTAAAATCTCCCAGTATGAATTATCGTAGAAACCCCGAAATCATGAGTTTATAAGTGCAATTATTACAAAGAACTGGTTCACACCGGCAATGATTATGGAAAAGATTTTCTGCCATTTGGAACACTCGATACTGTCATACAAGATCTTTAATATTTTACGACCTTCCTGAATACACACAGCGTATCTGTGTAATACACATGTGTGTAGTTATTCACTTAAATGAAATGGCACGTGACTCTCATTAGATCCTGCTGGCCAAATGTTTATGACACACCAGGTGCCACTTGTCTTGGCTCACCATCAAATGTGATGCGTAGTTACATGGTTCACCTTCGGTTATGAATCGACCATGTGAGACAAAATGGCCAGTTAACCAATAAGATAAACAGGTCCTTTTTTAGTAACACGTAAAACATTTCCAGCTATAACAATAAAAGCAAACATTACTTTCGAGTACTTAACCACTTACGACATGTTTACTGCAATCTCATTTAATTCCTTTATAGTTCCCATTATATATTTTAATGAAACACTCCTTTAAAATATATCTGGAGAGTTGGTGTTCACAGATAACTACGAGAATAACAACATTAGTTTTTTTGCAATTCTATATCATTGGGGGAAATTATAGCTAAGTAGTATGGACATTCGCAGTACTTCCAGATAGAGAATTCATTGTAATTATACTACCTAATTTCCCTGGCAAATATAAAAGCAGTATCATTGATATAATAAAAGGCCTCCAATGCTTATATTATTTTGGAAATAATTTAATGCAATCTGAGCTTATTTGATAGCATAAGAGTATAAATGGGTCTTAAATAACCGACCAAAAAATATGTTACTTTAAGGACTGATAAATTTGTTTACGTAAGATGTGAGGGCAGCTAGTCAATATTATATTAATAATTATATATATAATTATATATATACACGAGATACACCAGATCAATAATTCAATTAATCTTCTAGTAACTTGATATGAACAAAACGATTATTTTAAAGGGAAAAAAACACGAAAATTTGAAAACCAGCAAAAAAGAAACAAGCACCAATTAAAAAAAAAAGAGACTTACATCATGAAAATAAGTAATTGCCTCAGTTGAAAATTTAAGTTCAATGACCACTTATATACTTCCTTCAAACAGAAGTTGTCGTAGCCCATGAGGTAGCTTCGAAAGCTGAAGTCTTTGCCGATAATAGTTGAAAGTGGCAAGGTGTGTGTGTGTGTGTGTGTGTGTATATATATATATATATATATATATATATATATATATATATATATATATATATACACACACACACACATACACACACTATATGATAAAAAGTATCGGGGCAACAATCTGTAGATTTATACTCGCACCTAGATATCACTACGAACACAGCCACTATTATAAAAGGAAGCAGCGTGCTCGACGTTACTATGTACTACTAGATATCTGTTGAGTAAGGGGAGCAAGGGAGATCAGTGATTTCGATTGTGGTGTAGTTAGCGGTTGCCGTATTAGTAATGAATTAGAGCCATCTTCGGAAACATCAACAAATTGCCCAAGTCGATAGTCGGGATGTGATTGTAAAGTGGAATAGGGAACCAAAACTACAAACAAAACCATGGTCGGGTAAACGACATGTGTTGACCGACAGGGATTGTCGAGCATTGATGAATGTAGTACGGGATCATAGCATGTCACCATGTGATACCATCACCCATGAATTCCGCAGTGTCACTAATGATACAGCCAGCACTATGAATGTGTGCCGGAAGTAGCAAGGACTGGGGTTCTAAGCTCACGCACCAGCCCACCAACCGCACAGTTCACCTGTGAATGCGAAGTGACACATTCAGTGGTTTAAAGAGCACCGTCCTTGGAATGTGGACGCCTGGAGACGCGTGATTTGGAGTGATGAATCTTGCCACGCCTTGCGGAATTCCGATGACAGGGTTTACGTGTGGCGAATGCCAGGTGTACACTATGTACTGGCCTTTATAGTACCCATGGTGAAATTCGGTGGTGGTTGGGTGAAAATGTTATGGTATTTTTCCTAGAAGGGACTTGGTACTATCGTAATATTACGGGAAAAGTTAAAGGCGGAATGTGGAAGGCTATAAAAATGTTGACTGGCTGCATGTTTTTCTACTGTATTAGACCAATTCGGAGATAATAACTGTGTGTTTCAGCATGACAGTGCTCCCTGCTATGAATCATAGTCTGTTCGTGAGTGGTTTGTGATAGTTGTTCGGGAAATGGAATGGCCTGCCCAAAGCTCCAAATTCAGTCCCAACGAGCACCTCTGGGATGAACTTAAAAGCGATTGCGTGCCACGCCTAAAAAACCCACGTCCCTTACTAAATTTGTTACAATGCTGCAGGCAGAAATGTCCCGACACTTGGTCGACAGTCCTCCCGGAGGGTTAAAGCAGGAATAAAGACCAATAGTCGGCCCAGTCCGTAATAATGTCTACTACTGGGCAGTTTAGAACTGTAATAAAGGTCAAGGATCAGTCCACGCCATATCTGCTACTGTGAAATATATCCGAGGGAATTTTACAGGACGATTTGGCATGGGTGTCTGGATACTTTTGACCAGATAGTGTACGTAATCACTACTAAAAAAAAAAAAATCTAAAGTGCTTTATGAAGGTAACTCAACCTATTCGAAAAAAAAGGAAATGAATGTCATTTCAAATATAATATTTGCATAAAGTCACCATAACACAATTTTCTTACCCAAATTTTTTACTATTTGAAAATAAATTATTAGTGTACATTGCACTGGCATATAAGCTATCGATGGCAAGAAAACTTTACAGTCATAATTGAGTAAATCTGGAGCTGTAATTGTGCTGTGCAATATACGTATATAGAAGTTACATGGGAATGTATCTACAATATAATAAAATTGAGGTAAAAATCCCGGTAAGCAGATTGCCGCTACATGTAAAGTAAAATTACCTCGTAAAAGGAGAGTAAATTTTCATAACACGTGAAGTACTGTTCCCTAATCGTGCGGGAAAGTACCTGACAAAAAGTGTGGAAAATTCCCATATAAGTACGGGAATATTAACTGTATTATATAATAAAATTATATTTAAAGAAACCGGGATTATTAGTACAGTTCATTCTATTACTACTTATATTCTCATACGAATAGTAACCGAATCCAAAATTGTAAGCTCTTGTACACTAGCCGTTGGGTGGGTGCGAACCATGATTCTCTGTCATGGGACATCGGTGCGTTATCCATTATACGTTGGCGACGACACAGTAATGTTAGTGGTTATTAGCGTACTACAGTATTCAACGACGGATAGTAAAAAAAATATTAGTTTATGTTATCTGGAATTTTTTAAATTAAAATAGCTATACAAGTTTACCCTAAAATAGTTCATAATATTAGCTTTAACATTCCCAGTATTCTAAAAAACTTGACAAATTGGTTTCTCCTAGAACTATTTATAATGGTTAATTTGTGTGACAGATTGCTCAGTTACTTTTGTTTAGTATAAAGAAAGGTTTGTGTATAATTTCGATAGTCGCTTTAGTGTTTAGAAGTCGATACGTTGATATAAAAATTACGGGAATTAAGATAACGGTGTACATTGAGATTTGAACATGGTAACAAAAAGGTTTCCGTTTTCCACAGTCCTTTCGAATCTTATTATTTCCTTTTGTTTTGCAGTCTTTTATTTGTAATTATTTGATAATATTATATTTTACAAATTTTCTCCACCTTAAAATTATTATTTTGCTTTGTACTATGGCTGCCGTAACGAATATAAGTCCTACAAGCTCTCTGAGACTATGCTGAGGAGTTGTACACGGTGTAAGGTAATTTTCTCATCCATGTACGGAATTTTCCACTGTCATGTAGGAGAATTTTACTTCAGATTGCGGTAATTCTATCTTACACGTAAAGAAAAATTTGTTTCCCAAACAAGTTTGCGAATATTGCTTTACAATTCTTGGGTAATTTTCCCACTGTTTTTTACAGTGTACACACATGTGTATTATGGAGTAAAGTACACGGCCAATTATTTTTGGCGATTATTAAAATTAGCATTTTTTTATGCTGGACAAACAATTCTCATATAGTAGTTTCTATTAACCAGAAACAATGAAAAATTTCATTATGAAAATAAAAATATATATATTATGTCACATTTATGATACTGTAAAATTTATATTAAGTTTATTAAGCATTTTCACTCGATTATAAGCAATTCTATTGTCTCATAGTTTTGCATGTTTTCATGCGTTTGTCCTGTACTACAATACTTGTTTACTTGTTGACTTCCTTGAGAGGAACCCTTATGTGAAAGGTCTGATATGTTAAAACAAATGGAGTATCGATAAAGTTAAGATGACATCATGGCTACAGCCTGTAGTTTATACTGAATGAAAATAATTTTGTGAGGTTAATACAACACCTTTTATGGATTAACATACGTTTTATCAGACTATAATTGGTAATTAAATTAAGCAAATAACATTACCATATATAAGTTAATGCAAAATTGTACTTACATATCAACTCCTTTGTCGCACTACGAGACCTAGACGGGCTACCTGTAGCATCAAGTTTACTTCCATACTTTTTAATACTTCTTTTTTCTGTTGTGTCTGAAGCGTCTAAACTGCTCACAGCAATCGTAGCCGCAGACTGGAAAAACAAATCATAATATATTGTAAGCATATTGCAGGCATGCTTACAATCAAAGTAAGTGTTATAAAACCTGTCTACTTAATATATGTATTCAAGCAGTGCTACAAAAATTATAAAGATTAAGGAAATTTTGTAGAATCGTAAAACACATAATGCACTGAAAATACAAATAACATGTGATACCTAACCAATGCCATTTAAGTCCACTCCCATAAAATTGTGCTTAAAATTGAGATAATTTGATTAAAATCTCTGTTGATAGATCTGTTACATGTTGTTCTCGGTAAAGTGAGCACTTTTGAGCCCCAAGTTACTTTTTCCTCTCAGCCATGATTTGTCCTTTAATCACATTTTCTAATCAATTATTGCCATGTAAGTAATAAATACAGTGTGTACATTCCACGGCATTCGGTAGTTAACATCTATGGCTAAAATAAGATATGTTTATTGTCTGTTATTCCAAATGAGACGGCTTTCAAAAGTGCTCACTTTGCTGCGAATAGCCTGAATAGTATATACACCCTAAAAACGATTTGTATTTTTTACTGAGAAATTCTTTGTAATTTTACAAATGCTTGTAACAGTACAAAGATTTTTCTTGTAAAACTACTCGTTTGTGAAACTACAAGATCAGTGTTTGTAATAGACCTTAAGAAATGTTTGTACTATACTGAGCTGTATCCACGAGCTTCAGCAAAATGGCGGGCACTCAACAACGTAAAACCGTATAGCTGTTAACGAAAAAAACTATTGGTTATGTTAAGTGGAGCTGCGTACAAAAAGAAATGTATTGCAAATTTGGATTACGTAAAACACTTTTAAAAAAAACCTCAATTCATCATTATAAAACGACAATTTCAATAAAACGTGATACATGACCGTATTATTCATTATTTGTTAGTATTTCCTAGCTACGCAAAACACTTCATTCTACTTTTGATACCCCGTTTCAGAGAGGCGCCAAATCTCTTAACTTAACAAATGAACTCTTAAAAAGAAAGAAATGTACCTATTTTTCTTAACCGTGTTAACTTCAATATTATTTTGTATGTGTTTACAGCTACATTCAGAGTAAAAAATACGCGTTAACATCGTAAGTCAAGTTGGTCTTGTGGTTAAAGAGGGGTCCTATTAATAAATAAGGCTTGGATTCTAATCCCCGTGCTGGCGAAGCTTGATATCTTTCTTTGTCAATTATATTTCGAATATTTTTTGGGGGTTCTCTGTTAATATGCATTACATTTGTTTTCTAGAAGAGAAAAAAAAAGAAATTTTATGAACCCATCTCAATAAAGTCAATTGTAATACAAGGCTATCATTACAAAGAAATGTTTTGCAGATTTTACAAGGAAACACTTTGTAGTTTTACAAAGGATTTTCTAAACTGGGCTCCAAGGATTTTTCTTGCAAAAGTACAGGCCATTTTTAGAGTGTACGAATGTACTTGTAAAGACAATTGTGCATGGACACCACAAGGTTTTCCAAGTAATGTGTATACAATAAACACAATGTCTCCTTAAGAATGATTATTGCGAAGTTGCATAACTCTGCTCTTAACGAGTCGTTGGAGGATATCGCAGACATTCTAAATAACTTCCAGATCAGATGAATGAGAGTGCCATGACGTGACCTAAGTCTTTCATAAGTGATCTTCCAAACATAGTTTGGTGGTTGTAACTCGATGGTACATTGTCCTTTTGGTAAAATACAAAACTATTTAGAGGATTGCAGGACATAAATATGTATAACATATTCGAAAATATAGGCACATATCGGTAACATGTTATTGATATTGCAGACGTACTAGAATCTTTAACGCCTGCAAGATAAACAAAATCGACAGATTATGAAGTAGCCTGTAATTTAAACAGCCTTCTTGATATGTAGGGGCTATTAATTAATATAGTTTTCTCCACCTGCTAACTATTACATTTTCCAAAATCAGCTGAAATGCAGCTTTTGAGACCAAGTTTCTCATTTATAGTCAGTAGTCCAATAAATGGACATGTTCGCGGGTCACAGAGCGCTGTCCTTTACTTAGAAAAGATAGTATGTATCGGCATCGGTTCCTAACGCCAATATCGTGCAGAGTGTGCTTCACAGTCCTCGCATTTATGTTCGTTTAGGACTTACCGTTGAATTCAGTGCTGCAGTGTTGCATGTACATAACTTGAAATGAGTGTTGACAGCTGATACCTGGCACATTCATCCAGAGCTTTCCGGTGGTTATACAGCAGATGGACTTTAAATGTAATGCCATAATTTTTGTAGCCGTGGTACACGTAAAACAACGACTTCGTCTGAATTGCTGAAATGTTGTGGGCCATTTGAGAAGTTTCCACTATTACTCCACATGCAAGGTGGCTTAAATTATGATATTCCTCCATCTTCACAGTATAAGCAATTCTGTGAATTTTCACAAATGTCTGCTGCTGTCGATGCAACATGAACACACTGTTATTTTGTTTCCAGTTTATCTGTGTTTGAGAGCGTCGGGCAGAAGTGTTGCGAAAATCAGAATAGAAGAGGCACCCAATGACCCATCATTGGGGCCTTTCGGACTTTACTGTCAGATTTTTTTTCTGGGAGCATTGGACACGCGAAGATACCCTAAATTCCGGACATGTTCTGGATGACCTCAACAGACTAAACAAGCAGGAGAACCGTTTGATTGTCAGACAGGTTTGAACAGAGCCAGTAACTTCCTTGTCCATCAGTCAGCGACATGTAGCAGTCCCATAAGAGCACAGTGATTCTACCAGAAGAATTTCAAAACGCCTAGCACAAACCAATCTGTGACCCCTGCGATGTATATGTGTTGTGCTTTTAACACATCAAAATAGTCGCCTTCGTTTGCGATGAAGCCACGAAAATTGCTGCTTCACTTTACAAATATGCACATACCTTATTACTACTAGCTCGATGGTCTGCGGAGCTATCGCATATGGGGTTCGTTTTTCACGAGGGTCACTGAATGCACAGTGGTATTTTGCAGATACCCTGTGCCGCATGGGTGGTCCTCCTTGGCTGAGCGCCCGGTGGACAGTTTCCTGAAATATAATGCTCCTGCACAAACAGCTATGGTTTCCTGGCAATAATTTCATCATGTTTCCGGTTGGTCACCTGATTAATTGCCCGTCGAACAGTTGTGGGACCAGATGGGACCTTAATGTTCTCCGTGTCAAAATTCTCATCATTAAGAGGATAATTTGTAACAACTTTGAGAAAATATGTCACAGAATAACAAACTGAATACGTTTAATACAATGACAAATAATATCAATGCATACATTCAGGCAAAGTTGGTCCAAAGAGATGATAAAAGTGTAGCTCTTTCTGCCGCACGTGGACGGAATATCTTCCTAATGCCGTAGTATTTTAATAAATTATCTCGTCAGTACCATTACACTAATAAAATATCGTTGGAATCTAATAGAGTCTTATTGGTGCGCAAATTATTATGGCCCTAAAAATATTACATATATGTTTGGAAGTGACTGATAAATGCTACTGCAAATGTTCCCAGCATTGTCATGGGAAAATTATAATATAATTAAAGGTTTTTATTACCATGTAGAAACTAGAATTGTTTCCATAACTGTACTAGTAATTGTTCTTTTTAAAAAATTTCAAATCACTGACATTAGAAATGACAAAATTTTCCAATAATTTTAATCCAGTAGTAATATAACTGATATAAATGTTTTTTAGTCTTTAACAAATCCAGTAGATGTATGTGATAATGTATAGAACGTTTTGTTTTCTTTAAAAATCTGCAGTAGTCCAAAAATTACTTATGTTTAATATGGAAAACCTATAAATTTCCCAAAAAAATAATTGAATGCTTTTGAAATTAAAAAATTATATTTATTACAAATCTTGATATATTAAATTATTCTTCAGACAAATGAACGTATTAAATGCATTATGTGATCAATTCCTAAAATATTAAAATTTATCATAAGAAGTTTAGACAAGGAATACAATTTTACATACCTTAAAGTTCGTTTGACCTGTACTCGAATGATCGACACTGCTATACTTTGAACTCGAATAATCGGTGCTATTGTACTTTGAACTCGAATGATCGGCACTGCTGTACTTTGATGCACTAGAACTACTGCTGTGAACTGACTTGTTCACACTGACAGATGCTGGTGCTGGTCGTGATGGTTGCTCAATGTACCTTCGATCTAACACAGCACAAAAAATCATAATGTATTCAAAATAAAGACATATTTTTTTCCTTTATACATAAATATAAAAAATGTAAAACATCTTATTTAGAATATAATGAATAAGAAAATAGTACACTTGATAAGTGTTAGTTCAATTAAGTAAACAAGAGCAGGGCAGAATTTAAAGAGTTTCAGATTGGACATAAAAATGTGAAGACTTTATCAGCAAATCATTGCCATAATTTCTGTCTATGCCAAAGATTACTTCTGTCAACCATTTGCAAAAGGGAACAAATCCAAATATTATAAATATTTAGGTATATACACAATTGGCAACATCTCGCATAGCTTTACCTATAAACCATAAGCATCGTGGTCAAATAATACCATATCCTGTTAAAATTTAACTTTAAATTGTCTATACATTTACAAAAGGGGACAAGTTCCTGTCCGGTTCGGATGCAATAAAAGACAAATACAGTGTATAGTTATACAGTTTCAGAATGTACCAAATCCTTGCATCCTTCAATGACAGACTATTCTACAGTTGCAAAAAGGGACATCTTAAATGACACATTATTGTTAATGACTAGGACATTGTCTTGTATTTTGTGTGTGTTTCCAGTGTTGTGAAGTTATATATTACATTTTGTGCTGTTCATTATGTGTCAGTTGATGTATTTATTAATAATTGGAATACTGTCCAGTGTTATGAAGGCAATCGTTAGTGTTGATATTATTTTTGGTTGGTTTATCTGTGTGACGTGACTTAATGCACCGTAAGTATTGGTAATATATCATGTATTTAATTATTAATCAATACAACAGAATTTAAAGCATTATGCACGATCATGGCAGGTGATAGTGTGTCAGAGGTACAACATTATGGAAGAATGGTTAGGACTGAAGTTGGAAAAGGAAGTAAGAAAAAGAGAATGCCTTCAACATGGAAAATAAATGTTGCTAAAAAGAAAAGGCATTCTAAATCGTATTAAAAATAAAACAAGTAGCGATGCACACAACTGTGAGTAATAAGCTACAGTGGTCTGACTGTTAGCATAAAAGTTCAAAGACATTTATAAAGCTGAGTAGCTTGGTGTTAAACCAAACTGAAGGATGCTGTTGGTTAGTAATACACTAACAGTTTTCTTATGCACAACATTTGTCTGGTTGTAGGCCCGTAATTACATGTGTTACTTTCAAAGGAGGTTAGGAATTGAAATCAAAACGATCAATTGTTTTTCCTTTATTTTGTTTCATTCTGGTACAGGTATTCCGCCCAGGGATTTCCATCCTGCCCTTCATGCCACCATCCCACGAACTCTGCATACAAGTGCTCTGAACTGACTATGCAGAATGTTCGAAGAGGTCACCGAATGTTTTACGCCACACAGTACAAGGTCAGACAAGACGACATTATTCTTAGGTTTACACAAACCTCTCTCACAAAGAGGAACCGCAACCTTAAAGATTGCTATGAGAAATATGTGTCAGTAAAATATTACTTACCGAAGAAAGTTGACAACAATGCACATTACTAAGTTCGGGTTTGCAAACAAACGTTTCTATCAGTGTTCAAAATAGGCAAACGAAGGGTTTTAAGGGGTTTGTAAGAGGAACTTCAGTAATGGAAAAGCACCTGAGGAGAATCGAGGGAGTGATATACGAGGTTCAAATTATGTTGATAAGAAAGCAGCAGTTAGGGCTTTTATTGTAAAGCTGTGGCCTGTTCAGTCACATCACAATCGGGGCAAGAACACCACGAAACAGTATCTTCCTAGTGAACTGACAATCATGAGCCTGTGGAAAAGTTATTGTTCTGAAACAACTGAACATCTGCATGTCAAATACGATTAATTTCGTACCATACTCGATAATGATTATAACATAAGTTTTGCTAGTTAAGCAACAAATTGTTGCTCAACCTGTATACAGCTTGAGGAAAGACTCGAAAACATCACGGATTTAGATTTAAAAAGAACATTGACAACACTGTTAAACGTTCACAAGCTAAAAGCTGAACAATTTTACACATTGTTAAAAACCAAACAAGAGGGTGTGCTTAACATTTCGTATGACTGTCAAAAGAACCGCGTCCTTCCAAAGTTACCTGACCAAAAGACATACTTTCAAGGCAATTGTACATACACAACTTCACTGTCTGTGTTGGTACATCTAAAGATGCACAAACTGTTGACGACACCTTCATCTATCATTGGCTTGAAAGTGAGCACAAGAAAGGCTCAAATGAAATAGCTTCTTATATCGTTCAGTGTTTGAATGGAATAAATTTGACAGATATTGACACTCTTCAGCTCTTCGCTGATGGGTGTGGTGGTCAAAATAAGAACCAGATAGTTTTAGGAATGTTATGCATGTTGTTCAGCAGCAAGGCACCTCCAGGTATTACAAAGATTGAGTGTATCTACCATATTGTTGGCCATTAATTTGTACCGCCGGATAGGGTGTTTGGTCGTCTTGAGAAACATATTCACAAACCATCTGTGCTAATAGCACCAGAAGAATACGTAGATATCTTCAAACGCGAAGGAACTGTGATTAAAGTGTCATCAGCTGATGGAGACTGTTTTGTGTATGATTGGAAGAAGGCTGTGAAATCTGTCATAAAACCTCCAAATTCGTATCATTTCCACTTTTTGCCATCAAAAAGATTCATGTTAACTAAAAGCAACACAAGGAAAAATATCCTTGTACAAGGTGAAGTGAACTACATCTGTGATCTAGGCATGGCTAAATCTCTACTCAAACGAGGTATGTATATTACTAGTCTGACACCTGTGTTAATTAACCCTGGAGTACCTGTCATAAGTGAAAAAAAAGTTGCAGCCCTGCTTTGTACCCATTATGGGAATAATGGATTAATTGCCCTAATAGGCTGTATTATAAATCTGTTATTGAAGATCCATCTTCAAGAGATGATGGTGACAATATACGTCCAGTCTGATTTTGGTGATATTATTGACGAAGATTCAAGCAGTATAATTTGATATTGTAGATACATTTTCAAAGGTGTATTAACATCTGTCTTTGAACACTAATAGTTCAGTAAATATTTTGTTAAATTGAGCATCTATAATATTCAGGGTATCTGTATTCTACAATTGTGATGGTTCTGTAACATACATATTTGTTTTCTGTGAGCTAATCTTATTTGGGCTTTCTCTTACACTTTTCGACAAACAAACAATATCCTTCGAGGTAGAAAACAGGATAAGTCCAACAATAGGTTGCAGAATGGGACATGTCCATTTTTATTATGTTATTATACAGAACAAATGACATCTGTGAACTGTATAAACTACGTCACACAAGTGAGGATTTTTTTTTTGTTTTTTCTTAAATACTATACACATGTAGTTATAGGAAATATTTCAAATGATAGAGGTTTTTCGCATTTCCTGAACATTGTGTTATTTTCGACTTGTCCCCTTTTGCAAATGGATGACAGACGTAATACAATTTCGTTAGTAGTAAGCATGTATTCCGATATAGAATCGAAATAGATCTAGTTTGGATATACTCACGAACAAAAATGGGGACTTTTTCAAAGAGTTTCCATCAATAAGATATTTATAATTTATCCTTCCAAGTGCAAATAAATAAATAGCTGCATTATCATAAATTGCACAATTTTAATTGGCGCTATTGCAAAGCATTTTAAAGAAATTGTAATTAATTCTCAGTTTTTAATTGAGTGTCGTCATATACCAGAATCCAATTAGAAAATAATATATTTAATAGCATTAGAAATGAATCCTCGAATTTCTTAAAAAAAAAAAATTATTTTGTTTGTTTCCAGGGAAAAAGTAATTTTCTAATCCATTTAAATAATTATATAATACTGATTTTTTATGTATAAAGAAATTGATTTTTTAGAAAATAGAATGAATGTCATTGCAAATGTAATAGAAACTGATGTATTATCGTAAGCACAATTCCAGATAATAAGAATAAAACAGCTATATTTTACCATATAGAAAAACTAAACATTCATGACCAGTTGATTTAGAGACACCTTCCATCTTGAAGAAATTGTGCTGTGGTGACCCCATCGGATGGCATAGCGCACAGTCACGCACGACTGGGATGTCTTCAGACCTTATACTGACTGTCTGAGTAACAGTTGAGCACAGAATGGGAAAGAAACAAGATTTCAGTGCATTTGGTAGTAGCAAAATTGTTACGGCCAGTCGTGTGTGACACTCCATTTCTAACGTCACACAGGTGCTGGGATTTCCACAGGCAATAGCGTTAAAAGTGTACGGTAATATCTTGGAGTTGGGTCAAACTACCTCCGCCAGGAGCAAATGCCTGGCGTACAACGTATCAATGACAGGGATCGCCATCGGCTAGCTTTGTTGTTACAGTTAATAAACAGTCCACAGTGATGCAGATCGCTTACCAATTTAATTATGGACCACAACAACCTGTAATTAGCCATATAATCTATAACCATCTCCTCGCTGTGGGGTAAAGAAGCCTCCACACAACTGGGTTACCTATGCTCACCACACATCACAAGGCTCAACGATTAAACTGGGAGCGATAACACTGCCTTTGGACCCTCGAAAAACAGTCAAAATTACCGTATGGATGATTTTATGTACACGTTGGTACATGTCGATGGCATGGTACAAATGCATCGCTAAACTAATGAAATAACGGACCCTTGTGTCAGCAGAGTATACAGATGGTGGTGTTTATCTTAGTATGGGGACTGTTTACATGGCATTAAATGGGTCCCCTGATGCATGTACCATCGTCCCTCATTCGCGGACGATACATGGACCTGCTGGCCGATCATGTGCACACATTTTGGCGCTTAAAGGAAACTGCTGAAGAACTGTACCTACAGCAAGACAATTCACCAGCCCATCGTTCCCGACTTGTGACCGAGTGGTTGGATGAACACTCCATCGACTTGAGGTTACTTTCTTGGCCTCCGAGGTCACCCGATCTCAATTCTATCGAACACATCTGGCATGCTGTCGAGAGAGATATGAACGCTGAGGACGTTGCTCCGACCGATATCCGTGAATTATGGGAGGCTGTGCAGCGTTCATGGATCAATATGACTATCAGCCACTTCCGGTGGCTTGTGGAGTCGATGCCACGCCGCATCGCCACCATCATAAGGACAAAACGGGTGTTACACCCTACTAGGCAGTTTCTCTAATTCAACTTCTCATGAGTGTAGAATATAACGCACATTGCATAAATACCAACATGCATGTCAAATATATTTTCACTGTATGTTATTAACATGTTAATAAAATCTCAACAAACACACTTTGTTACCAAAATATCAATCGTCACCAGTGTGCACCAAGATTACTTGCTTAGTGGGAAGCTATGTAAGTGAAGACACAAACATGTGAACAAAATACATGTGTTTGGTGTTATAAATAGTAAATATAAATATTTGTGTTCTGTCGAAAAGAGCACGATAATTGGGGCCATAATTTAAGGCAATAATGGAGAAAGATTTCGAAGTATTGAGACGTGTCTCATTTCACTGATAGTGATTTTATTGTCAAGTGAAAACCTCATGTAAGCATCAGCCCAAAACAATTGTATAGTAACCCCAAGAAACTAATTAATCGGGACTAACGAAACCTGATACTTGCTGTGCATAATGTGGTAGTTTCAAATATCATATGTATGCCAGACGAACATTACAGACCAACTAGTGTTAAATGTTCATCACGATACAGGGATGGTAAATTTGCCACCTGTATACCAGAAATTAGAGGAGAACATATCTCGTAAGTTCAGGCATTTACGAGGGCTGATTCATAAGTCATGGCATTTATTGTTTATCTCCTGAAAATGACCCAACACAGGAAATTTACTACGTTAAGTTGAAAGTGTACAAGTACGTTTTAAAGGTGACACCACATGAGATATGGATACAGGAATGTCCGGCAAAGAACAAAGACTAACATGGCTGCTTGAAATCACCGTGTAATTGATATATTCTTGTACAAACTGTATACACTCATGCGAACGGGTACGTATCGTGCGTGTACGAGCTGTTTAACATGCTTCAAAGTAGTCTCCAATGTTTCCCACGGTTCCTTGCCAGCAATGCAGCAGACATATTCACAGAATTTCGACGAGAATTGGCACACATTAATGGATTTCATGCAGCCGATGGTATTTCCCGTCTGCCTCATCGGTGGAAACGAACCGTAGACAACCACGGAGACCACGTTAATGATGTTAAACAGCTTGTATACGTACGATACGTACCCGTTCAAATGAGTGTATATGGTTTGTACGAAAATACATCAATTAAACGGTAATTTCACGCAGCCATGTTTATATTTGTTCCTTGCTGAACATTCCTGCATCCATACCCCATGTGGTATCACCTTTACAAATTACTTGTAATACACTTTCAACTATACGTAGCACATTTCCTGTGTTGGGTCATATTCGGTAGCTAAACAATATTTGCCATGACTTCTGAATCAGCACTCGTAGTAACAAAAGGGGAACGGCTGAAATCCTATTAGTTACACATCTGGTGCTTTTGGGACCAAAAAAAATATTTTTTGTTTCTTTTGGCTAAATAGTTCTGTCATCGTGTAAATACTGCATCGTATTGAAGTACTGCACCTAAGAAATGAGGGAGGATAACATTTTCACTGAGTGATTTTTATAAATGTGGTTAACAATTAAATAAAAAATCACTGGTGACTTACACCGTTACAAACATACGTTGTCACAGAAAACCCTGAGAATAACATTTAAAATATGCACTGAAAGCAAGCGAATATTGGCTGCTTTCAAAAGTTATTTGACAGTTTATAAAGTAACACGAAAAAAAATGTTCTGTGCAGCAGAAAGAACGAAACGCATAAAAGCTTCGGGGTGAAAATAGCCTATACACAAAACAAAAAAAGTTTCGCATTGTCGGGATTTCTGAGTTATTAAGTTGCTCGTGGCCCAAGAGAAAATGCGATATGAAAATACACACTGTTTAAACAAAATAACACGCAGACTTGAATTAATTTGTTAATGCGCCTCCTGTCACAGCGAACATCCTTCATGCTTACTCTACTAAGGATGGTGCAACAATTTTTTGATGGGTGTATACAAAGGAAACTTGACAACAAAACGAAAAAAAAAAAAAACCTAAGGACACGGATTTTCCTTGACTAATCAGTAGCGACTTTTCGGGAATTAGAGTCTGTTCCTATCGCCAGACAAATTCAATAAGGATAATTATGGCTTGAACTACACAAAATAACCAAAAGGATACTGTCTGGAATCCAAAAAGATGTTGGGAAATCTCTTATTGTCTGTGAAAAATGTATACCGTCTCTCTGATATTTCGTCAGGGCTCTCAGAATAAAAGTCTGAGGTTTTTGCAATGACATTTTGGCACATTGAGGTGCGAAAGACAGTAAAGTCTATTCCAGATGAACAGGACAGGGCAGACGTATAACCAGGAAGAGGTAAAAGAATATATCATGAATCCAGTTTCGTTATTCTGCCCGTCAACTAACACGAGTTTATCGCCGTAAATACAAATAATCTGTCTCCTCTGAGATATTTCCGGACATCACTGTTTTAGAGAACTAAATCCGCGAACTTCACACTTTCGTTTTTCTAGTGAGTAAGCGGCACTATAGATCTGTGACTCTGTTACTGAGGCGCCAAATGTTCAGAACGATGGACTGTATGCACACAAAAATCAGTAGAAGCCTGGAATACCTACTCACAGCGATGAACCAGCTAATTACGAGTACGTCGCGACGTTAAAGTGTTCGGGATCTCCCTGGCATTCTACTGAGACAAAGTAGTGACTGGAAGAATTTAGTAGAAAAATTACTGATATCGAGAATTGTTTAATATAGACTATCGTTTGATGTCTTTTTTTGATATTAACATTCATCCTAACCTTGACTGAGAGAATTATAGTGATCATCATTTTATTGCACTTTTAATTCCTTTCATCAGTGTCAGTTTAAAATGAAAATCAGTATTGGGAAAGTCATACAACAATTTTCTTCCAGTATTTAGTACATTTTCTAAAAGACGAGTTTATATATCTAATTCAGAATTATACTTCCGTCATGTCACTAAAGTACCTTTGCTCAGTGATTTTTTTTATTGAAGATCTTTGAAATCATATTTTCTGAACTTGTTTCAGAATAGGTAAGATAATGCATTTTTATGTTTACCGTTCCTCTGCATAATGCGTCATTTATGTGCGCTATGACAAGGATGGATGTAAGAATGTGTGGCCTTCTGACATGGTTCGTAATCCCTTCACACTTGCCTGTTGAAGGAATGTAAGTGACATATATTCATTTTTTTAATGAAATCGAGCAGTCTGTTAATTTTTTGCTGCAATTTTGTGTTGGTGTGACATTCTCATGTGTATGAAATAATATAACTGTGTTTCTAAAATGACGTATTACTCAGTATTCATACTCGTTGCCTTTTTTATAGCTCTTATTGTAGGGTAGGTGCGCGAAGGAATGACAAGAGTTGATTTGTTTTAAGTATTATAAGTTAGAACAATTATTACAGTTAATTTAAAAAGGGAAATACTTGACTGAAGTATTACTTTATGAAATGGATGATAACTAAATAAGGACTGCTATATTTACCAACAAGTTTCTCCTCGTTCAAAAACCTGTAATTTTTAGATCATGCCTTAGAGAATATATAAAAAATTAAACTATATTTGTCAATATATATATATATATATATATATATATATATATATATATATATATATATATACATATATATATAAGGTTTACGTTTAAAAAAAAGTAATATTATTATATGCAACTAGGACAGTTGAATAATTTAGAAATCAATAATTTTCTGTTCGGTTACGAAGAGAAATTTGCTTTAAATAGCAATATAAGGTTTTTATTACCTGAATATATAGTAGGTTTTTTTATGTTCAAAAGTGTACTTTAGTCACTGCACCAAATATTTTACTAATGTAAAAACAATGATCCAATTCAAGTACTTTTAAAAACAGCAAGGTATAATTAGTCCATATATTCTTCATATGACATATCATGTAGGTTATGAAATGCAAGGAGAGTTATTCTTATATTCTATTGCGTACCAATGCGTTTACCTGTCGAAAGCAACACTCGCACACAAGCAGTCAATATGCAGGTTCATTAAAAACACACCATACAGTTTATTTTATCGATTAATTTATGCAGAAATATTAGTGTTACCCTGATGTTAGTGGATGTTTACACAAAAGAGGCCATAAAATCTACATCAAAAGCAAGATACTTCATATCATATTACTAGCAGGTTACCTCCAGAATGCATCAATTTATTAGCTAAGTCAGCTTGTTCAGGAGTGGCCCCAAAGCCTATGAACGAAAGAATATAAGAGAATAACAATAGCTTAAAATAAGAGAAGAATATACTACTCTAATATTCAAGACTAAACAGCTTTTACTTAGAGTTATAAAAATACTAATAATTAGTGAATTGTACTCAAGCAAAGAGAGCAAGACTGCATGGAATGTGACACTACGTTGATAAAAGGTTGGGGCATAAGTCATGGCAAATATGTTTTAGTGTGAGAATACTGGCGCGTGTGGATAATGTGAAATAGACACATGACAGGACAAGGTAAGCACTTCGTGTATGGACAATAAATAACACGCCAACAACTGTAATGTCCTCATTGAAACGCTCCTACCCACCTCGTGACTGTCCGATATGGCAGGGCATTATTCCCAACAGCTTCTACCAATTCCCTGTGACATTCTCTGGCAGTTCTCCCACGGAGAACGGCTATTTTTATGTACGAGCGCTGCTCAACACGGGTTGCATCCATCTGGCACGGCGGTCACTGGACAATGATTTCACATTGCTCTCTGCGCTCGTACAGAACAACCCTGCGCCATTTGACATTGTCAACGCGCACTAGGACCACCTGCCTTCCTCGCGACACATACTATTACGTGCACCGAAAACAGTTCGTCACGAAATTTAATAATTGCCTTGACTTATGCCCCATTCCCTATATTGATCGGAGTAGGTACATTTTTTCTACAAAATGCTACTACTAATATAAAGACTTCTACTTATGTTAAAAATTGCATAGCGAAGATAAAGTTGCAATATTTCAAGAATGTTAATAGTCCTACAGAGAAAGAAGATATACTTATAAAACTTGCATACAAAAATAATACTCAGTATGATTCACTTCGTGGAATAACTATTAAAGTTACACATTACATAAATTATTCAAAAATAAAATGTAAAGACATAGAATAAACTGGAGGATCAGTATCAGCAGTACACAGGATGATTCTCAATTAGACCGACAAATTTCGGAAGTGATTATTCACAAAAAAGTAAAAGGAAAATATGTGTGACACTTTGTACCTAAACCGAATATTAGGGGAGGCATGATCCCTTAAAAAACGAGGTTTTAAACCATATTTGTGGAAAATATCGGTAGCGAAGTAAAATACAATGATAACTCTCGGAGCATTATTATATGTCATAGGATTCATTAACGTAAGAGTCGATATTTTGCACAAATACGGCTTAAAATCACTTTTTTTTAAGGGCTCATATCTCCCTTAATATTCGGTTTAGGTATAAAGTGTCACTTATGTTTTCCTTTTACTTTTTCATGAAGAATCACCTCCCAAAGTTTTTCGGTCTCATTGAGAATCATCCTTTATATAAGATTTGTGTGTTTACGTTGCTTGCAAATGTGAAGTGAATTAAATGGAACAATTCACAGAAACAACATTTTACATTTTATTTCAAAACGTTGGTAATTATTCAGAACTAATTAAAACATATGTTAAGTGCGTCTTTGGTCAGTATTTTTATCCACATCAAAATTCATGGCTCATTTATCACTAATGTAATAGACGCTTATATTGATTAACCAATAATAATCAGAACTGAAAATAACTTGAAAAAAATATTATATAAATTGTAATTTAACAAGATGCCAAACATTAATAACTATTCATATCTTTATCGATAACTGAAGTTCCTATTTGATGCTACAACCGCTTATCGCCAGAAAATAGTGTATCTTTTACTGCGTAATGCACAAATTATATAATACCCACATATATTGAAGGATGATCAAAATGGATCAAGGCTTGCTAAGAAAACAGTTTCGAGAATCCCAGCATTTACTTGTTACAACACTCTTAACCCATTTAGAACTACTTCACGCTCATAAACATATTACACGATAACAGATTTTGCCCAAGCTTATATAAAGTCTTCCATAGTAGCTGCTATACGAGCTAGTACAACAGCCATCTTGTCATTCGTCACTTCGTACAGCCGTATTTCATACCAGGCTTTTGGGATAGAACCAAGTCTATATTTTCTGTTTCAGGTCCCGTACCAGCTATTGTGCTTGGCCAATCACAGTGCAGTTTCAGAGCATAGGTCTCTCCCTGTAGCCGTCACTTGAAACAAATTATTTATGAACCGAAAAATACGCCCTCTTATTATATTATACGTGCACGTAGTAGAAATTAATTCCAATTATTTTAAAATATGGTACATAAATTAAAGACAAATATAGCATTTAAGATTTGTTTGGAGGAATATTTTACAATCAAAACACTATATATGCGACAAGAAATGAATAAATAAAATTTACAGGTGTGTGTGTTTAATTTATTTGTGCTTTGCACGTTATTATTTTCTTGTAGCTCAGTGATAGGGTACTGGTCTATAAGCCTATACCAGCAGCTTACTTATTTCTGGCTGTGAATTTAAACCTCTATGCCACTCGTTTTTAATGCGGATCATACAATTAAGAAATAATTACTTTATACGAACTGATATAAATCACTTGAAACAATTTTCTGGTGATTTTGTGTTATTTTCGCAAGTCGTTTATACATCAGGGGCCATTAAACTGTTTTAATTGCCAACAGTAATGAAGTAATACCAATACTTTCTATATTTTAAAGACCAAATGTCTGGCTATCAGATGAACCAGTGTGACCCATATTTACTGCAAACTGTAAGCTCATGTGGACACGCACTCAGTGTGCTTCATACTAGTACGTCAGATACTGTCATGCAAAGTATTTCAATGCCAGCTCACCAGGCTTAATAAAAACTTGTGCAGAAGCATGTGCGGCAGCAGGCTTCGTCTAACGTCGTCTTTAAACTCATACCCATTGTGTGATGATTCATTTTCAGCCTGTATCATGCGGTGAATATCATTGCACTTCCATGTAATTTACTTTTAACTACGAGTCCTAAACGTCTTAAAGCAATATTTTATTTTGAGTGAAATGAAATTTAATTTGCGGTGAAGTTTGATATAATAGTTAAGCTGCATAGTAGCTTTACGAAGGGCTTTTTGCGGATCTTCGAACTCCTTGTCAGGCCATCATTTCCAGAAAAATTTCGCTACTAAGGCAAATATATACGTTCACTGTATGCATCAACTGTATTACCTAGAAATTCCTCCGCAACAGAGTAACTGATTTGGAAAGAAAAGCTCCATAGCTCTGAAGGAAACTCGATAACGAGTAACTGAGATATTGCATATGTCATAGGGTCTGCCGTCCTTACTGATATTACGAGAGACTCCAGCACTATTTACGTTACAATTTTAATCCTTTCGCTGGTACTTGCAATGGTGTGTAGGGGAACCTTCGATCCTAGACATATTTCTGTTCAGCGATGAAGCTAAGTCATTCAATGATGAAATAACCATTTTTCAAATCAGTTCTTTTTAAGCTGAAGAAAATCATTACACCACTCTCCATGGAGTATCTCAGTAGTTCGCCGCCAATGTGACAGCTGCCATTTCCTGAGCTCTTTTGAATAGATTGTTGGGTACTTCGTTCTAGGTTTCCGTTCAATTTTCTTGACAGCTATAGAAGAAAGCTGACTAGAATTGAATTCGTCATGAGATGAGGTTTCAGCATGGCAGTTAACAAGCACATGCCTCAGCCTCTTTCCTGGCCCGCGTCAAAGAAAAATAAGCCTCTCAGCAAAGATAAATAATTATTACAAACATATAATTTAATGATTTTAAATGTTTTATTAAAACTAATTTTTCCCGTACTAAATAGACAGTGTTCAGGGTAAAAACTATTTTTTTTCTCTTGAAATGGTAATTTTTAGAACGTCTATTACACTTTCTTCTAAATAATTGTTGTATTTTATAAATATATGGCAATTTATAGTTTCGTTCAAAGTAAACAAGAAATGAAACCCCAACTCGTAGGGTAATTTTCTAATGTACTACAGTAACTCAATTTATTAAGGTAGTTATATTGAAGGCTTACTTCGGGCTAACTACGCACACATCAACTGCTACTTCTACATGCATAGATATATCGTCGAAATACCGTATGCAGTCATATGACTTTTATAAATTACAGCATTACAACAGCATTTATATTCAACTTATAAAAATGAGAAAAGATACCTTCATGGAAAATATTTAAATTAAAAATAAATTCATGGAAGAATAGGAACACATTTACCAACATTACTTATCGTTCGATTTTGAATACATGAAACAAAGTTATTCATCTGTAATAAACACTACTTCAAATCACGGATATTTATATAGGCTGTTAAAATAACCCACTTACCTTCTACGATTACGACACAGCTAGTTTCATCTGTGCCATGAATGTTTGTTGCTACACAACTATACTTTCCTGAGTCTTCAGGCTTGCAGTCAACAATTTCCATGGTAACTACACCATCTGCGTGGGTCATGTTATAATCGTATTTAGTCAGTTCCCGTTTGTCTTTGTACCATTTGACCTAGTGGAAATAAATTTTTTTCTTGAAATACCACACAAAGTTTGTAAATCCAACATTGTTATTCAATATTTCTTTGTGCAATTAAATTAATCAGTTTGTATCCATTTTAGCGAAAAATAAATTTATTCCATTTATATCTATATTTTAAATTAGTATTGAATATCATGCATAATATCTACTATACACGTTAAATGGAAAGCTGCAAACAATTTATCAACATAATAACATTAAATACATTTGCCCTGTATTTGGCCTTATCTTCAGCTTACAATATTGTTTGATTGATGTTAATGGACTAACTACTACAACAATTAATTGCTTGTTTCGGTAAACAACCACGGCTGGTTTCTTGTATAAACGTCTAATTACAAGAGTGTTTAACTGGGTGAGTTTTGGCAGATATTTACGAAATCAGAATATGGAAAATTACACCCATAATTTAGACCCTTAAAAAATCATATTAAAAAAACACGTTGCATGTGTATTTTTTAAATATTCTTTAGCACACTTAATTAAATGATAAAATATTGAATAAAAACACAAATGAAGAAATGATGGTGCAAAAATTTACAAAACAAATGATTTCCTTACGGTTGGAGTGGGTTTTCCACTGAGGCAGCAGAGGAGTTTACACGTTTGCCGGTACTGCATGACTCGAGGTCTTAATAGGAATGTAAAACTTGGCGCACTTTCTTTCTCTTCTTGCCACACCGTGTATGCCAAAGGCTCGCGCCTTCTCACGTGTTGAACCTCTGGCTTGTACTGCGGCACAGTTTTGGGAACAGCTGCACAGACACAAACATTATTTTTATCAAATGTACCTACAGTTAAGTAATGCTAGTTGTTATAGATCTGTAAGCTTTAAAAATGCTGAACATTTCTTACGTTGCACGTTGAGGAACACAACCTCTTCCCTATAGCCGTAGTGGTTTTCAGCTCGAATAATATACTCTCCTCTGTCTTCTAGTTTCACCCTGTTAATAACGAATGTGTAGTCTTCGCCCGCATACCGCTTCATGAACTTGACACTCTGCCGTAGTTCAAGATTGTTGTGGTACCACGTGAGGGTTGGCGTAGCGATAGCAATAACACGGCAATAAAACTTTGCACTTTGTCCTTCATATGCAAACGCACTCTGCGGTCTGATAACAAATCTTGGAGCTGCTTGCCTACGATCTATAAAGATATACACAATAACAATTTTAAGAATTGTAACGTTTTATTAATATACGATTTTATTTACTGTGGCCATAAATTTGGGAAGCAAGAGATTGTTAACTTCTGCAGTGCAAAACGGAAAGAATCAGTAAGAATATGAGACATTTGAATACACATAGCAAAACAAATTGATTTTAAGTGGAAGTACATATTTATATTACAATGAACAAAATATATTAATATATATATATTTACCAAACGAGCTGTCATAAATACGGTATTTCTCCACCAACAGCTTACGAAGAGAGCTGTACTCTGCCAGTCGTCCAATGGGAAGAACGAAAGATTCCCAGTCAGAATACTTGGCTCTAATCTTATCTCGTATTTTGGTGTAACGAGACACGTTGATTGGTTGTGTGCGATTGCTGTGGTCTCCCGTCAGCCAAGGATGAATAAGGCATTCGTGAGCTGTCATACGTTTCCTTCAAAAAAAAAAAAAACAATAAAATCTACCATGTGCAAATATATTTTATAATTCACAAACAATTTGCTACACTTTTTCATTGCTAGTAAGTAATTCAACCAAATATTTTGGGCTAAATCTCTCTTATTGATATTAAATGTTTTAGTTTTTATTACTATTGGAACCTGTATTTCAAAGATTTTATAGCTTGGTAAAAATTTATTTCCATTACTACGTTAACTGATTACGTATGTGCATAGTACCAAAATGAATTTCAGAGTGTTAATGCAACTTCTATATATGATGTTCGCTAATAAAACAACATCCTTTTTTCTGGTTTTTGCCACTGAATGTAGCAAGTATTTATAAAAAAATTTTGACCATATTTATTTTCAGGTAATTAAAATAATTTTGTGTAAAATTGTTATGCGCGTATTTTACTAAACATTAAAATTAACCCATTCCATAAGGTTGATCACGTATTTTATAAATTAAATAACTAAATATTCTAAACCAATCCAAATAAAATTTTAATTCATTTACACAGTCATAGTCAACGTTGTAGTCATATTCTGTGACGCATTTTTAATAACAAATGATTACAAAAGAAAATGAGAGAGCATCTTAAATTAATGTACTAAGTGTTAGTTTTGAAGCATGAGGGCATTGAAGAAAACATGTGAACACTTTATCACCCGGAGTTGAATGCCCAACAAGAATAATGTTTAAAAACGTAAAACAAAATGTTGGTAATGAAATAATGGCTTACTCTTTATTTTTCATAAGTAACCTCCTGATGAAATCTTTGCCTTCTTCTGAAACATTGGCAAAAGCTTCTTCGTCGAAGTCCCAGTCGCACGCCTTAACATTCTTGAGTGTTTCAATGTCATTGTCTCCAGCAAATGGCGAAAGACCGCTCAAACTAAAGTGGAAGAAATTTTTACACATTTTTGGAGGAAATATTAATTAGAGCACATGTTATAATATCAAGTCATCGGTAGATTATTATGTTTATAATTAACTATATAACAAATATAAACTTACAGAACATAAGCAAGAACTCCAACTGCCCACATATCTGTGTAGAAACCAACAGGTTCACGCTCAACAATCTCGGGAGCAGCAAACTCAGCTGTTCCTGTAGATATTTTCACAACTTCATTCGGATCCAGCTTCGTTGCCAACCCAAAATCAATTAGTTTAACATTCGTGCTATTTCTGGTTTGGCACATGATGTTTTCTGGCTTGATGTCTGTTTAAACAAAAAAATTTCGCACCACAATGAAACAAGAATAATTTTGCAAATTGTTAGGTTCACACAAATAAGGTTAATTTGGGAGAGATAAGTTGCATCAGAAGAGATGCAGCGTTCGTCGTAGATACATGTGTAACCGCTTGATAGCATCGGCGAATATATATTTCTTTCTTATGTAAAGTTCTTTATCTTATGCGTGGAATCTTACGTTATTCTACGTGTAAGTTAATTCATTCTAAATGATTCGACTTATTTTATGTGGTAAGCATGAAATAAAATTCTAAATAATTACCCAAGTGGCAAACAACAAGCAGTTAAGAGTTGGCCAACTGTTGACAGTAGTGGAAAACGTTCGTATAAATGACTGTCAAGTGGTAGAAAACGTTCGTATCAATGACTGCCAAGTGGTAGAAAATTTTCGTATTTATGACTGTCAGTATTTCTTATATGGCTGGCAATCATGTAATATCAACGTAAGTGAATTTACCTGTTTTCCAAATGAAATTAATGTGGGAAAATATGCAAATGTTTTACAATTATTGCTAGAATTTAACAGAAGTCACGCAATCGTACGGTAGACAAAATACCAACTGTTACATAATGGTGAGAAGATATTAGCAACAAGTTTATGAGTCATTTATGGCATGTCAAATTTATGTTGTTGTGAAATAGCAAATAGCGAATGTGAATTCACTGATTATCTATTTCGTGTATATGTGAAGTAAATATATTATATTACATCACTGTGAATAGGAAAAAAACGTTTCTAGGCTAAGACTGGCAAATAATTATATGTAAAAAAAAGAAAAATTTTATTTTGCATTTTAAATACCACCTGAAACTGGTATTACAAAAAAAAACTAATATTTTTAACAAATCATTTAAATATCTTCATTTATTTGTGATAAAACATTACTTGTGACTATAGTAAAGTTCATAATGCAAATTTTATGTATTAAACGTATTCAGATTTACTTTCCAAAGGTATGTTTAAATACGTAGTACAGTAGTGGGTAACTTACTAGAACATGAACTCAACGTCGTGAGCTCTTTTCCATGTTTTTACAATAAAAAATACTAATCGCGAAAAAGACAGAATTTAAATATATAAAGGTCTATATTAATGTATTATTAATCGGATGGAATTTTTTTTTGTTTGAAAATGCACGGCAAGAGGTTTTTAAGTGGGTCACAAGTGGCCAATAGCTGGGTTGTAAGTGGCAAAATAGCTGGTTGACAAGTGGTAAATATCTGGGCTACAGTGGCTTGCCAACAATTGGCTGACGTTAGTTGGTTAACTTATGGAAGACCAGCTGTAGTAAACCAGTGTTTGTTTCACTCGATATATTTCGTAACTGGAAAACGTTATCTTAAAATATCTTACTAGAAGAGAAAATATTATTAGCTCTTGTGACTTGGTGAGCAATGGCTGACATGTTGTACACAATGGATTCAAAACAGTTATGTGCAGCATTTCTAATGGAAATGTAGAATAGGTGTCATTTTTTTTAAAGATGTATGCCGCGTGATGTTACTATGACTCTTGCAGTCCATAATTTATATATGATATTTGACTTTTATTTTGAATATATGCTTCGAGGTTGCAACAACTTAATGTTAGTTGATTTTAAACATTCCCCTTTCTCTTGCCAAGCAGTTGTAAAATTTATTTCCACGTAATACAAAAAGCACGATTTGAAAGGACGATATATAGGCCTATACTTTATATTTCTTGCTTAGATTAAATACAGCTACTTCCAAAATATTTTAAAACAGTGGTTTATATTGACTTCACCATGGTATAAACAAAATTAATCCCTAATTATTCATGACGATGTACAGTAAAATATTGAAATATATTTCGCAGTTTCTCAACTTCAAGACGCCTAGAAAAATACTGGAAAATTGGTAGACAACCACAAAGCACATGGAAGGAGAACAGTTACTATAACCAGTCAACAGAAACTTTTATGAAAATGTGACAAATATAACAATCTGCAAGATATTGAGGCATTCCCGGACAGGAATTACTATGATACAGAAATTAAGTCGGGCACCTTGAAAAAACTTATCTAGAACGATTTAGAACTTTAATACCTAATATGAGAAGAGGTTGTGCCACTCGTCTAAAATTACGAATTACGAAGTATTATTGGTTACAATTGTCCCTCTTAATTTGGCAAGTAGAAATTAGTGATAGAAAATTCGAAAATATATTTGTTAGACCGTGCCAGAGTTAAAAAATAGTATAACAAAGTAGTTGTTCTTTTTATTTGCATACAGCGTTAATGATAATGTTATGATATCAAATATTTTCTTATTCCATTTGAGATCATAATAATGCGCAGCATAGGAACCCTCAGAGTGAGTTGAAATGATAGGGTTTGTTTAGCATTTAAAAGCGAGATCTTGAGCCCGGTCACAGTGAAATGAGGTAAAGTGGAAAAGCAGCGTAATTCATTGGCCGGGGGGGGGGGGGGGCGGTAGTGCCGCGAGAAAACCATTTCGGCCAACATCAACGACTGCCACGTTTCCAAATCAGAAAATAAGGGGGACCCGGTCGATAATTGAAACCGGTTCGCTGTCGTGGTAGACGAGAAGTCTGACTAGTACAGCGAACCGTTATAAAATTTTGTGAATAGGCCTACGACAGTTTTCGAAATAGCAAAAAAAAAAAATGGCTATAAAGGAGAAACATTTTCACTGATAATTTTCTGCAGCTCAGTAAACAAGTTTTTCTCCCCAACTAAAATATTAAATTGTACCAGTAAAAATCGGGGTAATTTTGACGGTCATCTCAAAGGATTAAAAAAGTTTATGAAGCCCAGATAGACTCTGTAAATGCTGGATTTTATTAAAGTGGTTCAAGGAACAGGTTTGTCACCCGGCATGACTTATTAACATAACACGGTCACGAATCTCACTCCAGCGTCTTAAATTTCCTGCAGCTAGCTGACGATAACGGATTTACTTCGCTTACCTCCTAACTTGTCTCAGCTTTACAACCTTCGGACAGCGTTTCTTTGGCTCTCTTAAAGCAGAGTGTAATAATAATGCTAGCAGCTTCATGCAAGCAAGCGTAAATAAAAAATTTAGCCGCGTCAAAATAGTAGTTCTTATAAGAATAAGATGGGTCTTTTAGAAACGCCAACAACAGTTTAAACTCAACATACTCCTTTATCACCCTTCGGCTGATTCAGCGTCCTGCATTTTTCGAAATTACTTTACATATAAACCCACGAGGTAGACAAAATAGCCACTTTATTGGCAGGTTACATAGATTCTAGTAATACTTTGAGTTTGCTAGACTTTAACAAATTAACTACATCTTTTTAAAAATACTTGCATCTATGAACTCTAAAATCCTTACTCTTTAAATAACGTCACAATGCATTCCCTTATACTTCGTAAACTGTTATTACGTTTATATTATGAGACATATAAACATTATTTACATATTTACCAGTTATATAGCCGCCAGAATTATATTATTATATTTACGTTGAAAAAAAACTGCAGTATGGAAGTGTTTTCTTCTATTACCCAATTGATATTTACTAATGCATTTATGAAATTGATTTTTAAAAAGTTCGCAGGCTTTCGCAGCTGTAGTATGTATATTCTCAATATCTGGGTTGTAGCTGCTTTACTGTTGTTTGTTCCACTGGAGTACTGAAACTCTAAAGACGTTTGTAATATCCCTTTTTTCAGTAAAATATGAAAACTGTAGTGGTAAAATCTAGCTGGCATACACAGAACCCCTGCTTGTGTGCGGCAAGGTATACGTAAGCCGAACTGGCATAATATATATTACTACGATTAAAGACGTTATAAGGCACTACATACAAGAAAATATTATATCAGTAATAGAAAATTATCAGAGTCTCTGTAGGTAACAGCTACTACCGTTGTTACTGCGCCCTGCAGATGTAGACTGTAGAGTTTTCAGAACCGTTGTGACAAACCTGAAAGTGACGCACTATAACTGTAAAATAATGCAGTTTTCTGATGGTAATACAACTTCTAGGAGAACATAATTTTGCAAGGATTTGCTCGCAATATAAACCGCGTTTTGGGAATATTTCATCAGTGTCCGAAGACGTGGCACTCAATTTCGTGATAAACTTTATTACTAAATGATCATACGTATAATTAATTATCTATTTCAGAAGCATTGCTGTATTTGCAAATGATTGAACAAAGCTACGTAAATATGTGTAACGAAACTTGAAAATATTGCACGATTACCATAGATACTGATTTATCTTTGACTAGTCAAAATGATTGACTGCTTTAACTTTTGCACCGAAAAATCACACATGACACTGATATTTAATAAAACGTCAACAAAAAACATCTCGTAATTGCAACACAACACTTCCAGGATAATAAAGTAGCCATGGAATATTTGAAATATTTCCATTCACGTACAAAACTTTCACATAAAAAATTCGGTGAGCACATGGAGAGCTGAATGAACAGATGACAGAGTGCTTCGCTTATACAGTGATGCCCCCATTTTTATGTATTCATTTGCGGTTCTTAAAACTTGTAACTCAAACTCTCAAGCTTCAATTTTCCATCATAAATGATGTCTGTAACAATGAAAATAAGCCATAATATTAAGGAAAATAGTCGACTATTTTCTTTTCTTCTGTATGAACTTTGACTGGTTCGTTTAGTCATACGACCCAGCATACCGCTAACATACTGAGAATATTTACTACTTGTGACATTTACAGCCCGCAGCTAAGTAGCCCTTAAAAAATAAGTTTTGTAGTGGTGAAATATTTAGTCTTTCTTAGGAGCCTCTTAAACTTACGTGTCTTGCTGTGGGCTCCTTTATTCCTTGTAGTGAAATTAGACATCATTATTCCTTGTAGTGAAATTAAACATCATTATTTCGTTTTACCTTTAAAGTAATTTTACATTCTAAAATTATGCCTTCGTGTTTTTGTTATATTTTTCGAATACTTGTTAATGTAGAAAAAATAATGAAGACTTAATGTTTTGGTATGTACGTACATGAAAAAAAACGCCTTCATGTATTAATGAAATTAATACATAGTAAATAAAACATATACAATTAGTTTTTAAAAATAATTGTTTATGCAATCTCTGTATAAATGTGTGCTCTGTGTCACGTGCTGTGTGGTTTCATGGGGGGAAATGCGGCTATTACTACAGATTTGAAATTACTGCATTGTACACATAACTTACAAAAAGTACTTTTAACTTTTGGCTATTTAAGTACGACACTTACTACAATTCTCGCTATTTTTAAACTGAAATTTACGTATCCTACGGCGACACAGTTAAACAAAGTCTTATGGCTCTTCATCTCTCCCAAAATTACCTTACATAAAACCACAATGTTTTCACCTACCAAGATGAATGATATTCTTTTCATGCATGTGCTTTACACCTTCGCAGATTTGTGTCATATAGTTTATCACTTCTGCTTCTGACATTGTGTAGCCTTCAGCTGTGATCCGTTCGAACAGTTCACCACCAGACAAGCTGAAAATGAAAAGAAAATATTATTTCATTGAGACTTACTGTTTAAGAAAAAATATCATAATTTCACTAAACTCCTACGAGTGGCAGTTTTCTTACTTATATAATATATCTGCATCCCAAACATCAGAAATACTAGTTAACTTTTTTATTATCTATTTAGATCTTAGTAATACATAGGCCTATGATTTAAATTACTGGCAAAGATTTTAATTCTAAATTTTAAAACTTCTTTGCAGAAAATATTTAAATGTCAACTTGTGAATACACGCATATTAATTGCCAAAGTTAAAAATATTTCATTATGCCTTCTGAATGCCTCATTTCACGAATCCATTACAGTGTTGCGCCGATATATGTAATACAAAGCTCATATAGAACAAAAAAGTAGTATAGGCTATTCATAGTAAAGCGAACACTTTTGAAAGCCCTCTCATTTTGAATAATAGTCAATAAATATATTTTATTTTAGCCTTAGACGTTAAATTCCAAGTGCGGTGGTATATATACATTGTGTTTAATTCTTACATCGCTATAGTTATTTCTAATGGTGGTTAAAGGATAAAAATTGGCTGTAAGGTAAAAGTAACTAGGACCTCAAAAGTGCTTACTGTACCGTGCACAGTCTGTAGCTGAAATACATCAAGGGCTCTGCCTGCCAGCCTGCACACACGAAGTTTAAAAGGGGAATAAAAGTTACAAAAATCCCTTCTCAATGCAACAAGTTTAAAGATAACTACTCGAAACAAAAAAAAATATTGAACGCAATTTTTTCAAAGAATACGATACAGTTGAGAAATCTTCAAAGAATATTAATCATTCGTCAATTTATTTCGTAAAATTTAATTTAATTTTTTTAATTTTGTAAACAAACTTAAACATAAAAGTTGGCAAGATTTCTTAATGTGTCAGTAGTCCTTACGAAATTCAACGTAGATTACATTTTGGTTAATGTAATCATCTTTAAAACTGACGCATTGAAAAGGAAATTCATTATCATTGATTGCCCATTTCAACTCTGTTGCCGTAAGCTTGCTAGGTAGCTTCCTTAGTGAACGAAAATCCAAATGAAGCAAAATTAAAATAAACTTTTTTTAAAACATGGGCGTATTTTCAGAACTGGAGATGTGATCTATATTTATATCTTAGATGTTTAAACCACAATTTTAGCATGTGTCACTTCAGCATTATTAACACTATCGTTTTGGGGGGGGGGGGTGATATTTCGATCGAATCTTCCTATCCTGTTACTCTCTTACATTAGCTCATTGTCTGACTGAAACAAAATATGAATTTTAAAGTCATAACTAAAAAATTTTAATGGCCGTCAGTAAGTTTTTAACCGCCTATATTTTATACGTGCCATTTTTTCGCTGTTTATACACTTCACAATTATTCATATAAAATAAATTTTAATCCAATTTTAAATAACACGGCTAATAAAAGTAGTTCATGATGAATTTAAGTTTTACGTTTTGCACACCAATATAACATCAAGTACTTTGTAAGACGTATTTATATATGCCTGGAATAATTGCAAATCTTTTGTTTAAATAGTTGTTATAAGTACAGGTAAATTATATACAGATTTATAGCAATTAAGTGCATTCTCCTGTTATGTATAACTTTTTATTTCCTACTGTTTAAAATTTTTGTGAAATAAACGAAACATTTCTTGATTCATTTACAAACATTTGGATAAGACTAATAATAACCCTTGCAAATTTCATGCTTTTTAATGTTACATTGGCCTTATTAACAATTAACCTAGAAATAAATTATTCTACTAGCAAGGAATCACTTTAAATAGCCTAGTCAGAATCACAATTTATGTATTATATTCAACAAGTAGCATATAAATGTTCCTTCGGGAACAAGGGAATCGGGGCCCAGAATTCAGGAATCGTCCACCTTTGGTTAACATCACAGCCGAGGATCGTGCTCGACTTTCTGGGGCGGCCAAGTGTGTTTACATTATTGATCCCCAACCACCGTGTTGGATGTGGGTGACTTTGAACTACAAAAATTGCAAAATATCGGGTAAATACTAAATCGAGGAGAAAATTATATTACTGGCCCCAACCAACATGTAGGATTTCCATGACCTCTGCCTTCAACCGTAGCCCAATTAGAATCTGTAAAAATCGAAAGAAAAAAAAAAAATCTTAAAAAACGTTTAAAATAGTTTTAAAAATTAAAAAATAATTACAAAGGGGGCATTTATGAAAAAAGTGAATACACGGTGTAAATTTTGAAAAATAATTTTTTTTTTCGAAACTAAATATCTGAAATAAGTGAGAAAATACTTTTTGAATATTTATGTGTAGTGTTTGTAGTCAGTTACTCTTATTTTCGCTCGTCGCTCCAACCACTCCAGAGTTTAGGCTCCCGTAAAAATGATGGAGCATAAAGCCATTCCTGATAGGGTGACCAGCCGACTTCTAATTGCCCGGTTCCCTTCTAATCCTGTTCCAATTAATCACTGACTCTCCACGTTAAGCACAGCATACATCATCAGAATTCAAAACGTCGAAACGTCATAACAGGTGTTCGAAGTTTGCTCTGCCCTTAGCAAAGCACTTTTTCGCATGTTGGATGCATGCAGCATACATGGAGCTTGGCCACCGGATGCACCCATGGCCATTTTCATGTCCCAGTACTCACTGCATGTGTACTCCATGGCCTCCTTGGCACTACTGAGTTCGGCTCTTTTCCTTGCCGTATGTCTTCCTATAACACTAAGTGCTGCATGGCCACATCACCTCACCCGTATCAATTTGGAATAATTTACCCAATGTTTGCTACAATGGTTTTTGGAACTCTCATGGCGTTTTTCCCGTAAACTAAGCTGACGTAAGAGTATTTTCTACTTTTTTTTGATCATATAGATTCGTGTGGTGAAGTCTGTATCCGCGAATTACCTGTCATCCTGTACTGTCGGTCAATCTGCCAGCCCAAGTGCCCTTCCTAAGCGGATTATTGGTTTTATGTAACACACACTTGAACTCCACCCATACCAATCCATTTAGTTAACTATTGTTTTGGTCTTGACGTTTGTCCACTGGACTGCTCTGTTAACTCGTATTTTTAGTATTGAGCATTATGGTGTTCTGGTAAATAGTGTTTTAGCATCTATCACCAAATACCTCCATTATCAGCCATTTTCAAATTTATTGACGAAGTCGATTTGTGTTAAATGTTGGGTTAACAGCTCAATCTAGTGGCCAATAATAAATACATGAGCTAATTGCGCAGTCTGATTGACAAATGCCGAGATAATGGACAGATAAAATGATTGGCGTGGGTGGTGCGGACGTGTTTACGTAAGCCAATAATTCGCTTGGGTGGGAGGGGGTTTCTGGTTTGGCAGATTGACCGACCCCGACCACCATGTTGGAGATCCGTGATTTTGACATTCATCCTGGGCCACTTACAGCGTATAAAATTGGAATACAATCGCAAAAAAAAAATTTTAAATTTTTAAATAATTAAAAAAAGAACAGTAACTTTGAAAGGGAACTCGTATGATAAAGAATGGAATAAATTAATTCAAAATAAAAATTAAATAAAAAAATTTTCAAAATAAAATTTTTCAAAAATTCTGAAATTATTTTTTAAGGACTTAAGTTCAGTGTTTTTCGTCTAGTTATTCTCGTAGTCGCTCGTCGTTTCACACACCCCAGGATTCGATTCCCATAACTATGGTGGTGTACACAACTATTCCCGATAGGGCGACTACAAGACGACTGATTATTCCATTCCCCTCTACTCCTGCTTCAATTAACCATTTGTTGTATTTATAGTCGGTATGTTATCTGCAGAAGGGTGGCACCACTAGGCTGGAGGGTAGCGGCCAGCGTCAACCAAAACACATGAGTATACTTTGTGTAGCCATTAAATTAAGTTAACTTAGGGTTTTCTTGGTAACTTCCCCTGTTAAGTGTTTTGGTTTACGGTTATGGTTAAATTAAGAAACTCTCCCATCCTGACGATCAGACTGATTAAACTGTTTTATTTGAAAAAGTTAAATTCGTTCTAATCTAGTAAGGCGAGAAAGCTCTGTTTAAAAATGATTTCCCTGTGTTTCCATTTTGAGATGTGGCCGGTAGTTCTTATAGATAACTTAAAAATAAATACCTTTTGATTTGGATAAAAATCCCAAGGTCTCTAATTGCTATTATCCCCTATCTGGTGCGTAGGAAGACCCCATAAGGAACTGTGAACTGAGACAAAATGGGGAAATGAATCTCAAGTTAGCGTAGTTGTAGTAACCGTAAAAAAAAAAGTCCTGTATAGGACTGGACTCTTTATGTTCCCGGACAAGTGTGTGTGTGTATGTGTGTGTGAGATAGAGAGAGAGATAGATAGAGAGAGGGGAGAGAAAGAGGGAGAGGCTGTAAGTAACTTATCGCATGCCTTCTTGTCTCATTCTAAACATTGAAGCGAACTGTCTTCATTTTATGGTTTATTTATTTTAGCACCTGTTTGTAGAGATATCCTCACCCCCTCCCACCGCTGAGGTATAGAAGTTTTGTACGTGGTGTGCTACTGGTAATTTCAGGCATAGCATGAACATCTATGCGATATTTTTGTTTGGCGTCGCAGGGTATAATGCGACATATTTTATGTCTGCACCGGGTGACGCAACAATATTATTGTTAAGTTCGTTTTCATGTTTAATTTGTTGTGGAAAATCTACGATGCAGGAGTTTAAGTGTAAAAAATGTACCACTTATTTAGAAAATATGTATAAATACTTTTTCGTTTTAACATTTATAATTATCTTTGTTGCAAAAATTATTAAAATAAATGTACCAGTTCTCAGAAAGCATCATTATTGCTACAAAAAAAATACTTTATGTATTTTGGCATAAAATCATTCATAAAATCCCAAACCACGATTTCGTCACATTCGGTTCGGTGATTTTAACTACTCTCCATCTGATTCTCTTGTGTGATAGATTACATTGTCTGACTCTAAATAGAAATAACCACACTCTAAAATTGTTGTTACGGAACACATATTCTTTATATGGCCAAAGGCATAAGATTTATTGAACCAAATATTTTGTTGTCGGACATTTTCTTTTTTTGGCCCAACCATGTTGTTTCTTCAATTCAATCGTATATTTATTTGATAAACAAATTTCCTGTTTTACATTTTTAAATTATTTTTACATGACAAAGAGTTTTGGTAGAGAAAGAACTGATCTTTCTGACAAATAACAAACAAAAGTTTTAATAACTGAAGAAAATAGTCTTCTTGAAGACAATAAGAGTGTCAGGTTAATAGAAAGTCACATATTACAATGTGTGATAATTAGGTAAAAAAGAGCACATTTTTGTTTGGAAATTCGTAAGTCTAATTTGTTTTAATATTTGATAAATACTTACAATTCGAATATGAGCACCATTTCATCATCGTCTTCAAAAGCATCATGAAGATTGATCAGTTTAGGATGATGTAACTGATTCATGATGTCTATTTCTTTTCTTATCAACTCTTTTTCCATAGCGTGTGTGACTGGGATAAATTTTGCAGCAAAGATGTTTCCTGTTTTCCTTTCACGACAACGATGAACAACGCCAAACGCTCCAGTGCCAATTTCTTCGAGTATATCGTACAAATCATACACACTTGTTGTTTTGATATCAACAGGTTGTGGAACATATTTCGAGTAGATGTCAAACACTGAAATGTAAGAAATAAACAGTAAGATTAGATCATGAATCCTTTTCAACATTCTTAAGATAAATCCTTAACTCAGAAAATGAAAAATTAACAAATAAATATATATAACATGCATACACAAATTTGGGATGTCTTTAGAAGAAACCTAATTGATTGAAATTCGATGGCTTTATATAAGAAATCAAATACCAGATATAATGTACTGAAAAGCGGAAAACCAGTTGGGACAAAGCACGAACCTTTATTTATGTTGCTTATTTAGCAACATAATTACAATTACGATTAATAATTTCCTTTTTACCATTATAGCCAAGCGAATCTTTCTCATTGATCTTGTTCTTAGAGTACTAGTAGCACTGTTACTTGGACATACATAAAACCGATTAAACTAAGAAGCATAATAGGCCCAAATATTATATATCGGAAATAACCTTTATCATTGGGAGAATATTTCTTGTTAATCAAAACTAAATTTTGAATAGTGAAAATATTTACAGGTTGTAACGGTTATTTTAATTTAAGTAAAATAGTTAACTTGGTCAATTTCCTCACGCGTAATGCGGAGTAAACATGGTAGCATGTTGAGCCCGAGTGTACGGAATTTCATAACATAGTAACACGTGACGATCGGTTTGGACGCAACGGAAGTTTTCTATGGTGACAGATACAAAGTTTGCTTTCGGAGGAAAAATTTGCTTTCAATAGCCGAAGATAACGAACATGTCTACTGAGCACACGTGACAGACACGCGTGAATGTTATGTGCTGTCAACAGAAAGCCGCCACATTCTCGGAGGAGAGCGGCACGTATCCAGTCAACGAAGTAGGGGACGAGAACTGCTGAAAACGTCGTCAGCGACTTTCCAGTTGCGTCAGCAGTGCTGCTGACCTGGAAACACCAGCGAGCATTGTGGGCGGTCAACATTCTGACACAGAATAGTGAAAATCGCAGGAGCAAAACAGTGAACAGGACGATTAGTAGAAGAAAGTCGTGCCGGTCATGCGCCTAGGACCCAGGTCTTTTTGTGGCCATTGGCTAATGTTCAATCGAAGTGTCAGCCAAGAGTCATGCAATTTATTAGCTGTAAATGTGTGTATGTTTATTTAAACTAACTGTGAGAAATTGTGTGTGTTGATTTCACCTGACCATGACAATGAGCAAACGAGATTGGTGGACAGTATTCACAAATAAGCCTGCCAAAAAGTGGCATGGCACAATTTAAGACCTATAAGAAAAGCTATATGAGTAAAGAAAAGGCAATATATGTCCTAAATATGATTATGGGCTCAGAAATATACTGGAGAGAATTGAGAAAACCTTGTTCTAATACAATGTATTTGATTTAAATGGGTTTCCTCTTATTAAAGGACAACTATCAGAATACAGTATATTTACAGCAGTAATGGTGACCCATAAAAGGGAATAAAATCCCATAGGCTCAAGAAGGGCTTTGTAGGTGGTCCTCATGAAGACATGAATGGTGTCCTTGAGGAGATCAAAGCAGAAGCAGATGCTCTTCTCATTAAGTTTTATGAATATTGTTCACTTAAGAAAAAAGTTAATCAAAATAATGCTATCTATATTCACCCAAAATTGTACCAATTAAAATCTTGCCTGGCCAAGCTATATAAGAAAATGTCTAATTAAAAGGAAATGCAAGAGGCCTGGAGCACTGTTCTTTGAAGGGAGGTATCTTAATGTTTAAAGAAGGTAAAACATCAAAACCGACCATTGTCCAAATGACAAAGTCAGTAAAGATAATTGCGCAAGAATAAAGGCCCCTCCCCCCTAAATGTGACACTAGCAAAGCCTGACAAATATGGCCAAATTAGTACAGATAATTAAAAGACAATTCAAGAAAAAATTAAATCCTGCTGAAGCCAATGGAGAATTAGACTCTCCCGAAGAGTTAAAGGAGGTGGTGTATTGATAGAAGCCAGAGATGATGCGACCATGAATAAGAAAATGACCAGTAAGAAGCTCAAATAACTTGGACTACAAATATTTGAGCCTCGGCAGAAACCCCCCAAGGTCATCTTCTGTGATGTACCAAGAAAGGAGGAAAATAATGGCCAGTCACCAAAAATCTTGAAACAGAATTTAGAAGATAAAGGGGTGAATTTCTGAAGTTAACAGTTGTTTGACTAAGAAAATGAGGAAAAAGCAAATGGTAAATATAGGAATTTGCTATATTTACAGTTTTCTTTTTTCGTCATGTTCTAAGTCGAAGAACTGTTCAAATTCGAACAATTGTTCACTTCAGAAGTTGGAAATGCAACCAGCAGAGTTCGGGACTTTCTGGTTCCATTGCGATGCTACAAGTGTTAACAACATGGGTACCAAAGTGAGCACTGTAAAAATATACTACACATGTGGATTAGGGTGTCATAAGTTTTCTGACAAGCATAAATGCAAAGGGAACAAGGATGATCATGTACGTGCTAGCTGCCTCAAGGATAAAAAGGAGCATGCACTGCAAGTGGATCCTAAAAAGTGTCCACATATTAAAAAGGATTTCGCAATGGAACTAGAAATAACCGAATATCGAGATGAATGACAGCACTGAAAAAATCAGAATAGGAGAAATAAACTTGCGCTGAAGTGCCTTAGCTACAAAATAAAAGGTTAACAACCATAATAATTATGCAAACATACGCCCACGACATAATTTTTTTATATAACAATTCAAGGAAAATGTGTTTATTTTTGTAACAATAATGTTTCGTAATTTTATTCTCTATAAGTTTAATATATTTCTTCAAAGAAACACCCGTACTATTTCCAAAAATAAAAGTGAAAAATATTGGGCGCAAATTTTTGATGTCTCACTGATTTTGATGATGGGAGAAATACATGTGATTAATGAATTAAGCAAGCGATTACCATTGTTTCTTAAGTTTCTAAGTTGGGAAGTTCTTGAGACATGAACGTTATTGTTAATATTTTCTATTATTTCTCCTCTAATTCAACCAAATCTCCTGGAAACGACTTGCAATATAATAATACTAAAATATTTGCTGTCCACCAGTTATTATGATATAATGCGGTATGAATATAAATTTTGATTGC
The DNA here is from genome assembly GCA_029891345.1 of Dryococelus australis. Classification (NCBI taxonomy): domain Eukaryota; kingdom Metazoa; phylum Arthropoda; class Insecta; order Phasmatodea; family Phasmatidae; genus Dryococelus; species Dryococelus australis. The sequence continues at coordinate 212,017,801 of CM057009.1, read as the reverse complement.
TTTTTGATTAAATTTCCTTGATCTGCTGTAGGTAATGTAGAATTACACATCTACTCATCCGGCGAAATTTATTAATACTTAAGAAAATATTATTTTCTTGTTACTTTTTTTTTGTGTCATGTACTCTTACAACATTCATTAGTGAATGAAAATTACAGTAATTTTTTTTTTGTTCTTAGTAATGCTACCTATAGATACTTGGAGTCAGATATCTGAAATTGGAAAAACAGTATGTATATATAAAGAACTTTAAGTATTTATAAATCCTTACAATATTTTTGCATTCACTGAAAAGAACAGGAAACATCTATAAGCACAGTGTGTTATCCGTACGAATTAAATCAATTAAAATTATTATTGATTTTACAAAATTTATATTTTCTTAAATACACATGTTAATATATACTTACCATACTGGTCATAGTCATTGATTTTGCCGTCAGCCTTCCCTCTAATTTTCTTGCCAGTTTCATCCACTGAAAATAAAGCATAACAAAATACATGAAATCAGACCACCTTGTTGCCTACACATTACTAAAATAAATAAGTGAAAAGTAACACATAGAATTGTTTATAATTTCAATATATTTGTGTGAACTGTGACAACTTTATTTTTTTTTTAAATTTCTTAATTTAAAATTTCTTATAAATCCAAACCCGTTTACCATTCTCTGTTCGAAAAAATTACAGTATGGCTTTATTAATATTAACAAATAAATAATTTAATACATTTATGCTATGTGTAAAATATACTAGATTCGCGTACTAAACATATAAAGGTTGTATTTTAATAATTTATGCAGCCTTTGTAACAGCACTTGCCAGTTAATTTTTTTTTATATATATTCCATAGCGAACACCTTGGGTGCACAATGCAGATGATATCACTGACAACCAGTTAATTGTTCGCAATATGTAAAATGTGAGTAAAGGAAAATTTGTGCATAGTGGCCAGGGTAACTCAGGCCAGACCTCTACGGCCTGAATTGTAGAGAACTTAATTAAGTACCAACCTAATTGCAGGAGTGTAGGTTCGGGTTTTCCACGATAATATGCATGTGGGACATCCAGGAGCCTAAAATACATAATGTCCGAAAAGCATTTTCCTTATTACAAAATTTATTTACATCTGCTATATGTGTGTGTGATATATATATATATATATATATATATATATATATATATATATATATATATATATATATATACACACACACACACCTGGTGCCGAAGTGTTGGAAAACTAACCACATTTTGCGTTGCAGGTTTCATTAATGTGGCTGTAGTGTAGCAGTTTCAGTGTCCAGGAAACCGGATGCATTCACAAATCAGGAAAGAGTTCAGGTTGTCCTGTGGTACTACGAGACATGGTCAACAATAATAGTGCAGAGGAACTTTCAGACTTTCAGACCATGTCAAGAGTTTTAAGTCATGTTATGGCAAGTTCAAGAACTCAGAATCTATTGCTCACTTACTGACAACTGGCCGACCATCATTCTCAGCTGAAAGCTTGGAACAAGGGAGACAGTCTTTTTTGCGAAGTCCCAAGAAATCAGTGAGTAGGGCCTCACTTGAATTAGATATGCCAAAGGTTCTCTTCGTGATATCTTACACAAACATTTATTGTTTCGTGTATGCAAAGTGCAAATTGTTCAGACTTTGTTGCCTAATGATGCCACATGTCGGTATGAATTTGCAGTCGAAATATTATCATGTATTGATGGCGGTACTGATTATCTAAAATGTGTTGCTTTTTCTGACAAAGCGACCTTTTTCGCCAGTAATGTAGTGAACCAGCAGAACGTGCATATTTGGGGTTAAGAGCCTTCTTGTGAGGTGTTAAGAGTATACCAAAAACTGGCCAAAGGTGAATGCTTGGTGCGTGCTTTTCATGAAAAAATTATTGGACCATCCTTTTTTCGATGATGGCACCATCACATCTCCAGTACATCTGGACATGTTTCAATTGTTTGCTGTTTCCTCAGTTGCTCGAGTATCATTCAGTTGTAATTTTTCAACAATATGGTGCACCATCTTTAGAGGTTCGTGCCTATCTTGTTATGATTTTTCTTAAATGATGGATCAGTCATGATGGTCTGACATCATGGCCTCCATGCTCTCCTGACATAACCCTATTTGGTTTATTTCTATAGGGTTTAGTCAAGGACAACTACAAGACTCCCGTGCCAGATCTTGCAACTCTGCAACAATGGATATCCACAGTAATTGCACTGATACCTCCTGTGATGTTGGCTGATGTATGGATAGAAATAGAATATCGACTAGATGTGCTACAAACTACCAAGGTGCTCCTGTGGAGACTTACTGATACGTTGTCCTGTTTCAACAAAAAACTTAATTTGTTTGCTAACATTTTAGCACTGGTTTCGCCTCTCTATGTCACCTGTAGTTGATATAAATAAAATCTGTTTTCAGGGAAAGTTTTTTCGGATATCCTATACAAAGATATATGTGCCAGAGCAATACCACTGGCCGGGACTCGCCACCGACAATGGCACTTACGTTCGTGCCTGCCGGGTCTGTAAGCTCAAAAAAGTACAAAGAGGGTGCGAGATATAATAGCAGATCCTGTGCAAACTGAGCGAGCCTTTAAGGTCATATTACTAGATTTTATGGATCTCTACCCATTTTCTCAGAATGGCAAATGATTTATTGTTTTTGTCACGAAACTGTTTAGCTGCTGGGTAGAAAGCTATGGAGTCAGCAGTGTAAGCACATCGACCGTCTGTGAGGTGCTGCGAACAGAATTCTTCTGTGGTGGAAATTCTCAAGACTATGCTAACACACAATCGTAGCCAGTTTTTGGGCATAAAGGGGAAATAATGGTGTAGATGGTTTGTGTTGACGTAGCACACCACACCAGTTTATCACCACCACATCAATTCCATCAAGCAGCACAATCAGGAGCTCAAGGTCCAGCTGCGGCTCCACATGGAGAGAATTACGCACAGTGAAACAGCCATCTGGCTGACTCTCTCTTCCGCCTATGACATCTATTCGAAGCAGCCACAGACAAGACCCCACGATGCTGACCTGGGAGGAAAGCATCTACTAACAGTAACAACAGCGAACCAAACTCTAACCATCCAAGAGCAGAGGTGAGATGACGTACAATGCCATAAAGTACAATATTTCCAGACCATCACCCCTAATTCCCTAAGTCCATTGGCAGAGCTCCGTCCGTGGGAGGTGGTATATGTCCGGAATTGCCCACTCTCGGATGCCAAGAATGACTGCTGCATCAGTCTGGGACAGATAAGGAAGTGATTGTGCACTATCCGGTGCTGCTTGGGACGCAACACATTAAATGAATTGGTAGAAGCTAGAGACGTTAAGATGCACTGGGACATCCAACGAGCGAGCATCAACCCGTGGGGGGATACACCACGAAGTACCCATGCAGATGAGATACCCGACGTCGCGACGCCTGGCATCGAGATGCTTAAACATGACTGGGCCGCAGCGACACCTGCCCAAAGAGACAGAAGCCGCACCACCACACCCAAGGACGTACTTTGACCAAACGTTTTAGTTAACTCTTCCGATCAATCATTTTGTTGTTTATGTGTAGAGACATTGTTGTGAACATAACCAATGGTGGTGGGTACATTTCGTTATGGTGGGTTAACATTATGTCACAAATAATATGTCAACATAGGGTATTAGTAACATGTTCTAAAAAAAAGTGTAAATAGTTCATGTTCAGGTTTTTTACACCAGCGAAATTTCAAAAATAAAGAGTATATAGTTTTATGTGTGTTGGATACGTGTTGAAAAATATCGTTGAAACTGGTATGTATTTGTATATTTCGCCAAAGCCTAAATCTGTTTGCATTTTGTTGGCAAAGTTGCAAATATGTTGTGACTAGATGGATATTTTTGGACATTCGCCATTGCGATGCAGATGTCAGCTGTCATGGAAAAACAGAACTGAGCACGAAAAAAATACCTAAATATGACAAGTACGTGCGTACAAAACTAGAAAATTTCAAGATGTAATACAGTGAAAAAAACAGAAGAGCAACTAATTACGTAAAATAGATGTATACATACACGACCAACATATAACACATAGAAAACAACACAGGCTAGAAAACTACTTGAATAGTTAGGACAACATTTACCAAATAAGTAGGAATAAAATGGGACAACACAACGAAGATATGCGCTCAATCACAGCAGTTCTGCCAGACACGACAGAATGCAAGCCAGGTAGTCAGGTACGCTGTAGTCAAGGATATATATGCACAAAGCCAGAAAATTCCATCAACGAATCGAGTCAAATAAAACAGGACAGCAAATAAAATGCGTAAAACTAATATACTATATATGTATAGGAAAAATCTAGATGAGGCCCAACAGACAACATACCGAAGATAACACAGGCTAGTTATCTACTTAAACCAATAAAACTAACACAAAGAAGAAAGTCGCACAAACACAGTAGTTATTCCAAAACCGACAGAATGCGACGTTTCGGGAACTGCTATCCTTCTTCAGGCAGCGACACATAGGGCCCGAGAACACAAGCGGAGCTCGAAGAGATGCACGCATTTCTACGAGTAAAATTTTTTTTAACACGTTCCAAAATTCTATAGAGCTATTATGAGTGAAACACATTTCAAGTTCTTAGTTTCATGTTTTCAATTAGATGATAGATATATCCGAAATAGAGAAGACAGATTTTCCCCAATACGTGAACTTTGGGAAACATTTATACAGCACTGTACAGAGGGCTATGTTCCACAAGCATACTGCACGGTTGAAGAACAATTGTTGGAATTCAGGGGTCATTGTCCGTTTAGAGTGTAAATGCCATCTTATCCGGAGAGATATGAAATCAAGTTAAACACTGCATAGTTGTTGCGATGTCTTACATTGGTAGAAAAGAACGACCATACATAAGCCTCCTGCCAGTCATAATTAAAAAAATTTACAACAGCTATCCACGGAACAAACAGAAACGTAACAATGGATAATTATTTCACGTCGATCCCATTGGCTGGCGACATGCTGAAAAACTACAGTCTCACAATCGTGGGCACCATGCGCCACAACAAAATCGAAATTCCAGCTTGCTTTTTATCTGATAAGAAAGCTGTTAGACATTATCAATTTGCATTCTGAGAGAAAAAAACGCTGGTCTCGTTCATTCCTAAGCGATCCAAGGCTGTTATTTTGTTATCTACAATGCATTCGACAAAGGCGACCAATGAAGAAACTGAAAAACCAGAGATCATCGAGTTTTGTAACTCTACAAAGGTGGTGTCGACTTGTTAGCAGGTCGAACAAGCAAATGGCCACTAAGAAATAGTTTTGACATCTTGGATCAAGCGGATATAAACTCAAATGCTCTGTTCAATCTAACCACAAAGCCAAAGTAGCAGATTAGAAAGGTGATTTTGAATCAACTTGGTTTACAACACGCTCGGCTACATGAATAGGGGTTTAATAAACCTACCCCAAGAACTGAAGAAAGTTATCGAAGATATTTGGAAGTAGACGAAGAGGTACCTCCAGTGGTATCAACAAAAAAATAACAGTTTTCAGGTTGTTATTTGTGTGAGAGAATTCAAGACCGCAAATCAAAATTTTTTTGTATATGTTTGCTCGCCCTATAACAAACAATTTTCAGTTTGGTTACAAAATCATTTTAAGTACTTTTCATGGACATATATAATACATGTTTTATGTGTGCAATTTATTTTACGCCTGTTTGTAAGAATGATCCATGGTAAACACTTAAAAAAGTAAAAAAGTTATGTTTCTATAACTGGGGAAATAAGTTACCTATTGTAAACGTTAACGTGTGCACAAAACATGTATCCATTTAAGGGTCAGTAAAATGTGATGTAATATAACCGCAATAAATATAATATTCTATATCGGGTGAATCACCTAGAACTTGAATTCGGGTATTCAGTTGGCAGCCATTCCTACCGAAAATGATAGCTTCTTTTCAAATGTAGTATGTTATGTGAAAAACGAGATTTAAAACTAATGGATAACTTTCCGTTAGATGGCAGTGTCATGAATACAAATTTTTGGCTAGAAATAAGAGATAGATAGAGAAAGAGACAGAGAGAGTTAGAGAGAGAGAGAGAGAGAGCGAGATATATATATATATATATATATATATATATATATATATATATATATATATATTCGGGTGGTGTTTAAAAACCAAGGTTTCCAGGGCCGATGTGGGTGAGGTGAGGTGAAGATGATATAAAGAGGGACTGCAAAAAAGGGGAAAAGAGAGTTTCCCAAAATTCCATCTGTCATCTGCAAGGGGTCATAGCCCATTCCAGATCTAGGATCGGACCCACCGCAAATCAAACCCTCTTCGCAGTGACAAGTGGCAACAGTCTAAAACTACATCATTATGGCCCTTGTGAAACATCGAGAATTTCATGTTCTACGAAGTGAGAAATGTGGTGAAGAGTAATCATTACCAGATCACAGCGGATATTACATGTAGGAGTGCGGACGAAGTTGCGTGATGATTTACCCTAAACGGGAATTCTCTGGCAGGAGAAAGTAGTGGGTTGAGCCTTTGTTTTGTCTCATGATTTTAAAATCATAACAAATTCCCAATACATATTTTTTTATAAATTTCCCATTTATAATTTTTATGGATGAAATAGTTAAAGATAAGTTCTAAATTTTATATTTCATAGAATTTTTAATTAAATTGATAATGTTGACGATTTCACAATTACATACATCTAAAGTACATACCTTCGTATCTCTTCTGTTTAGTTGGTTTCTTGCCAGTGTCCTTTGTTGTTACCAGGCCACTGATGGAACTTGGGTCGCTTCTTCCATATATGTTCTCAGCATAGACTCGGAACTCGTACTGGTGTCCTGGGCTGAGACCTGTAATAGCCATGGTAGTGAAGCGTGTGTTGCCGACTCGAATCCAGCTGGTCATTGGATGCTCCCGCTTCTCAACCAAGTAGTTGGTGATGTTGCTGCCACCATCCCACAATGGTGCGTTCCAAGTCAGAGCAAGTGAGTCGTGGCCAACGTTCTCCACCGTAGGGAATCGTGGTGGGTCCGGGCGGTCTATAAACAAAAAAAAAATCATTATTGTTCAGAAATAATGTAAACATGAAACTTTACTCGCTATATTTAATCAAATTCGCAGACACTCCATATAGTTATACTTTTTGTTATATGCTTGTAAGCGAAACATTCATATTTTGTATGTATTTGTAGTAACACATGCCTTAATTTACGATATGAATATATATATATGATTAATTAATTTACAGTTATCAGTTTCTGCTCGATCTAAATAGGTTTAAGACTGGAATTAAATTTTGACTTCATGCATATAAGGTTTTCCATATCTCTAGTCTCATGACATTGTTTCTAATAGATACGTTTTATTTATTGTTTCAACAGATCACTGCGACGTTACCATAAATATACATACAAATATCGTCAACAAATATAAAATTTTCTAAATATATTAAAAAAATATATTTAAATATTCTGTGTGTTGCGAGTTAAATCCACTGAAAAAAAAAAATTACGAGCTTGTCAAAATAGCTAATTAGGAGGTTTCATCATATGTAAGTGATACATTTAAATTAATTTAATTCATTGGAAGTGTGCACTCCAACCCGATAAGTAAAGCTATGTAAGTGATCTACAGTTTATCCTCCACCTTGGATGACTTTTGGTGTCACCATTACCATATTATTAAATACAGGGTTTTAATTTTAAAATTTCTTTGAACGAATTGTGTGCTTTATTGTATGTTACATATGCGATTAAAATTTCATAGGTTTTTTTGGTATATTCGCTTTAAGTTCTTTAAAAATGATAATATATTATATCATTATTTGTTTAAAATTGTATTTTTTTTAATAGTATATATTCTATGGTGGCCTAAACACAACTTCAACAACATTGATGCGTTCACTAAGAGAGCTGACTGAGTTTGTTTGTTCTCCTGATATTGTTTTAATAATTTCTCCATTTCTTCTGTTTTTCTTCACCATCGAGAGCAATATAGTATCCAATTACGATACTCAGAGCCAACAATAGTCATTCCGATTTTCTTAGAAAGCCTGTATGTTCCTCTTCGCATGTATGACATGACTTTGCATTATGCAAAGCTTTTTCATATTGTATGCTGGGATTTCTAACCTCAAAATTCTCCTTATCAAATTTTTTATTGCTTTGAACATTTCAAGTAATATTCATGGAACATCTTTACTAACATAAGTCAATGGCTGTATGTAATTTCCACTATAAATTTAACATTTTATGAAAAGATGTTTGACTAGCGCTTTTTAATTTAGAAAATAAGATATTTCAGGATTTTTTAGGTTGTTGTCCATTTTCCTTAACAGACAAACAGAATCTGCTGCAACATAGATATAACCCTACAATGAGAGACTGTTTGTTTCAAAAGTTAACTTTCGCATTAGCTTTCGGTATTTCAATTCTTTCCCGTTTTTCTGATGCACTCAAACCTCATAAGCGCTAAGTTGTATTCTACAACACTATATATGTAAACATTTTCAAAGCGGAAGTATTCACCATTTTGTTTGCTGTTTAGCTTTACGTTAGTCTTGTGAAGTTCATAATCTAGAAATAACTTGCATATTTCGCGTTCCTCTTCTGTGACGCATAGAAATTTGTAGAATTCTAGTAATATATAATTTTTTCATTTTTGTAGTTTTTGGGTTTTTAATTTTTTAATGAAAGGAATGGATATTTGTTGAGTTTTGTCTTTTTTTTTTTAGTCATGCGATATCAGTAATTCTGAATGGAATTTCGAAATTTAAAAAAAGCCTATGTTTACTTACTTGGAAACACTTTTAACATGGCAGTTTGCTGGAAAAAAGCTGACTTAACTGCCAAAGGAAGCATTATGATCTTAGTTTTTCACATTAATATTTACCTTTGTGATGGCGTTTTCTGGTAACTCAATGTAAGGGTAGCCATTTACGGATTGTATTTCTTTATGCAATTTCATCCTCCTTTATGGTGCGAATAATCTAACCGCTTCTACTTCTGCCATTTACCACAGCAGTTTGAAAAAATTCGCTGCCGATCCACTCATCTAAGAATGTTGATAGACAAATATCTTTATATGTGAGAGAGAGCGAGAGAGAGAGAGTTAAGTCGAGAATTTCTGGTTGTCACTTGACAGAGATGAGAAAAGAGCAGGGGTGGAGCGCAACGGCTGGAAAATCGAGACATCCTCGAGGAAATCCCGCCACCCAACGGTAATATCCGCTGTGTTTCCCACATGCAAAGATGGGGTTGGACCCCGCTGGAATCCGAGCGAAGTTCAGTATTGGTGGAAGGCGAGTAGTCTGACTACTACATCCACGTGGCCACTGTTGTGTATTTGAAATTAAATTTTTCAACGATATTTTTCCTTTTTGTAATATAACTAATATCTCAAATTTACTTTTCATACTATTTCTTTGTTTTATTACATTTTTTATTTTTTATTGATATTATTTCTTATCAACTATAAACATTTAAAAATATCCGTACTGTCTTGGTCATTAGCGAAAAAAAACAGTATATTAAATTTGTATTAGTCGTCTTAGTCACTTCAAATAATTCATTAAATTCTTTGCTGCACACTTTGTGAAAAGGAGCAAAGAACGAGTCCTTTTTATTAAAAACTGTATATCTTTAGTTATGTGAAAGGGTTTAACATCCACAAATTTTTATTCAAGCTTAATAATTAGGCCGTCTTTCTTAAGTTGCTTCTAAGTAATGCCATATTTTCTGGCTAAAGTGTGAATCTCATTTCATTTCCTCTATTATTAGGATCAGCTCTCAAGATCTCGTTGTTAAGAGACGCCCAAATCTCTCCAATTCAACTCGACTCAATTTTTAGGTTATTAGGAATTTTATATGCTTTCTTACCTTCTCGTTTTGAATGACAGTATCACGCATACGTAGTTAATAAGTTCGGCTGATATATTCTATTTTGGAAGAGCAATATTACTGCGTTTCATGCAATAGTCTTTAATAGTAGTAACTGATTGACCTTTAAAATTATTAAAGACCTTTTTTTTTATCTCGTACTCTTTACTCTTGTGCTCGTCAGCTATATGAATCTTATTAACTAATTACAAATTTTAAAATTTGCATTGCTTTCCCCGCAAGATTTCAAGGTTGTAAAAAACCTGAGGCATTAGTTTTCGCTTTTATGTGTTAGTGAGTGTCTTTTATAATACCTTTGTGTAAAAGAGTCCTCATAGCTTTTTTTTTCATTTTATATTTCTCTCGTACCTTCGAACCATCACATTCTCAAAATAAAAATGGCTTCCATCCGTAATACCAGGCTATCATGTAAAGCAGATAATTTTTTTTTCTTGACACAATTTACATCCCGTTACATGACATTCTTTGTTGAATTCGATATTGGTGTGCTCTTTTTTGTTAGTTTTTAAGATCACTGTAACCACGATCTCGAAATGTACTTTCCAGACACCCATATAATTTGGTTGTCTTTTTTTTTGTCACGCGTTCGTTTTTCGTTATCTTCGTTTGTCATTTTCATATTTCATTGCTCATTGTTTCTTATGTATGAGCCAAATATTTTGAATGTAGGTATCTTCTAAGTGATAAGCTAATTACATACACTCGTACACTCCCTGAACTCTACTCTCTCGATTCTACCTCTAGTGTTACAGCTTTATTATTATCATTTTCCTTATGAGTTAATTCCTCGCTTGATTCATTTCTTGCATACTGGTTTTATTCCTGTTCTGTTTTGTTCTCGATGTGCTGCACTGTAGGTATCATTAAAATGATTTGGTTGGTCTCAAATAAAGTGCTCATGTTCCATCATGAAAAAAATTCTGAAAATAGGCCTTGGTACTGCTGTTTAAGTGGTACTTTGAATGTGAAAATGAAGGTTTTTGTAATCTGATTTTCAGATGCCAAGTGGTCAGATACCAAGTGTCGCAGCTAATGATTTTGTATGTAATTTAATTACCTGCAAACACTGGTGCTGATTCCCGTATTTATAGAGATACATAAACCTGTTCTATTATGGAGTGGTTCATACAATTTTAATACAAATTTAATTTTGTGCTTTTGAAAAACTATAAAGTATGTATAGTGGTAAATACGTTTGTTTAACTAGGCCGCCAGAAACCTCTGGTCGGCCGTTGTTTATGATGTTGTCATGCTATACGTGTATAAGTTTCAATTTCATTACGATTTGAACAACAGTTTTTTGGAATGTCTGGAACGTGACTGAAATCCCACTTGTTTAATATAATATATGTTGGCACTAATAATTGTACACCGTCCAATGTTACTAATCTCGTTCTCTACCTTTAATACTGACGCCTGTACCTGTTCTAAAGTTCAACTTCATTCAGAAGATATTTAACATGTATTGGACTTTCCCTGACGATATGGCGTACTTTAATTTTTGTATTCAGTAGTTAAAGTCAATTCATTAATGCTACGTATTGAGTTAAAAACAATACCGTTAAACAACAAACAGCATTTATACAATGATAGATGCTTATGTAATGTAACTAAAAACGTGGATGGAAATGTAATTGTTGCATATATTATTTATTTGGATTAATTATTATATATTTTCACACCGAAGAGGCCTTCTTAAGCTTGAAGTTCAGTATGGTAACAGCAATTTATCGAATAAGTATATTTCTAAATCTGTATTCTATATCATTTTCAGTATATTATTAGTGAAAAAAATCTTTTTTAATAGCATAAAAGAATATAGATTATAGGACGTGAAATCAATTAATGTTCGCTCTAAATACACGATAAAATTACAAACAGTAATTATATTCCTACGGCAAATTATGTAAAACAATTTATAGATATAAAATTAAAATTGAGATTACATTTTGTTTCGAAACGAAATTCACTCATAGTATAAAATTTATGAAATGTTAATGTTAGCCATAAATGGCAAAACCATACAATTCTGAACAACGTTTATACTCACCGCTTATTTGAATCTTTATAATCGCTGAGTCTGAACCAAGATCATTTTCGGCCACAATCCTGTATGACCCACTGTCAAGTTTGCTTCCATCTAGAATTGTTAATACTGCATGTCTTTCCTGAAAAACAAAAGTTATTCAAATTTTATTTATATTATTTTATTTTATGAAATTTACCTGTTTATTGATAGAAGAGATTTACAGCGTATTACAAAGAGAAAGTTACTTCCGAAAGTAAACACATCTTATGTGGCTTTTCCTAGTCAATGCAATGTTTATGAAACTCAAGTGGTTAAACGAAACACTTTAATCAAATCCTGATAAGCCTGCATAGTAAGCGTGATGAATTACCAAGCATATGTAAAAAAAAAACACTGTTCCTTATTTCCAATAAATGATACATTAAATGTGTTTTAACGTATCCAGGTCCTAGTCTTTACAACTAGCTTGAGCACAGAAGTTTGCTGCAAAAGGCTGAAAGAGACAAAAAATTACAATTCATATAAACCTAATAAGCTAAACGCCTAGTTTGCAAAACGATATTGGCAAAATTCCGTTTAATGGTTGGGGAAAATTATATATAAGACCTAATTTTAGTTAACTTTATCTCTCAAAAATCCGTATTTAAGTTACTCGCTAAAAAAAAAACCAATACACAAATTGTAATTTTAACTTGTATTTTTGTCACACATACAAACACACACACACATATATACACACACACACACACATATATATATATATATATATATATATATATATATATATATATATATATATATATATATATAAGAAATCACGCTATAAATAGTTCAATAATTATTCTTTGATTATTTGAAATAGCTATCACAATTCTTATAATATATGGACTCGTCCATAAGACTTGTTATAACAATATTTAGTTTGACTAATTTCAAAGGTTTATGCATTATAGTGTAAAAGCTTATATTTATAGGTTGTGCCACCTCTCAAGAAGGTATATACATCTTATTAGTTATATTTATTATTTTATTAATTTCTTTTAATATGCTATGTTCGGTTTTAAAAGGCAAAATGAATTCAGATGTATGGCATATAACACCAAATTTACAGTAATACCGCCATTTTTTAAGTAGTGCCCAGCACAGTAATGTTTTATATAACTTTATCCGTATTTCATTGCATATTTTTTTTAGTAAATATACTAATAATCACAATTACGAGTTGCAGTTTTATAATGTTCGTGTCTTATTAATTAGGCGGCACTATCCCTATAACGGTGGATGGAAGATGCTGCCAATATTTTATTTAAGTGCACTGAATTTGTTTTCCTGTCACCACGTCCTCTTTGGTTCAAATAAAATTGTTTTTATTTACGGTGCATTTCACTAGAAAAGGCCTATTTGTAAGGTTGACATTGTGAAAATACATGCCTGATACATTAAAGTTTATCATATGAATATGCCCTACTATAGCACTACAAGTATTCCAAATTTGGTAAACATTGGAAGAAGAATACCTAAAATATGGTGCATGCCCTATTTGTTAAGTTACTATCTCATAAAGGCAGATGAAAGAGGTTATTAACATTTCGATTGAAGCTTGCATTATGTTCTGCAAGAATACAAAATGTGTTAAAATTAGTCCTGCGTTCCTGAAATATGAATCTTGAATTGTTTGAATGATAATTTATTTTATTAAATCAAACATTCGATGTAATCAAAAACTAAAATCTGTAACATCGGTTGTCTTTCCCAATTACTTTGAGTGTGAGGATTTATATCAAGTTCTACGAAAGGGTTAAAAATGCTTTACGGGCATTCTTGCATAGACAAATGCAAACAAACACACATGAAGGTATACAAACAAACTTTTATTTCCTAGCAAAACATGGCAAAAAATATGTAATATAGAATTATAGACATACACAATTTATATTGTGTTCAAATTATTTATACATACATATGTATATGGCTTGTAATACATTCCGAAGGTGTAGATGTCCACGAATTTCGCGTATACCTGCTGTAGAAGTGTAGACTTCAAGCGTTTACACTTTACTTTTGCTTTTGTAACTGGATACGCTCTCTATAGGACTATAAACTAGTGGCAAAACTGGTAAAAATATTTTACCGCAAACAAAATCAAAGAAATACGGTAGCCGTTAATGAATAAATTAATTTTTATGATTACGCTAAGGAATTAAACATTTAGGTTGGTGTGAAATTGATTTACAAAATTCATTAACTTAGGCAAAATGAATGATCAGTGAAACACGGCATTTATTTCATATTCTCCTTTTAAAAACTTTAGATAGTTCTGTGATAAAAGAATATTATTTCATTGAACATAAAAAATTATTAAACGGTTGTGTAAACACCTTCGTGTGTTAGGGGACTACTCTCATAACTTTCTTTAAAATGTTAAAGACTCTTAAACCAATCCACGGTAAATTTAGCGCTTTTGAAATCAACCTTCAAAAGAGTCGCTGCTCATAACTTCATGCAATTTAATATTCACGCTAAGTGAAATGACTAGTGTGATGCCTGAAGCAAATTAGGAAGAGTTGCGTCACATATTAATGCCTTATATAGTAGAATGAAGTATACGGTATAAATTATTAGTAATTGTTACCTGTATTGGTTTCCTTTTGATATGAAATTTAGTGAGGTACTTGGCATAACAGTTACATATTTATGTACGTAACCATTTTAAAGGGTGCAGACCAGGCACTACGCACATGGCAATTTTATTTGGCACATGTGGGGAAGGATACGCAGTGATCAGAATGATGACACTAAGCGAGACTTTCATAAGTGTTCGATTAACCGCGAACAAAATATAGTCAATGAGTGACAAATACGCATAAATTCCCCATCCCCCTCAATACTATACGTTTATCCTCGGTGGCTGTGATATTAAATCGCCAGCTTTTTTTCACGATAATCCCGTTGGATTGGAATCGGGATTTTTGCATGTGGGAAACATTGCGCAGGTGTAAGATAGTCGGTGGTTTTCTCGGGTTGCTTCCATTTATTCACCACAACAATCCAACGTCTTTCCTTATAATCCTGGCTGACCGGGAACATGTCTAACTCTCGGGGAGGGTAGTCATTTCCACTGAGCATCACATTCTCTCTTTCCCTGCATATTGACCATACTTTTAAGGTAGAAATATCAAGTGGATAGACATGTTAATACAAGAAACGTGTATACAGCGTTTGGCTTATCCCATTTTCCGAATTAACGCTATAGTCTGTGAGCCCACCTTTCTGTCTTAGGGCGCTGATCCCCACCAAACTCACTGCAATTATGGTATTTATAACATCGACATTTACAGTTTTCTGCCAACCCAGATAATTATTTTCAAAGTAGCAGCCTTTCAAAATATATAATGAATAGTCATATGTCAGAAACCATACGACCAATTTGAATCCAATTTTACATGCTTGCATAACAAATCATTCGATTTAAACCAAATTTGGTACGTTGACAATCTACACTCACAACATTTAAATTCAGAAAATCGTAGTCTCGTTTGTCCGCCAGTTTGGAAGATAATGTTAACTAAACCTAAAGCTCTAGTATCACATCTCGAGAACCAAATAAGTGATACAAAATCTGGCGCACAAGTAGTGCTATTGTAACCAACCCTTAAAATGTACGATTTTAGGATAGTCGCCACATAAATGTCATAGTTTAGAATTAATTAAATTTATACCGAACCGTTTGACCAATTTCAACTAATGTATATTTTTATCAGTATATCGATGAGCCCTCTTCCAGATTTGATCTTTCTTCTACGAGGCATCGCATGCTACTGCACTACGAACCCATATATATATAATATATATATATATATATATATATATATATATATATATATATACACACACACACACACCTGGCCTTTATTCGCTTTTGTTTCAGTATCATGGAGATAATCAAGCATGATGTTAGTCTTCCCGTCCGCTCACCAAGGAAGATGTCTAAACCTCACACGATGCATATAACGACAAGCTGTTGACCAATACCACGAGAGGATTGTTTCGTGGTCCATCAATTTGCAGCAAAACATGTGTGCTATTGAGTTTGCAGGAGGAATTGAATGATCGTATGTTCGAGAACGTTTACCTGTATTTCAAATCGCTCCAGTAAACGAAATACCAGCATCTAGCACAAGTACTACAGATTGTGAATGGCCTATGCTATTTCCCTTGCAGCGATAACGAGGCCATCATAATGCCGAGCGAAGCATTGCCAAACTCTGTATTTATTTTCGTCTATGTGACATGTGACAAACAGACTTACTTCCAGGAGTACTTTAGCATGGGATGGCATGTGAACATGGACTGTGTGTATTTGTTCAAACTTACTCGTGCAACCAAAACAGTACTACCTGATAATGTGAATTTCCTCATGTTGTTTCGAATAGATGATACGAACTTGCAGCATGCGTATAATAACACTGACAATACGGACATGACATTTGCAGAGTTTAGGGATATATGTTCTTTGAGCTGGGACAAGGAGTTCAACATATTAGTGATCGATAAGGATTCGCCAGTACATAAGGGAAGCTACAGGCAAGGCTTCGATCAGTTTATAGTAAGATGCCGATAATGAGTCACAATGCCATTTTCAAGTTCGGACATGGTCTACGCTCCGATGATAATGGAGTCTGTCGCGTCTTGGGCAAAAGATCTAGAGCATGAATAGTACAGAGGTGGAAGATTTGGTGGCCATCGAGCAGCACATAGGGGCGCGGAGGCATGGATAATAGAACTGAACACATGTCGAATGTACAGAGACGGGAAGAAATTATGGCTCTTCAAAATACTTTTACATTCAAACTGGCTGCAAAAATCAATATTAGGAGGCATATCAAGAAAGTACTGGATGCGTCTTGAGACTGACTGGAAAGGATCGAAAATTCTTTTTCCTCAACTTGAAAGTGAATATGTACATATATCTGGTGGTTGAGTGTTTATTCCATCCTATGAATGATAGCGGATATAACCGGACTGACGACTGAGCTGCAGCAGGCCATCGAAGCTGTTCGCGCGAAATAAATACCAACAAAAAGTAACAAACTGGCTTTCGAGAATCGAATGAAAGAGGCTTACAAGCCGATAACCAGCCATCTCGACTAACTTGACGGACAATGCCAGGAGGAAGCTTTGCCTCGGCTGGATATCAAACACTAAATCAAGGTAAAAGGACCAACCCCGATGTGTAAACGGAAAAGAAGTCCGGAGCTGCCTGAATCGGAAGGGGGCATCACTTGCAGCGAAGACGATTTGCCCCTGATCGATTTGCTGTGTACGCGAGAATGGAAACGAACACGAGAGCAAGGACCAGAGTTGGGCACCATGGCCGGGCACTGCATCGCTTCCTACTCCGGTCGGAATAGCGACAAGATGTACGGCTAGTGACACTGTAATGTTTTCTCGAAAACAAAGAAGTGATGGGTTTTTCCAGGAGATGTGGTGCAAATAGGCAAGCGCAAGGTGAAAATGACACATGGTCTGTGCGAACTTTTGTTTCACAGGTATACCAGACACTACACCGAATCAGATTTGCACAAGTACCATTGCCTGCTACAGACCAGTCGTGCTCATTACTTGAACGATAACCTCTCAACATGGTGATTTAAGGACAGGATCCATGCGAAATTCGGCATTATCGCAGGACTGTTTCCACAATTGGTCGAATCTAATGGATTGGATATGCTGCAGATGATGGACACCAAATGCAAAATATACTAAATGATTTGGGACGATCCAAACTAACTCGTCGATAGACTATAGTTACTCGTTGCTTAGCAGGTTACGGGCAACTGGTCGCACACCAATGGGATTATATCCATCGTCGAAGAACTCGTTGAAGCTGGCTACATCCCGAGAGATTACAAAGTATGCAGTTTTTTCTAGGGAATTGCGCAGTTCGGCCAGAAGAAATTATCCTCGGAGAAAGTACGCCATAAAAGGGCTGGATGGTAGTTTCCAATCCAACCTGATTTTAATGTTTGACTTGGCTCGTGCGAATAAAGGCCACAGCTACATTTTGACCATAATAGACACGTTTTCAAGTATGCCTGGGCCAGATTGCTCAAGTCCAAGAATACACATGACGTCACTGAGACCATGGATGGTGTGTTGAGAGGGACGTGTACCGAAAAATCTTCACACTGACGATGGCAAAGAATATTTTAATGCTGCTTTCATTGCACTGATGAAAAAGTATGGCATAAATCACTATTCCACATTCTCTGGATTCAAGGCTAACATCATCAAGCATTTTCAACCAATTCTGATAGCCAAATTTTGGAGATATTTAACTGCGAATGGTAACTACAAATAACTTGAGCTACTGCCTAAAATCATCAGTGAGTATAATTCCACTGTTCATTCTACCACTCGCATGAAGCCCGAAGATGTTGAAAACGACTCCTTGCTTCGGAACGTATATATTATTCCGACTAGGAGGGACCAGTGCAAGCCTTAAGCCAAGATCTGTGACCTGGTGTGCATCTCCAAACAGCGCGGCAGTGTCCACAAGGCCTATCATCATAACAGGTCTATGAAATTGTACAACGTCGTTAACATAAAACATTGGTTCCTGTGCTTGTATTACCTCGAGGACCAACGTGGCGAACCCATAGTCGGAGGCTATTACACAGAGGAGATACAGCCTACAAAGTTTCCCGATGTGTATTTGGTGGAGGTGTTGAAACGATGTAATGGACATGTGTATGTAAGGTGGCTCGGACACTCTGTGTGACGATTCCTTGGTTTACGAGAAACTCATTCTGAAATAGGATCTACGAAAGTTTTTAAGTAGTACTGTGTACACGTATTTCTTTTAAAAATCATGTTTTACATTTATTAACATTAATTTAATACTCGTTTGTCTTTGTATGCAATATTAGGCTATTGGATATAGCTAGCTCTGTGAAACTAAGCTAACACTACTCTTCAGATGCAAGTTCACTTCACAGTTACCCAACACAAGTTGTGGAAACAACTTGTAATCATGTGCAGTTACCTGATGCTGTGAAGGTGCAGACCTCATGGTCATCCGACACAGTGCAGGGGTGTGAACGACTTGAAAGCATGTATGCATGCACACGTGCAGTTACCTGACACCATGCAGGTCATGGTCATCTGACACCATGCATGCGTGAAAACGATTTTGAAGCACATATTATTGCATATGTGCAGTTACCTGATGCTGCGAAGGTGCAGGCCTGTGATGATGCTAACATTACAATCCCCCTCCACCCATTTCCATCCATCCTCTCCTCCGCGAAAGCAACTGTGAAACCTGCAGCCATGACCTTGAATACGGTCGGTTATAACTGGTTTTATCCAGTTATTTTCAGACGGTGATGCAGAGATAAATGTCAGTTCACAAGTAGGCCTACTTGTCTTGGGGTCATTTACACTGGGGCCCCCTTCCCCCGCTGTGCCCTAAGGTCGTCATCTGCAGCACGCATCCTGTGGTTTAATTTTCATAAAATGCAGAACTGAATACCATACTAGTTTTGTAATTTTCATAAACTATTTTTATTAAAATATATATTTTTTAGATTTATTTTGTAGGAATTTGGGGGGGGGGGGGGGGAGAACATCCACCATGGCATCGAGCCCTGGCTGTGATACCTACCAATATTGTGGACTGCACCGACCAACATGCCACCGACCGTGCTTCTGATGTCATGGCAGACAACTCCTAACTCCGATCCCGTATCCCATTGCGCGCAGAGACCCGTACATACACTATTTTTGGGCTCTATTTTCACTTAACTTTAAACTAGTATTATCCTGCCTTTGAGGAGTAACTCATCCAAATTACTTGCATATGTGTTTAGAGCAAATTAAACTAATTAGATAGTTATTCCAGTAACTGTTTTTTTTCTTGAGTACTTACCAGAAAGTTCATGGATTAACATTACATCACGTGATATTACTCTACATATAAACTAACGATGGTATTGGCAACACACTGAGAAACTGTTTACTACCACCCTTTGCCCCTCAAATTTTGATTTACTTTGCTATCGTAAATAAAGTTACAGAGAGGCAATTTTATTGTACCCATATAACGTGCCTTTTATTGCTTCCAATTATGTGTACAGAAGAATACAGGTAGCTATGCAGGACTAAGACAGACAAGAGGAGGCTAGTGCTGACTGGAGCCATCAGCGCTACCTGAGGGCAGCCCTGTCGTTCCGACCAGCTTGGGGAATTGATGAGTTATAATCAGATATAAGTATGTGCGCAACATAGGAGGAATATAAATAATGTAGGAAACCGTAGTACCCCGTCAAAAACCTGACACCAAAAAAAATGCCCACATGAGAATTCTCGTCCAACAAATTTCTGACAACTAGTGTCTGAGATCCAGCCAGGTAACTCAGTGCCGCCCATGCCTAATTATTTTATTTATTTTACAATTTACAAACTTAAATAGGCTGTGAAACTGCATTTTCCAGCACAGATAATAAGCATTTGAAAACAAACATAATAGAAGAGGAGACAATAAGAACGTAAGAATAACTGTATAAGTCATAAACTAAATGCAACAGTGACTGCAAACGAAAAATTGCCCCAGAAATGGGGTCACATATCAAACAGTGCCATTCGCCCGCATATTGCGCGGGATCACAGATCTATAGAGTATGTGACTGCGCTTAGACCTATATATATATATATATATATATATATATATATATTCTGTTATATTTGTACAACAAACTTATTTGGATGAAGTTGCAATGGGCCATGCGAAGGTGTCGTACAAAATATGTAGCCCTATCGTAGTGTTGAGATGAAAAGTGTAAAGAAGGACATGTACGAGAAAGCAGTCACATAGGCAACTTAATGTCCTGTGGGGTATTCGCAGTCTATATACTTATATTATAAACATATTCATATTTATATTCATATTTGTGAAATAAAGCCAACTCTAAAGTTATGAGGATTGAGTAGGAACATTTGTTTCCAAATCATATAACGTGGGCGCATCACGATTTACAATTTTCTTTTGAAAATTACTTACACTCTCAGTCAAATATCAAACAAATACCCAGAAGGTGTAGACAGACAGTTACTACGAAAAATTAACTTTTCGAGGAAACATAAAAATTTAAAACATTATAAAAAATAGATTTACATTATAATTTAATAAAAAATTCTTAAATATAATACTTATACAATACACATATAAGACAAAATGTAGATTAAACTGAGCTGAGTGCATGTTTATAGTATTGTACCTTTCTTTCGACAGTGTAATGTCCACCAGACTCAATAGTTTCTCCATCCTTCATCCACGATATTTTAGGCTTAGGGAACCCAGTGAAAGGAATTTTGACCACCACGTTTTCACCTTTGTCGAAGAAGGCAGTGTCATGGAATCTAGGTGGTATGCTCAACCTTGGTGCAGCTGGAAAAAAAAAAAATTTTTTTATGAAAAACTAGTGAAAGTAAATTTTGGCTAATAAAAACAATTATGAATTTTTTATACATTGTATATAACCATAGTTTTTAATTTTTGATTCATTAAAATGGCAACTATCTAATCACAAGTCAATTATTTTGTTCATGTTATTTATATACGAATATTATTTTTTAAATTACTGTATTAAAAAATGAGAATAAATTTTTTCTAAAATAAAATCAATTGATTTCATTTGATTTCTTTCAAATATTTAATATCAGGCATATGAAATAAAAACGGGCCTTGGAAGTACTGTGAAAATTTTACTTATAATAAAACTTATTAATAACATTATGCTGGAAACCTATTTTCTTAAATACTTTAAAAAAGAATATGCTGTTCCATATGAAAATCCGTATAAACTTTTACATTAGATTAGTGCATAGAGGAATCAGTAGTTATAATTTTTTTTGAACATCTAAAATATTTTTATTGTTGTGTAATTTGATTGTGTTGAAATATTTTCACAATACTTCAATATTTTACGTTTTTCCGAAATCTTATCGAACTTGGAGTTATTTTTCTTTTCAGTTTTAAACGAACATTAGTCACAAATTAAAGAAACTCTTAATTGAATTCTTTGTAATGATTAGTTTAAGTAAACTTTTCATTTGTTTTATAAAAATTTAAATAAATTAGTTAAACATATCTGTTAACATTTACATTCAGACACTTTTTATACTGTTTACATTACTTAAAATATTATTAAATTTTTATACATCACCAAAAGAATAATTTACAAAATAAGCAATAATAATTACATATGTTACATATTTATTCTAGTATAATGTTGTAATAAATGATTTGCTTATATATTTGGGTAGCTGATAAACCTTACTCATAACTATTTATTTTCTCTACTGACAAGTTACACATATATTTACTTTAATGACTATATACTCTACAGTAACAATTTGAAGAAAGATTTATATAGGCTATTCTGTTGCTTTGAAATTTAAATTTTTTTTATGTATTACTTTATTTGTTTTGCTGTGAAATCCTATGCACTTTTTATTAAACAATTTACCATGTTCATCAATTATTTTTCAGTCTCTTAGGTATTACCTTTAATTAAAAATAGTTTTTCGTGCTCTTTACAATAGGTTAAAGTGTTTGTTAAATGTAGTGCTTCCAAAAACAATTTAAATAGTTGATTTCTTGTTTATATATATATATATATATATATATATATATATATATATATATACACACAATATATATATATATATATATATATATATATATATATATATATATATATATATATATATATATATATATATATATAGACACACACACACACACACATTGTATTAAATTTCTTTCTTGGTTTATATTTTATAACTATTTAAAAATATCATGAAATTAATATCTTTACAATATATGTGTGTATATTTATAACAAATATTTCAATTATCTTTTTTTGTTAATTTAAATGTTATTTTCCTCTTTTAAATAATTTTGTTTTAATATATAAATTTCATGTAGCAAATGTAAAATAGAACTGATGTTCTAAAGTACTACTTACTAACTACCTAATTTCTTTTTAAATTTTATAATGGTTCTATTAATGATCATCAAAATTTTATACTTATATTGATTTCTTTAATTATTCTACTATTTCGTATTTTATGTGGTTGCATATGTTAAAGGGTGGTCTGTGAGAAGTGAGAAGTTTTTTTCAAAGAGTCTACATCAGAGACTATATTATAATATCAAATCTTAAAGCCATTTTTAAAGCTTGAGATATTTTGGTAATATTTCAATGTTTATAAAACCCCTGTAATTTTTAAATTTTGTAAACACTTTTGGCTGTGTTTAGAAAAGGAATGTAACGATATTTCTTTTTCATTTATTGAAGTTTCACTAAATTTTTACTAATAATTGTAGTTTTTTTTTTTTTTTTTTTTTTTTTTTTTTCATGGATTTTGAAATTCACACAATTTTGGTTATTTTGTACAACATGGGTTTTTCTCCAGATCTATAATCTATAAACTTAATTTTGGATATAGTTTAGAATTATTTAGTAACTTAAAGCGTCAAAACAATTCTTTATTAAAAACTAATTTCTTATTCATTAATAAACCACAAAAATAGGAGCTATATTCATAATATTTATTTTGAGATGTTATATGCATCTAAAGTAGCTGGTTTAAATATAAGTTAATTTCAATATTTTTTTATGAATGTTGTGCGATAATTTTAAAAAGGCGTCAGTATGATAAGCGATCTGAAGAGATTTGTAACATGTATTAAATATATAGGAAAAAAATTATACGGAATATTATACAAGGATTTTCGATAAGTTAAGTGTTTTAAGGATTGTCAAAGGGTAACTAAAATATTTCGTCAATTTTACATTTGATGTTAGTATATCCTGAGTTATGGCAGTCATATCAATATATTTTGTTCTTAAAATTAAAATGTTATACAAGTATGCATTATAAAGGCATACCATTTGTTTCAAATTTACTATAAATAGTTAAAAGAATATATTTTTTATTTACACGATTATTGAGATTACAATATTACATATACTGTTTTATAAGGCCAACAACAATGGGTAAAACTTGAGTTTTTTCTGTTGTTTGAAGTTTCTCAGCAATACATAAAATTATTTTGTTCCCCAAAATTATTAAACTTATTCCCAGTTCCTTTTTTTAAAGTTAGTGCATTTCATCTTGGTGAATCATGTACTTATATATATATATATATATATATATATATATATATATATATATATATATATATATATATATATATATGCATGTTTAAATTATGCACTGAAATGAATATGCACAATTTAACTTTCGTGATAATCTGTTGCCGACGTAGCGAGAAATTTCTCTAATTTGCTCGCCTTAATAGAGGAAATATATAATATTTGTTCGCTATTTAAAAAAAATTTCAAAGCAATCATAATATTAAGATACCTGCATAAATCTGAACTTATATAGCATGTGCTGAATTTCCAATATTTACTCACTCATAATAACCAGTTCTGCTCTTGTGGACTTGACACCAGCTTTGTTTGCAGCTCTGCAAACGTATTCATCTGCATCTTCACCATAAATGTCGTTTACCACTAGTGAATATATATCACCTTCTTTGAGCATCTGGTATTTAGTTCCTTGTGTTAGCTCCCTTGCACCCTTATACCTGAAATCAAAATAATTTTATTGAACCTCTAAAATATTACAAGTTTTTAAACATCATATTTAATATCAAATTTTATATCTCGATATAAGAGGCTTTATTTTAACACCTACATTGACGGTTAAATATTTACGGCAATCAAGTAATTTTTTTTTTCGATTGAACTACAGAAAAATGAAGTTTGAGTCATGCAATTAGAAAGGCAGCTAACTGTAGCATTTTCAAAATCGCATTTAAAAACTTAATGTGAATGTAAAAAAATATATTTCAGTATAATCTCATTTGAAGAGACATCACTTATCAAAATAAAAATTTGGTTTGTGACCACACATTCCCCATATACTTTCAGATGGAGGTCTGTGTAGCTACCACCCAGTACGCGATGATCGTTTCCATCCGTTTACAAGAGAACTGTATCATTAAGTTAAAGAGACACATTACGAATAACTTTTATATAGGCTATTCACAGTAAAATGAGCACTTTTGAAAAGTCTTTCATTTGGTGTAATAGTAAAAAAATAGATTTTGTTTCAGCCTTATGAGTTAAATTGCGAGTGCTGTGAAATATATACACTGTATCTATTACTTACATAGTAAAGTTTATTTAAAAGAATGGGTAAAGGAAATAACATGGCTGAAAGAAAAAAGTAACCAGGGCCTCAAAAGTGCTTACTTTACCGTGAACAGCCTATGCATGAAGTTGTCGGCACAATTTATAAATTACAGTACTGTCCTTTATACCGAGCACAGATTCCAATGTATGTTTTTCGACAGCATGTTATAAACTTAATTTTACTCAGTATAATCGATAATTGAAGACAAAGAGTTATACAAATCACAGATAAATACAACGGTTTTAAGGTAACAACCATTCAAGTAGAATAATAAGAGCAAATCGAGTAAATGTTTACAAGCTTACGACATAGTGTGTTATCATTTTGGTAAGATGATGTTTGTAAAAAAAATCTCGTTTTAAATGTATATATTTTACAAGTTGGATATTCTCCTTACAGGAACTTGGGTGCAAAATGTTATACCAATAAGCTAAAAGGACCATATGTGTAAATTATTTGTATTCGAGTCGACATATGCTTTCTCACTTAAATACTAAATTTTTGGTCACTACTTTACGGAGAGTTGAAAACTAAATAAATATTTTACATACGCAATCGTTGAAATAGGCAACACTTAAGTTTGTGTTCCTCTTAACCGTGACTTAATAAAATACAAATATGACCATATACTTTGCTATAGTAAGGTAAAACTTTTGCAGATACTATTAGAGAAACAGTAAAAATATCGTATTATTCATGTTCTTCCTGCGAATTATCTTAAATGAAATATTCCGTTAAAATCTGTATAGTGAGTTTAGAAATATAATAATTCATTTCAATGATTTTTACTAAACACGATTTAAGAAAAAAAAGTTAATAATTTGCCTACTTTACTCTGTTTTGATGCATTTCTATATAGTAGCCTGTAAGAATCTGTGTTAAAAGAATTGGTTCGACAAGGAATACTTCACAATATTTAACGGAACGGGTATAATCGTTTCTGATATGAGACCACAGATGTAACTTTTTCTGGTGGTGCTACATCAAGTACATCAGTAAGTACAGCCAGGATCCAAGTTTGGGTGAGATAGGTTTCAATGTTCGATAGGTATGGCGTACGAACTCAAAATACTTATAAGGCCGCCATTTGAATGTACACATTTGACATACAAAAATCATAACTGTTTATGTGACCTACCGTTGTGTTACTCGTGTGACGAATTCACCGTGATCGATTGAGTATTTCCAGAGATACGATGCAAGTTTAATTTGGTGGTGCTATCTAACAAAATGGTAAACTATTAATAATAAGAGTTTCTGAATTTTTTGTTGATAGTGTGAGCACTCAAAATAATAATATTCGTTGAAATGTATTAAATAGTTCGTGAGATATGGATTAGAGCTCAATAATTAAAATAGTGGCCAATTTAAAATCAACCAGGTAATCATCAGTGTCTAAAATTACAGATGTCTTGTTACCATACAAGGACATGTTTATGTT
Source organism: Dryococelus australis (assembly GCA_029891345.1). Classification (NCBI taxonomy): domain Eukaryota; kingdom Metazoa; phylum Arthropoda; class Insecta; order Phasmatodea; family Phasmatidae; genus Dryococelus; species Dryococelus australis. The sequence continues at coordinate 211,991,111 of CM057009.1, read as the reverse complement.
TCCTGTTTTGTGAAATCCTGTGCATGAGTTCAAATGTTTTTACTATGGAAACCCACATGGACAAATGCAAAATACATTGCGAACATCCACAAAGACTGGAAGCTGATGAAATTAATATAGAGAAGCGAGTGGTCAGTTAAGAAAAATACAAATATGCTTTGCACACATGAGCAGTGTGTTTACTTATTTTGATGTACATTGGTAAATTATATATATTATATACAATAAACAATACACTTTTTATATTTTGTGGTAACAATCTGTTAAAACGGAGAACTACAGAAACTACTACCAGAAAATAATATTGCGCAATTTTTTTAACTGCAAACTCTGTACTAAATTTGGCTGAATCAACTTAAATAAAATATAGTAAAACAAAATTTATAAGGAGACTACTAAAAAAGCATGGTCGTGTTATATTCTATTAATGTTGAGGTTTCTTATTTGGTTCTACTAGTGTACTAAACTTGGCAGAAATCATTTGAATAGCTACGTGATTACAATAAACCAAAATATGGACTCTTGGATGGCTTCTTTAAGCATTTAAATTAAAAACAAACGACTAAAATAGAAACCGCTCCAAGTAATTATGACCCCTAAAATCGCCAGTGTTTTCATAGTCCTTTGGCTTTGCATTATGTATGACCGTAAAAGGAAATTATAAATATTATATGTTCCAAAATATATTTATACGTACATCAGAATACCTTTATGGTGCAATTGAGTGATAGTATGTGAGAATGAACGCACTAATTTATTTAATCATGATTATAGTAGAAAATAGAACAGTGAAGTTTACGTTCGAATAAATTTTAATGAGGTATGAAAATGGAGGGAGTTTGGTAAAATAAGGGTTGTTTTGATATAAAAAATATGTATAGTAAGAAATTGGTGAAGAAATTAAAAGGCAATTTTAAAGGTAGGATGCATACCAAGCAATATCAGCTAGTCATTAAGTTCGACTTGTTTTGTACTAATATACAACGTCGGTTGTTTGGAAGAAGGTACAAAGTTACATTACATTATTTATAAAACGGAGGGTGGAAAAACATATTTATCATTTGTCATAGCCTATACAATAGCAAAAACTGTATTTTTTAATGTAAACCATAATAAGCAGTAATAATTGGCTTTAATAAGCACTAAAGCGTCCATTAATATAGTTTTCACAGTGATACGTGGTAATACATAATTTTGTTACTGGTCTCCTATTTGCATTATTGATACTACTTTTTCCCACTGTGTATTCCAGTAGCCTCGATGATAAAAAATAATAAATTTAACTTTGCTAATGTCAAGCATTCTAATATAACGATGTGATAAAAAAATTTTCTTCTCTGTCAAGTTATATTACCATCTGTAAAACTGTTGTTTGTGTGATTATTTTGAAGCTCTTCAACTGCATCATATTGGTCATGAACGTTGACAAAGTTTTGCGTACAACCATCGAGTATGAACCGATACAAAGACCACATTCGCTCCTTGATAATATCTCATTTTTCATAACATGAAATTCGCACGATCAAAAATAGCTTGGCTATATTGTTCAACGTAAGCTAGAGTACCGGCTGACTAATCACTTAATTGTATGCAGAGGAGATATTTTGCATGCGAACATATAGCATCCTCGCCGAGCTGCAAGCATATACGCAGACATTACACTTCCTTAATTTTGGTATATTGTATAGGCTGTTCACGGTAAAGTGAGCACTTTTAAAACTCCTCTCATTTGGAATAATAGTGAACAAATATATTTTATTTTTGCCTTGGACGTTAACTTCCGAGTGTGGTGGAATATGCGCACTGTGTCTATTACTTAAATGGCAATATTTATTAAAAGATGTGGTGGAAGGATAAAAAATGGCTGAAAGGAAAAGTAACTATGGTCTCAAAAGTGCTGACTTGATTGTGAACAGCCTATAATAGTTTTTGAAAGGTACAATGAAATGGAAAGCATCAAGTTCGAAGATGAGAGTGGCGAAGAAATAATCTGACATTAATGAAGCAAAACTTCCATTCACCGCCCACGAAAAGAGTTCCATGGCAATCCAAAACAAGGAACACCTTATCGGTATCAAGACAATTTTGCTCCAGAAGGTTGAAATAACAGTTATTCGGTAGAACGGTAACACAGACACATATCCAAAGCTCTATCCAGATGTAGGGAAGTTAGGACAGTGACCATTATATTGAGGAGTACAGAAATTCTTAGGATGTTTCTTGCATGCCAGACTAGCACAATGAGCTGTGCATACTGGACCACGGTTCACTGTTAGCATATATTAAAAAATATATAAAATAACTACGATAAAATAAATTATTGGTGATATGGCAGATAATATCTCCTATTAGCTCATGCTTTACGGTGAAGTAACCACAGAGCTGACTTATTAAGGGCGGAGAAAATCATTAAACTACTTAGAAGTAATTCTTATTTTTTAGTCACTGCTGCGTACTAAACGGACCATCAGCGACATATGAGAACATTTATAAACGAGAGTAAGAGTTTGTGGTAGCTCTGTATGATAATAATTAGCTTCTGAAATTTTGCATAAAAATATGTATTCTATTTACGAATATGGAACACCAGTCAGCAAATGCAAACATTTCGCTATCTTCATTCTCTCTAACTAGGAATGCAGCAAAACTGCACAATCCTCACATGTAATGCATCTGGGCTGGAAAAAAATTGGAATCTCACCAGAACCTGTGAATACTAATCGTCCTCCAGCATCGGCCAGATGAGCGACACCATCGCCAGTGAATAAGGTATTGATATACAGGACGAACTTCTGATTCGTCATGGTTTTTGGAGCCATAGCCTACAATGACATTTCGCCTCTGACATTTGTACGTTAAGAACATCATCCAACCAGTCCTGCTGCCGTTGTATAACTACAGGAAAAGGTGCCATTCTAGCAGAATAATGTCTATCAACATAATGACTAGAATTATTTTGGTATTAAATTTGTGCAGTACTTACCATGTAATAGTTGGTCTTGGTGACCCAGTAATTGTACACTGGAATTCTGCATTATGATTTTGAATTGCATTTACATTTCGCAGGGGCTTCACAATTTCTGGCGGTTTAGCGGCTGAAAGAACAAACAAAATAATTATTTATCTACTAAAACTTGGGATGGAACAACAATGCTATTTTTAATTCTTCTCTTAAAGGGACATAAAATAATTACAAACCATAACAGTGGTGATACACACTTCACACGCATATCTTACTTTTACGTATATAATGACTTTTGCTACAAGAATTTAATGTACGAATTTATGTAATTAAAAAGAAAAAAATATGAGCATCAGTGATGTTCTTATATTTGTGAGAAATATAATACGTGAAGGGAAGAAAAAAATCTAACAAGTTCTTTTTTAGTTTGTCTGCTCCAGCTTTAAAAATATAAACAAAATATACATAATTTTAGTAAAATACCTTTAGCTTTCGGAATACAATATTAATCATTTCTGTTTAATACTGTTCCCGTACATCGGGTGAAAAATCAGACGTTTTCAAATGCCTATTCATCTTATGTGTTTATAATTTGTTATTATTAAAACATTATTTTATTAAATTAATCATATTTGTTATAATATTAATATTATTTGTTATTATTAAAACATTATATATATATCAGTCTTCCATGGAACTGTGAACATTTAATATTATTATAATACAGCCAGCATAACCACTTAAAAGTGATATCGTTTGTGTCATCTAGAAACTGTAATTTTTATTTATTTGGAGTTGTACTTAACACACCATGCCATGCAGACATTTTAAAAACTAAATCATAGTAATAGTGTTCATACTGGATAAAGAGTATCACTCCATGTCACAAAAGCTCATACAAAGGAAAAATTTTCAATTACTTTAAATTTTATCATTTCGAAATTATTTCAATTCTATTGCTAAAATATTGCGTATATTATACATACCTTGGGGATCTTTGATCTTCACAGAAGTTGATGCTGTGGACGGTTCACTTATCCCAGCTACATTCTGTGCAAACACTCTGAATTCGTACTGTCGCCCTTCGATAAGATTTGAAATGTTTATCTGTGTTGGCATACAGATAGCAACATTAACTCTCTGCCAGGTTTCACTGCCCGCTTCACGTTTGTCGATCCAGTAGCCTTGAATTTTAGTTCCTCCATCAGATTCTGGTTTGTCCCATTGCAGATTGACAAAATCTCCGCCCACTTCAGTGACTTTAGGCGTACCAGGAGGCGAAGGAGGATCTTCAGAACAAACAAAATATGTGTTTGTTGCATATATCTATTAAATGCGTTATATAAATGTACCAAAATCCATGCATTTATTTATCAACAATGTAAAACAGTGTTCATAATAAGTCTCACAGCATATGCATTAAAACACAATTCTCGCTAAATACGAAAAGAATATTATCACAAAGACGGTATCATAGAAGAAAATTTGCATTATATTCGATCTTAAATAACGTAATGTAGCTAAACATTAACACTTACCGAATGGTGCCTTTGCTTTAATTGGGTTGGTGCCTTCTAATGGTGGACCCATTCCGTTATCATTAACAGCCATGATTCTGAAGAGGTACTCTTGGCCTTCTGTCAGACCCTGTACTGTAAAAACTGTTTCTTTGCAGAAACTTGACACAATAATCCAGTGTGTTGAAGTAATGTCGCGCCTTTCCACCACGTAGTGCGTAATACGAAGGCCACCGTCATATTTCGGAGGCTTCCAGTTGAGCGTGCACGTGTTTTTGGAAATGTCTGACACATCTAGTGGTCCTATGGGTGGTCCAGGGAGGCCTAAAAGAAAAATTAATCTCATGTTATAAATGTAACTATGTATTTTACAAGTAAATGTCTCTATAATTATCATTTTTTGTTTATATTAATTCGATCGAAATGACTGACAAAATATGAAATGAGTAATTAATATGTAACAAGTTGGCTTCATTAATAATAATATGTTGGCCAATTATTCAATTTCCGCGAAAGGAGTCCAGTTAAAACTCAAGTGATTACTCAATTTTAATAAGAGATTTACAATTTGGCAAGTTTGATAGTGTGAGCCACAACACCATTACGCTACACAAAGTTTCGGTTTTGCTTTTTCGATACATCTAATAAAAATTGTGTAAATATCAGTCTTTAATAGTTACTAGATATTAGGTTTCTATTGTTGTTGTATAGTGATCATAATTTCTGCAGAGATACGTGGATGTGAAACACAAATATTTATTTTTAAGCTCCAAATTTTGGCGTAAAAACACCGTACGTGAGTTGACTGCCAAGCATGAGATTTAGCTTCAAGAAATGATTTAAAACTTATGTAGGTATATAGATTCTTGAAAATCAAACTTTACTGAAAGACATGTGGTACCATAGACTGGAAAATATATCGACTTTCGGTTTAAAAGAAAAAATTACCATACGTGTTCAGGAAACACCTGTAATTCGTCCTGAAATAGGTGGCAGGAAATAATGACCACGTATGATGTCTGTTAAATTGGTGCTGTTTAAAGTAAATTATTAAGTTTGATTTATATTTCTCTTTATAAAACTGAAGCCAGGTATACGTACGGCTGCCAAAATATGTATAGTTTCAGAATATTAAAATGTTGGTTCACAGTGATGCAATATAGCCGACTTTTCATTTCATAATTGATAATTTTCCATGATATGAAGGTCTGTTAATATCGAAGATAAATATTGTTCATTCTCTGTTTGTTATTATTTGACTGGGATATAATTCAGTTGCATGAAACACTCATGTGATAGGGGATAAAGCTGATTTGAAAATTAAAACCTTTTTGAGTTAAGGTAGTAAAAATAAAATAAAGTTAAATCTAAATTAAATTATTCAACCTAAATATTAACGGAATGTAATCAATTCTTGTAAAGGTTAACTTAAATAAATTTATAAAGTTTGAAATTCTGTATTTGTCGTCAACATAATATGTTAATAAAAGTGCATTTTTCACGTACGTCATAATTTTCATATCTGCACATTTGTGCTTAGAATTTTTATTGTGAGCTGAAATGTATCTTTCTGTTTTCATTTATATTTATCGCAAAATAAAACTATTAGGAAATAAATTTTTGTATCTGTAACTTCACATTATTTGTGAAAAAAATAATTTTTTCCCCTCGTTTATGAAATAAGAGACCGAATAAATATCTTGGTCAACATATTATACGCTGCTAAAGATAAGGTTGGGGTGATTTACTCTCCAAATTTTAAAACAAAAAATGTTTTTGACTATATTCTTTACAAAAGTTAGTATAGTATTATGAAATATTGGTGTAAAATTTTAATTAACCTACTGAAGTTAACACGAGGTTCTTTATTTAAACTTTGTCAGCGAAATTTCTAATTTTTGTTTTATTTGTATAAATGCAGGCTATGGCAACATTATATAGCAATTAAGATATAAAACTCTTAGAGCTTAAAATATTGAAAAAAGTTTATTTATGAAACTAAAGCTATGAATGTAAAACTGTTAGAATGTCAAACTAGTGGATTAGCGTGTCAGAGAAGCTTTGCTTTTATCGTAGAGTTATTAATGAAACTCACTGTTCACGTACTAAGATGTGTACTTTGAAAATTTGTTTAAAATCTGTATTATCTCTTATTATAATATAAATTATGTTAGTTTTGAAAAAAATTCCATTTAAAAGAGTTTTCTTTCTTGAGTGGAGGGAAGTTACGTTTATGTCAAAGATCTACAACACCCTTAAAGATAGATATAATTATAGTTTAAATATAAACAAGCATAGGCTTTCTTAACTAGCAAAGGTATCATACTTTAGTGTACTGTTTGAGAAATTTACCAAATATATGCTGATTAAGTGAAATTTCAAAACAAACAATATATGTAGAAAGTTAACCTGAAATTTTACGTCGTCTTCTCAATACTGGCAATAGAGTCCGCTCACCAGCTTTTTGTCCCTGTTCGCCATATATCATACTGCCATAGGGACTAAGAGCAAGTGAAAGAAATGTACTTATACAAATGTGTGTGCCAAATATAATTTTAATCATTTAATTTAAAGTTTGATTATTTGTGTTTAAAAATTGCGACTGAAAATAAATTGGCGCCAGAAAATTGAAAATGTTGAAATTGAGCTCAAACAAAAAAAAAAGTGTTCAGAAATATATAATTGTATAGAAATAGTTTTTTCTGCTAAGTCTTATAAATACACATAATTTTTATGGAAATGTTCACAATTCAGATAAAAACATAGTGGATTTATAGTATTATAAAACGCAATCATATTGAAATTGATAAATTACCTGTTATATAAACTGTGAAAGATGCAGACACACTTCCGCTGTCATTCTTCACCGACAAAGTATAAACACCTGCATCAGTTTTTGTTATTTCCTTAATGAAGATGATGAGGTACTCATCAAATACCGTGTACTTAATATGTGTTGATTCGTCAATTTTCTTGCCATCTTTGCTAAGTGTAACTTCCATCGGCTGATCTCCAGAGTAATAGATCTTGATCTTCGTATTATCCCCTTCGGGCAAATAAAGATCTCCAGGCATTCTATCAATCCTTGGTGGCGCCCCAATTCTTACCCTAGCTGAAGTCGTCACATAACCTAGAGAGTTGCTTGCTTCACATACATAGTCACCATCATCTATTCCCATCACTTCACTAATAGTAAGCTTGAATACACCGTTCTTCTGTTCAGTGTAAAACCTACCCCCCAGAGTCAACTCCCGTCCATTCTTCAACCACCTGGCCGTGGGTTTTGGTTTACCACTTGCTTCGCATTCAAGTACCACAGGTGCTCCTAACGGCGCACCAACGTTCGACAGTGGCCTAACGAACTCAGGTTTCTCCCCGCCTTCAATTTCACAAATCTTAACGGGAGTAGTACAAGAGCTTGGTTCACTTTTGCCCACAGCGTTCACAGCAAAAATTCTAAACTCATAGTCTGCTTGCTCAACTAAATTAAGCACGGTATAACTACAATCTAAAACATTATATTCGTTGCACTTGACCCAAGTTCCAGCTCCGGATTCACGTTTTTCTACTATGTAGCCCGTGATGCGGCTGCCACCGTCGGAAACTGGCGGCTCCCATTGAAGGTCCACATAGCTTCTGCCCACTTTAATGACTTTGGGTGTTCCTGGAGGCGAAGGTACGTTTGATTTGCTCTTCAGTTTGAGCTTAGATGATGGAGGTGACGGTTTGCTGAAACCAGCTGCGTTTTTAGCTCTCACGCGGAACTCGTACTCACGTCCTTGCAGCAAACTGTGTACGTTGTGAGTGGTATCTTTCACAAGGTAATCATTGGCAACTCGCCACTCGGCCTCGGACACATCTCTGAAACATAAGAGAAGCCACAAAAGCGTGAGTAGATAAAATTAATAAAATTGAAAGTGGTTTTAAAGGCTGTTCACGATAAAGTGAGCACTTTTGAAATCAACCTTAGAAAAATGTCACTGTCTTTAACTGCATGTATTTAAATGGGCGCGCTGAATGGCATACGCCCAGTTAAGTTGTTGGTAACGACGGATGTAAAGGAGTTCTGTATATTAACCTCGAATACAAAGTGTTAGGTAACCATTTGTGCTAACTTAAATTATGTCTTGCGCTTTATGTGTTTTTAAAGCAGCGAAGGGTAAAAATAAGCAGATTTTTTAAATATTTACTTTTCTGATAATTTTACAGTTCCACTTGACCGACGCGTGACTGAAGTGATGAGGCCCATGGTAATGTCAATTTTACATAAGGCGGAAGAATACACAACGTGCGTACAAGTAGATCTTAAGCAGGGCTTTAAAACGTGCTCATTTTACCGTGGACAGCCTATAGAAGTGTAAGATTTTATAAATTAAATAAATCTGGTAATAGTTATTTATAAATATTATAAGATCAAAATCTGTATAAAATTATTTTACTACCGTCTAATTTTCTTTGTTATTTATGCTTGAAAAGTTACTTCACCTGTACTCAATTTTGTAGCCTTGAATCCTAGCTCCACCGTCAGATCGTGGTCTGTCCCACGTCAGTGTAATATCTGTTGTATCCCAGTCAGAGATACGTGGCTGTCCTGGCGGATCTGGCACAGTAAATGCAAATTTGGCAGTAATTGGTTCGTCCAATTCAAGAGGATCGCTCACGCCGTACTGATTCTCTGCTCGTATTCGGAAGCTGTACTTTCTGTTTGGTTCTAAACCAATGACATCATAATGAGTGCTTCGTACGAAACTGCTGACTTTAACCCATAACTGTAACAAAAGAGAAAGTTTATTAGACATGTGGAATCTACATGTTAAAATATTGGTTATTGGCACTGTGTGTTTACTGTAAATTAAATTGAGATGCATTCCAACAACCCAGAGTAGGCCGAGCGGAGAGAAGTATTCCTTTGTCTGCAGTGTATCCTAGAATGAGTGATGATTTGTTGCACTACTAGCAGCATGTAATTTGTTAGTTCAACTAAACTACAAATAAAATACATAGGTGTAAATCTGAAATCGAATGATTAAAGTAGAAAATAACTAATTGTGACAACGTGTGATCTAGCACTACTTTCAGACAGCAAAGTCTCGATTTTAAACCCCGAAAAAGCCATCAATTTATGTACTATTTGTGTTGTAATATTAGGGTATCTTCAACCTTAGAAGCTCACACTCAACATCCCAACATATAAGCGGGATCATTTACAAAAAAAATGTCAAATTCTAATCGAACTCACTACCATGTAGCTGACAAAGAAATCGAGATGCTCAGTTTAGTGTTAAAATTTTGACAATTGTTCGCTGATACACAATTGAAGTTTTTTTTGTTACTACAGAGATATTGAACGAGGTGATGCAGTGCTAAGACTCTGAATTCGCGTTTGAGAGAACCCGTATTCGATCCCTGTCCCGACATACTGATTTCGGTTTTCCAATGTTTGCCCAAATCACGTTAGACGGATGTTGGGGGATCTTCCATAACAAAGGCCAGAATCGATTCCTTCAACTTATCCGATAATCAGCACTGCGTGTTATGTCGCGTCCCGCTGCCGAAGAGACGTCAATACTAACATAAAAATATTATATTACTCGCTATGTTGTCCACGCTATAAAGGAATACACTCTAAATTCGAATCAGTGGGAAATCACTGATTCGCAGTAAAATTTAACCACTTAAATACGTGAAAATGGCTCCACTTAGAACCAGAGGAAAACCACCTATTGTTTCAGTGAAAAAGTTCCACTAATTGAATTAGTGACATGAAATTATTTCACTGATTGAATAAGTGACGACCGACTACACTGGCGAATTATATATTTTTTTTGTTGAATGTAGCCAAATAATTACGTGAAATAAACTTACCTACGATAGTTTACTATTTATATGGCGCAATATACCGTAATTTAAAAAAGTAACATTATTCTCACACGTGGCCGGGATTGAACTCACACACCCTTAAACTCGTAGCTGTTATCTATCATCTGCACTTCCACGCCCATTTTAATAATTGGAGGAAAATAAATATCTTATATTATTGCCGCGAAAACGTGAAGATTTAAATTTTCTTTTTTTGTTTAGTTGGTTCCGTTAGGATTGTTAAAACGAATAGTTTGTATGAGTGCACTCTCCTCATCTTATTATATGCAGTTTAAACCTTCAAGCAGAGCTCTGTGACGATTAAATGAAAACGAAATGAGAGCCGTAATAAAGGAATGAAAGGCTTGTGTTCCGAATACCTCAAAAAATAGCGTTTTGAAAGACGAAGCACATTTTAGAAAGTATTTTGTGTTGGTTTTATTAGTTTATTCGTTGTTATTAGCTTGAAACACCATGATCAGCGGCCATTTTTAAACGTTGTTTGACTGCCATTTTTACAGGCTGTTTAACTGATACATCAGTCAAAAATAAACCACTGAGTAAACAGTGGAAAAAATTACTGATGAGTCAGTGGACAATATCACTGAATCAATAAGTGAAGGAAATCTGGTATTTTTCACTGATTCATCAATTAAAACCACTGAAGTTACTGTTGTCAGATACTGATTGAACCAGCGAAATTCTCACTGATTCAGATTTAGAGTATATATTACGAAAATAAACTACTTGAATATCAGAATACCACAAATTTTGGCATTTGGTACAGCATATACTCTAACAAATCGTCAAATAGTAAGTTCTCTACGAATTAAACAAGGCATACAATACCAGCATATCTTCTCCAAAACCTGTAATACTTAGAAACTAATAATTTCTGAATAAATATATAAAATGTATTCAAGTTCAAATTATAGCTTATATCTTGCCCAAGAAAAATTACGTTTCGCATTCAAATTGCAGAACTCTCTCGTACTTTGTCTTGAGGAAATTATTTTCACTGATATTTCCTGTCGCTGAGCAATTAGTTCGCACGGCGTTATCTGCGCATTGTGGGGACCATGAAATTTTAAACTGTATATCTGGTTGTCATTTTTTGTGTAGTATTCGAGAGGAAGTGTTGTGCATTTTTTTTTTTAATCATCTCTACAATAATTTATTACACAAAAAGTATTTTTTTCTAATCTCTTTCAATGTTCGAGCAGTGTTTTTCAAGTGAGACTCTAAATTATTTCTGTCCACCATGTTTTCCAATGCTCGCTAGTTGGTTTTCAGTTTTTTTTTTTAATTCGAATACTGGTGCAGTTTATTTAAGATTCTAAATAAATAACCAGAATATATTAATAAAATTAAACATGTTAATAATAGAGAAAATACTATTGCTTGTCAGCGTAAAAAGTAAAATGTTATTCGTCAGCTAAATAATATACGGAATATATATGCAAACAAATATCAGAGATTTCTTCTCACCCCAGATGATGGATCCAACTTCTCTACCACATAGTTTGTGATAGGAGAACCTCCATCATCAAGAGGCGCCCTCCAAGACAGCGAACATGTTTCTGGGGTTATATCAGATACATCGAGAGGGCCTTGTGGTGGTAAAGGTTTATCTAAAACAATAAACAATTATATTACTGCAATTTACTAAAATTCTGGTATTGAAAAAAAATAGTTTTTAAATACATTAAATAAATGATAGTAGAAAAATAGCGCATCACTGTCGCACACGATTGAATTAGCAATATAGCCACGATATATTTCCTCGATTTAGGTGATTATAATCGTGTGTGGATATTTTTTCAAAGCAGCATTTAAAACATGATTCATTAAAATATGAATATAATGCGATAGAATTTTAATTTAAATCTCACATAGCAAAGACAACGAAATATGAAATTTACATGGATATATTTTCAATCAGCATTTCAACCACAATTTAGACACTCATTGAAATATGTATAATAGAAGAGAGACATTTAATGTGCCACATAGCAACTATAAATAATTATGGAATTTGAACGATGTACGTATTTTTAAAACAGTATTTAAACCCTTATTAAAAACAGATATGTATAAAATGCATTGGGAAATCACTGTAAACCTCAAATAACCATAACAAATAAATATGAACATAAATCAATAAAAATTGTTTTTTTTTTTCTTACCAACAACAAGCACTTTGCAAGAAGCAGTGTCGGACCCTTCTGAATTAACCAGATGAATAGTGTACGTGCCCAAGTCAGTTCGTCTCGCACATTTGTTGATGAATACGGTAGCTGTATTACTCGTTTCAAACTTAATCCTATCCCCTGGGTACACATCTTCGCCGTTTATTGTCCAGCTTGGTTTTGGCTGAGGATTGCCAGTGAACGGGACAGTAATTGTAAACTCTTCACCCGCTATTACCGTCATGTCACGTATGCTAAGGTCACTTGTAATCTTCGGAGCACCTGAAAACATATTTGTATTAGTCGAAATACGAAAAACTGCCTTGAAATTAAAGTTGGTTTAGTACATTTAAAACAAAATGCAAGGAATAAAAACTGTTATTATGTACTTGGTGGCGGTCTACAGAAGATGGAATCAGATGAAGAGCTCCACGGGCCTTGCCCTGCTGCATTAATGGCTGCCACACGGAATTCGTACTCGTGGTTTTCAATGAGACCGGGAACTCTGAAACATACATTAATTCTGTAGGTGTGGTGTCGCAGAGTTAAAATTTTATTTGCAAGAAACCCCAATAATACAGCGTTGAGTATATTGTCATCAGACACATTTGACATGACTAAATGTATGATGACTAATTTATGATTTTTAATCATTATGTAAGGACCGTGCCTAATAGCGCACACTTTCCTGTAATTTTTTTGTTGCCCAGTTGAGAATTTGGTGTAATGAAATACATTTTAATTAAATTCGGTTACTTGATGCCGATTTTGGTGATATAAACTTCAACCAAAAACCTAAGTGTCAGAAATGATACTCTTAATCCCTGTATTGAGGCAAAAACCGCCATTTATTTGCAGTTATTTTCTATTAAATTAAGATTTCTGAACTTTCTAGGAATGAGGCTATAAATCAATGTTACAAAAGGCTTCGACAGCAAATAAGGACGTATTTTTTATGCTCAAAAAGACCCCGGGGTATACATTTATCTTTAACAGGAATGCCAAAAAACCGAATTTCATTAACATGTATTACCCTATACCAAATTCTCAACAAGAAAACAGTTGCAAGAAACGTGAATGTACAGCAATAGTAGGTGTATGCTGCAACTTAGCAACAATAGGCAAAATATCTTACCGTGGGTGAATTATCAGTACTGTGATATATTTGGAATTATGAGTGATTTGTATGAGAGTTATAGCCTAAAGATTTTTAATGAAAAGGAAATAATTTTAATAGGCCACTTCAAACAAGTGTTTCAAAAAGTGACACGAGAATAACGCAGACGCTCCAACAACACATTCTAAAATTATACATCTGCTACCACCGTTTTATGAAAATATCATACGTGTTTTCCTTATGTGAAGTTTGTGCAAACTAATAAGGAGAGGGCAGAAATATATTCTATATGAAAGGAAATGTGGTTTGAATGTTTACTGAAGGAATTTTATATCATAAAATGTTTATAAAGAGGACAAAGGCAAACTAAATTCTGGTTCCGACGAATGCATTTTACAAATGAAACAGTGTTTTTAGGAAATTCATAAAGTGTGCTCCATTCTGAGAAAAACGAGTATCAAATCTTATCTGCAGGTGATAAGAGATTTTTAACATTGGCCCTCATGGCAGCCAATTCAACTATCTGAGCCTTCACAAGTTTATCTATAATGAGGGAAGACGAGTCAGATCTTAAAGATGATATAGCTCTAATGGGGTACGAACGGAACTGAAAATTCCATGGGAACCTCTGCTAACAGAAGAGAAAGCGGTTAGGAAGATAAAAAACATTGAAGAGAGGCGTAAGACAAATAAATAAGGCAATTGACATGAAACCAATAGTGAAAATAAATACTGCAATTAATACAAAATTAATATAAAACAAACCTAATATGTTCTACAGTTAGTACCTCATAGTGCAGAACAGTTTATGATACTTAGGTTACTCAGATAGCACCGGGCTCCAAATTATTTCTTCAAAATGAATGTGTTTTTAGGTACAGTACTTCTTTATGTTCTTCCGTTAACTTTAACTTGCCTTGATCTAGATTTTTTTAGCTAAATTTATTTTCAAAAAAATGCGTTATTAAATTGGGTGGTATATTTCAATGAGTTGTTGCCTACAGTCAAAAAGAAGAAAACACAGTGAGTAATAAATAAATTCGCTATTAATTTATTGTGATTTTTTAATTTATTTAACATACCATAACAATTTTTATTTTATTTTATGCAGGTATGACTAAGCCTGACCAACTAAGAAAATGTTGGACATTCGTGAGTGTGTACACACAGTATAAAATTGTGTCTGCACTGGCCGAAATATGCACATTTAAGTGATCGGCACAGTCATGGTAAATCTCACACAGATGAAAATTATTGTTGCAATACATCTCAAATTTACCTTCAGGGGTTTTTATATTTTTGCAACTATATTTCAGTGTTATTCTATTTTAGTACAGAAACGTTTCTGTGCAAAACTATTGAAGGAGGCCTACGTAAGAAAATATTTTACTTTGCAGTCAATTTAAATACAGAAATGAGAGTATTTTAAATACTGAGGAAAATAATATTTTAGAAACTATCGACGAATGCACTTACTTGTAAACTAAATCGAGTATGTGTACATGTGAAGCTTTCGTCCACTTGTCTTCACTAATAAGTCTTTTCTCAACCACATAACCCGTTATGGGGGAGCCTCCATCATGGCGAGGTTTGGTCCACGCAATGGTGATTGAATCTTCTGAAGAATCAATGCCTCGAGGAGCACCAGGGGCACCTGGTGGATCTGCAAATACGAATTTCACTTTAATGACGATCACTTTTGCAGTGTGTTTAATAAAGGCGACAGTCTCGCGAGATTTATTTGCAGGTGCAATATAAATCTTTAGGTGAAGATAGTAAGTCTAATAAACTACATTATTTTATATTTGAACAAAATTCTGTTCAAATAGTGGACATTATTTGTAAGGACTCTTTCCTCACACAAAAAAAAAAAACACAATTAATCTCACAGTTTTTGCCTAATTTAATGTCCAAATCTCAATACAGTGTTTTTGGTTGTGCAAAAAAATTAACAAAAGCATGTACATAAAATCTAACAAGTAAGATTAAAACGTCATGTCTAAGTTCACTATAATGTATGCGTAGCAAAATCAATTTTGCAAAATATCGTAGACTACTGTAAATAAAAAATACGAACAATTTCCTTATTCCGAGCAATAATTAAAAATTGCGGAAACATTTCACAAGCGTGATTTCAAATATTATTTGGGGTTACTCATGTCATCTTATTTCGAAGTGAATTATCTCATTTCGGTAACTGAGTTGGGTTTTGTTATTATTACGTCCCAAAAATACTAATAAAAGTGATTCCGACATATCATGACGTAAGAAAATATATGA
Organism: Dryococelus australis; assembly: GCA_029891345.1. NCBI lineage: Eukaryota > Metazoa > Arthropoda > Insecta > Phasmatodea > Phasmatidae > Dryococelus > Dryococelus australis. The sequence goes on along the minus strand of CM057009.1, from coordinate 211,975,187 downwards.
TCTGATTTTTGTGCGAAAACAATTTTTCTTGTAAGTAATGTCTACATGTTGAAAAGTATTATGCACAAATATAAAATTATGAATTTTATTGTTACCAGCTCCCTGAGGACTGTCTTATTTCAGTAATATCTCACATTTTGGCTAATACTGTGTAACACCTCTGGTAATTTCTCCCTTCACAGCTAACAAAATATTTAATAATATTTTAACCATATTTTATATGTATATATATATATATACAACACACACACATTTTGATTGGCAATGCACCCATAACAAACACGGATATTTATTTCACAAAGGTTTCAAATATTTTTTTTTTTTTTTAATTGCATTGTCAGCATTAGGCTTTCCTATTCCATTGAACTTCATATTTTGTCAGCTTTACTTGCTTACGTCATTAGTAACGTGACTAAAAACGGCAATGTCAGGATTGCGTGTACATGCTGTTAAAGATTTGAATGAGATATATTTATAAGTATTACACTAGTTTGCAATTTTTATTCGTATTAGTATAACATTGGTCAGAATATTATTGGTGCTGGTTTTGCATGGGATTGATATGCTAAAGGCATCAAGATATTATGCCCAGTGACAAAATCCTGAGTCTAGCAATAGTTAGGTTTAGAACCGTCATCAGTTGAGCCTCACTTCTCCATGAGCATGATGCCTTAACGATGATATTTACTGCAGACTCTTAAATAAACTATAGGCTGAATAAATCACATGAAAATACATAGTCTCACAAATTCCAAAGAGTGTTGCAAATTGCATTATAATACAAGTGGTTGAAATCAAGTGTATATCACTGTACACTCTAAGAAGTTCAGATTATACGGAACAAATGAATTTACTTTTATGCTTTTGTAAAATTATTTTGTTTCGATTCTTATAAATAAGAAAAATATTAATCATTGATGGGCTTGTGGTTTTCAAAATGGAAGTGAAGTCGCAAAATTGTGCCCAGAATTGCCATTTCATTTCTAACTCAGCAATAAGTCTGTCATATGCTGGAGGTTAGATGCGAACCGTTGCCTACCTGGTCTCATTGTCACATGTTAGTGGCAGCTTAGAATATCTGTCGTGTTCGACATGACCAACCTGTGATTTCTAGTGCAGCTCTACTGCAATGCGCCAAAATTACGGGATTGTATTAGCTTGTAGTTTAATAATGTTTTGGAAATCCAATAATTACTACAAATTCATGCCTACTTAATAGTAAGGGAAAACGGTATAAACTTCTTATGATTATCGGTATATCAGGCATATCTCTTAACAGTGCGAACTAGTAAATGTGTGTAGTTAAAAGTTTTTTTGTGTTGTCCAAAACTTCTAAATATCTGACTAGAACATTTTTGGAACACGATTTAAAATGTTTGGTAAATGAGATAACAATATATACTGCAGTCTTTCGCGGCCATCGTCAGTATTCCCTAGGTTTGAAGGATTGAGCCACTTCCCAGGTTGACATTCTTTCGATGTTTCGGAAGTCATTGGAGCTGCCATAATCACGTAGTAGTGCCATCTCACCTCATGAAAAGATGTACGTATGCTCTATATAATTTAGAAGTATATTTTCGATTCATGTTCTTGATTCCACCTCAGTTGACTATCCTATTGTTCTTAGACTGTAAACTAGAATATTGAGTATACTGCAGAGCTGGTTGACCACTGTGTTGTTTTATGTTGTTGCAGAATGTACCTGGTGGTTACGTTGATCTCTGCACTGAAAAAAAACATATTTTGTTGCGGTCACAAAGTGCTTCGATGGTATTCACAGTGACAAATTTTTTTGTGGTGAACACCAAATGTTTTATTTGTCACCAGTAAAATTTTTTAGCCACTGAAAATATATTCTGTGCTGGCTAAAATATATTTTGTGTTCACCTCAAAAAAAATTTTGCAGGATTTATACCAACAAAACACATTATGGCCGCCAAAAACTCTTTTCGGTGTGCGAGGACACATCCTCGTAAATTAATCATTTTTCCTTAGGGTGAAGCTTAACTCATCCAAGAATTCAAAGTAAAATCATTCCTGTCCCTTTTGAAACATAAACGATATTATTTAAAACAAATCGTTACCAAAGGCAATCTGCGCAGAAGACAACATGTCTGTAGTCCACCATCTTTTATTTGCCTCCAAGTGGTCCTTAAGGACACTGCAATGCTAATAGTGACCTCAAATGTAGAATGACATATTTGGATGTTATAATCTTGTGTTCATTGCCATACATAACCTGATGCACCTATCAAGCGGTCTCTGATGTGACGATGGGTGCAAGTAATTTGTCTGTGTGATGCATGGACTTCGTTTGTCCATGCATTAACACATCTTGCCTGATTGGCGGGTCCACAGTTCACACAATGGGTTGTCGTACCGACCAACCAGTGTAGTGCAATCCCATTATAAGCTCTCATCCAAGTGGGTCCGAACACCGATTTTGCACTTTCTATCGAGGACCTTGCAACATCGGTTGTCACACATACTGGACAGCAACATTCACTGTCCGTCACTGCCCATGCAGTTGCATTTTATCTCCCCTTGTATCAAACGTGGAACCTTTCATGACTGTTTCTTCTAGACATCACTGTTTCCTTCATGACATCATTAACCCAGCACTATTATGATTTATTCAGGTCATTGTGTATTATTTATAGGTAAGCTATATTGTTCGTGTGATATTTTTTTCTGTAATTTAACTTTCTCTCTTTAGTTGTGTATGTTAAGTTCATCCTTAGGAAATATTTCATATTAGTATTTAAAACATGGAGAATTCAATGTTACATGTGATTGTTCGGAAACTACTAGCTTAAATGTACAGAGTAAGTGTGACACATGTTAAAGGTCACAATGACATGAAAACTGTACAAAATTTTTAGTGTATATGCAGATGTGACAATACGATTTATGGATAATTAATTGTTTGCATTTTTTTAGGATATGGCCTATCGTGGCAAAAGTACACAGTAATGCGTTTAGCTCATGGGATGCAGATGAAACTTCAGAACAGACAGTGCATTCCTGGTTTGTAATGTTCCCTGTTGAAAACCAGATACTTTAAAATGAAAAACCGAGATAATGCCTGCCAGTATGGGTAACGATGTTGTGAAGGCATGCGTGGAAGCAAATCTACTCACTATAATCAGGGAATCTTTCCAACATTTCCTTTTAAACAATTTCCGATCGTCTATCGAAAATATGTAAATTGATGAATGAACAATTGAGTACCACATTCACTGACAGAAAATCACAAAGAGCAGCAGGTGAGTAAGTGAATTACAATATTGATTTATCTAAATAATGAGCCCCTGCTCGACATCATAATGTGTGATGAGAAGTAGATCTTGCAAAATAAATTCAAGCAAAGTGGTCAGTACTTGGAAGTTGATTAAAATCTACAGCTGATGCTACACAATAATTTACAGTTAGTGTGTTTAACAGTATTAGGTGTTTTCTATTAAAAGTTCTTACCACCTAGTGTAATCATTACCATTGTACCACACTGTATAAAAGTTCACGAACTGCACTGGAAAATGCGTAAAGAAAACTACCATTGTTTGCCAAAAGGAAGGGTTCTCTGCTCTTGGCAGATTAAACCCAATCCAACATCGCAGAAATTTTGAAACAAGCTGAGGGATGTGATGAGGATCGCTTACTGGTCTATTTAAGAGGAATAACCATTGTGATACAGGATAAAGCCTATTCCAGCTGTTCTAACACTAGGAAGCGTGTCATTGTCCAAAATGTGTAAATACATGCCAGAGTTCATACTTTCATTAGTTAAAACTAATAGTAAAGCTCACACCAAGATAAACAACCCTGATTCAGTACATTACCATCACCAAATTTCGCTGTCGACACTTCCCACATAGGTAAACATAATTTTCCGGGCATACACCAAGTCCTCACATATCCATCCAGTATAATTTACCATGACTCATCACTATGTAAAACTTTCGTCTACACTTTAAAGTACCATTGTCTTGTTCGCAAAACTCAAAACAATTTCAGTTGCTTCAGAATGGGATAAGTACTTTACTGGCTGCAGTTTGACCATGAAAACCAAGTGTTACCACCTCCCAAAGGTCAGTGCTTTGGTGGATTCCAGAACAATGTTAAAACACCACCAGCAAATCCATCTGTATTCAAGTTTTCGGACTGACCAAAATTGTTCAGAAATCGAACAATGACCATCGCTGTATCGAACTCTGTGTTGTTGCAGAGCCACAGTCTATATTGGCCTCTGTTTGGGAGATACAACGGGAAGTCCTCGGTAGATAATAACATAGCTGCCTATTAACTGGTTCGAATAATGCTATTCATATTTTGCCAGTCAGAATTGGTTTCTTGGGCCTATTATAACGATGCTTGGGGCCAGTCCTTCCATGGCATTTCTTCATGACATTAACATCGATAAAAGTGGAGTGAAGCACATTTTACAACTGAGGGACGTCTAAGTTGTGAAGCACATTTTACAACTGAGGGACGTCTAAGTTATTCTTCAGATTTATCGACCCATAGAGTAGTTACCGTTCAAATGCATACATCTTAATTAGTTAACTTATTATAACAACAAACAGGTGTACGATGTACGTATGTAGTATCCTACTGGAAAAGTTCACTGGGAGAAAATGAGTGTCCTGTGATTTTGGCTTCACAGATAATATTTTTCTCGAATATATATAAAATGTTACACCCCACACACAAATTTATTACACCTCCTTCATTCGCTTTAAGATAGTTGCTGATTCCAATTTGAAACGTTTGTGCAACATACTTCAACAATGTTGCAACAAAGACAGACATGATACTGAATAAAACATAATGCAATCCGTTCGTTTTGTTGATAGAAAGCAGAGCTTTTGAGGATTTGTATAGAATCCTCACTTTGCAAGGCGCCGTGGTAGTGTATTGATTAGACAACTCTCCTTCCACCTAGGCGAACCCAAGTTCGATTCCCTGCGGCGCCACTCCCAGATTTTTGCAAGTGGGAATTGTGTCGGACGAAAGCCGCTGGTTTTCTCGAGGATCACACATTTCCCCCGCCCCTTTATTCCGGTGCTGCTCTATACTCACCTAGCCTCACCCCCATCGGCTCTCAAGACATAGATGTAAGAGCCATGCAAATATCATCACTCGCTCACTCCCTCACTTTGCAATACACTTATATTATATCATTTTGTAGCAGATAAGAGATTTTTATTAGTGTAGACCCAAACTGAGTCGTAAATATATGCAACATTTATTGCATTTCAGGATGATTGTGTATAATACTGAGATTCTAAAATTTACGTATTAATCACGCCTAATTCGAGAACATCTTACCAAATGGATGCCTGGCTCTTACTGGCTCAGCAAGTGTTGCTGGCTCAGATGTCCCGTACTGGTTTTCTGCCATTACTCTAAAGTCGTATTCACGGCCAATGACTAAGTTGCGAATCCTGCAAAATGGTGTTGTGATGTAACTGCTGACCTGTGAAGTGACACAGAAACATTTTAGTTCTAATTTCATACCGTATTTGCAATTTATCGGCATATTAAATGAAATTAATATGTTTAAGTTCATACCTTAGACCATGTCGGAGACCTTGGTTCTTTCTTTTCCACTACATAGTTAGTGATGTCAGCACCACCATTGTCCTTCGGCGGATTCCAGAACAACGTCAAAGCGTCACCAGAAAATTCATCTGCACGCAAATTTTCAGGTGGCCCAGGCCGGTCCAGAACTCGAACATTGACTGTTGCTGTATCGAACCCTGCATTGTTACGAAGCTGCAATCTGTATTGGCCACCATCCGACCTCTTTGAATTTTTCACTACTATACTTGCAGCATCATCTGTAAGCTGAAGAACATTTATTTCTTAAGTTAGAGCACGTTTTTTTTCAAATATTCAAAGTTACCAACTTAAAATATAATTTTTTTTATAACCTACTGGCTTTGGACACATGAGCATGTCTGTCTGGGATGGAAATCTTCCTCCAATAACTTTTGAATCCGTAAACAGAATTTTACCAAACTATAAACATACGGTACAGTACCTTTGTAAAGCTACCAGTATGTTATCATTCTCTACCACGCCATTTTCTTATTTAAAAAATGGTGGCCATTTTAATATTTAGGGTGTCATTCGATATCTCGGGAACATTTAATTAATTTAACCCCCATTCCACATTTCAACAGTTTAGCATGTAAATATGTAATTTATGAAGTTCTGTTGTTGCTGGTCTGCCATTTTTTTAAGACAGCGTTACATGAAAATATTAAGTTATTTGCATATCTCAAAAACTACCAACGATTCTCCCCAAATTTCACAGGTAGCTAATACTATGTTAGGCCATGTAACGATATACAACTTATATAAATATGGCACTTATTTTCAAATGGGGGTTTTCTGAAAATTTTACGTTCATTTGGTATACACATATTACATTCTTTGACAGTACTCAAGGGTCATGTCTTCTTTGATTAAATTAGTAGATTATCAGTTTATACGTGTTACAAAGTTAACTACTTCTTCTACAATTCTGGTAGGAATTCAGAGTCATTCTTTCCAAAGGGCCTAAGCATCGGAAAACACCACTAGTTAGGTAAGTTTTGCTAAAAAAGTAAGACCTCAAAGAAGCTATATTTATATATAAAGTAACTAATTTGAACATATGTTTACTTCATATGCCTTAACATGTGGGATGACTTAGATTAATTATATCGTATTATTTTTCACACATATCTGTTTTGAATTATCGCGAACAGTAATAAGATATTCTAAAATATTAATTAATCACCACTTAACTTCAATATACGAGCTTTCCGAAAAGCCCACATAAAACTTAGGTTTTCATCAAACTTTTCAATGTCATTATGTTTTTATTTTAAGTCAACTAATTGCAGCATAGCAGAGACCTAACTTAATGAATACTCCTTTCTGGTTGATACCCAAATTAGCCATCCAGTATATATTAAAAAAGAGGGCATTTTGTACTCAACTGTTTTCTGAAAAGAAATGTGTATTTCACCTTTGCTGCCACTAGAAGTCTAATTAAATTTACCTCAGTGAACTGAATGACACCGATGTATAATAAAATACACATCTGAGAGACAAATCGTTTTTTTTTTACTGTGAGGATAAGGTCATTCACTGCATTCAAAACACAGTTTAATTGTTAACTCATACTATATTAACTACAGCTATTTGCAAATTTTTTCATCAGATAAACATCATCATATTGTTTTCGATGTATACCATATCTATATTAAACACATTCGTTTATAAGCAATTTTTGTGGCTCATTTAACACTAACTTATTTTATAACTTTTATATTTGGAATTCTTTAATCAAGCCTACCTGTTGGAACACACGTGGATCCTTGTCGTCAAGGAGAGTGTCATTATTAAACCACGTGAGCACTGGTTTGGGAAATGCTACATAAGGAACGTGAATGGAGAAGTCTTCTCCTGCACGGACCGTTATGTCTCGCATTGCCCCAAGATCCATGCAGGGTTTGTTCGCTTGCTCTTCTATTAGAATGTTGTTACTCGGCCTACTTGGCTCTGATGGACCAACATCATTCACTGCTAAAATTCGGAACTGGTATTCTTCACCTTCCTTGAGATCTGGTACCTGTCAACAGATATATTATTCTTAGAATTATATTTTGTGACACATCATATTCCCTTTGAACAAGATTAGTATTTTAACTATTACTACTTTTTTCAAACTTGTGGGGATTATTTACATTACACAAGAAGACTTTAATTTTATTTGCCTAGTTTTGCTAAAGATTATATAATATATTTAGAAGACAATTGCATGTGTACAAATATTAAAGTAATGAGTTTAAAACACAAATAATTATCTTTAAAATAATTTTTATGCCTGAAACTGTAAATTGAAATTAATCAATAAATGACTATATAACGAAATAAGATAATTGTTTCGATAGTTACAATAAAACAAAATGAAAGAATAAAAAAATCAACTATAATTAATGAGATCTGTAGCTAAATTATATTGAGGATAAACTAATCATGTGTTAACCAATGATGAAAAGACAGTTCAAATTTACTTAGAAATTAATTAAATCTCCAGAAACCCAGAATCAGTTCATATCCAACAGGAATTAATAAATAAATCCAACGAATGAAATTAAAAGGAACACTGGTGTGTGTATTTAAATAGAATAAAATGATTTAAATAAAACAAGTATAACATTAATATTTCATGGAGCTGTACTAACTTAAAAAATATTCTACATTTGCTATATTATATAACTTCTGATCTTAAACTAACACGTCAACTAGTGTACATAGTTCACATACAAAATAAACGTTTAAATCTGCAAAAAATGTATAACCATTGATTGCCTATTACTGCAGAGTAACACATTGGTGAGGGAGAGTAATTGTACATATAAGTATAATATTATTATCTTTGTGTACTTACCTTATCATTATGATTTAACAAGCAATTTAAATATTTTCCGAAATCAATAGCTTATATATATTTTTTAATTAAAGAAAACTCTGGAAAATTATTTTTCTTAAGTTAATGTTAATGAATAATTATTTCCTTATATTTCTTTACACTTCAAATGACTAAATATTCAATGGTATACAGTTCTAAAATGTATAAAATATTTTTTAACGTTTATACCAGATAAATTATTATGCTCAAATACTGAATGTTTTTAACTGTTTTCGGTTATTATATTCAAGCAATGAACGTCTATATTGTCATTCTTCCTTTACAGTGTCATTTTATTAAATTCTCAAATATTGTTTTTGACATTTAGTTATAGTCTACAGTTTTATAGTAAGTTCTACATTTATGTAGGTCTGTTTCATTGCCAGCGCTAAAATGTCCATTAAAATTAACGTTTGAAAAAAATTAGTTTTCACACATTATTTAATACCAATTTAAATATTTATATAAGTTCAAAATAGTTGTTGAAGTGATTAATGACCAATTTTACATTTATATATATAACATTTGTAATTTCGTTTTGATTATTATTTTGGTTATTTTGCTTTAATTAATTTTACTTAAAATTATAAAGTCAGCGTCTATGACTATATTCCTACGAATTTCATGTTTTATTTTTGCTTAGTGGTGTTCGCAAAAATTAATTTCAACGTCCCCTCCTTTCAAGTAGTTGAATCAAATCAAATTCGAAAAATTTGAGCCCCCCTCCCCATTCCGAATTTTTTCCCTGCCTGTGAAATTTTATGTTACAGTAATATTTATTGATTACTCCAGTTTGGTTGAAATACATGACATAATATAATCCTGCAAATTTATGAGTATTCGATCATTAATGTTAGAAGCATAGCATTAAAGACGACTTGACTTATATTCCTTTATGGTGTTCTTTCATAGGTACTTGAAGGGTTTTATGATCCCAACTGCTTTTTTTTTAAACACTTATGAAGAAGACAAGCAGCGGAGACTACCATTTTAAAATCATATACTTTTATTATTTATTGGCCTCGATATATTTTTAATATCTTGGAAATACATCACGGGCTTATTCTGCAACTCTAAAACCTCAATACAAAATGCAATATAATACGCTTTTGTTCAACTCGTCTCTAAAATTCTCATAAGGAAGATTTCTCATATATGTTATCCTAAAAGTACACGAAGCATTGGTTCAAATTTTGCAGAAACAGGTTTGACATTATAAATACAAAACTCTCGATATTAAATAGCTCTCCAAAAGTTACTCCATTACAGATTCAAAATTTACATTTTACATCGAAGTACAAAAGTTCAGATATAAGTCCCAGAGAAAAAGAGAAAAATTTATTAAAATACACGCCTCAAAAAAATTGTTCATTTCTAGGGCTTCTCAGCCTCTGGGTTGCATACCCCCCAGAGCAAGGGTCGTCATAACAAACACCTGTGGTTGTGCGAAAGCTTGTGAATAGAAAATACTGACAAGGGGGAAAATATTTGTGCAGTTAAAAAGTGAGATGTAGAGCCATACAAGAACACTTCCCAATGGTTTACCGTCTATGGCATTTCGGAAAACGCTGGTTTTTTATTCACGCATCATGTATTAGTCGTCTCTGTGGGAACGCATACCCTGAGGAAATAAAAACATTTAACTTGTGACATCGGAATTGCATATCGCCAGGTTCCATTTCAAGTCTGTCTTTGGAACTTTGTTCGATTAAGATTTTAGGGAAAAATTGTGGGAAAAGTTCTAATGCAATAAAACATAAAGGCCCCTAAAACTTAGCCAAATTAAAAATTACATCATCACGTAGTCACAAAGGCTTAGTTACGAATTAGTGTGGGTGGTTTTCATTGTTGCTCGTATCAGCCCCATTTTAAGCAGGGGCAGGGGAGAACTAACACAGTGGTGAAATTTTCCTTAAGCACGGCCTTCGCGAGAATCAACCAAAAAATTTCTAACCCACATACTCGTGTTCCGGCTAATTGGTAGCGGATAAAATTATTTCATATTATTAATAAATATGGCAGCTTTGCATACATGCAATTAATAAAAATACAGTATATGTTATCAATATTGATAAATGGCGATCATCATGTAAATTGTGAGAAATTGGGAACTTTCGTTTAAGTAACTGCACTAGATTTTGCCCTGGATGAGAATGAGAAACAACTTTGAAATGTCCAAGCACAGCTGTTCGGGATCGAAGCAAAGGATTCCCAAAAACGAGTAACTGAATATATTTGCTTCCCATGGTGGCTGCATCAACCTGATTCTCATATTTGCCCTTGCAATCTCACTAGTCATTCTTTTCTCCATTTTCTCATTACAGTTATTCGTATTTGAGTAATCTCACAAATGTCATCGATACACACGTTTTTGTGTAATTCTATCACGTGTAAAGACGTAACATAAAATTAATTTTTTGATATCTTTCATATCTAATTTTTAAACTCATTTTGTTTATAAATTTTTATATTAAATGAAGAGTATAAGCATAACACATAACATACTATAGTTTTGCCTTTGGAGAGCATCCAAAAAAAAATTATTCTCCTTGCTAGGGGTAGAGTAACGAATTGCCGTTTTGACTAAACTATAGTAAAAACACCCATCTCAGATTGTGTTGATTATAACAGCTCTCAGAGTCATGCTAACTTATGCCATTATTTTTTAATGAGATGTACTGAACGCTCTTTGAAATATTGTAGTGCACCTAAAAACTGCAAATTTTAATTACGAAAGTGATACAAAGGAAATAATTACTATAAAAAGAGTGCCTAGCAAAACCATATATTAATTTCACCAACTCATAATAGTTTATGATAATCAGTTCAGAATTTTAGTAGTTGCCTACTTCTAGCTACCATGCTGGGTAAAAAGGAACAATAAGCACAAATAGAGTAACATTTACTTTTTTGGCACATACCTTGTACACATTTACAGGCACTGGTGAACTATTTACATCACTCCAATCACTATCACCCTTCTTCTTCTTCTGAATAATGTATCCTTTAATTTTAGCACCGCCGTCATGGCGAGGAGGTCTCCAAGACAACGTAACGCTGTCTTTTGTGATGCGGTCTGCCTTTGGTGGCTCCGGAGCATCTGGTTTCCCTGGAAGAACAAATGAAGAGTGGTTTGATTGTTTAATTACGAATTTAACGTAGTCTTTGGTGTTTCTGTGTTATTATTTTTCATGAAAAACAATTAAAACCACGCAAAAAATGTCACACAACTTGACACATTGATAACACTTATTTAGTACGAACTGTTAACTACTTATATTTTAATTTTTTTGGTGTGTCCCATGCTTATTTCCCAAATGATGTCCTTTCAAACGCTCATATAACATGTCATATCTAAGAAATTATTTGAACTTTTTCAACTAACCTGATATCTTATTAAATTCGCTGACGACTGAACTCATTACTTAATTATTTTTCGAAGATAGAACCACCTAAAAATTTTAGTTATTGAGTCTATATTAACAAATATTCAACCTGTTGCCACCAAGGTGTATGTAATATAAGTGCATCGGTAGACCACCAGTATTTCAGTAGAGCATCAGACAGAGAATTTAAACAGGAAAAAAATGTTTGGAGGATTGACTGCATTGGGTCTACTCAGCCGTGCTCGCGTGTTTCAGCAGATAGCCGATCGTGCATGTTCTCGTGTTTTAGACCAAAGTATTTCTAAATTAACATCTGGCGAAGTTAATTATTATCCAGTGACAGCAGTGAAGTAGTTCGGATCAATGAGATTGATGGGAAACTCACCATCGTCTTCATCAGCATCTTCGTCAAGACTGCCTCCATTATCATATTCAGGACTTGCTCCTTGGTCATGTGCATCAACAAGTTTACTTTTTCTTTCTATCAAAGTCTAAGTATCAGCATCGTTTTTTCACAGCTAGACCTAGCAGTAGTTCAGTGTTTTATAAAGTTCGTCCATTTCGCACAACAAAGTAGTAAGGGATAAAGGTACAGGCAACGAATTTTCATCTACTCATTCAGCAAAGTGAGCCTCTTGCGAAGAGTGACTGTATTTCAATAATTTCTTGGCGCAACATAAAGAATATTTTGCTCGACTCGCTGCGGCCACTGTTATACTGTGTACTAGACAACAGCGCACTATCATGACAGTATATGGGCCCCAGCTTGTGGAAGGAGCATGACCGATCGACAGACGAATTTGCAGTAACAATTTGTGTGGTTGATTCAATTTCTTTTCAATATTCAAAGAGGCGTTTATTCCCAGAATAAATAATCTATATTCTATGTTTAATTGTTTTCTATAACTGGAACTTTTGTAGGTAAACCTGCACCTGTGCTGTTATTATGGCAACACCGGTAATATGTGAAAATATGTATGGCAGTTATGGGAAGCCGAGTTTGCAGAGGCGTAGAACTGAAGTGAGGGGTCTTCAATATTCACAATAGTTAAGACTTCATGCTCGTGTAGCGAGAAGAATAGACTTTCTAGTCCAACCCTTGACATGAATCAAATTGTAAGAAGAAATTTGGTTGCCAAATAGTTTGAGGCCCACTTTATTTATAAAATCACAATAATGCCATAAGTTTTAGCTTAAATCCCTACTTTTATAAATAAACATACCATTCCAAAGGTATTTCTGTTCCTTATGTGTGTTCGCAGAACTGCACTTCAAAAGAACTTAAAGTGCTCTTGAAATGTTCCTGTAAAATTAACAACGATTGTATATGGAGGCAAGATGACTCCCTCCTACTATTAATTTCTTTAATTATGGTAGTATGAAGGAGCAAGATCAAATTTTTTTTACATTTTAACGAGATTTCGCTACGGCTACTGTGCATATATATACTGGCAGAGAAGATGTCCATTTTTACCTAGCTATACACATTCTCCAACTATTCCCATTATAAAAATATTGTGCCTACCACTTAAAGCTATTTTCAAAAAAGTCTTATTTTTACTTAGTGTGCATGCAAAACATCCCAAGAGACCTTAGCAAAAATGCATAAATATATAGCTGGCATTAGTACATGGTTTCCGAAATGAAGTACAACGGGTAACGACAATTTGTATCCAAAATTAACAAATGTTATAGCCTACATCGTATTATTATGATGTGTGTGTTTTACTGTGTAGTTCCATATTCATTACTGCAATAAAGATCAAACAATCCAAAAATAAAAATTATGGCCGCAATAGAACGAATTTCTGACCGTGTAACGCCGTATACATTATTGAAATTATGTTCAAAGCAATCCCAGATGCAAAAGTTTGACCGCAATGTTTTTGAGATCCGATTTCAAAGGCTCGAAAAAATTTTCTGGAAATAATTTTCCGTCACTTATAATAAAATGACATGCTTCTTACTTTGATGAATAAATTTACAGAAATATTCTTAGGAATATGTAGCTACAAAGAAAAGTACACAAAAATATAACAATTTACTTATTGCTAAAAAAAGGCAACTATGAAAAGGGAGCTAAACGAAACTTGAGGCCTAAACTCTAGTATGATGATGTACTATGTTGTGCACACAATAACGAAATGCAATTCGTCATCTCAGAATTGGTAGGACCAAGTGACACGAATGGTTTACAGCTATCCATTGTCGATAATCAAATCGGCCTAACCTGCAATTAAAAATAACACTGATCTAAAACACGAGTGGGTTTACAATCGGCCAATTGCTGAATCACCCGTGCAACTGCCAAGCAGCGCCGGTAGTACCCAAGGCGTCCATTTTCTGACCCTTAATTTCCCACTTAATATACGCAGACGATCAGAAAAAAATACTGGAACAGCAATCTCGAATAATACTTATTACATTTCAAGAAAAATCTAGTATTGAGTATTAGATTACCTTGTACATCACGGATGTAGTGAGGCTCAGCTTTCAAGTGATAGTAAACAATATATATTACGACATCAAAACCAAACGGGAAAACCAATACTGGACACGCTGACACGAATAAGACTTGCGTGCTATTTTTCTGTCTGGGAAAAAGTGTCCAGAGGATTGTGGCGGGGGTTACGAAAAAAGTTTTCCTTTTTTTTATGATTGCAATTTGTGTTTCCACTGTGATTAATTCGGGCAGGTAAATAATTATAATCCAATGCACTTTGCGATTTTGGTGGAATAGAGGTCTGCATACTGTCCACTTCCACTACAACAAGTTAACTGTGTTGTTTCCTTAACATGACTGCTTTATAACAACGGTTGTTATTCGAGTGCCGTTTATGTTGTCTCGAGAACAAAGGTATATGGGCAGCAGTGCCGTGTGCCGAGAGCTACTGCCTTTGTGTCTAGTGGTTTTGCTTTGTTTAGAAACAAAAAAAATTAATTCTATGTAAGCACATTAACGTTTTATTTTAATCACGAGTGCGTGAATATCGGTTATAAATGTATTTTTTGCGCCTAGTGGTATGATGCGCATGAATAAAACCAAACGGCGAAAATCAAAATACATCAGAGTAGGACATCGTCAAGCAGAAGAAATTTAGAAACAATGGTCAGTAATACACCAATAGAAAATCAAAAGACATCAGAGTAGGACAGCGTCAAGCGGAAGAAATTTAGAAACAGTGGTCAGTAATACACCAATAGAAAATCAAAATACATCAGAGTAGGACAGCGTCAAACGGAAGAAATTTAGAAACAGTGGTCAGTAATACACCAATAGAAAAGGAAAACGAGTATAGGCCAGAAAAAAACGCCAAATCCAGACTTCACATGTGGCTGTAGAAAACCTGCCTTTAGAAGTCTGACAAGTGAACGAAAACTGTATCTTTTCATAGATTTCTACAAATGTAACTCGTATGATAAACAAGCATGGTTAATAATGAGATGCGGACAAATATATTAAACAGCTCGACGCTATAAATTTGGAACGAACGCATCATCACGCTGACTAGCCACATCTACCTACAATTTGAATATGACTGGATATAAATCATGTTCATGAATGCATTCCTAATTTTGCATAAGCATCTTCATATGTCGCAAATGTAACTTGAAAATCGGTATAACAACATTTATGGATAAGCGTGTGAAACATCACAACTGACCACATATTATTCCCAACATTGGAAACGTGGTGAGAGAACGTACATATGAATAGGTTCCCAGACAGCCTAGTCACTGTAGCCGAAATATATCCCAGAGGAACTATAGTTCACCTTAATTAATTTTTGCAAAAATATATAGAACATTTATGAAACAACACCCTCAAATCCCTGTCAGCCGATCATGTTATCAGAGCATTTACCATGACATGAATATAATATTTGGAACACGAAGAAGTGACATGTGTAGATTGCATGACTTATTTTTTCAAGAGATGATAGTTGCGAGAAATGATGAGAGACGCCAAATAGAACTTCAAAGAGAATTGCGCCAAGCCAAGGACGTAAAGGCACATAAATTCCTCAACGAAGATGAGTATACAGCAAAGAAGTATTTAAATGCCGTAGTGCTCTGCGATGACGAGCAGCATGTATTGTTTTGCACAACACTGATAAAACTCACACACATACACACTATTCCGCTTTATCAACGCCAGTTGTCATGTTGTGGTTTTGCTATTAACAACCTTGGGGAAAGTAAATGGGAAATTCTATCTGTGGAATGAGCATATTGCGGAATGGATCGATAGAAGTAGCGTCGAATATTATTAAACATTTTGAACATTATGTGACTAACAATCGTGAACGAAATAAGTGAATGTGTATAGTCCGATCGACGCTTAGAGCCATTTTAGTAAAATACGCCAGAAATTACTTTGCACAGGCCATAGCTACCCCCCTGCGACAGAGATTCCGCTTTTATTATGAAAACTACGGGAGTATCTAAAATAAACCAACCATCTCAGTGGCAGAACTTATGTAATCGCCATCTACTCTGCACCCAGAGAGTTTTCTATTATCTAAATGGATGTCACGGACTTAAAAAACTCCAAGCAACTTAAAGCACGATAGTCAGAAATAAAAAACTGAAAGTAACAAAAATGATATATTGAAATATTGCAAAAGAGGACTGTCTACAGATCAGGGCAAGGGCATCTGAAAATACACTGCAATACATCGACTACTACCAAATTTTGAAGAATACCGCATACAGCCAGATATCTCGTCAAACAGATAATTCTCCAATGTTTAATGGAACTATACCCATTCCTGAAGAGAAGAAAAGGAATATTAAATAAATATCGTTAATTACCTTGAAAGATTCTGCAGTATTCATTTAGATATTCCATGTAGTTGAACATTGAACTCGGGCGAAATAACATGCTTAATTACCCTTCAGTAAATATGATTTTTTTATTAAATCATTTGATTTATGTAAAGTTTACACCATTTACGAACAATGTGTTATTATTAATGCATCTGTAATATTTCTGTTTTGGGTCAGATATGTTTTGCATTTGTCTCTTTTTTATGATTTACAAATTAATAAGTAGTGTACTAGGCACTGGTTAATGAGTGTGTAGGTGGGTATTAATAGCGTTTAATGGGAGTACCTTATGTCACTATATTCAGGTGGCATCGAATTGCACAGTAATATTTGCAGAGTAATATGGGATAAGGGTCTGTGTAACCAGCTTGAATACTGACGACGATTACTAGATCTCCGTCGTTTTAAACATTGTTATTTGGAAACGTTCCTACTGTAACATACAATAATTTTTGGACCCACGCCTCAATTTATGACATCTTCTCTTTAACACTGACCATCTCAATGGAATGTGATAAAATACATAAAACCTGAGGTCATTTTACAGCTTTGCCTTAAGCTTTAAAGATGTACCAAATTTGTTTGTAATTTCTAAGTCAGTTTTAGAAGAGAAATTTTTTCTGCGTCCATACGCATGATTTCAGTCTGTTCCTATAATTGTTGGTTTATACTGACCAGAAAATTATCAATGAACACTTTTTGTATTCATAGATTTTCACTCTGTGTCTCACTTTATTAAAACTGATTGTTCAAATATCTATTTTACAAATACAATTGTGCTCCTTTCATACAGACGATAATTTTGGCAAATAGCGACATCTAAATAAGTTTGACATCTTTTATATTTCTAATTCTCTTCAACTGGTATTCAATTTTAAATACAACAGGCGCTATAAACATGTCAAAATGTATTAATAATGTAGTTGCGTTAGGCTATTTAGCAATGATAAACAAAATTCACTACCTACAGAAAGAAGTGAAATTAAGCCCATTAAGTCACTGAGATCACAGAAATGTATCACACAGAAGATAAACGCAGGCTAACTTATGAAATATAAATAACACCATATAAATATACTTCTGGTATAATTATAGAAACTGAATTTTTTGTTTTAAATTTAGTCAATTTCAAGCATAAGTATACACAACTGTGAATATTTGCCTCATACTTTTGGTTTTCATAAACTTGTACTAACGTTCGGGAAATTATCGTCAAAGAATAATACCAAAAAATATGTGGCCTTAATCCAAAAAAGATTAGCTGAAAACTGGAGTACGAAATTTGCTATGGGAGTTCCGGAATATAGACTACAGTGCACTGTGCAAGAAAATAAATCACTGATTAATGGTGGACAAATATAGAGAAATATGATCGCGTACCTTGTCTTAGATTCTCTGGATGATGTGAGGATTCTTGTATTGAGAATGTTGAAAAATTGCATCTCAATACAATACTTCGGGAAAACTTTCCTCACATCTGGAGGATGAAAAAATTTTATATGAGCATAGGTCCGCAAACGCTTCGTTTCTTTACTACAGCCCGTAATACATAAAGTACAATGTATACCCCATGAGCTGGATCATGCTACTGTGGAATGCGATAGAGATACCATAGCGACTGATGCAAGACTATAATTATTTTCTTAATGAACTTTGTCCCCCTGCCTCCACTTTACACCTGTAACTAAATCGCTGGTTTATGTCAACAGAACACTTAATGTTTTCGTACAATTATTTTTTTATTTCCATTCAGTAGCATTAAAACGAAAATATTTTAATTTTTAATTTTTTCATTAATTTTCCATTTGTTTGTCACCTTCGCTATTTTTCCTCTATACGAAAGTTTCATTACGATAAGTTCTAACAGAGTTAGGCTAGACAGTTACAAATTTTCCAATTATTTATTTTCTACAGATTGTACGGTTTTTGTCAAATTTCGAATAGTGGAGGAAAAAAGTCTGGAGAAGAGTTCTTGAATCGCAAAAGATACGTTATCATACGTGCTTACGAAATTACATTAGGTACATGCTAAAAATTCTGGGGTTCTCCTAGCAGTGAGCCGAAACATTAGCCACCAATATTCAATGAAAAATAATTTACAAAATGAACTAAAATTAGGAAACAGCCACCATATATAACACATGCACTTACTCAGTGCTTGGGTTGATATGTGAACGATCATTGACAACAACGCATTGACTAAATGGATAACAACCAATATTTCTCTACCTTCTACTGAACTTATTACCTGTTAACTTATTTTGCAGTACTGTTTCTTGAAACTGAATTTTTGGCGTCTATACACAAAAAAAAAATTTAAAATGTGGTCAGTGGTATCCTGGAAGTTATTTGTTATAGTAAGTTTGGATGTGTTCCAGTCTTTCTCTAGCTTTCCTTCTGTTTTACTTTTTAGTTTGATATATAAACTGTGGAAGCTGTCCAGCATATTGTTTCCAAGAACTGAGTAGGCAGTGTGAAAAGTTTGAAAAAAGTCTTACACAATATAAAAATATATACTTCGAAACCGAGCTGCCAGTATGTCGTATTTTCCGTGATCTGCTTATGCTTACCAAAATGGGTTAAACAAATCAATCATATTTCATAAATATTAGGGTCTTACATGTTTTACCATTAAACATTAATGTCGCATTGTTTTTACAATTGGTACTTTGATTAACAAAGAAAAATTCCTGTTACCTATGTGAGTATACAGATTTGTTGGCGTAATTAACATGTAGTGAGATTTTTTTAAATTCAATTATTTAAATCTAGGCATCTTCCTCAATAGCTTCCACAAATACTTTCGCCTATACTCCGTGCAAATTACATCGGCATTATTTTCCGACTGTAAGAAATAAACTATTAATGATGTAATTAACTACCTATTCATAACATGTTTATTCGAATTATCATCATATCTACTTCTATTCCGCGAATTGCAACGGACTAATTTTGATATATATAATCTCTGAAAATATAAATCATATTATTTATGCTAATGTGTTTGCTTAGTTCATATTTCAGTAACCAAATGATTTGGCGAGATTTTGATATTATACACGTAAGAATAAATTACACAGATAATGCTCTCTAAATTAGTATTAAGAAACTGAAGACGAAGAGTAGTATTAATTTGCTAGTTTATTACTTACAAGAACATAAATATTATATGGGCAAAGAAATTGTTGAAGAAAAATATGACGTGTATATTTGCTATTTATAAAATAATTACTTAGTGAATATTTTGGGTTTTGAAGCCGGTTTCTTCCCAACAGGCGATACCCGATTTTAATAACAAGTAAATTGCGAATTTTGTATTTAATGTATAGACAGAGGGACCCTGAATTCGGTCACATTCAATAATAATTAAAAGTCCACTACTTCAGATATATATATATATATGCATGTTTGTAAATTATGCAACAAAAATTCAGTAAATTATTTGGTACTGATTTCCCTGTTCGTGATGTCTTTTTACAATGAGTATTTGGGTCTGCTAATGCGGAAAAATTAATCACGAAACAAATAGGCAAGTGCTTAAGAATGCAGTTTACAGAAAGAAAGAACATCTGTTCCTAAACAGAGTGATTTCTGAATAACTGGACTGTTAGATTCCTCGTGTAAGCAATATAACCCCTTCCCTACCTCCCCTGACCGACTGGTTGAGGTCGCGAGAAAAGCAGATAAGGTCTGCAGCTAAGATGCCTCGGCTTTGTTCGAAAACACACTATCTGCAGAAGCTACTGAAATAGCTAACATTAGTTAAAAATTTGTAATAATTTCGGGAACACTCTTCATAGTACGAATTTGTGATCTATCACAAAAAAAAATCGAATGTATTCTTCGGAACAGCATAAAAGAGTAGCTAGTATATTAACTACAAAAGGGGCAGCTGAGCACGATATTTTAGGCAGTGTCACAGGAATTGTCCATCATCAAAATTACGTATTTATTATAAAATATCACAAGATTGAAATTGAGACTTAGAACATGTAGTTCATTTCTTTGTATCAAATGCGACAAGATACTGTAACTCGGATTAAATTTGTACATTTAAAAACTATGAAAATTTTACATTAAAATTAACACTGCCTCTTATGGCTCGCATTTTACCAACTGCTCACTCTTGAAGTGGAATTAACAGGTTACCAATGGTGGCGAGTAGTGACACTCACAATCATTACTTTTCTTTCGAAGGATTCCTTCTGTTTTAATTTGGCTGCTTTTATACAATACAGTTGGCGGTAAGATGGCCAACATTGTGTGTATATATCATTGTCTTGTACAAGTGATGATTTTGTTCTATAGCTTCATTAGTTAAACCATTGTCATTTCCTAAAATTATCGTCCCATGCCTTAAAAAATATAAGGCATGTTTAATTTTAGTAAAAAAATTGTCATATTTAAAATATTATATGAAACAAAAGAGGCTACATATAAGTTAACTTTTTTTGTATGTACATAACATTTGATGTGCATTTATTTAGGAGATTCAAATTGTTTTTACGGTTCTGAACAAAAATCACCCTGTGTAACATATTTGTGAATGTGTATGAATAAGTAAACTTGTTAGTTAAACATAAATACTTGTAGCGCAAACATAAATTAAATACTAGAAATGTACACTTACTTCTCTGATATTCTGCAGTAATTGAGTCAGTAGGTTTACTTGGCTTTCCAGGACCTGCTTCATTGACTGCGATCACTCTGAATTCATAGCGAGAGCCTTCTCGCAAGTCTTGTACATTGAAACTCGTATTAGGAGTTGGGTAATTATTTACCTTAATCCATTCTCCTCCTCTTTCACGTTTTTCCACGTAATATCCTGAAACACAGATATTTTTTTGTGCTTTCGGATAGTAACTACAACATTTTCCCATTCTTTACATATTGAAACAATTTTTGATACCTGTGATTGGTTTTCCTCCTGTTTCTGTGGGTGGATTCCATCTTAAGTTGCAGTTAGTTGGACTATAACTGGTCACTTCAGGCTGACTTGGTGCGTCTGGTGGATCAAATGGACACTTGGCAGCAACTGGTTTTCCTTCTAGAGGCTCAGACAGTCCATATATATTCTCTGCTCGAACTCGGAATACATATCGCTTGCCTTCGTGAAGAGACTTTACAGTAAAATTAGGCTTGGGACAATATCCAGGCACAGTTCTCCAGTTGTCTTGTCCAAATTCCGCCATCTCAATCACGTAGCCTGTATAAAAAAAGTTTTTTAATATGTTGTTAAAATTTTCTGTAATACAGTATCTGCATTGTTTATTAGTTAAAATAGTGTATCGTAAAATTACATTAATTGAAATTATTCTATACTAAATATTAGAGCTTAGTAATATAAGCACAAACATTTTATTCTGGGTTGGTTCATAGGTTATATAGTGTGTTGACTGTGTAAAGTACTTGAAATCTATAATGATACATTAACTAAAGATAGCAAAGAATTTATACTGTAATAAGAACAATGTTTCTGCAAAGGCTATAGTTTTGTTACAGAAAATTTAATGTAATTAACATGATAGCACATGACAGGTGAAATAATTTTTACATATAGCAGAATTATGCCCAACGGTTTGTAAGGCAGTACAGAACTCTAATAATGGCTTAATTAGAATATCTTAGAGAAACAGTTTTCTGTAATATGTGCTGTGTAGCTAAATACGAAAACATAACAGGACATTGACCAACCTGCGCACGATTTGTCCTACTTTGTCATTCTGGTCAAGCGACTATATTGCCTCAAAAATTACCATTTTTTTCTCAAAATGCTTCTTATTGCGCAAAAAAAGTACATTTTCCCATAAAATTACCTAAATGACTGGAAGCCTCAAAACAATCGAAAACCTAACCATTACCAGTAAGTTGAGGATTCATGGGGGATGAGGAGTTATCAGCCACCTTGGATTTGGTAAGAATTATGTAACTGTTATATTAAATATTTTGTTTAAAAAAATTATTTTTCCGATTTGAGAAATAATTTTTGTATATACTGGGAAAATCTAATGTACAGTATACCGTAACGTAGTGAATCTTTTAATTTTGTACTGCCTTTCCTACTTTATTAATTAAATCGATATTGTTATAGATAGTAAATTTATATTTATATGATTCAATAATTTTTTTGTTAACACACTAGCAGTTATACAGTAAAGCTGAACCCAACTATATCTACTGTTGGTATTACTTTGAGTATAAAATTAATTTAATTTATTTTTTGGACAAAAAAAACAAACGTTCATTCGATACAAAGGAAATGTCTTATGTCATCAATGAAATCAATTGTACAACACATCAAACACGAAATAAATATCCAATATTTAATACTTTGATTCGAATATATATCAATTCGATATTTCTTTCAATTTTGTTTTTAATCATTCAATATTAACTTCTTTCCTATTAATGACAAATTGAAACACTGTAATCCATCTGTAATTTGTTTCTTCTAGAGATATACCGGTCATGTTTTAAAGTAGGGCCAGGCATGAAGAAATGATGTATAATATCGCTTATCTCATTTCTGTATACTGCACAGAAGCAGGTCCTGTGAGGTTCAGCTCAAGCTAAATGCAAACGTGAACCAGCAACATTAACAGTTAACGCCAACCGCACATGCCAGCTAAATTGCACCATGGGAAAACTTTCGCAGCGCGCAGTTTCCAGTCAAACAGTGTCCATTCCTCGAGCTTCGCATCCAATTAGCGACCAAGTTTGCTTACATAAAAGTAACTGCCACGTCGTATCGCTTCTGTGGTTCTAAAATCCGCTGCTTCGCCCCCCCCCCCCCCCAACTTTCTCACAATTCAAGTCATGGACTGAAGTTTATTCACCCTGATTAGGATGCGCCCAAGTCTGCAGCATATGCTCGACCTTCGCCCAGCACCTCTCATCCTATTCCTCTCCTGTAGAGCCCAGCGAAGTTATAGTCACAAAATTCATACCACAAGTAACAGTCGTGACCCCGATAATGGCTGTATGGCATGTTAAGAGGTGCTGCCTTTTATAAGGACATTTAAAAATAATTCTCGATCCATTTAGGCCAAACCCTTGAAATAGTGTACTCAGGCAACATTTCCCATCCCGAGAATGCATGCCATGTAATGACTACAGGTCTTTTTATAGACGCAATGAGATACCACTTGTAAAACATTTGAGCTGGACCCTCCAAATTTTGTAAATAGGCTTCATTTACGACCCCGAGAATATAGGTACGACACGATAAACCCTACGATAATTTATATGCTTATTTGTTTGTAACTAGAAATCAGTAGCGTTATTTCCTTGCAAGCTAGTATGTATACATAAAGTATCGCCCCAAAAATGTACGTAAATCACATTATGCTATGAGTCCTCATAGAAGCATAGTGTTAGCTTTGGCCACTAAATTCATGTCATATGTAACATTCGCGACCTCTAAAAGATGTGAAACCTTATTACTAAAACAGTTTTATAACGCTAGTCACTCACTTATTTTCGGTCTGTTGAAGTTATAGATGCTAAATTCATATCATAGTTACAACTTTTTTCCCCAAAAATGGCTGACATATAGCATTATGCCTCAAGCTTTCTTAAGATTAGAGTTGACTTCCATTCTCCATTCATTAGAGGAGACATGATATTAGTATTTTAGGTATTGCTTAAAACTCCAAATAGGCTTACACAATTAATTAGTCTTTTTCCACATTTATAATCTGAGTTGTTGGTTATTTAGAAACAATACTCGATACAAACACCAAATCTAGCCCATATTTATTATACCCAATACCAAACAAGTCAATTTGTCATGTTAGCTGATAATCTCGTTCATAATATTTCCCCACGAGCCCTTTAATGCAGAAAGGCACCGACCCTAACCCTGGTCAATATGCTGTGTCACATCCTATACTCATTTATAAGCACAGTCAACATAATGTGCTAAACAATTCATACGGCACCAATTTCGGATTTTAGGTTGCACTAATCTCAGAGCCTGACAAACCAATGCAATGCATTATGCTCGAAGACCTACACACATGTCGACTTCAGTTTTGCAACCATATAACATAGAACAATCAAATTCAGATCGTAAATAACAGTGCTGAACTTATGATAACCATCCATAACATCCATCAGACCTCAAGTATATCTGAGACATACCAAGCAACCATAAAATTCCACACTGGCCAAAACTAACAAAAATAACAAAAGCACACCTGCCACTTACACTATTTGTCATAACGTTATTACCGACCAATATCAGTCAAATATGTTTAACAGCATACTACACAACATAACAACCAACTTTAAAATCTAATATAAACCAAGGAAATCTCTGCCATACATCATATATAATATCTAACATAATTTAAATATACAATCCAGATCAGGGCGAAAGAAAGCCATTTGGTGGCTTTATGTGTTTATTTAAGTTATCATTTCTAGCGAACTGTGTAGTACATTTTTTATAGTAGCTAAGAATAGCACGAAATAAGATCTTCGAACGATCACTCTTTTCATGTCGTCGAGTATTACATATTTTAGTAAACATCTTGCCACAATAGCAACACTGTTTTACAAGTAATGTTTGCCCAGTTGGGGATGGATTTCATGTTGTCGCACTCGACATTCTCGATTTCGCTTCTTCGGGGGCTTGCGCCATCTTCCTTGATAAGAAACTCTATACTTAGAGTGACTCCTGCCAACTAACTCGTGCCGACAGACTTGTGCTAACTGACTCGTATTGGGTATCAACAACTTGGAGAAGTCCCATTGCTATGCTTCTACCATATGACATGTTGGAGGATACTGCTTTGTAATCTATTGCCCAAACAGGTCTCGAGTCATAAGAATGGGTGCTGTAGAACACACCATCGTTAACTACTCGCAAGCCACCTACGACCGACGATGTTCTGCTTTCTGATCAGGTTTCAAACTGACAACACACACACATGACACCTTTGATGCATAGCAGGAGCATGTTTCCCTTTTGCGAAGCACTTCGTCAAACTTTTCGCAAACTGTTAATCTACTGTACAGTCTCACCCTCATTGACGTCACGAACCAAAATTCAAGCTACGAAAAGTGACACAAAGAATGCTGCGAGCCACGCCATGAAGAAATGTCTCAGCAATGCATGACGAGAGCCATTTGGCCGATTGAATAATAACTTCTACACCACAAAAATATTACGAGCCCTCATGGGTGAAGATGGAGGAGCCACCTCCATATTCTGCTTTGTCGAAAGAGCTGAGGTTTTTAGGTTTATTTTTGTGGCTTAGTTAATCACCCATCAGGAAACTTACCCTTGTCATGCATAGCTTGGGCACTGTTTCCTGCTGTGGCTCGTGACATGCTTTGAGGCACTTTTTGTGGCTTGTATCTTGGTTCGCGACAAGTTTTGCGAAGTGCTTTGCAAATGAGAAACATGCTGCTGCTGGGAATCGAAGATGCATGTAAGTGTGTCAGCAGTTCGAGTCCATATCAGAAGGCACGATAACGTCGGTTATGGGCCTGCTCGCGATCATGTCGTGTCGATGGTGTGTTTTCCAGCATCCATTTTCTGGTTCGAGACTTCGCTGGTAAATAGCTTGTCAAGCAGCATCGTTCATGAGCTATATGGTAGAAGCATAGCTACAAGCCTGCTAATTATTTATACACAATATGAGTTAGTCGGCAGGAGAGTCGGCTAGAGTAATTCGATAGGGGACAGGATGAAGTTGTCAGTTCGCATGGATCACTCTATGTGTATGACTTATTCGAACGAATATGCTGCAAGCCACTAATGATTAAAAATCGAGTGTGTCGAGTATGACTACATGCAAACCTTCACTGATTAAGCAAAATTTCTTGAAAAACAGTGACGTTATAGTGCAAAGATATTTAGTAATAGTTGTTATGCTCAGCGATATGATAATTAATTGTTTTATGAACATGTTTCGTGTGATATTTAACTGATATAAATTGTCCAGGACGTTGACTCGAAGAGAAAATTTAAATAAACACATCAAAGCCACCAAGTATAGCGTTCTTTCGCCTCGGTCTGGAGTATATATTTTAATTACGATACATATTAATACTAATGTGTGATTGTTATTTCCTTGCGATGTATCGGAGCTTACGGTTTCTATGTTACGTGGTGTGGTGTTTGATGTATTTGAATGGTGATGGCAAATTTGATGAATGGCCAGTATGTATTGTTATGATATCGGTTATTGCCAGTGTGGAACTCGTATGTTTGCTTGGTATGTCTGAGGTATGTTTGTTCTGTCGTGAGTGTTATGAGTGGTTAGTATAAGGCCATCAGTGTTACTTCGATCTGAATTTGATTGTTCTGTACTTAATAGTCGCCAAATTGCAGTCAATATTGTGTGTAGGTCTTGGAGCATAATGCATTACATTGGTTTATCAGCCTAGGAGGGTAGTGTAACCTACACTATGAATTTGGTGTTATATCAAGTGTTTTACAAACTATGTTGACTATGATTATAAAAGAGCTTAGGACATAACATGGCATTGATCAGGATGTGGATTGCCTTATTTCTGCATTAAGAGCTCTGTATAAAATGTATTTGTATATGTTGCGGAACTGTCATTATGAAAGGGGTTAGCAACTAGCATGACAAAGTGTATAGTTTGGTATTGGGCACATTAATTGTGGACTAATTTTTGTGTTTATATCAATGATTGTTTTTAAAGGTCCATCAACTAAGCTTAAAAATGCGCTAAGAGACTGATATATCGTGGAAGTCTGTTTGATATTTGGAGCGATAGCTACGATCTAAATTCCGTCTCTCTGTCTTCAATGGTTGAAGAATAGAAGCAAACTTTGCTTTTTAAGAGGGCTCGAGGACTAATGCATTGTCCGTCATTTGGGGTCGATGATTGTACCTTTGACTGGTATTAGGCATCCATTCAATATACATAAATTAGTAGGAATGCTATGATAATCAAAATATTTAAGTTATAAGATTTCACATCCTGAACATATTTGGCAGACTTAGAGGTAAGCTGCTGAGGTTTTATAAATTGGAGTCCATCACTTGGTAGAGTAGGTAATTATGCTAAAGTAAAATTACACAACAGTTCTTATGGTGTAAACGAACTTAGTCATTTGTTGTGCTTGAGGTTTTGGGAGCCGACCTTTTGTTTTATTGGCTACTGCATGCTGTTAAAAATACCCATAATGAAATTTTGCTGGCACATGAGGCTGGCATTAGCAGTTCAATCTGCTGATTCACCTCTGTACTTTAAGATACTGTGTGGTTGAGGTGAGCCTCACTGGATCTGCTTCATTGCAGTATATATATATATATATATATATATATATATATATATATATATATATATATATATATATATATATATATGAAGGAAGAGAGATCCTACCTAATTTCTGCATAGCTAGCCTTGTTTTAACATCCCACATGTAGGTGTTTAGAGGAAACAAATGTCAGATGGATTACAGATTGAATTTTCCATTAATTGGGAAAAAATTCAAATTGGAATAGTTATAATGACTTAAAATAAATACTAATTTAATAAATCTTGGAATGATAGTTTTAAAATGGTATGTTCATTTGTGTTATGTTATATTGTACAATCGATTCCACTGGTGATAAAAGGCATTTCATTTGTATGATTTGAATTTAAAATTTTATACAAAAATTTGCTTTACAAATTTTGTAACTGTATATTAAGCTAAGCTGTAGTGTATAATCGATTACACCGGTATTTAAAAGGAATTTCTAAAATCTGATAAATTTAGATTTCTTTAATAAAAACACCTATGCAATAAATAATATAGATATGCAGGTAATACAAAATAGAAGTTTACGGGCTGCATGTGTACTGCATGTTTGATTTACCCAGGAATGATTTTAAAAAATTCTAATATCGGATGTATTAAATTTATTTAATAAAATATGAAATACAGCACTTATTTTTTGTGTCCCACCAAATATAATATTACTGATGTCTCCTCGGTCTCCATGTAAGCTTAATTTATTGAATTTGGGTATCTTTATGACGGTTTTGAGTCTTCCAGACAATTGAGAGGATTCGAGTTTTTTTTTTTTACGTGTTATTGGTGGGTAATTTAAAGGTATAAAAGATGCATTTTTGCAGGAAAAAAGGACATCGAGATGAGAATTTGTAGGTAATTAAGAAGTATTTCAAGGGAAAACGTAAAATGTTGTGCTTATTAGGCCACCAAACCAAAATGACCGAGAAGTGGCTAGAGCAAGTGGGGGATCAGTGACCCGGCAGTTCTAGTCCCTTGGTTCCCAGTCAGCTGCCAGTTGTCTTCGGACCTACTAAACTGCACTATTCTTAAACGGCATTTCCAAACTGTTGCTCGCATTTTACCTAATCTCAGCTGACTGTAGTATAAATTTTCCGTATATTTCAGTAACGAAATCCACAACGAATAGAACATCTACCAAGGACTTTACATACATAGCAAAATAATCTAAAATCATTTAACACTCATGCTTATGGATACATTCAAACCTGCAACATCCGGCTATGTAGTCCGGTTGTTTTTACAGCTGCATTCAAGCTAACGGTTTTAGTATGACTTTATTTTGCTGCAACTCAGAGCCTAATAGCATTAAGATGTATTTGGCATATAACTAAATATAAATTCATATTACCTGTAATATCACCGCCGCCATCGTCCTGTGGAGGATTCCACGATAAAGTTACACTGTCTTGTGAAACATTGCTGTACGATAAAGGTCCCTTCGGTGAGCCTGGCTTGTCGACAACTGTAACTTCTATGTCAGCAGAATCTTTTCCGTAGTCATTCTTAGCAGTGATGGTATATTTTCCAGAATCATTTCGAGTGGTAGCTTCTATTCGCAGAGTTGCGCTGTCGCTGACCGTATCCATCTAATCAATGGAAAAGTAAACATCATCCATTAGTGTGAAAATAATTTATTCACTATATTAAAAATTATGTTTGGTTATTTCAATTGTATTTAGCACAGATAATTAGAGTAACGGAAGTGTGCAAACAAGGACGTGTATCAGAGTGTGGAAGTGTAGAGCCGGCGGATGTCTTGGGTTTTTTTTGTGTGTGCTAGACCGCGTGATCTCAGTGACAAACACGATCAAGTAGCAGTTTTGGTCTACTGAGCCAACCGTCTTGTTTATGGTCAGAAATTCCCATTTAGACATCTATTTTCCCCAGTTTTCCTTTCAATTGTTTCGCATTTTTCTTCAAAAGTGTCATATTTTCATATTTTCACACTAAAACCACAGAAAATTTCCCTATTTACTTCGATAATCCTATAATTGTCATAAAGTTTATTTTTCTTTTGCGCTTATTATGAACGAATAGCCACCACCTTTGACAAAATAAAATGTAAAACGAGATTGAAAAAAAAAAAAAACACATACTCTAGCAAAAACTATCCTCATTCTTTGATTAAGCTGATTGAAAGACTTTCATAATAAGCGTGGTCTATTAATAATAACCTTTCACGACTGCTTCCGACAACTTTTTCTGAAGGTTTTATAGAGCATTGTTTCGATATTCGCAGGCAATATTCTGTTACATTTTTATTCAGCTGCAGCTTTCACTGGATATACTGATTATTTATAATATGATTTTGTACACGAGAAGTGTAATTTGACGAAATCAAACTCACCTTAAAAATTTTATTAGCATAGGATTTAAAATATTTATATTTGAGTCGAAACTAACACTCATAAAAATACATTTAGTACAGAACATTTGGAAGGTTTTTCGTTTCTTTGTCATGTCAGATTTCCATATATATGAATCATATATCTCCACCCCACACAGAATTTGGCTGCTCAATGTGTATAGATCTGCCGCACTCCTTCCACAAACTGGTGCCTATAGACTATCCCGAAAGTCCGCTATTGTCTATTACACACTATTACAGTGGCCACAGCGAGTCGAGCAAAACGTTTTTCAGATGCGCTGAAAAGCTCTTGAAAGATTTCATTAAAATTAATTTATTTTCGCAAGAGGCTCCCTGAATGACTAGTTGAAAATTCTTTGCATGTGCCTTTATCCATTCACAACTTTTTTTTTTCGGAATATAGGATATTCTTTGTACTTTCCCTGAGAGAAAAAAATATCTTGTACGCGTATCTAAATATGCCCGCTTTGAATTGTAAGTAGACGATAACGAAGTCTGACTTATGCTTAGTCTACACAAGATAATATGTTGCACAAAATCAGCCTCACTCCACTCAGTGTTGAATTCTGCTCTAGCCTGTAGGCTCAGTTTTGCAACGGGGTTAACCGATCCTTATTGGTTTTCATTTGCTTGCATTGAAATTGCTGTGCTCAGTAATCCTTGTTGTGTTGTACAAAAAATGAGCACAAATAATTTCAATCTACAATCTTTAGTGTGAATTCTTATTTTGCTAAATTATCAAACTAGTAATTTTGCGAATGTATACATAAAAAAACTCTTTTACAGGAATAACTTGCGGTGAACGTAGAGTGTGACGGATATGCGAAGGAGAGGTCATCATTGCATGTGCGTCAAAGTCATTTTTGTCACCTTAAAAAAATATTTTTTCAGGAAACGAATAGCAGACATTAAAAACTTTGACAAATGCTGTCTTCGGAAAACAGAGTTAGGGTTTTACTATAAGGAAAAGATTACCGCAGCGAAATACGTACGTATGTATAGGCTGTTCACGGTAAAATGTGCACTTTTGAAAGCCCTGCTTAAGATCTACGTGTGTGCACGATGTGTATTCATGTGCCTAATGAAAAATTAACAGTGCCATGGGCCTCGTCACTTTATTCATACCTCGGTTAAGTGAAACTGTAAAGTTATTAGATAAGTAAGTATTTTATAAATATGATCATTTTTACACTTCGACGTATTAAAAAAAACTGAAAGCGATATAAATTATACAAGTTATTACAAATGGTTACGTAACACATTTTATTTGACGTTAAGATATGGAACTACTTTCCATACATCGTTACCAACTTTACTAGCGCATGTCACTCAAAGCGCCCGTTAAACTACATATATGCAGGCAGGAGTAGTGACGTTTTTCTAAGGTTGATTTCAAAAGTGCTCACTTTATCGTGTAGGACCTTTAGAAACACCCGGCAGCTAAGCTTGATAAAATATGTTGTGTGGGTTCACCAAGTTCATTGAAAACTGTCGGAAAGTGTCGACATTCGTTGAAAGAAATCGAAAGTGGTGCGGAAGATTATAATCGAAAGGGATATCATTATAACTGCGAGGGTAAAATTCCCATGGAAAATGCAAGGTAGTCAACAATCTGAGGACGGTGGGCCTACATTTTACCTGGACGAGATTTGAGTAAACCAATCCGTATCAAAATATTATATTGTAAGGGATTGTTCGAAGGAGTGGCCTTAAAGCTCCTATTTGAAAAGGAGGTACTTTATGTGTCGCGTTGTCTCAGCCAATACGGGTTCTATTCCCGATAGCAAATGAATATTGAATTCAAAATATAAACTATCCAGCTATTATTATAGCGAAATGAACACGCAGTCATTCAAAGTATATCTTATGCACTTATTACACTGTTTGGTAAAGGGGTCTATAATTTTAATGGATAATGTTCCGTGCCATTCCGTTGTTATTAATTAATTCCCCCACATAAACCTGCATTAAAATTGGAATCATAGCATGGCTCTCCAATAAAAAAGAGTCCTTTTTATCCATAAGTCACAATTAAAATCATATAAAAGAGAAGAAAGAATGAAGAATTATATTTGATAGCAGACGTGAGGGGTCATGCTGTGATTCGCCTACTTCATGAATATGGCCCAAAGTAAACCCGCGGTTGCCAAACGTAACACAACTTTTAAGATAGTAAACTTAGAAAAACTAATGAACGACGCCCTTGATAGTATAACTAAAGAAAACTAGTTACCAAAAGTGTGCTCAAAATATTGTGATTGATATTCAGGAGACTGACATTGACAGCATATATTTGTATGCAAAGACTATGACACCGTCGAAGAGCTTGTACTGTAATACAGAGCAAAAAAAAAGAGGTGTTGCTTCTTAACTATAAACAAATGTATGTAAATGAAAATTTTATTACATATACATTTAAGAGATGTTGATAATCCCTAAATTTAAGTTTTAGGACATATTTACTACGAACGTAAAAGTTAAGCAGTTCGTCTGATCAAACTGTTTTCTAATAGATACAAACTCCCAATTAAAATCATCAGAAGAAAAAAATGGTTTCAGCCACAAGGAAGCAACCTACAAGAATGAAACGCACTGGATATATTTGGCAATGAGAGACTTGTAGATGATTCATGTTTCACGCTCGGCCACACAAGTGATGTTAGCCAGGGCGGGCATTATCGCTGTACCCGCTAAACTATAAAAGATCGTCCTGGTGTTTATCATTCCATTCTTAAATACGCTGTTGTGTAAGTAATGCCCCCTCAAAGTGCAGCATGCATCGAAAACGGGTTCGACCGAACTTTGAACAGTTTCTCGTACTTAGGTTTTTTTTTTTTTTTTTTTTTTTTTCGTGTTCAGTATTGTTTTTCCATGACATACATCAGCATCGCAATGGCGAAAGTCCAAAAATCTCCAGTCAGTTGGACGTGTTCAAGAGGCGTCGCATCGTAGGTTTGCGGGAAATGGAATGGCCATTACTCCATATTGTGTGCCATACTAGTAATGCTCATAAACAAAGAAAACTATGGAACTGATCTGCAAATATTTTTAATTGTGGAAGTTAGATGGATTCTGCTATAACCCTCATCTGGACTGGGGCCGCGTTGGCTGAGCTGTTAGCCTGCTCGCCTTCCACCAAGACGAACCGGGTACGATCCCCGGCTGGGTCAACCCCGTATATTCGCATAAGGGAGTCGTGCCGGACGATGCCTCTGGTCAGCGGGTTTTCTAGGGGATTTCTCGTTTCTTCCACCCTTACATTCTGGCGCTACTCCATACTCAACTCAATCACCCTCATCGGCTCTTAAGACCTCGATGTTAAGAGCCGCCAAAATCTCTCCACTAATCTGGACTCACGCAGGAAAATGCGATACTTAACATTGATTAGATCATCAGCAGTTTATTCTGCCAGAAAAAAATAATAACGCTGTTACGGAAGGCTGGACTACACATTAGTGAATACAAAAGGGAGAAGTTGGACCTTACCTCAAGCAATAATCACCATCAAGTTCTATATTCGTACTACAAGTAATTCCACTCACTATGAAAATATCAAATCATATTACATGATAGACTCAATGAATACTATATGATGTTCGAAAGAGTCTTGAAAAGAAAATTAAAACGTTTTTAAAACCTGTGTACTGTAATAAGTCTCATTCATGCAATTTTTAAATTCAAATTTTAAATAAATATACTGAAAACACGGGCTTATTTCTTTGTAAAATAATTTGAAAGGCAGACTTAAAAATGCGAGGAGTAAATCAAAATATTGGGGTTGTTTTAAAATTTTTATTTATATTGCCTATGCTGCGGAATTGTAAACCTGTGTGCGAAGCTAAAAAATTGTCAGATTAAAAGTCTTGGCAAATGAATGACTCCAACAAAAATGAAAGAAATAAAGGGGTAGTAGTTAAGATTGCCTGTGGAATTACTAGATTACTAGAAGTCTAAGAGTCATATCAAAACTTCTTAAAAATCGCACGATATTCTGCAGACTATAATTGCTTCACGGACCCACGTCATACAACCATTGGAGGTTTACTAATTAACTTTCTTGTAAAGCACCAGCACCTCTAGCGAGGGGTTGCAATATTATGCCGTCATGGTTTTACTTCCTCCGACCCACAATGTGATGTTGGTACCAAACGATGCCAAACTGGAGATTACATCGCTGCTCCGAAATGAGGAGAAATCTCAGTGATAAAAACAAGGGGCACATCATATCTAGATAGCGTCTTTGTGCAAGTTCCTTTTCCACTTACACTCCAAATCGCTATTACTTTAAAACAAATAGTGACACTAATTTCCTGCTATCTATTTGTTTGAATAATTGTCACCGTTTTATGGCAATATTCCTTAATGTCGATAACATTTTCCTTAGTGATTAATACTGCGTAATTTTTCTGAATTTGATATGTATAAAATAGAAGCGTTTTTGCTACTGATTTTGTAAGCTGCTGTCATTGACATTAAAGTTTATCGTTACACCATTTTTTAATTTTTTTCTCATAACTTATTGTCTCATATGTTTATTGTGTTTAATGATATTTCTTAATTGTAGCTACCGATTATATAAATATATATATGAGATTTTATTCAAGTCATAAGGAGATAGTTTCCTGCACAGCATAATGTATGGCATAACAATACGATAATTTACTTCCAGTGGTGACAGCCTCAATTACGTATAAAATTTGACAGAGAGGTACGCAGATGACCAGGCATCGATCAACCATACACACAGATCCGAGTAAACAAAACAAGGTGGAGGCTAATTACGAATGTTGGAAAACAAATGAGAAGTTTAACCATACATATATACTGTACTATGGATAATAACTGTAATTTAACATGTTTATTTCATAGCTATAAAGAAATTACTTTCCTAAAAGAAACAAATAATACAAAATATAAATACCACGCAACAGATACAATGCGACAAGTAGCGGAGTAGCGTTGGGAACATATTATTGCCTGTAAATATCAATGCATAAATCTGCAACATAAAAAAAAAAAAAAAAGAAACCAGTCGGAAACAGTCACGATAAGACTTGAAGAAAATGACTTCCTTCTGTTTTGAACCTTCTCTGTAGCATTATATAATACTCCTCCGGAGGAGAGAGGAGTTACATACAATGCAAATTGTCAGTGAGGAGTGATATAACATACGGTTGCGTGTACACGAAAAAATATCAGTTCCTTAATTTGGAGACGATCACGTTCAATTATTTTTTGTAATGTGGTCTTGGCTAATTTCGTTCTTAATATGAATAGCTACTTACAGTGGTCGGCAGTTATCTGGGCGCGTCTCAGCGTGTTGTAGCGGGGTCGCCTGAGAAAGAGGAAACCGGGTCGAAAGGGGAAAGGGGAAACCCCACAAGACTAGGGAGCTCACGCGCCCATATATCTGCCGGTACAGTACATGTCAACACAATTCATAATTTATAAAATAAAAAAATTACACGTGCTAATTTTTTTTAAAAACTTTTAAGTAGCCGTCTTTAAAAATAAACATTTTTATTCAATAAGTAAAGAAAAGTATATATTATAAACATTTTTAAATCACGGTGGGTGGACGATTTGAATTCTACATCATATCCCAACTACAGGTTTACTGACTTTGGTATGTATGAAATGACATACTAAAGAAAAATATCAATATTTAGGGAAGAATAACATATAAAACTTTTATTTATATACAAGTTTTAGAAATTCGAATTGGTAGAGTTGATTATAAAATGGGCTTCAATCAGTCGTGTTGGTAAAATAATTCTTTTCCCTGCTATATATTGTGATTATTTTTAGTTATAGCTAAGATGGCGCCGTTCTTATTTGAATAGGGAGACTATATATTATACAGAATTAGTAATGTTTTCAAGGGGAAATAAAAATTTTTAATATTTTTTTGCGGAAGACAAAAAGTTTTGAAATATAGGAAATTTTTCTTTCGCAAGCAAGACTGCTGCGTTAAAATAACAAGACTTTGATTTAATGGCGAATGTGTTTGTGTCAGCGTCCTCTAGAACACTCCCGAAAACCCGAGATGGCAACTGGTTCCACAGCTCCACACCATCATCCCTATTCTTCTAAATAGATGTTCCTGCTCCTCAATATTTTTTAAGTTAGCTGAAAAACAACATACTATAAGTAACATTTTTAGGAATATTTGGAAAAAAAATTTACCGATATTCTGTTCGATTCTGGCAACTTGCTAGAGTTCCTAGTCCAGTCCACCGTCGGTATTGGTGCACCGGACAGAGGAATTTGTATATTGATAGGTTCACCAGCACGGACTTTAATCTTCTTCCCATACAGTCCATCAAGATACAGCTTCGGCTTTTCTGTTGAAAAAAAAAAACAAATAATTATTGCTCACAAACATAACATCCAAACCAAATAAATATTTCGAAAAACGAAGGAAATATTTTTTCACATTATGAATAATTTTTCCAAAAAAAATAAGTTCATACATAATAAATCTAAGTTTTTATCTTCACTTTAATATAACGTTCTTACTGGGTTCTCGATGTGCCGCATAATATATGATATAAACATGCATAAGCACTAAAAATTGAATTAAAATAACTGTTGATAAAAATATATGTAATAATAAATAAACTTTATTATATATGAAAAAATTATATAAAATTGTACCTTTCATAGGTTTGGCAGAAATTGCAGCTGATGTATCACTTGGCTTGCCACTTCCTGCAGCATTGACTGCGGTCACACGATATTCATATTGATGACCTTCCTGAACGTGATCGTCGTAAAATTCCAAGTGCTGAAAAACAATTGTGCGAAATTTATTCCATGCATTTTATACCCAATATTTTAAGATTTCACAGTTACATTTCCTCATGCAAAACTAGTCTGATTGTAAAATATGCTGTGTAACACTTCACGAGTAATTAGCATCGGTTCATAGACACGTTGAAAGCAAATCTAATTGGAAAATGCTTACCCAACTTCTCAGATTCTCACATGAGTGATTAACACCTAAATTTGTTTGTATATTTATGGTCACTGATGCTGACCGTCCAGAAACTACATCCATAAATAAAATACTTGAGACGTGCGTTATTTTCAAGCTATTTTCCGGAATGTTTATGCGATTGTGTAACAGTCTCTATGTCTGTCTATGCTTGTCTCTGTACGCCGAAGTCTGTCAGTATGGCTAAATCTGTCGGTATGTGTAAGTCTGTTAGTATGTCTGTATTTAAGTACCCATTATTGTATTCACGAATTTATGCTTATATATGTTCCATCACATATACATTATACACAAGTTGTCTCAGGAAATAGTCTCAAGCAGAAGCAAGGGGATAGAGGTCCTCAAGGACTCTCCGTAACCTCCCCCCCCCTTTTTTTTAACAACCTTTATGCTAAGCGAATGTTGATAGCCTCAGGGTTAACATTTATTTATATTTTGTGCCTGACTCACGGTTCGATGAGAAATATCGATATGGTCACATCAATACATCTGATAGATCTTTGAATAATTGTTTCAGATTTACTGACGGAACGGCCAATCAGCCAAAATAACATTTACGTTTATCTGCCTTATCATGGCGCCTACCTAAAAAAAACTTTCTAGTTTTATCAGTTATATGTAACCATGAGCTTTTAATTGCGCTACGTCTACAGCTTTAGCCTAATAATTTGTTTCAAGGTACAATATGCACGAAGTTCTAATTTGCGAGAGTAACTGAAAACATACTTAAAACAAAAAAAAAAAAACCTTAAAAACAAAAAAGCAAAATGGCGGCCCCATTGTGCAATATAAATGTGGCATTACCGGAAGAAATAATTATTCTTTTGCAAGCGTCGAAACCCCATTCGAATGTTTGTGATGTTTTCATTGGCGTTAACATGAGTGTTAGACGGAGACAGTTACTGGTGTACACTATCCTTGTTTTGTCGTCAGTTGTTTGCTTGCCATAGGCTATTACAGTTTCTTCACTGTTCCATGTTTCTTCCACAGATGCTGAAGTGCACAACGTCGCACAATATACTGGACTGCAAATAGTTCAAATATTTGGTTCGGTGACATTACTAGTGACTGCACATCACCACGATTTTACCGAACTTGAATTAGCATGTGAGTGATCATGGCGTTTCTAACGCATAACTACGCAGAGATGCGTTGCTTTTACACTTATGTCAGGGGGAACACCCCACATGCGGCAAAACTCTAAAGCGAACATGTGGAACACAGGGCTGGACTTCAACCCGAGCGGTTCCCTGGCCACCGAATGGTCCTTAAGAGTTCGTAATACTGACATGGAAGGTTAGGTAACAGGAATTAGATGTGGCTGTATAACCACATTAAGGTATCCGGATGTGGTGGATTCGGTTGTCGAATAAACTGAGAGAAACCCATCGACGAGTGTCAGAAGTGTGAGTCGTCGTACCGGAATCTCAGAATCAGAGGTACATCACACACTCCAGGCCATTGGATATCGTCCGTATTATGTCAGGCATGCCGAACAATTGTGAAAAGGGAATTACGACAGAAGAGTAAAGCTTTGTCAAGAAATATTACGAAGACAAGAGGACAAATATAATTTTACTAGAAAATTTTGTGGACCGAGTCCCATTTTAAGCGCAGCGGGGTGTTTAATGTCCATAACTAACATTTATGGGGTATCGAAAACCCCCACTTGACAATAACAGGCCAACAGCTTAATGTTAATCTGTGGTCGGGCGTACTAAACGGCCAGCTAATTGGCCCTTTCTTACGAGCAACTTCTTGAAAGGCGAATCCTGTTTGCAGTTCTTTTGCAGTCGATCTGGGTGGACTGCTGGATGTTGATTTAGAGATGCGCAGAAACATGTCATTTCATGAGGATATTGCACCGTGTCACTATGTCTTGCGTCTAAGGACTTTTCTCAAACGAACGTTTGCAGGAAAATGGATTAATCGTGGCGGACACATAGCTTGGCCTCCAAGGTCCCCAGACCTGAACCAGATCGATTTATTTGTATTGAGATATTACAAAGGCTTGTTTACTCATCAGACTGTCGCAGTTTGTAGCAACTAATAATTACACATAGAGAAGCCAAAGAAACCATCAGAACAATCGAATGGTGTTCCGACGTTTTCAAGTGAATTTCTTTCAGTAATGTCGCATTTTTATTAAACCAAGGTGGCTGTCATTTCGATCATTTTTGGTAATTTTTTGTAATAAACTCATGTCTGATATGTCAGTATGATCTCAACCATTTTAATGTTGCATTTACTACCCTTGACCCCATATATTTAGGGTGAAGATATAGAACTAACGCAATGAAATAAGTAGGGTACGTAACTGATAAAATGTGGCAGTTATTTTATGTCGGTTCTAATGCAGATGAACACACGCAAATATTATTGCGCTGGATTGGCCATTCAAACACCTAATGTAAAACAAATATTCAAGCATCTATCACGGTTATTCACATCACCGAACCGATATTACTCGTTGAACTGCGAGTTAGGCATAAAATGTAGAAAAAGAATCATAACCCCGAAACCATCAAAAATCGCATAACGTATATGAGGGGGTTTCGCAAAGACCTTGAGGTCCTTTATTACTCCCTGCTTCTGGTTGACACTCTAGGACAACTTGTGTATATTTAGGTTTGTGCAAAATCTCGAAACTCGAGAAAATTTTCAAGAAATACGGCTTTCTCGAACAGCAAGCAAGAAAAATTATTTTCTCAAAAAAAAACCGAGAAACTTTTCACGCCAATAAAATTTTTTAACATATGATAATAAGCAGTTATCGTTATTTGTTTGTTGATTATACAAGTGTGCAACGAAGGCATCTTCAGGGCACTCCACGCACGTCTTTAACCAACATGTTCAAGCACAATGCAAGCTTGAAACAAAACAAACATTTTAGAGTGACAGCAAGATGATGGTTATCCTGCATTATGTAGCACAAGATACTGTATTGAATACGGTACCATTAACCAAACAGTTATTAAACTTAATTCGTTGCACAGAGACATAACGATAAATTACGCATTTAAGGCACCGACCATGAGGCCTACACCTCACCAACTAACCAATCGACTTGCCGAGTCGTATGCTGATATAACAAGTTAATTTCTGGGCACGATATCAACGCAGACAAATATTTTATAACATAAAAGGAATATCCATATAAGTGCATGTACCGGATTATTCTTTTCGTAAATGTCAACCAGTAAGTTTACAGTAAGAAAACAAAAAACGAGCACCGTAATGAATAAAAGGTTACTGCCTACTGCGCAACCGCAGTTTTAAAGAAAATGCCACAAGAAAAATATATCTTTTAGTAGAAACAAAATTGAATAATTTGTTTATGATTGTTACAAACCAAATTTAACAATTAACAACCGACAACATATTTTTGTGAACAGCGCACTTCCACTTATTGTGGATCAAGTGGCCAATACAATAGGTGTATTTTGCGAGTGAATCATTAGCGAATTCTATAAAACTAATAATTTGGGACTCGTGGCTGCTCTGCTCTTTGTAAGCTCAGTTCACGATGGAAAACATGTACATAACGAAAGTGTGTGTTTCAAAATAAAAGTAGGTATTCATTATGACGTGGTTCATGTTCACCTGACATTTGAATGTATGTATAAAATTTAATCATATGGTAGAAAATCACATAATTTTTACAAATGCTAAAGACTGGTCACAAGTATGTTAATTAACTGAAAATTTCTCATTCTCGTCTCGATTTTCGCAAGAAAATTTTTTTCTTTCTCGAAAACTTCCCGAAGTCCATATCTTATTCTTGCTATATATATATATATATATATATATATATATATATATATATATATATATATATCAGCCTCTTTAGAAGTTTATCAATCTTTTTTACAGGACATTAAAAGTTATAGTTTGCTAAGCTATATAACAGCAGTCATTAAGAAAATGTACTATCGTATTTGGGGTGCCTGAATT
The DNA here is from genome assembly GCA_029891345.1 of Dryococelus australis. Lineage (NCBI taxonomy): Eukaryota > Metazoa > Arthropoda > Insecta > Phasmatodea > Phasmatidae > Dryococelus > Dryococelus australis. The sequence continues at coordinate 211,933,898 of CM057009.1, read as the reverse complement.
ATTTAATAAGTTCATATTATTCACATATATGTATAGCTACCACTCAAAATAGTATTGTTTTGAAAAATAATAACCTGTACATGCAACTCAGGAATTGTTTACGTAAATTCCACCGAATTAAAATATACAATTATTAGTGCTACAGATTTAATGCAATAGGTACTTATGGAATTTAATAAAGTAGGCGTGATCATCCCTTATCAAAATGACTATATCTCTATTTTATAGTAATAAATGTCATCTCTCGTAAATCATGATACCGTATGCAATGAGTTTGGTGGTCTCTCAGCGCCTAGCAACTGAATTATAGCCAATACATTTTAATCTCTTACACATACTGCAACAGTTGGCTGTTGCTGGGCGATGTGACATTAATTTTTTGCCACCGTTGAAGTTCCGAGCGCTCTCTATAAACTCGAAGTGCCGCAGGGGTCTCTCCACACTAGCGCCAGTCGTTTCACTTTGCTGCCGCAACTACTGCAGCGCCCTTGCCGTTCTCCACGCAACGCTCTCGATTCCCCTCCTTCTTCCATCCTGTTCCCCTGCCCTGTTTCCCCTCCTTGCTATCGTCCCGTTTTAAGTTTGAAAGTTGTAATAACGGAGGCAGGCCTTCACCACTCTCTTTTATCCCGTACAGGCAGGGAAAAAGAGAGTAAAAATCAGTTATGGAAACAGCTCCCAGGCACTACCCTGGGAATTCTGTACAATAATGTTGCTTTGCAGCTTGAAGTATGTTTGATGGGTGCGGAGGGGGGAGGGGGTTAGCTTCTCCTCGCCTCCGCAAACTAATTGATAACCAACTGGGTGGCCAAGGTTCCTCACAAGGAGCCGATCTACCCCCGCGCTGAGGGAGTAGCGTCCCAGTGATGTAAAATGACGGAGGCAGGCCTTCACTTGTCATCGAGCCTCGCGACTGTTTTTTAAGTGTTTGCTGGTGGGGTGTGTTGTCACCTTCATATTCATACTGCGCAGCTGAGAGCGACCACCAGCATGGGAGGCGACATCATTTGGCGTCGGGCCCGGTGCTTATTTTATAGCAAATATCTGCTCCTTTGGTGGTGATTTAAATTTAAACCAGCGAGAACGGTATTTTGTTGTGAAATATCGCAAGTGAGTTGGGATCGCGTGTAAAGTAGTATGGGACATCTTCAACTAACGTAGTTGATTGCTGAGTAGTGTTTTGATTGCAAGTAATGCTTCCTTTTTTTGCAGTGAACTATTGTATGTGTACATGGATTGTGTGTTTCGATAACCTTTAGATATGAAAAATAGTTTATGTTTTATTGAAAACTTCCCTGGAAAGTGTTGGTTGCCCCATTTGCTAAATGCGTAATGCCAGGCGTGTGATTTTAATTAATACTTTTATTTCCAGTTCACTTCCGATGGCTTTTAATTTTTAGTTATGGCTAGGATGAGAGCCCATTTCATTTTCTGGCGAGGGCTTTGGTAGGTCAACTCGTGATTTTTGTTGGCGCCCTGAGCTGGTCTGTTTTCAATTTTATTGTAACTTGTATGTGTTTGTATGAAAGGCGCTGCCACCTTTTAGTTTTTTTAATTTTAGTATATTTCATAATGAATTTAAATATCCCTATTAATCAAGGTGAATATGTTTAAAGTGAAGTGGCGAGAGTACAATTGAATTAATTTGATGCCTGGCTTGATTATATTTGCGTGGAGCTGTAACCTTCCTCCTTCATTTAGCACCGATGTTTTTCATGGCCTTTTTGAGAGATTGCATTGTTTATACGACGGTTCATTCAGTAATTAAAGCCATTTTATGCCTTGTTAGCTTGAGACTGTCCATCATAGTTAACTTTAAAACGCCGAGTCGCGGCGCAGTGCGAGAGTCAGCGGCCAGCCTCGTCGCGATCTAATCCGTGAAACGGGAATTTTGTATGACCGGGTTCATGCGATAATGCCTGTTTAATCGACTGAAAGGGATCACTGTAGTCGAAAACGACTGTTTACGCACGGTATTTTATAAATGTGTTTATGAGAAATTTACGTGCGTGTTTATGTGGGAAATGTGTAAATATATTGTGATATTGTGAAGGAGTTTATTCGATTATCAGTGACACTATGAACCTGCCTTAACATATTTTGTGAGTTTTTTGCAGGTGCGTGCTAATACCTATTTCCTTGCCTACCGCAATTTTCAGCTGCTTGGTTTATGCATTCAAGGGGAGATGTTATATTAAAGCTTATGCGTAGAAGCCTAAATGCTCATAATTTGTATCTGAATATGCATGTAATCTCTTATTACCCTTTTAAGGGACTGTTTGTTTGTGAATCCTGGAATGTTAATTGAGCAATTATCCTAGGACGCTGTTATATTATATCTGAGCAGAGTTCTTAAATAAATTGAATGCATTGTGAAAGGTTATTGTATGAAACTTCATTGGTATTTAGCGCCTGTATAACCAAATGTACAAATTTGGACCAAGTTTGATTCAATACATTTTTTTTTTTTTTTCCGAAAAGCACCAAAAAACAAGTTATAAATCTTAAAGAAGTTTTCAATGCACGGAAATAAAATTTGGTACACAGTCACTCCTAAGGAAGACAATATATTGCCTTCAAACTCTGACTAGAGCCTTCATGGGATAATTATGAGCGGAAGCGTCTCAGCAGGCATGTCGCAAACTTCTACCTTCCTCTTATACAATGACCACTTATTTAGTTCTTCTCTGCACATCGTTGTATGCCCTTGTTTCTGGTTATTCGCGTGATTTTGTATACTAGGTTTTAGATTCGTCGAGCATTTTTTTTACTTATATATTATTCAGGAATTGCATCTGTGATAATAAAATATTCATATTAGTGGAAAACATAAAATTCTAAATGCCAAGATTTTTCAACCACTAACCTGAATAAAAATAATTTTACCAAAATAATGTTAAATTTTGAATACTTGGGAATATTAAATCACAAATATTTGTTACATATATTGTTGTCCTACAGTTAATTAAATTAATAATAGTTTAATCTTTCATATTCATTTTAATAATGCCAGCATAACAATTTTTTCGAAGAAAACTTAAACTGATTTTAAACTAATTTGTTATAAATGTTGTATCTAATGACAGAAGTAAATGCACAATTTCTTTCAACCACAATTCTAAGAAGTTTCATCTCCTATATATATATATATATATATATATATATATATATATATATATATATATATATATATATATATATATATATATATATAGTCTCAGGAGGAATGAGTGGAACTCCAGAAAATTTGGCATTAATTTAGTCCTGTCACTGTAGCTTTATTGTATGGAATTTTAATAGTTCTATTACAGATTAGCCAAATATATTTTTTACAAATGCCAGGACTAAATATCTCTGGGAATTCCTAGACTGATTAACTCGATTTTTGGTACAATAACAAACCTAATGACAGCACAAAATGCATCACTCAATATTTTTCCCCCACTATTTTGGTACACCGTCTCACCTAAAATTAATATCGTTTTCATTTTAACTTAACTCGTTCATTAATTTGTTGGTTTACGAGTGGTGCTTTGTAAAGTGTTTTACTATGTGGAAATTTAGTTACCTCACTGGATTAAAATATGAGTGAGATAATGACAAACAAATGAAATTATTGTTGTTTATTAATGAGAGAATAAATAAAAAAAGTTTTGCATATCAAATTAAACACAACATTTATGCAAGCAAGCTATACATGAAAGAAATGAGTAGCGTGCATAAATTTGTTACAATTTTTTTTAAAATTATTTTTTGTTGTTTGTGGTATTCGGCTTTTCTGGATTCAGGCTACATATTGTAATGAGACGCATATGCAAAGTTTAAGGATAAAATAAGTGAATTTCAACCCACAAAAAAATCAGCCAACAATATCCGTTCCATTCATATGTAAAACAAAATACATTTATAAAAGAGTTTTGCCCATGCTGTATTCTAATGTTCGTCTGGCAATGATATGCGACGAAGTCCCACATGACACAAGCCAACCCACCAACAAAGGATAGAGTGGTAAATAATCGTGAATTATGTTCATCCCAGACAGAGCCATGTGCAATACAATGTGATTCCATGTGAGAACAAGTTGGTTGAATATTTCATAAGTTAACTAGTCCTATTACTGGACTTACGACACTCGACGTTACTGGATTGTTATTCGTGGAGGTACGTGACACTCCACAATAGGACCCCACATTGTATCCCAAGCATTCTCAACACGGTTGATGTGAGCGTACCTAGCTGGGCAATTCATTTGGATGATATCCTGTATATAAGGTAGTTATACACAAATGAAACATTGTGTGGGTGAGCGTGGTCATTTATGAAACAGGAAATAGGCATCCAATGTATTTATGAAAATCATGTGGAACTGTTGGAGAATAATATCTCTCCGCATGTGGCTTCTTACAGATCCACAGTCAAAATCATGCAGGTGTGTACATGTTTCCAGTGTGATACTGCCCTTGAAAGATCTGTCATCTCCTAAAGGCCTCGTTAAGAGCCTCCCATATTTCTTAACTCCAAAAGGGTTCCCTTCGGGGATGTAAGAAGTAATTTTTACTATCCTATTATCGCTACATGTACGTAAGCCGGCAATCACTAAAAATACTGAATCAAGACGCGACTATAGGCAGGAGAAGATAACTAAATTGTTTCTAGTTCGTGCTCTATGTTCTCTGCCCTACACCAAACGGGGATTTTACGGCCAGCAGTAAGTGGGATGCATTTTTCAGCCCGTTTTGACGCAAACATCGCTATTCAGAGTACAGGCTATTCACAGCAAAGTGAGCAATTTTTAAGGTCCTCCCAACAGGCATTAACCACTAATAAATATTTTTATCGCAGCCTAAGACGTCAAATTTGGAGTGTAATGAAATGAATACACTGTATTTATTAGTCACATAGGAATGTTCATACTAACAAAGTGGCGGAAAGATAAAACAATGGCTGAAAGGAAAAATTTAACAGGGTCTTAAAAAGTGCTCACTAGTCTATATCTGCAATCGCACGTTTTTGTGGCTGCTCTTATTTACACCATCACTCTCGTCTCTTGTGCATGGAATGCATTATCTAGGAGTAAAGGCCAAAGAACGATTTTCTTGTAGTATTGTACACCTTAAATGTTCACTGCTGATTGATCTACCGCAATTTTTTCAACTGCCAGAACCACCGACAGACCCTGTATATGACACTGTGGAATGAGCGCTGCTTGGAGCAGGGCTTGGTGCAACATAATATGAGATTAGCCTGCGTCCATTCACGAGATTATGTTTCCTTTCATCAAGTGGTCAATATGAGTACTTTGTGTCATTTGATAAAATGCACAAATGAATGTCGGGAACGAGCACACAACCTGCTATATTATTATCAGCCGATAGCTGTGTTAGACACTATCTGTTTTTGATTGTGTTTACAGCGCCATATTGAGGCCTACACAAGTGCCACTTATACAGACAGTTTAGAAGCATAACAAGGCAATGGTTTTTTTATTACTGCTATAACTGACCTAGTCTGTTTTCGCTATACTGAAGTATTCGTTAACTCATGAGAATTTATTGGAAAATTGTTTATTACATTAGATCTCGTGATAGTATTAGAAGCTGTATAATTCTTTAACCAATTAATTTTCTTGGAACTAAGTATTCTTTATATAGTATAATATCATTTATAAATTACGTGACTGATTTTCGACAAAATAATGAACTCGGGGATAAACCTTGCAGTTCTGATTAAGGTGAGGGCACTTTGGCAGATATTTCATTGTGTAACCATATCATGACTTACTTATAGTTGTTTATACACAAGTTTACGGAGTTGAGGAGGTTTGATTCTTAAAAAAAAAAACGGTATCTTTCTGCATAAATTGTTCAGTAAATAATTTGGCATCGCAGTCACGTGCAAAAATTAAGAATGAAAGTGAAATGATATAAACTTTGTTGTAAGCAAAATTGAAATGCTATATAACAAAAAGTATGCTTTTCTTTGTTATTTATATTCAAGAAAAACTTATGATAATTTTTGTAATGTGTAGTCGATGCAAATAATATTTTTGTTTAAAATGAACTTTAGGTTCGGTGGTACAAATATAACGGTCACATGCGGTGTCGTTCCCTATTTTTGATATCTATTCTTGCGTTATTTCTACATATTAATTTTCTTTGAATCAATTAACTATTACATAAGGTAAATATTCTGATGTTGCCCATCCATATAAACAATTTCCTTAGTGAAAGTATTACTGACAGGGGAACTGATGCTCATAACGAAGTAAATATTACTAGCAATTGGTTGTAGCTATTTTCAAAGCAATTGCTGTATTAGGAGAAACAAATTATTGAACTTAGAAATCCACTCTACAATTTATGTGTAAAAATTTGCTAAGGTCTCAAAATAAATGCTGTTTGAATACTTATTTCGATCAATTCAATACATATTTCATACTCTAACTTTCTTTGTAGGAGCATGTTTTCCATAGGTAAGCTTAACTATTGCAATACCTTTAAAATTACCATTAAAAAACCAGTTAGTTCTAAAGACGATAGTTATTTTGTAGTTAGTTATGGGTATTTTACAAGGGAATGTATGCTTTGAACAACCTTGTGAAATCTTCGTGGCTACAGATATCAATTATTTTTAAAAAAATTTTATCCATATAGTTTACTCTACCCACCACACAAATACACACCTGGTCAGGGAACATACTTAAATGTATATTCCAAACATATATTTCATACAATTGCAGTCTTGTATTCATTGTTACTATTACGTTAAATAATGGGTTTAATACACATTAACTGTGCAATCAGACCTTACCTTCGTCGGTTCTTTGTTTAGTTTCACCCACCGACCAGTCATACGATCTCGCCTTTCGACATCATAACCAATTATTGGAGAACCTCCATTACTAATAGGTGGAGTCCATTTAATCTTAATGTGGTCCTTATCAGTATCCACAGCTTCTGGTTTTCCAGGACGCCCGGGGACATCTGAAAATAAATGGTTAAAAATATTGATAATTTGAACAATGAAAACCGATAATTATGACCAAATACTCCGGAGTTATTTGTTTCCCCCTCTTACAAAAATCATGCGTACGGCCCTGCAAGTAAGTACTGAACGGAATATTTCTGGCAATCTACAGTGTTTTGATTTGAAATTACTCTGTTCGTCAAACATCGACATTTTTATTCAAAAAGCTACCAAAAATTGTTATACTAATATTTCTTAAACTTACCGAACTGGTTCTTTGCTACAACAGGTTTCTGCGTATTCAGAGGATCTGAGCGGCCCTGAAGATTTTCTGCTGATACCCGGAACTCGTACTTTGTTCCTTCAAGAAGGCGAGGAACTGTAGAATGGTTGTACTTAGGGTTAACATAGCTGACAGCTGGTACCCATCCTCCTCCATGCGTGAGATCCCTCTTCTCAATTACGTATCCCCTGTTGAAATAAAAGAAAAAAAATATGTCAATATTTTTGTGAATAACGCAGAAAACATTGGGATTTTCTGCTGCAGCAACACAGATTATTCAACAAACAAGTGATTTAAGCTTTACTAAAATTATTTTTAATTTGTCATATAAAAATATATACGAACTTCAGGTATTACGGAATATGCGCGTAATGTGGTATACCCCTTTGTTTGGTAGTTCAAGTGTCCTTATCTAGTGGTAACATCCTGGACTACTGCTAGATAACTCCAGAAAGCGCCAGCAGAGGCATAACAGTCAGGGGTAATGTATGACCGTTCTGTGGCAGGTTGTCTCTTTGTCCTGTTTTGAAAACTTTATTGGGTAGTTTATATTTGGTGGAAGTATATATGTCTTAAATATTCGTTTAACTCTGCCATTGTAAAAGTATAAATATTTTAATATTCTCAGGACGTATGATATCACAAATATGAATTAATTCACTGTAACATGTAAATGAACGCTGCCAATGTCAAAATTATCAGGAGAGAGATATGAGAAAATATCCCATAATACTAGCTCGATTCCCAGGTATTCCATACTACCCAAAACCTCCCGTCTTCTTACTTCTAAGAGAAAAAAAACGAAGCAACTTTTCATGAACGGAGCTCCTCCAGGGTCAATCGGGTTATGCCATTCTTCAGTGCAATATGCAAACATTTCGTCAGCATAACGAAATCATCAGGAAAGACTCCTGTCTTGCTACTTTCGGACGAGTGCCCTTCGCACCAGAAGAACACTTACATGATAAACTTTGCACAAGGAAACCATGTGACCATACTTTGCCTGCCCCCATACACTACCCACAAACTCCAGTCAAAATATAAAACGTTTATGAGACCCTATAAAGGCAATTATAGCAAGGAAATTCGTCTTTGTTTGAGACAGAACACAACATCACAGAATGAATATGATGCTGTGGAACCTTCTGGCGGGGCGTACGTAGAGGTTCAAAGTGCTGAAATCACTATAAGTGGATTACGAGCTACGGGTACATGCCCCATTAATAGAAATGTTTTATAAGAAGCCAATTTTTTACATTTTAGTGTCATCAAGGACACAATTGAAGGCGCAGCTACTGTAAAAGAGGTTTCATTATCCCCATTCAAACTTTCAAAAAGTAGCAGCACCTTAGGACCTGTAACACCATTAACCAGCTCCTTTTAACAAGTGTTATAAACTCCAAAGAAAGTTAGACTTGTCCTTCCACATTAAAGTAAGCTTGTAAGTAAGAGAAGCGATCAAACACATGGAGAAGGCCTGGAACATTAGCAGCCATCAGAGACTCTCTTTTCACAATAAGACTTGAAGAGTCTTCGGAGAAGGCTGGAAATAAGGATCCTCCTATAAAAATCCACGTCGAAGCAGCATCAGGGGCAACAATCGTTTCATTCCGATGCCTCAGCCGACGTTGACTGTGATAACTCCGACAAGAATCAAGAAGGAAACGCTGCGCAACACATGTTTTGTTGTGGACACTTTCCCTAGGATACAAGAGGTGGAACAGGTACAGTACGTTCTCTCCAGTCAGTGGGCTCATTTAGACTGTGAGTCCGAAGAGAAAAACAACAAAGTTTAACGTAGTGATTTTTACATTAACAAATTTAACGATATATCATTAAATATTGTTTTTAAAGACCTGCATTTTGTGTAGTTTTTTTTATTAAAGTGGGGCCGCCGTGGTGTAGTGGCCATGCTGCTCTCCTTCCACTTAGGTGAACGGGGTCGCTCTCGGATTTTCGCATGTGAAAATCGTGATGTACGATGCGACTGGTCCGCAGGTTTTCTCGGGGATCTCCCGATTTCTCCCCCCTTTCCATTCCGGCGCTGCTCCATACTCGCCTCTTTTTACACACACACAAATATTATTATTCCATTTTACTCCCAATATTCCAGTTTGTCATCAATGTACATTTTGCAAAAACATTGGTTTTTGTCAAAAGTATATCGAAAGTTCCTCTAAAGTTTTGAATGGCAATTTGTCCATACTAAAACAAAGAGTTTATAATCTTCACTAGCAAATCTTAGCAATATATACGACACTTGTACATCTATAATGCTTAGTATATTTGGGATTTGTAAAAATTTATTTTAATTTTTTGTGAAGCTAGTTTCATGTGCCAACACTTCTAAACTTCTGTGTTATATGTGTAGGTGTTGAATGTTTCTTATTAAAATATTGATGAACCTAAGTTAAATATTATGACTTTACCACGTATTTGTATTTAAAATTAGTTTCGGAGTGACCAATTTAAGCAACATTTTTGTACACCCGAATTCCTCCAGTGTATTTCCGTAAATTCTTGAACTTGAGCAGAGAATACTTCAAACAGGTTCAAATATTTGGTCCGCTGAGTTGTAATAAAATCAGGCGCATCTTTATACAAGCTAAACTTTAACCATAAAATGTATTTATGTGCGAGTTAGAAACACACTGAAAAACCACGATCTGTTTTGCGCAAAATTACCTGTACATTTTAGAATCGACTGGCGATAGAAAACGTGGGATTATAACTATAACAACATTTTCATACATGAGCTGAATAAAACAATCAGATATATCATTTGACGTATATCTGGAATCACAACAGTACTTATGTTAATAGTATGTACATTTTCATACGTCTAGTCGAGAAGCAGTTCTGACTAAGATAGTAAAGCTGAAGGCCTCAGATAATATTATAAGGCAAGAAAAATTCTCTGAAGGAAGCTAGCAGTAAATAATTTCATCCTGTGCCGTAAGTGACAGCATCATTATCTGATGTTGTCTCACTGGCATCAAGTCTCTGCACCACTATTGCTCTGCCGTATTACCGTCATAAATAATTTAATTGAATGGTTTTTTCTATGCACAGGAATTGGAAAAATACATAACACATTTTTGACAAAAATGTTATTTGTTGACATGACACAGTAGTTTTATGTTTCAGCGTTTCTATTTTCAAGTGGTGCCGACACCCCAGTACTCGTACACTTACAGCACCACAGCTGATATTCCTTCATAACTACTTCTATGACAATCAGTATGTACACATGTTACCGGAAAAAAGATTTGTTTGTAAATGCGTCTGTTTTGCAAGTGTGTTAATTTACTTCATTTACATTTCTCATAGTTCTAGTAATTATTATTTACTTAGCATACCCACAGGTTTCGCAAAGAGTGGATTATTGTATCAAAATTTGACTTACGTTATTTCACTTCCGCCGTTATCCTTTGGAGGTTTCCACGATAACGTGACGCTTGAACCAGTGATTTCTTCGTAATCGAGTGGTGCCTCAGGTGGAGAGGGACGATCTATGACACATTAACCATTTTTTAAAAAATGTAGACATCAAACATATAAGATATTTTATTATACATATTTCGTATTTTACATTATTAATTGTATTCGTTTACGAAATAACGTTAAGGTATGCTATGAAACAAAACATACATATATTAAACAAAACTTGTATACATGCAAACTTTCACAGACCATATTAAAGAGAAACAAAATCTGTAAGTGTAAGTGGCCTCATTAACAACTTTTGAACCTAAAATACAAAAATTAAAATTTGTTCCCGAGGCGTCTATAACCCTCGGTTCTACGTGGCTGGGAAGCTAAGTTTCTGCCTCTTAATTCATATGTTTGATCCTAACCTCTATTCTACCATCAAACTTGAACTATTTGCTTTCCACTTTTAAAAGTATATACGTAAAAATACCGTTTAACGTAGGAAACGTGTCTGTAAAGTGGAAAGGGATAAGTGCATATAATTTGATTTTAAAAACTTTCGTAAGAGATCTTCACTTTCCAAATCCGGTATACTACAGTTTATAAAGTTTTGTACTTTCCTGCAAAAGAAAAATCTTCTTCCATTGTCAGTGCAGTTCGTGGAATGTAAACTTATGTGTGAAATGTGATACAACAGCAGTTATAGTTCACTCTAAAATGTTGAATCCCAATGAGACTTGAATGAAGTTAATGAACATCCTGCAAAGGTTATAAAAAATTATGGAATTAATTTTCGAGCTGGTAATATTTTTCAACTTAAAGACTACCTGAGGCTGAGTTCTTAATAATTAATGAAATTAGGTCAATCGAAAAGAAAAAACCTAGATATGTTTATCTAGAAAGCGACCACTTCTATTGTTTCGAAAATCTTCCAAGAAATATCTGTATCTGTTCTCTTCCAGTAAGTAAAATAAAGTCAGTTTCGCATGCGAAATTTCACTTTTCTTATACACCACTGTAAATATTTGATACAGTGAGTAATTTAAATCAACATTGTGGGCAAAGTGGTCGAAACATTTTCTAACTGACTAATGAAATGGAATAAGCCAAATGTGTTGGTAGAAAACCGGGAAATATTTGGAGGCATATATACTCCGAATAAGTCCACTTTGGCTCTGGCAAGGAAATTCGAATCCAAGGTGTCTTTATTGGACTAGATTGAAGAGGATCGCCTAAAATATCACAGGAAATTGTCAAAGATGTAAAACTCTGACTAACGTCTCTCCAAATATTTCAGTGGGGCGACTTTCTCAGGGAATTATATTGTGTTAAAATCACTTTTCATCGTGCACCAAAAAAAAAAAATTATATGCGTACCGATACAGTATATCCATCGTCCACGAACTTTAAGGAGTCTGACAAAGTGAAACGTGTGGCATTCTGTCACTGGTTGTAGACACATGGCCATGCAAATCCGAGTATTCCAGATTATTATTTTTTTCGGGCGAGACTTTGTTTCGCCATTCTATTGTGTAAATTTTCAAAAATCCCTACTTTAGACCAGTGAAAATCCTCACGCAGTGCATCAAGAACCTCCCCATTCAGAAAAGTGTGGTGTTTGGTGTGCAACTTCCCGCTGGTACATAATTGGTCCAATTTTCTTAGAGACAGCCATCATGACATCTTCAACGCCTTTGTTAACCTATTAGATTTGATTTTATTTCACACAAAGTAGAGTCGGTCTGTTGTAAATTTCGTTACAATATTTTCATTATTGTTCAAGTTACTAACAAAAACCGTGTTCAGTTAGGGATGGTAAATTCTTTATAATAAATTATATAGTTTTTAGGAAATTAAGTAGTGCTCGTATGTGCTTTTCTATTGTTTTACTGGAGATTTTTTCGGTCTTACTTGAAAATAGCTAAGTTATACACAATCTGCCTTTTTTTTTCTTACTGTCTACTGTCGTTTTGCCACTCATAACTTCAAAATTTTATAGTAAGTCATAACTTTTTATTCGATTTTATTTTAGTAATGTCATTTCTTTTATCAAGTAATTTTTTTCCAATTTAGTTCCAGGTTAAATCGTATAACTACCCAGAAGTTTCCACGCTGAATTAGTAATCATGCTTTTATTCGCGCCTATGTTATACACACGATTGCAGGAAGGTAGTTGCTGACATTTGAATACCTACACAGGGAGCCGTTTACCGTTTGAGTTGAGCGTCACTTACAAAATTTAGACTTTCAAGCTTATCGATCCAAACAAATTCGTTGCAACAAAATCTTAAAAATAAATTTATATCCTAATCACCTCTGTATTGCTTTTCTTGAATTATACATAATTTCAACTTTAACAAACCTTCACAAAATAATAAGATGAAACATTATATGCATCTTTAGTTATGGCTAAAAAACTAATATGTGTAATAATTTAAACAAAATGATTTGATTATTATAATAATGGAAAAATATTTTTAATGCCTATAGTCATGGCAAAATATTATATTATTATGATAACAAGTAAATATTTTGTTCAAAAATATTATTTTAAAAAAAATTTAAATTTTATTGAACATACGAAAGTGATATAAACTATGTCTTCCGGTAATTCAAAGCAAAATTAAATTGATAAAAGTTTGAAAACTTCCTAAAATCTTAGTCTCATGAAAAACTTACCCAGAACAATCACTTGGAAGGAGCCTTCATCAGAACCAGAGCTATTTTTGATCAATAAGTGGTAAAGTCCACTGTCTGTGCGCTTTGTATTCACTGTGTGAACAATGGTGTGGTAGCCAATTGATGTGATGGTAGTTCTGTCGTCTGTTTTCAGAGGTTTACTGACTACCGACCAGGTGGCCTCCGGAGCAGGTTCGCCAATGTAGTCGATATCGATATGTAAAATCTGACCAGCTTTGATTCGAATATCGTTCAGTGGAGACGTTATCTTAGGAGCCACTGTAAATATAAAAATTAAATATTATCAAAAGCAATATTACGAACAGTTGTCAAAAGTCTTAATAAAATAAAAGCTGTTATGTGTAACAATTATCTCAGTAGTAATTTTGACTGGACCTGAAATGGTAATTATTTTGTTATCCATGTAAGGGCCCTCGATGGTGCAGCGGCTAGAACGCTCACCTCCCACCAATGGAAACCGGGTTCGATTCCTGGCGGGATCGCTTCCAGATTTTCGTGCGTGGGAATTTTGCCGAACAATGCCGCTGGTCGGCGGGTTTTCTCGGGGGTTTCCGGTTTCCCCAACCCTTGCATTCCGACGCTGCTCCATACTCAACTCGCTCCATCCTTTTCGAATCTCAAGAGCCGAAATTTCTCCAACCCACTTGATACCCGTGTCAAAGTCGGCACTACGTTGATGACAGCAACAACTCGACCGTGGACTTGATGCTGGTCTTGTGAACCAAAGTTGGGCATAATTTCTACCCTAACTGGTAGAGCTTATCTATTTAAACCAGTTATTGCTAAATGTAATGCAAAATTTCTTACAACACTTCTAAAAGAAGTTGCGAAACATGTTAAAATTATTTTGTATTTACTTTGGTATGCTTTCGCTCGTATGGATGAAACAGAAAATTATCAGCTTAAATAGTTTTGCCTTGAAGGCTGTTTAGTGTTCAAGGATGTAGATTTATAATCTATCAGCCCCTGCAACAGTTATAACTCAATCAAGGATAATTAATTTAACATTTATAGTTCATATATCTGACAACGCAAAGTACATAGTTTCAAGTTATTGATGTATATTAACAATGAATAGATAAGATCTGCTGCAATAGGCCTAAACGTGTTGAGATGTCGTATATTTATAAGATACCTTGCGCTAGTGCAGATAAATTACATTACTCTAGCTGTTTAATACGTGTTAGTACATAAATATAGACCATAATTAATACAATTTGTTATTAGGTGACGGGCTAGCGCAACCCCGGCTAACAAAATACAAGCCATACTGTGTTTTCCGTAAAAGAGGTAAGTTGTAAGTTTTCTGCAGGTACTGTTTTCATAGTTTTCGGATTGTTTAAGTTATGACCACATTTTGAGTAAAGGGCATGTGGAATAGGCTGAGAAAACTGGGGGAACGAGTAGAGTTCTGGAAACTACAGCAGTCAAGGAGGTATATGCCAGGTATATGCATGCTAACTTAATTATTTAGGGAATGGTAAATTGGTACGCAATGGGGTAAGGGGCAGGGTTAATGTCGTCACGAAAATAGACGTAGTCATTTAGTTTGGGTTAGATGACATTATGCAGCCCAAAGTTCAGATGTTACGCGATTGACGTAGGGCACCTATAAAAGGATGGGGGTAGAGTTTTCACGGAAATGGTGACGTAGGATTGAGTAAACATCAATATTGAAACCGATAACTCATATTACTCCATAGTAGGAAAACTTTCACAGGAAAAAATTGGAGGATGGGGTGGGGGTAAAATATACATGAAAACGAAAGTTGTCCCATATAATGGGTACATTGTAGTCTTTAAGAACATTGCTAAAGGGTTAAGAAATACCAAAGGGGGACGAAAAGATAATGGTGGATTCGGGGAAAGAGCGTGTGATAAGCAGGCCAGATATCCGTAAAGAAAGGAAAGTGACCATGGAGTATGCAAAATATTACGGCTTTAGCTGAAATAATTTGAGAATTACAAAACATTTATTCATATGTGAGTGGTTTTGGTGCGTGTTAAAGAGGATGACAATGAAGGATAAAAAAAAAATAGTGGGGAATATAGAGAAAGCGCAATCAAAATTATGTTGTGAAAAGATGTAAAAGTTTATTACTAGCAGGCATGACTTTAGCAGATTATAACGGTAGTGGAATGGGCGCAGAGGAATGTAGTATATGTAACTGTATGCTTCTTTGTGCCTCAAAAGAGAAGTAATAAACTAATACGAATGCATTTCTTAAACTTAAGAACTTCATTTTTCGTACAGTATACATTATGACAAAAAACGTGATTTATCCCAATATCACAAATTGGTGTCTGACTGAGGAGGATTTATTTCTGAATGTTCTTTTATAACGAGTATGCCCTCCATTAGTATTGTATATGTCCCTAACACATTTTGGTATGGTTGTAATTACCATGTTGGTGTCATATTTGCGAAGAAGATCCCATTCCACCTAACAAGATATTATGTGTTCTGAAATTGTGTTTTAAAGTTACAGACAACTAAAAACAGTCGTTTCAAACCTGTTCCAAGATCTCATAACAGGATTTACTGTCGATAAGAAATCTTTTATCATATTGCTCTTTAAATGTTTGGACAAATAACTCTAATACTTTTACTATCTAACCCCAGTGTATAACATAGTACCGTAATATAAATATTATTACTACTGCACCACATTGGGCTGAAGTACACACTAGAACTCATATCCGTATGTTAGCTTTACGATGCGTGTCTTACCATTTATTTAGTTTCTTAATGATAATATTCTTAAACGGAGAGCTGTTTTATATTTACAGAGAATTTTTATTCTGAAATATATGTTATGCTTTTTTACACAACAATGTTAAATATTTTCTAAAATAAATATATAGCTGAAAAATTTATGATTGTTGTAGCTTGTGTACAGATTAAGTCAAATGAAAACTGTTAATATTTATAATGAAATGTAATAACAATATTCAGTGCGAATTTTCTCTTTCACCCAATCATAAATTTTATCAAGTTAATGTCATTATATAGCTACTTATTTGAAATGGTATAAAGTGCACACCACCTATCAAAAAAATATCTTGAAAACTGAATTTAAATATAAAGAACCTGATTGTGAAAATTATTTATATATTTTAAAAGTTATTTTTAAACATGTTCTCATTTTAAACCAATTTATTCTAGTTGCGTTTATATAAATGTTGTTCAGTATTCAATACTCACAGTATCTTGTCTTAGCAGTAACCACATCAGATGGTTCACTTGGCTCACTTTGTCCGGCTGAATTAACAGCAATCACACGGAATTCATAGTCCTGTCCCTCTGTCAGATCGGGAACCGTAGCCTATAAAATTACAGTTAGTGAGTGACACATACAAATATTTTATTAAATCCAAGCAAAAATATTATAAATTCAATTTTTAATTTTTATTACAAATAATAACTCGTAAACATTATTTTTAAATTGCTAAAATGGGGTAAAGATTCGGAAAGACAAAACAAAATGGCATTTAAGTTTTAAGATTTTGAAAGTTTTCTTTCATGAAATAAGTTAATATTAAGTGAATATTGCTCTTTTGTTAATTTCAAAATTGCTGACACTTATGTACTGATAAAAAGTATTTTGAGCACAGTATAAAAAGTCAAATAATTTAAGTTTGCCGCCGCAAATTAAGCTTAAAAATTTAACTTGTGTCACAATTGACGAGGGCCGCTGGCTGACTCAGAAGTTTAGACTCTGACCTCGCACCGCTGAGAATGAGAACCTCATAATTGTTTCAACAGCTGCTCCAAGTGCTTAGAAAATTGTATAGCTGCTGGCTCGATAAATATACCTTTGGAAACAATTCGGGATAACAGGCTGCCAGAGGAAGGGTGTTGACAGAAAGAACGCAGACCTGAGATCACGGTCTTGTAGGTGTGTGCACATGTTCCTGTTGTTCTGCGCACTGGAGACGCGTCATGAAGGGAAGCATACGAGGCCGGAAAATATATCGAACGTACCACTGTGCTGTAAATGTTCCCATCTGCTTGGCCAGAGAGAAGACCGTTAAGTATACTTGTAGATCGTTCTTCACACCATGGAACCACTAGTTTTGGCTGTATGTTGCTCAACAATGAAGTCCGAATGTGTTCGTTGTCCAAAACCACTCCAACACTCGAGTACAGTTATCATTCACGTCCAAACGAAATCTGCATTCGTCTTTAAACAGATTGCATCGCCAATCCTCAGCCGTCTACACTTTTCGATTGCCATAAAACTGCAAACGAAGTCACCGGGGTGCCAATGGAAGATGGCGCGAGGGGCTTTGAGAACGCAAGTAATTTGACAGGGTACGGGTGGATATTGAGGTCAAATGAAATGACGCTGCATGTCTCCAAATGTTTGAAAGATACATTGTAGGGTATGTTCTCACCTGTCTAATGATGAAAAGTTACTATGAGAAAAGCACTGTACGATCACAATGGCCCAGGTGACGGGAAGTTCGGCTGGAGGACCGCCCTGCCTCCTGTGGTCCAAATATTAAAACATCTCTGAAATTGTGTAGGTACGCAGTTCACACCTTTGTTGAATGTGCAGCTGAGTTACGCTAGCTATACACTCAACACGCATACTGATTAGCTGAACTCAGCTTCGCCCACGACTGTTTACATTGCCAGGGTTGTGGTAGTGCTAGCACGTATCCGCTAGCCTATCCCTATGGTGGCACTTCTACAAGGAGCATTGCAGGAAAAATTGAACTCAGTTGCGCTTACATCAATTTTGTCACTGCAAACCAACTTTGGCATTTTGTGGTCTCTTTAATTGTTTAGTTTTTTTTTTTCTGAGAAAAATATTATTTCTTTCAAAATTACTTGTAGTTCTTAACATCTTAGTGTGGAAACCGGATGATAGAAGAAAATAAAACTATACCACGTAAAATATAGTAAACAAACTGTTTTGTTAAGTTTATATCGGTTTTAACTTGTTACTACACGCATACTATGATACATGCACCAACACTGCGAGAAGTGATTATTCATCGAAAGGAACATCACTAGTGTATAGTTAATCAGGACTAAGTATATTTTACAATATTTACGACGCTGACCTAATAAGTATCTAACCCTTTATTATAGATAAATAACGTTTTTATGATGTAGCTAATGTCTCATACATTCTATGAAAATTTCCACGGCGTTTATAGGCTTTCAAAATTAAAATTCTATATTCTCTCTGTATCAGCTTGCAATAATACACTAGTTTGCCATAACGAATCAATATACGTAAATAAATGTACATGTTGACTTATCATACGAAGAACAAGAGTTTATGCCAGCTACTTACACTGTTCTGTTTTGAAGGAACATGGGCAGCATTAACCCAGTAGGGGCTTCCCTTCTCTTTCTTCTGTACAATATACCCAGTTATAGGAGAACCGCCGTTGGATTTTGGTGGAGGCCATTCTAAATCAACATGGTCCTTGTCCCAGTCCATTATCTGCGGTTTTCCAGGAGCATCGGGTTCATCTGCAAAAGTGAAAATTTGGCTGTGTAAACATTATTAAATAAAAAAAAAAGTTATTTATTTTAATTTCTGCATTTAATTAGATTTTGATGGAATTTAAAATCGTGGTACCAAGAATTGGTTACCGAAATATAAACAAACTGAATTAAGGTTTCTCTCCTGTATGTGAGTTTTTGCAAGTCTTAAGAATTTGGGTCCTGATATATTGATTATAATTACATTTTTATACAAGTGTTAATTAAAATTACGTTGGCAAAACTGACAAACACTAATACGCTATTTACAGTAATTCCGAATACACGCATTGGAATAAAATAAATATAACACGAGTAATTCATTTACTTATTTTCCTGATAAATTTAATGAAGATTTGTTGTTATTTGGAACCATTACTGTAAGTGAATATAAAAATTTGCCACTCCGCAAAGGTTTGTTATAATTTTTGATATTTCATTATTTTTAGCATTTAGTTATAAAATTAAATTATAGTGAACGTGTGTTGAAAAATTCTGCAAATTCTGTTTAGGACTATAAAACATTATATTGTACACTATAAGTAAATTGCCGTGGTTCTCAAACTAATTTATTTTGTATATTTATTAGTGATGTCTTCTTACCATATTCGGAAACAATTTATTTCCTCTTGTTCGAATTATAAAAAAGTCTACATCCAGGAATTCTATATTTATAATATATATGATTTTTCGTTAAAATGGTTGACACACCTTAGTACTTTGCTTAACAACTAAATGATTTTGTTCGTAATAACTTCTATCTTGGTAACGACTTCGAGGTTGCTAAGTTTTGCGTTTTGTTTTTCTGTAAAAAATGTTTAAAACCTTTCTTTATATCGTGTACGTCAAATCAGTTTTCACCTAATGGTTTATTAGGCCACTATTATTGATCTGATTGTAGAATGTTTCAAAATATTTCGTTCGGAAACACTTATATACGTCTGTTGCAATAAACATGAATTTTTGTCAACACGTACTAGCGGTTAACCAGATTCCAGTATGATACAGATTTCTTTAGTGAGACTGTGCTTGTTACAATTTTTTTTCTGTTCTGAAGACAGAAATACGTTTCTAAATAGTACTGTAGAAAGGTACACTCTAAATCAAAATCAGCAAATATTTACTGACTACCAAATAAAACTGCTCCATCCCAAACCTGTAGAAAAATATTACTTGCACTTCAGTTCAAAGAAATCCATTAATTCTAAAAGTTGAAATAATATTATTCATAGTTGGTAAATAAATAAGTTTTAGGATTGAAAAGAAAAACATTCCTGTGAGAAATTAATACATGGTGATTCATTTTGTCTCAAAACAAAAGTACTGTTTACAGAAAATAATTTGTGTATGTGGGAAGCGAAGTAAAGCATGCTACATCCTTAATGATTAGCCATCTTACCTCCTGCCCTACTTGGTCACTCTAAGAACAGCGCTCGTATTATGTACGCTAACATTAAATTATAATGGCATACATCAATAAGTTCCATTATGTGAGAGTACTTTATGCTGTCGAAATATGTACTAATCCTGTTCACGTAGGTACATATATTTGCAAGGTTCGAAATTCAATTTAAGATAAGTTTTGGTGTACATTCCGTGGTTAGAAGATATCAATAGAGGTTTCAATTGTTCAGTTGTATCGCCATTTTGCAATGGAACATGCAATTTCAAAAAAAAAATTGAGGTAAAACTCCCTTACATGAAAGGTAAGCCAATTACTTCTATAAGTAAGGTAAAATTACCTCTTAAATGTAATGAAAACTTATATAACAGGTAAACTAATATTCCCTAATCGTACGGAAAAAGTACCTTACAAAAGTAGGGGGAAAATCCCGTACAAGTAACGGAACATTAACAACAGTTTATAATAAAATTGTATTGAAAAATACCTAAGAGTGTTAGTAGTGTAAATTTTTTATTGCCTATATCCTCTGACGAATAGTAACCGAAAACTCAACTCTAAAATCCTCGGCCATGCTGTTGGGTGGGCGCGAACCACGCTTCTCTATCACGATAGGCCGTTGCGCTATCATTTACTTATTTCGTTGTCGTTAATTTGACGTGGTTGTTACATTTAACGTTTACGAAGCTCTAGTGAGACCGACTTGCAACAAATTCCCAGTGCAACAAGCGAACTGAAAATCCGCCGCGGAGGGGCCGGAGCGCGAATCTGCGACGCCTCGACTACGAGTCGGCCACCTTACGCCTGAGCTATGGGAGCAGGGCTTCCGTTACACCATGACGACAGCGTGACAGCATCAGTGAATATTAGCGTGCTAAAGGTTTATTTCTTCCGCCCGTCCTCCCACTTAGCAGTTGAGACAATGCTGAAGTGATTCACGCGTCGTAAGAAAATTTTCCCATCCATTTAGGGGATTTTCCACTGCTATGTACGTGAATTTTACTCCAGAGTGCGGTAATTTTACCTTGCCCGTAAGTAAAACTATGTTTCCCACACAAGTTTGCGAATACTGCCTTGCACTTGTCAGGTAAAATTCCCATTATTTTTTTACAGTTAGTGAATGAGTAATGCTATTTGGTCAGCACTTAACAGCGAGGTATTGATACCCGATGAAGGTAAATATACAGCCTTAATACGGGTCCAGTGCTGAACTGAAACATTTACACAGCTCCCCGCTACTGACCCAATGATTTGAATATGCCGGGGTGCAATTTTCTTACAATCATCTTGTGAGTTATGGGATTCGCGGCTCCCGATCTCACGACACCAAGGCCATTCGTTGGCATATGATGGTTCGGCGGCGGCCGATGAGGGTGAAGCGAGGTGAGTATGGAGCGGTGCCAGAATGTAAGGGCGGGGGGAACGGGAGATCCCCGAGAAGACCTACGGGACTAGTGGCATTGTCCGCCACGATATCCACATGCAAAAATCCGGAGGCGGCCTTATCGGGAATCGAGCCCGGTTCGCCTTGGTGGGAGGCGAGTATTCTAACCACTACGGGGGGGACGCCCGTAGTAGCGGAGCTTCATTCCCTCGTCCACCGGGAAACGAAGGCCTAGGTGTCCAGAAGGGGTACTTCGATGTCCTGGACGATGCTTAGGTTCGAGCAGAACGGTGGGCGAGGGGAAAGAAATAAAAATAATAAAATTGAATAGTACAGATAGTGAGGGGCTGGGGGGGGGGGGGGCTTCGGGTTCGTGGTCGGGGTCATTCGACCATTTGGTGCCATGGCGGGCCGGCCGAAAGGCTAGTTAGCTGTGTGCGGCCCGACGGCGTCTGGTCGCGCGGTCAGATTCGTGGAAATCCTGGTCCCTTAGTCTGTTCCTGCGGGGGCGGCGAAACCATGGGGCGGGGGGGGGGGGGGTGCCGAAAGGATACCCGTCGGGGAGCTGTCTCGGTCGGTGCAGAATAGCTCACCACCTTCCTAGGAAGTGTGAATGATGCTTTTGAATAAAAATATAATTTGTAGCTTCAATTATGGGCGCCCAGACGAACAGCTGCCCTCCCACAAAAAAAATTGTGAATTTATATAACTTATATACAGTTTGTAAAATTGTAGTAGTCATTGTAGAATTGAACACCCTGGATGGCACTACTGCTAAGTAGGGTTGATTAAATAAATTTAAAAAAAAAAGTCTAACCACTACACCACCAAGGCTCCTACAATGGAACGAGACATTGCAGAATGACACCGTTATTTTTCAGTGGCACATTGACCAATAACAATTTTACTAATTCTGCATGGAGATAGTTCAATCAAATATGTGGATCTTCACCGGCAAATTTTTTTTTCGTCAAATTGACTGATCAAATAGTGAGAAAACGACAAATACTTTAAAATACTGAATTCGTTTTAGCATTTCACGCTCCAATTGGCAGTTATTACTAATAAATATGTCACTTCAAAATAACAGTTTCATTCTGTAAAATATTGTTTCTTTGTAAAATGGCCGAAACCAGAAAACAGCTACAACCTCGTTAATTCGAATTACTATATTTGACTTTTAAAGCATAGATTCCAAATACAATTTAACTTAGATTTGCTTTTAAACTTTGCAAACGCATCAACATACGCAGAACATGAACTATTTTCATATCACAAAACTAATTCCTTATTTTTTGTTGCGTGGTTCTTATACTATGCGAAATACAAGAGCGAATTGTACAGTGGCAACGTAGCTGTAAATGTGTTGCGTTTTGGGAGGAAGTTGGATCCTATCCTAACCCCTACATTTTCGTACAGGTAACCTATTCGTATTGTGACAAAATGATTGTAACTTACTTAATTTATTTCACACCGAAATGGAGTTCCTTTTTTTATGTTGGTGAGTATTTATTAATAAAATATAAATAACTGATATATGTTTGAAATAGTGGATCTATTTTAACAGAATATATTATTAGTTAACTTTTCCTACTGATTCCGGATGGAGTAGTTTCAACTGGCGATCAGTGAATATTTAGTGATTTCCATTTAGAGTGTACACAATGTCAATAATTTTATACTTTTCTGGATGAAATAGAGAAACGTTTACGGAATAGGTGGTAACCAATGAAAATTAAGACAAACGCATATGTATGCAAATTTAATGTACGTCCTACAGCCGCTTTATTAAAGTCCTTTATCGAATTTCCATTTGTGTGTAAACTTACTGAACACGCTGTGGTTTTTGAAGCAGTTAGTCTGAATTTATGAAACATATTTCACTGCAAATTACTACATATTATTTCCAAACATACGTAATTTAAACTTATTTCTTTCACTTACCGAATTCATTCTTAGCAATAATACTTCTGTCCGCTTCAAGTGGCTCGGACTCTCCAACACTGTTGACTGCTCTCACCCGAAATAGGTATTCCTTTCGATGTAATAACCTGGAAACTTCATGGGAAAGAGATGAAGACATGCCCGCGTCAGTCCATGTTCCTCGAGAAACGTCCATCTTTTCTATCACATAATGCAGAATCGGGCTTCCACCATCATCCAGCGGTACTTTCCACGAAAGGCGGGCCCCTTCTTTGGAAACATTTCCAATAACTAGAGGGCCTTCAGGTGGTCCAGGGCGATCTGGGCATAAAACAAACCAATGTTTTTTTTTTTTTAGTAAATAATAACAATAAAGAACAATATCAAAATATTATATCTCATATTATTGCATGCAACTGACGGAGTGAACCATTTGGACTATTTAAAACAGAACCCAAAAATTTTAGCACTTAAAGTGAATATGATGAATTAAATAATTTAAAATACGGTGATTTGGTTCGGGTCATGCGGTTATGCACACTTGGAATTACGCAGGGAAAAAAATTGTTTCCAAGCTATTTATTAGAAAATTATTTTTCATGTTAGGCTATTATGAGTTTAGATCTGTCGTCTCTTTAGCGTGGCCCCATGGTGATAATGGCCACCACACTGAGAAAAAGATTTTGTTGAATCAAATAAGATTTGATTGGTGCAACTAAATTATTTTCTTGTGTAGGGGCAATGAAATATTTTGTTGTTGAAACAAATTAGTTTGTTATTCTCGTTTGGTTCCCTGAAACTGTAAGATTTGGTCGGTGCAACTAAAGTTTTCTTTGGCTACACGTACATTAAACAGTTTGGGACGACATAAAAAAGTTTTGAAAGTTCGCGCAAGTTTCGAACCTAGATTTCCTTCATCCGCGCGCTACGCTTTAGTAATCTCAGCTTATGTGATAACTGATAATACTGGGAAGCTTTTACATAGATATATTTCAAATATTGGGCAATGTGTGCAAACAAATATTTCAAGTTTTACAGCTTTATTTGTCAGTTTGTTGTTGCATTGATTCATTAATGTGTTTATACGGTTGTTAAGCATCAGTAGATGCACTAACAAACACGGTTACTATCCTAATTGTCACAAAAATTCTAACCAACTCTCGAGCTGTATTTTCGAAACAAGGCAGTCAAACGAGTAGCCACACAAATATATACAGTTTATTCAACAAAATATTTAGTTGACAGTCTAATATATTTTTTTGGCCCAACACAGACATTTTGTTTATTCAAACATATATTTTGTTAGACGAACAAAAGTAATTTCGTTGCTTTTCAAATTTGGTTTGCTCAACAACATATTTTGTTAGGACAACTATATATATATATATAGTTATATATAGCTATATACATATATTTCGCCCTATACAAACATAGATTTTGTTCGATTTTCTCTCAGTGCATGTACCCTTCGGATACTTATTTACAAATATGGCTATTTGATTTAATGATTGAGTCATTCAAGTTTTGGACACAAACTATAATCGATACGGACTCATATCATTAATTTAGTAAAATAAAAACAACAGTGTATAAATATACTCGAATAAAAGTGAATATGATTCCAAATACTTTCCATCATGATATCTTATAGGCTGATATTTTCATTCATGCTTAGTGACACAAGATATCTGAGAAATTTAATATTAGTATGTATGAAACACCTTTCAATAACGCTAAATTTATTATTAAACACATTAAATAAATTATTTCGTAAATAAGGATATGTTGACAGATAAAAACCAATTAAAAATTAATACCAACCTTTTAATATTAAAAGTGAGTCAGGAAATTAAGAGGTTTTCGTGTCTCTTAACAAAGAGTTCTTAAGAGCCGATTAATTATACGAGTTTTTTGCATCATGATTATTTGAAAAATTGGTGTATAATTAAAATAATACGTATTAAGACACATGTTGTTTTTTCTATGTGCAAAATTTAGGGACAAATATTGTAATGCATTTTTAAGCGACGCAAGGGAGAATAAACTGCATCAGTTTATTTCAACAGCACAGTCGAAGATATTAGTAACATATTTTGCTTGCCCTGCAGTCAAAATTCCGTCTGGTAATAATGGATAATATAACGATTGACATGGGTCATCACGCACCGCCAGATTGCGTTGATGTGGTAAGAGTCAATGTCACCCGTTGTCACCCCAGGCTACGACCCATCCAGGATGACTGGCTCCCATATTCAAAATGGGCCTGTCAACCAATTCTTGGGATATGGAGTTTCGTTCCAGCACCAAAGCCACATGAAACTATTGGGTCGGATGCAGAGCAAGGTCTGCTGGACAGTACGACGCCCGAGTGTGTTCCAATCACGATTTATCAGAGACTGGCCTGCTTATCCAAACGAGTGTTGTCATTGGTTTTCAGACAAACACTGCCCAGTGCAGCATGATGTACAAGGGTTTCGATAAACAAAAATAGTGTACCCATTGTACTTCTGAGAAGCCTGGCGTACTACTGAATGACAACATCTCTATGCGCTTGGCATGTCAGGAGAGCCGCGATCGAACACGCTGAGGGTCTTTCGTAAGTCTAACAAACTGCCACTCCCTCAGCGAAGTGCCATCAAATCTATTATGACCCTCTTGAGTGCGGTTAGCTGGAATGTGCCTATTAATCTAATCATGCCAGTCGTCAACAGAAGACTAAACCTGGACACTGCCACAAACAAAAAGAAACAAGCCCATTATTATCTCGTCCACGCTATAGAGTCTGCATCATACCAACCAGTTACAGTTGTAGGCAGGATTCAGTGGGTTGCTTGTGGCACTCCTTTTTGGCGTATTGTAGCTTTATACGTTAGTTTATATAATACTTGCGAATGTTAGTTATCGAAGTTGTTCTCAAGCCCCTAACAGTGCTCTCGCAGTTTGGCCCAATGAATGATCTTCTCGTAGTGTTAAACTCCTTTAACATCCACTGCTAAAAATTGACTGATTCTTGCACCCTCGCAGAACCTCCGCCTGACGCTGCCAATGACATTTTGAAACACGATGGAGTTGAGATCCTGTCACCTGAATTCGACCTTCCTCCAGTCTCCCGATGATTATTCGCGCATGTCATTATCGGTATGGGTTCTTTGTGCCTTTGCGGTTGAATGCACACCAAGGGGCATGCCAAGAACACGCATACTACCTGCTCTGTTCGGTTCATCTCCCGCTGTGCTACACACCGGCAGCCTCGGGTCGTGCCTACTACGCCGTCTTGCGGCTATGTGGACACACTTTTTTACAGTCAGTTTAGGAAAGTAGGAGAGTGTACTGTTTGAACACTGGTGAAATTTGCGTTGTTCACTTTTGCACTGCATTTCACTTTAGCTATTCCTTAACATTTTCTTATTAGTGCACATTAATATACCTAATTATGTATTGACATTCTGTGGATGGATTAATCTACCACCCTTATTTGTTTCAATTATTTGTTTCTGAAATAAACTTTTTTTTTTTCTAATTTGTTGGTGTATCGTATAAAAAATTGCAATGATAATAACCTTCCCATTTTTTCCCAATAATTTATTTTGGGAAAGTAAAAAAATATTCACTTGGTTTGTTTGGAACTTAATTTAAAAATACAAATAATTTTGTTAGCATTTACTATTGTACATATAAAATATTACTGCAATAGTATTTAGAACTAAATTACGTATTGTCATGATAAACTTGAAGGAAACTTCCTTGCTTTCTTTGTATTAAATAGTATATTGAATTTTTGGAACACATTTTCAATCGGTAAGAAAGCATTTCTGCAACATGAAAATATGTTAATGTCCAAAAATACGATATAGTAAATACTTGCATAAAGATAAAAAATAATTGCTTTTAAAACAATTTCAAAGAGTTACTTATTTGTAAGAATTTCAGTGGATTTTGTGGGTATATCGGGTATTTACGTTGTTGTTTAATGAAAGAACTTACCTAAGACGGTAACGTTTGCTGATGCTGAAGATTGACCAACACTGTTTTCTAGGGTCAAAGTATACCGTCCCGTATCCGACCGCACTGAGAAGAGGATATCAAAAACGGTTTCGTTTTCAGTTGTGTGAATATCAGCCCTCACTCCAGGTTCTACTGGCTTGCCATTTACAGTCCATTTTGCAGTTGGTTTGGGTGAAGCTTCTATAGGAATTGTGTAGTTTATCTTCTGACCAGCGCGAACAACAAGATCTTGTAGCAGAGTTTTGTCAAATACTGGTGCTTCTGCAATTGTAAAAAAAAAAATTATTTTACTTTAAAGTAGTTAAAAGTAGTGCTAATTTACAAGAAAAACTGGTAATGTAACAAATACTGAAATCCATTTATCTTTACAAAATAAAAAGCACTTAAAAGGAAGCTTAATTAGTTTTAGAGAAAACTGATATTATTCAAATTGTATATTATACCGTTTTAGGTTGCCTTATAAATAAATATACATTAATTATTTATCTTCGTAAAATAAGTGACTCATAAAACAAGTACTGACTTGTTGAAGTCTCGTATCGCAAATAACTTACACAATAGTAATTCAAAAATGTATTTTAATCTCAATCCAGAACTCTTCTCAACTACGAATAAACAGCAATACCTAAAATACATAAAACAACTCGTATGTTTACATTGATATCAGAATACTCATTTGGCCGTGAAAAACTTATTGCGCGAGTATAAATGAATAAATATTAACAAATTACTGAGACAATTTCCGCAAAGAATATCCATTCCTATAGCTAAAACGACAAAATTACAGTACTGGACATTCCAAGAATTCTTAACGCCACTTCTGGCAGACAATGCTACGTTTCTGAGTGAAAATTAACCTTATTTTCCACTGAAATGAACAACAGTATATAATTAACAATATAAATCCCATAACAAATTTCTTAACTTCCTTTCCCAGAATTTTCAATCGCAGCCGTGAAAAGTATCATAAATTAAGCAAATGTAACACAGACTACAGCTTTACTAAATAGGTAGAATTTGTTATTCTTCGGTCTATCGTAAACCAGAAATCAATTAGAGAAGTAAATTTTATATTACGTTTTCTACAGCTTTAGTTCAAGGAATGGATAACAGACTCTTGAATAAAATTACTTTGTTTTAAAAATATAGAAAATCTCGTTTGCTTATTTGCTGCACCAATTTTATAATTTTATTTAAAAAGTGCATTATATTAAATCATCTTTTGTATGACATCCTATGAAAAATTACACAGAAGATATTTACAGTAGGCTATGCGAGTGAAAAAAGAACTGTATGAAATATATCTTACGGAATCTAGGTTTCGCGATGACAGGAAGTGATGCATCGCTTGGCTCGCCAGGACCTCCTTTGTTTACAGCGATTACGCGGAATTCATATTCGTCGCCTTCTCTTAGATTGGGAACTGTTCCCTTGGTCTGATTCCCAGGAATTTCAACTGCCTTTTCCCATGGCCTGAAAAAAAAAACAAAAACACAAAATACATTTATTTAACGATGGGTAAAAAAATGCGTAGTAATTTTTTATGCATAGGCCTACGCATTTTTTAAAGACCTAAGCAAATTGAAAGAACTACCTTTGTAAAGGAATCTGATGATAGCAGTGTTCGAACATAATTTTTTAGGCTTTCTGTGGACATGTTAATAACAACCAAGTCATACGTGCGGTGTCTACCAGTGACAGCTCTAACAATTTAGAACGGCACGCTCCACTAAATACGCAAAACAGGAGCAAAATTTATTTACTAAAATATCAACATTCTTCTTACAGCTTCATTGAAAATATCTTAGTACAAGATCACTAAGGCGTTTCTAGGTGATGGGTTGAATGTTTGAGCGGGTTGCAGAGTACAAAAATAACAGAGGATATTTCACTCGCTCTCGGAAATTGATATTCGCTCATAAATATCAAACTATTGGTCATAATGTAGATGAGTGTGTTACTAAAATGCCTTTGATTTTTTCCTTGACTCTTTACATACGGGAATATATAAAAGTTATGTTTCATAGCACTCTTGTCGCCAGTGTTTCCTTCGGCAGTGCATTGTGGATTAATTCGAAATGCCAACTGTGCATATTTCTATTGATATTTCCTGTAGCACGACACACACACCATATGAGCAGCTTGCCATATCTAATACATTGGCATGTGTAATTTGTTTGCGTAGGAGGATCCCCTTTGAAAGTCAATTACTCAAAGGGGAAGCATATTCGGATATTCACATATTACATGCAGCACCTATCTTTTGTGAAACAATCTGTAAACGTGACTAACGTTTCAGTTACTAATATTATTATTTGACATTGCTCAAATTATATATATATATATATATGTATGTGTGTGTGTACCGAGTTTAATTAAAAGTATGAAAATAAAAAACGTTAGTTATTTCATGGTTTTACTACAAGTTTGTATGCCATTGCTAGTACCTTTGTTGCATAACGAATGACGCGTAAAATGCAACAAATATTAAATAATAATTATAAATATGCGTTAGATATAGATTGCGGTTATTTTATGCAGTAAAACAGTCTTAAAATATTCCTGCCCTCTTGTTTCGCCACGAGAGAATACTACCCAGGTATACGTTGTAAAATATTAATTTCACCATTACGGAATTAATAAAACTTTCCATTGTTGCATAATTTTTTATAATTTAATTTATATGGACACATTATTTTTATGATTTTAGATATTTTTATCACGCCAACTTCAGCGGCAAGGGTTTATAATAAGTTCGGTGTATTTTGATCATCAAGACCTATTTGAATAACATCCTATCACAACCAGCGAACCTTATAAAAACTCTGAGTGATAATCAACACTCAGGCATCCAGGTACGCGAGCTTATGTGGCGACGGATTTATGGGCAGTTTTCAAACGGTGTGATGTGGATTATATAGAGCTATACTATATTTATGAATGAATGAGCTGGATGTCACCACAATCATACATTCTCTCTCTTCTCCGCTCTCGTCTTCGAATAAAATTGTTACTACAGTTAGATGAGTTTTTTTTGGCGTGGTACACGAGAAATGAATTTGCAAACAAAAAAAATTTAAAAACCTGTCTGTAAAAAAATTATTAGAGTATGTCGTACGTACTATATATATACATCTAGCTCACCAAGTTTTGCAAAATTCAGTGAAAGGGTCTTGGAAATACTTAGGGTAACACACACTAGTAAGCCTTTCATTATAAAATAAATTACACAATAAATAGATAAGTAAATCTCACCCAAATTTAGATTTCTTCTCAATGATATACGACGTGATGGGTGACCCACCATCTTTTTTAGGCGGCTTCCATTCCAAATCCACATGATCGCTGTCCCAGTCTATGAAACATAAGAAAGTAAAATTCAGTGTGCGACCACATTATAAATACATTTTGCTTGTTTTGTTTTTCGTTAAAATAAATTTTACAAGTATTTCAATTACATATTGATTAATATCACATGAGACAAACACATAACAAGAAGTTGCCAAGACAACTAATTAGTATATTTTCCTCTAAACATATACGCAACTAAATTTGTTTAAGTACACAAAGAGTTATAAAAATGTAAAAAATAAATAAATTCAGCTGTAGAAGTTTTCCACGAAGTTTTATAGAGGTTCATCGAGTAGCCCCTGAGTTAAAATGCAAGCATATGACCAAATTTTTTATGGCAATGCATTCCGAAATTGTGGACGAAATTAACTGTTACTTTGTGGATAAAGTGCACAGAGGGGCATATTGAGATTGGGTTATGTAGTTTTCATTTAAGGAGAGAACTGTGGTTTTTAACACTATAACAATAACACCGCCTCTTTGAAAATTAAATACTACTTAGTAAAAAGGCAAGGTGGCCTTCCATAGCTTTAGCTCTGTTTGCGTGCAGGTGTGATGGAAATCGATTGAGAACTTACTGAATTATGGGATTTAATTTTGAATTACAGGATACATATTTTAACATAATGCCCACAATAAGAACAGCCAGCATGCCATGATGGGTGCAATTAGGTATGGTATTTAAATAGATATCTTACATAACACAATTTGTAAGAAGAAAATGTATAAAATAAGAAATCATAACTAAGCTACTTAATTCGTACTAATTATAAATCTCATTGTGTAACTTTTTTAAGTTTAGTTTCGTTGGTTTCTAAAATAAAAAACCTTGGTATTATTCATGGCGCTATCCTACTAAAGGGCGGAAAAAATATAAATATAATTTATATAAATAGCCTCTCTAGTACCGCCAACATACAAAGTTTTGTGGAACTAATTCTAAACCCTCAGGATACATATCATGTTTAAGTAAAATAATTATATGACTGCCATTTTAAAAATATGTTTCTTACATGATAGATCGTGAATTTTTCAAGTAGTCTGTCACAGCACTATTCGTTTACCAGTCTTAGAGGCAATTTATTTAGAGGTTTAGTAGATACCATGTAAAAACTTAGTAATTGTGTTGACACTATCCAATATAGTGGCGGAAAAATTAGGTATTCAATTAGCAATTTAAATTACCACAGTTGGTATTATTATTAGCATACCAAGTTCAGTTAATATTAATGAATGTTTTGGAAGACGTTGCGTTCTAAACTTAAATAATGATATGGCAACAGTTTCGAAAATAAGTAATTTGATATACAAAAATCATATATGTTTAGCCGTGCCCGTACTCAAAATGGCTGACGTCTCATTGAAGTGAGAGAGCAGATACACCTGGCTAAATGTTCCACACTCCCACACCTCAGTATCCCTGCCCCCGAACTGGCCAAATTGTGTAGTATCAAATTGGGCGAGAATCGGTTAAGTACCGCTAGAGATACGGCATAAAAGCTTTAATTTTGGGTGGAACCATCTTTGAACGTAGAGGACCAATGAGAACACGAGTCTATATTTGATGCTGACAGTTGAGAATGTCAATATACTAATTCTGATTTCAATCGGTTCTGTGGTTCCTAAGATATAATATAGCACCCCAAAATTTAGAAAGCTGTTATTTTCAATATGATTATCGAGCAGGGTCGAAAAGTTTTAAATTAGGGTATCCTTACCAATTGCTATGGGAGCACTAAGATTGAAGAAAATCAAGGCTGTTTCAGATGATTTACGAACATAACATGAACTCTTACATAGACAAACAAAACACGCACAGGCAGTAATGTCATAACACAGGATCAGCTTTCTCTCACAAATTTGAGTAAAATGGCCTAGGGAAGCGATCGGAAACAGGCGAATCGTGATCTGAATACGGACCTCGAAGGGCAGAAAAGTGGACCACCGAATCATAAATAAATGTGAGTTGTTTTCAGGAAGGAAAATTTGTTTCCGTACCGGAACAAGTGCACGCATATTTTCCGCGTTTTAGAAATATTCTGTAAACAGCACAAGCGAAAATCCGTGCGTTTTAAAAAATAAAAATAAATTTATTTATGTTCGAAATGTAGATGTAATCCGAGTGAAACCTATAACCCTATGTACAGCAAGTTCTAAGTAATAAATATTAAAAAATTCTGCATTAAAATTAATAGATACACATTGTTTTATTTTAAAATCGTCTTCAAGTTAGCTGGTTCAAAAAAAATTTCCATCAGAGAGTTATTGTATTGAAAATACCATAACCTAACATTTCTCCTTCGTGCAAGTATATAGCAAATGAAGGTGTTACAAACCAACACAAATATAGCAAAAAGTTTCATTGTGTATCATAACAATAAACAAAATACCCTTTCTGATGTCTGTGAGAGAAACACCACTGTTCTCTTATCATTAATTGTCACTCTCCACATGCATCAATATCGTGTGTGACCTCCTAGAGAACCGACAAGATCTCTGAAGCACCGAGGCATACTGAGAATGAGGCTATCCAGTCGCTCTTGTGGAGCATTGTCTCATTCTGTCAGTGAGGCCAATATCACCTCCTATACATTGTTGGGTTGTTGATGATGTGTATGAATGTAATTTTCAGAAGCGTCCCAGGCCTGCTCTATGCAGTTCATGTCTGGATATACTGCGCTGGCCAAGCCATTATTTGAATACCATCTTGCTGAAAGTAACGATCAACGACTCTTGCACGGTATGCGCGGGCATTATTATCTGCCAGCAGAAACATTTCACCAGATGCCTATCAGCAAGGGTGTGCAACAGTCTGAAGGACATATGTGATGCACCGCCGAACTGTCATTGTGCCCTCAATACGAAGTAAATGTGTTCGACGTCCGAGCAAGATTCCTGTCCAGACCAGGATTCATCCACCTCGGTATGCATGGACTTCTTGCACAGCACGACACCTTGCCTGTGCACCTCGTCTTCTCCACACACTCTTCCTTCTGGGATCTAGCCCAAAACAAATCCTCGTCTCATCTGTGAACAGAAAATGAGACCATTCTTCAGCTGTCCACTCGTGATGATCCCGTGCCCCTTGCAAGCAGTTCTGCCGATGTTGTCTGTTCCAATAAGGGCGTCTCATGGGTCTCCTGGCACGTAGGCCACTATCTGCCATTCACACGGTCTGTTCGGGGAGTTGTACACTCGAGGCTGATCGGAGACGATCTCGTATCTCCCTTGATGCCAGGGTATTGTTTCGGGGTAAATTAATTCTCACATAGAGGTCCTGAGCAGGTGTTGTGACCCTCGGGTGACCATATCTTGTTCTATCATTAACAGTTCCATATATGTATCGCTTACAGATCCTAGAAACACCACATTGTGACACACCAAGAGTTTCAGAAATCGTTGTTTTACAACACCACTTTGTACGAGAGAAACGGTCCTAGTCCGTTGAAATAATATTGTGTACTGTGGCATGATCCTATCACTTCTGCAGTTAAGTCCTCACTAACAGTCTTCACATCGCGGAATGAAAACAAGCTGACATTTGTCTGTCACAGAGACAGCGTACCAAAAGTGTACTACAGTAAAGTGGGACACATACATTTCGATAAAGACGCTAGAAAAATTCATAAACAAACATGATTCTAGAAGTGCATTCTGAGTAATAATGTTGGAACGTTCATGACTTTTCGTATGATACAATTTTTTTTGGGACGTTTACTTACAAAATTACTTTATAAGCCACGTTCCTTAAGAAAAAGTACTAGCATATCAGATTTTTTATTTGTTCCTGAACTCAATAAATGCATTTTAAAGGCATCCGGACTCCACTATAAAATACTTGCTTACCCTTGGCCTAAAGAAATGAGTGATTATTTTTGATCAAGAGGAAACCATACTTAACTGAGTGATGACCCATTTTGAATGTTGTCATTAAGACCTGAGTTTCATTATGGTAATCCTGTAAAAGCAGGTTCAGGTTTAAATGTTGAAAATATCATTCTTTCGAGAAAAAATGCATAAGGTATCACATTATCATTGCTGACCATGTAAAAATCGTACCTTACTGAATGATGATCAAATATTGAGTGCAGCGATCTTTTAGAAAAAATTATGCTACCAGAAATTTAAAGGAGCTATGTAAAAGAGTATATTATTTTGGTATTCGGGCAATTGTTGAACATCCTATGGCAAAACATGACAACACCACCAGACTTTCTCGTAGAAATGCGAAAATGTCCAAGGTGTTTCTTTGGTGTATACGTATATTTAAACATAAAAATGTAAATTGATATATTTGGATATTCGCGTAATCTGATGATAGCACATATTTAGTTACATATTTGAAACATTGCTACTGATAGTGTTTGCGGTAGAAGTGCATAATTGAAACATAGTGAGAAATGGAATATGTGATTATAATCAAGTGTTGAATACTACCGATGTCACACTACTACATAAATGTAACACATGCGATGGATATATCACGGTGACTTATCTACACATGTGTACTGGAAAATTTGCGCTTCCAGCGTTTCATAAATACATTAATTTGATTTTATGAATGTTCGTATCGTTCGTGGCATCATATTCCTTAATAATTTCATTCCAGTCTGCTTTAAGGTTAAATAATTATCAGCGGAACACGCGAACATACGTACGGACAGACAAATATTCACTAAATTTCATTAGCCTTTCTAAGGAAAGTGAACTAATAAATATACAGCTTTAGTACAGGAAAGTACAAGTGTTTATTAACTTTGAGGAACTTGGCCTTATTATCATGACACGGTTGGTCAACGATTATGGGCACACAAAATCATACTTTGAAATTCTATCAGTGTAGCGAGTTTGCGAATACGATAAAGGCACTAATTTAGTTAAACTAAAGTTCTAAATTTAATTACTCTTTTTTTCAGCAAATTGTTAGCCAAATTTTACACGTGGGCTTTATTTACAAAACAATAGCCTAGAATGTACTAAATATTTAAACTTGTTATTTGTACAAGTGAACTTATATTCAGTGGAATACACTCCAGAAAACAATAGTGTTTTCATTTATAGCAATAATAAATTCCCACATTATGTCATAATCATTAACAGAAATTGTTGCCTAAACGTCCAATTTGCTATATTAAAAATAATCAAATCGTATGCTGTGTTCGGATTGACCATTAAGAATATTAGTACTGTTACGAATCACCAGGGGCGAATGTCTGATTAAAAATCAAATAACAAAATTTAATTATTTTTTCATTTTTATAATGCTATAAAAATACAAACAGCTGTTATCTACAACATTAAACTACCTATCTCTACAGTCAACACTAGTTATTCACATTTATCACAATATTTAATGACAACCTCAATATAATTAAAGTTATTGTTGCGGTTTTTTTATTGATTGAACATTTTATTCAAATTTATTAATTATACATATAATTCAACTATACATTATCACCATTCTAAAAGTAGGTCACACCAGTTGAATATTCCTGCCCGCCAGTTTCACTCTCCGCTATACCGATACTCGCATTTTGCAGACTCCCCTCTCGCTGATCTCTGTTGAGGCAGTACAAGGCTCAAGACAAGAGACTGTCATCTCGGGGGCCATCCGCGCTTATACAGACCAGCTGGCCCGATCCACAAATTTCTCCGCACCCCAAGTCATGCTAAAAGAGTTGAAAGCGATGGCCAGGACATTATTGGGACGTTAATCCCAGATAGTCAATTCTCAAGGATGGGAAGCGGCGCGAGCCAAGAAAGGCTCGTCGTGCCACACTTAACACCTTCATGCGTTCTATACTCTGGTCGCTGGTGATAGCAGCACGCACCAGAGGAAAATATGAAGGGCACTAAGACAAAAGCCGTTACCTGCAATATCTACGCGTGCCTCTCCAGATACTGGTGACACTAGGGATGTTGTGATACTACTTATATGATACTGGTATCGATACTTTCCCTTCGATTTACTTTCGATTCCCCCACCCTTTTTTTTTCCTGCTCGATGCTTCGCAGTCCTCGCTCAACGTATCATATGCTTTGATCCATTGGCAATAGAGTGGTGTAATTGAATTTTGAATGTAGACGATAGATTCGGAGCTGCAATGCCAAACTGTATCACCCGATTTGGTAATCATCGGATTTTCCGGATTGCCTCCGACTATGGTTGCAAACTTAAAAACGTATTCCCATCAAAACAAAGATTTGGGTATTGGACTATTAAAAACATAAATAAGTATCGGAACGAGTATCGATACAATTCTTTCGATTCCTCCTTCGATCCCAGTAGCGATACTTTCATGGTATCGCAACATCACTAGATGCTATTGTAACAATGAATTTTGCACGCGTTATGTGTTTGGGGGGGGGGGGGGGTACTAGGAAAACGACTCAAAGTGTTGGCGTGTAACAGTATTTTAGTATCTAGTAGCGTTCAATTTGAAAGCCGTCGCCAGTCATTTGTTCAGTGATGGTTGCGATTTTGTACTGTAGTATTTTATTAATTACCTTTACATAATAAAAATTGCTAGTATTAAATGCTGCACGAATTATGTAATTTATGGTGAATACTTTATATATGATCATACTCTTTATGCTGCTCAATAAATCTGAGGTGGTAAATCACCTTGTTGCACTCGTTTAAGTACGCATATAAAACTTTAAATATATTAATCTGCTTACGACTGATTTTATCAACAGTCGCTCGACAAATCAAATTTACGATCTGCATTATTTGAGAAACTGTTGTATATTTAATCTTATTTTCAAAGAAATAGACTATTAAAGAGTTGATAAAATCATCGATTTTTAAACTATTACAGCAGATATATAAATGTACAGTGCAAAATAATAAACATACGTTGTTCATTAGGCTATTATATACTCGGATCATTCGAGAAAAATTTTATTTGTTGATAATGTTATTTACATAAAGTGGTAATCATATATATATATATAAAATTTAAAAAAAAAACTATGTGCGGTAGTTGAAAGTTTTTGTTCTTAAAAAAATGGTTTTGCACAGGATATCAAAAGACAACTAATAAATGCAATGAATGTGTTTTCTTTGTATACAATAACACGTACACAAATATATAGCGCGATAGTATAACAGAATGCTATATAATGAATTATCTATTCGCATTTTAAAATACAAACTGAGAACTACTATTTTTAAGTAACCTTAAATAATATAAAAAAAACGAGACTTTTCAGCTATTCGTCAAAGAGATTGTTTCTGTATATTTCAATGCTCAAAATTAGATATGCTCTCTAAAAATTATAACACAAAGGCCAAGCGAGTTTAGTCATTCACGGTGTTTTATTCACTGATGCATGATGAAAATTGAAAAAATGTTAAATATTACTTCGACAACATCCCAAAATTATTTCATACATTATAAACTGTGTTGGTTTTAATAAATTTCTCCTAAAGGGAAATTTCTCTCCTGTAATAGCAGCGTAAATTTATATGTCAATTTTGTCACAAAAACGGCTTGTATCCACTCAGGCCATAAAATTTTATATTTTAGTTCTTGCCCACGAAGATTTTTCTATGTAAAAATTATCTTTTTTGATTTTTCGTATGCAGTTTATAAACTATTTGTAAATATTGAATTACTAATAACATTTACATTACATTTAATAAAGAAAAAGCACATAAAGATTGCCTACTCACCAACTGCCTTTGGAATGCCAGGTTTATCTGGTTTATTGAAAGGGTCCTTGGCTGTTATAGGAGTTTGCCCAGTTAAAGGCAAAGACTCTCCTTGTTTGTTGACAGCACGCACTCGGAAGTTGTAGTCATGGCCTTCTAATAGATGTTCCACCCTATGGACACCCGTGAAAAATATTTCTTTAGTATACAGGAAAATCATTTACCTATAAATAAGTTTCAGTAATTCAACTGAAATATTAAGATGCATTACTTTAGTCAATTTTTAACACTAATTTAATATAATGCCAGGTGTAGTTGTTTTCTTGTCGCCCTATTTACTGATGTTAGTTACATATGCCCTTAATGTAGATAACATTAGATGTATTTAAGTTATATATACCAATTGTGTTTACATGTAGTATATATTTCATGCTTTTAACTCATAAGAGCAGAAAGCTTCACAAAATTCTAAGCAGTAGCCTAAAAATTAGCCAGTAATAGCTCAAACTGAACATTCTATACAAAAATCTTTATTGCTGCTTTACCTTATTGATTTATAGATGTATAAGTTTCGTTTTACTTTCCTATCTTGGAGGCATTCCGGTATACCCTAGAACTCCAGTACTCAA
This sequence comes from Dryococelus australis, assembly GCA_029891345.1. Taxonomy (NCBI): domain Eukaryota; kingdom Metazoa; phylum Arthropoda; class Insecta; order Phasmatodea; family Phasmatidae; genus Dryococelus; species Dryococelus australis. The sequence goes on along the minus strand of CM057009.1, from coordinate 211,894,663 downwards.
ACACAACCCATGCGTAGAGAAAAAAGCCAGCTCTTTGTAAGCAATCATTGCAATCCGCACTACTAGTGGCTGCCTCTAGTAAGCTATAACAATAGACTGATACGTAAAGCACGTTTTGTGTGTACTTCGAAGTAAAATAAAACGTGTATTATAAAAGTGTCTATCCAACAGCAAATCGCGCAATTTAATAACGAATTTTAATTTGAATCACATAACTTAAATATTGAATATAGGGAAATAAAAATGAATCTCGAAATTGTGCAAAAAAAAAACTATCTACACTGCCGTGAAGATAACATGTTGACATTTCTGAAAAAGGAGCATGGTATTTTTTGTTTTACTTACACTTGCATTCCATCAGGACCCAGGTTCGTTCAGTGGTTTATTTGAGGTTCCCTTTATTTGAGATCATCTGCTCGAGTCCAATGGTCTTATACTCGAAATCGTTTTGCTTGTCAGTGTTTTATGGTTCAGTCGAGTAGGTGGTGAACTCAAATGCTAGTTGATGTGTGGAATATTTGGTAAGGTGGACGATTATCTAGCCGCAAGTGAATTTATTACTGACTTGGGAACAGTCCAGTCGACAGGTAAGTCTGAGTTTGGAAAGAAATATAATTTTGTGGGTGTGGTCACCCTGCTCACGTTGGAATAGGCCACTCACGGTTCTCCGTGTTTGTTGTTTACGTGTTTCGGCGATAGCAGCACATGTGATAGTACAATTATTAAAGTTGTCAATGCTCATACCTGAGCAGAAATGTGTTCTGTTCCAGTTCAGCGATGGTATTGGTTAATGGAAAATATCTGTGATGTACGTCGCATAAAATTCCAGAAGCCACATGTACAAAAAGTATGGCTACCTGTTCGTTTACGTGTTTCGTTGTGGCATGTTTTTTATACAGCACATGTTTTCTAATATAATTTTATTAACGTCTTGGCTTCGTTTCCCGAGGCATTCTGGCTTCTTCGCGCTTAGCCTCTCCAAGCTATTCAACATAAAAAAAATCTAACCATTCCACCATATTCAGAACTGAATTGCGTGCAACATGGCCAAGTAACTCGGTCGCAAAAGTAGGGGAAATATTGAGTAGAGTGCGTCTGCCAGACATTCATTACAACTTTCCGTGATCCAGCATCGGACTGTTATTTTGCCATTAGCACCATTAAAACAAAAGTCTATATAATTTGAGGTTATGGCACTGCTTATGAAAACGAGGGTTTTGATAGTTTCAACGCTCTTTCTGGCATAGTTTCGATGCAACTGGAATATACCCACTAAAGTCAAAGTATTTTGATGACATAAAGCATCAGGTCTGTTGAAACCAATTGTAAACATATAAATTACTGTTGACCATGTGATTTTGATGGTTGTATTGACGATCAGCGCGTCAATTGCAGAGATATATCGTCTGATGATTCGACAACACTTAGGGGAAGAAAAATACATAATATTTTATATTCAGGAGTGTGCTAATGCAACATGTTTTACATTCACGATTCTGCTAATGCAAAGCAAAGAGAGGAAGAGGAACTAGAAACAGAAATGTGGCAATTGTCTACATTTGAATGTTTCCTGTTTTATAAGGCACAGCTTTACTATTCAACAGTGGCAAAACTGGATTTTTTGGACATGTACCAATAAATAACTGCTAAAACCAGAAGTTTCTATAAATATGTATTAAGTGAATACTTTGCAATGGTCTGCACCTCTCTGCGTAATGGGTTATTTTGCGGTGATTGATAATACTCTGATTTTTTAATACAAGTGCGACTGCAATAGTGCAAGTGCAACACAATAGAGTTTTCAATGCAAAAAAGATACAAAATGTCTACAGAATGTTGTGTTCCATTTGATAAATGCCAACTTGTTTTCCTTACTTCGAAAAATGATCGGATTAGAGTGTACTTGTATTTCATAAAGAAACGTTGTAATTAGTCAGGTACAGTGCTGTTCCTGCCATTATTCAGATGAAAATCAATCATAATGTGTTAACTACTGTCTGGTGCACTATTATAATAGTGTCACCTTACGTATACATTTTGTGCTACGACAAGCATAGTAATTAAAATTTAAACAATTTTTTGTTCTGTAAAATTTACTTTTTGATGATGACAACATTGCTCGGATGAATGTTCCAAATATAACTTTCTGTTTTCGTTCTGTTAATATAAAATAAATGACAATTCATGAAGTATTTATTTTACTATGACGCTTACTTTCATTGTTAAACTTATAGCTGGATGCAGATACTAAACCAATTAAAAATTTTGCAACATATCTAACGGGGTATTTACAGCAGTTATAAATAAAATGATTTAATCACATAATAATTCATGTTGGTTTCCATGTGTCTTCTATTTATTTTCATTTTTTAATAAAAACAGGGAAAGACGTAATGAATAACCGAAAAATTTGCACTGACCACTTGTTAATATATTCCCAGGAATTTTCTTGTACTCGTCTACTACCACACACATTGCGTTATAGGTGTTTACAAGTGCTATACTTTTTTTAAATTTAGTTCGTTATAACATGTTTACGACTGTTTAGTTTTACTAAACTTGGATATAAATTAATAATTATATTTGAACTTGTATAAGAGTCCTTTGGTAAGAGTATAAATTACAACAATTTTAAACATATAATCATAAATATTGAATACTACAGCAAGTTATTGAAAACAATTATATTTGCTACATTTAATTACAGCAGTTACTTCTGAAAAACTTAATATTTTGTACACGCGATTTTGGGAAATGTCGTTATGGGAAAACCATTAACCCTAGTTTATAGACATATATGTATACACTTAAGTACTAAATTAAGTGCGTATTAACATAACAATGTATTTGCAAGTGTCACTGCTAATTTAAATAAAACCATATTGTGTATTACAGTTGATTTAATGCACTTTCCCACATTGAAAACCCCAGTATATTCTTCGAGGCGAAGTGAAACTACATTTTTCCAAAACTAATTTCGTGTATTTCAATCCCTTTAAGGTTGTAACGTTAAAAATCGCAATTGGAAAATTCCATAAAATCCATCATATAAAAGAACATATTTATGTTTCAGTTGGACCATTTTAGCCGTAGACACGAAGTAGAACAACTTGAATAAAACAATGTATATGTAATATCTTTGTTGTTATTTAAGGCCACGTGTTTTTGGTAAGTAAAAGCGATACTCTTTTTCTATATTTGGACAGAACAACTTCTTCTCTACAAATTATTAATAAAATATTTTTAATGTATAAAATTTTATAAAAAAAGTTCTGGACAGATTTATTTATGATTAAGTCAAATTGGCTAATTTTCCGACATTACCATGAGTATACTTGAGCAAAAAAATATATTCTTCAGATAATTTTTGTATTGCTTACATAAATTTAGAAACATATTAAGTGAGTAAGAGAATTTTTAAAGTATGCGTACTTCATTAAAATGCTCAAACACACTTAAATTATCTCTACGAAATAATGTTGTATCTTATTATACAAATCTCTAGAGTAAAGGGTTGAGCAGAAATATTGAACAGCGGAATTCTTTACATCAGTTATTTGGCCGCCCACTCAGAAAATTTTCGGAAATTACTACAGAAATTAATATATTATTGTTTTATGTGAATTGAACAGAATATTTATGCAACCGTTAATAAGAATGAATAAATTAATGGTCTAATTAGAGTTCTAATATATTCCCATAAATATTTAATTCATTTTACACTTTCAGCTAATTCATTTTTTATTACCTTAAGGCGGTATGATTTTGGATCAAGTAAAATATAATACTATTTCATGATGTGACTGATAGAAGCAAATGAGTATTGTTCTGTTATGTGGTTTATTTCACGATGTGAAGCAACAGGACGAAAAATGTTTGTGTGAATTAGTTACAAAATTAAACATTTTGGCCCGAGCTACGTGCCATTCAACCAATGGGACAAAGCAAGATCATGTTACGGTACTTATAGTTTTATTTCAATCATCTAGTAATAACTGAGTTTATATGGACATGAGAACTAACTTGCAAAGATAGGAAACTTCCCCCGAAGAAAAGTCAGCAGAAAAGTTTAAAACATTTTCAATACTTCCTGATAGCTGCATAAGATGAATAATTATATATTTACCTGAAATGAGCATTGGCCCTATCGCATAGGTACAAGTACTTAAATAATTATTTGTTAACATTGGTCGTTGTCCTTACCTCATTGAAGTACCAGAACATTCTCCAATAGGTACCCAGCGCATATTTTCAGTATCCAGTTTCTCAACAGCGTAGTGAGAAATTTCAGAACCGCCGTCATCTTTAGGAGGCCGCCAGTATAACGAACATGACGATTTTGTTACATTCTCTGGCTTCAGAGGACCTTCCGGTGGCAATGGAATGTCTAAAATTTGACAACAGTTCAATGTAAGTAATGATTTCGTAATTGTACTAACGAATCATAGGTTATAAAATTAAACTACAATAACATATCTGAGGTTTTGTGGAACTATCTCAATAATTAAGCAAGAAACACTACTGTACTTTTATGGTTCAAATAATTTTTATACGAGGACACTCACCTAGTACAGTCACATTAACAATGGCGGTGTCTGTACCATTGTGGTTCTTCGCAGTGAGTGTGTAAGCACCACTATCACTTCTTTTTGCATCAACGACTCTGAGTTTGGTATTGTAGTCTTCATTTGAAATTTTTATTCTGTCGGTATTGATAACTGTGTTGTCTTTCAAAGTCCATTTCTTGTGTGGTGGTGGTTCACCAATAACAGGAACATCAAACTCGAAGTTCTGGCCAGCTCGAACCTTTATATCCATGAGAGCATTACGATCAATGCGTGGTGCCACTGAAAAAAAAAAATTAAAGAATGTAAATTTATACTATAGTATTGTTATAATTATTACGCGCAAATTTCTAAGACATTCCTAAGTTCTTCATACAAAAATTGTAATTCTAGTAACATCATTCATTATGAAACAATGAATGATTTTCAAACAAAGCATTATCAAACTATTTTCTCGCGTGAATATTTTATCTTACTTGGTTCTCGCTTTAAAAATTCAACGTTATTTAATTTATATTTAAGTCATAAAATATTACCGATTTCTAAGAAATAAACCCATTTTGTTCCAGCCTTATATTGGTAACGTGAAAATAATTTTTAAATGATATTTAGAGTTGTAAATAGGATAAAACTCTCGATCGACACGCAAAATTAGAACTAATAGTTTCAACACTATATTATATTATTTTCTCTACTGAAGAATGAAAGAACTGCGTGCATTTCTGAAGACCAACTTATCTGGGACATCCGTACAAGTTTCAATACCCTGAAAATATATTTTCTGGTTGCGACATTTTATGAAGACCAAATTCCCTGTTTCTAAATCTAATAAATGCAAAGTCTGATAACCATCTAAAAACTAGCAATGAAATGAAAATTAACATAGACAGTACTTTTAGGAATATAAAAAAATTTGATTAATTAACGAGTTTATCAAAGTGGATTTAAAATCCTAACTATTTATTATGTGTCTTCATTTGATATCGATTTTCAGTCATTCGTGAGCCTAATAATCGCTAGATTTAAACTGTTGATGAATTTTACCTCATTCAGGTAAACTGGTATTACGAGGGGATAGGGGAATGGTGGTCACTTTGGTAAGAATTCCTATAAAAGTGAAACAAGTAAGAAGAATTTTGTGACATTTATTTTAATGAAGACGTTTAAGTATATAATTTTCTTATATTCTTTGTAAAACCATAAATATATTTATAAAATTATGATTATTTATATTAGGGCGTAACTATAACAGTGACTGTTATTTCCCCACACTGCAGGTGATGGTCACTGTTTATCCGTTTACTTATATTGGGAAACACAAAAGCATGACAATTTAATTAAAGCTTAGGACAAAATGAAACACAATGTGAGAATTGAAGGCGAAATGTTCATAATCACAGCATGCAAGCACGTGTTTCTCAGTAGACCAGGCGGTGTTTGTCCGGATATGTTCCCGCTACGTGGCAGCAGCTGCAACGAAAGAAGCCACGCGCGGTGATCTTATTATGGCACTCTGAGGGGTGTGGAAGTAGCTGGCATAAGCGTGACCACATGGTGGCCTGGCATACGAAGGACAAGCTAATTCTAAATTGTCAAAAACACACTAGTATTTGCCCCTGTGGCTTACAAGGCCCAAACACGCCACAGGACTTGAGGAAAACTGAGCTCTAGTGTCGTTCAATGAAATTTCGCATAGAAACACTGCCTTCCAGAACACTGGCCTGCTCTGGCCACGGCTGTGCTAATAGGGCTTTCAAGGGTGCTGCTGTTGTTCTCGTCAACTACGTATGTTTAAAAAATTGATTAAAAACACGAATAAATATTAAAAACATAATATAAAATGGCGCGATATAATTTCGTAAATAATACGGGTTTCTGAATATTAACTGGAGTTCGCATTATATATATATATATGTCTTTAACTCTCTTCAACCCTTACCAGGTCATATTAAAATACATTTCGATATATGCAGTCAATTGAGGTTCCCAGAAAAGTCGAACAAGATTATCCCTTTTAACCTTTATGAAATTCATACCAGGCTGTTTCGAACGATCCTTTTTAAATGCGCGAATAGCTATAAAGTTCGCCCGTTGTATTCGTTATACGAAAGACGCACTTTTAGATTGTACGGAGTATTTATTCTTTCAAACATAACATAATGTGTCTTAAACAATATTTGTATTAATTATATAAAAATTATTATTAATATCATTTAAGAATAGAAAAAAGAAAAATGGTGTTTGTTTAAGAGCATGAAGAGAAGATAGTTGAAGTGCATTATAAATTTAATGCAGAATCTGAGTTCCCACCACGTTACCTACCGTGGCTCAAAATTATTCGTCTGGCTAGTCACACTATAGGTATTATTGAACATTATATATGCAAAACAAAGAACCTACTGCCAATACGTGTTGTTCAAAGTCTGTTTTACGAGTTTTTGTTATAAAATAATATTAACATTTGCTAATATATCCTGTTGTTTACAATCAAAGCACGAACTTTATAAGACATGTCGATTTTGACGTCAAAAAAGTATTCGTCTTGGCAACATAGTGCCATGACTCACTCTCAGCAAATGCCTTTTATGTGATGTGCGAGGAAAGAACCCAACTTGTTTTCATAAGTGAAACATTTAGTGGCATTCTTGACCTGAAATGGGACGAAAAACTAGGAAAATCTCTCAAAAAGAAAGGAAAATTTCAATAAGGAAAATGTAGAAGCGAAAATCATTTAAAGATATAGCAGGATACACAGGTTTCATGAAACTAGACTGTATCACAAGAAAACAGTAAGTGGTCGCCTGTCTGGTCTAATGCAAAGAGAACAACATAACATAGCCAGGTAAGTTAAAGTACACCCGAAACAGAGCTCCGATGATTACAGCTGATATTGAACGGGAATTAGGAAAGCATGTCACCGCACAAACAATACGAAATGTGCTTCATGAAGTGGGATATAATGGCCGAATAGCAAAAAGAATAACTTATATTACCCAGATAAACTGGGAAAAGTGACTTTCCCCTGCTAGGGAACATGAAAACGATAGCTATGAATACTGGAGGGAGGTCGTATTTACAGATGAAATGAAATTTAACCTTTTCAGGCCAGATGGTGAGTAATAGTTTGGTGAAGAAGAAATTGTGAACTAGACACGAAAGTTCTCACAGGTACAATGAAATATGGTTTGGTTCCATATTTGTTTAGAGGTGTATGAGTACTAGTGGTGTAGACGAGCTGTGTTTCATCGATTGTACCATGAACCACAAACTCTATATTAACATTCTGAAGTCTCACCGTACCAAGAGTGTCAACGATATGTGCCTTACTGGGAAATATGTCTTCACCCAGATAACGATCCTAAACATAAAGCTCTAAACACAAAACTGTGGTTGCTATACAACATGCCTTACTGGAAGGCAACGTCTCCATGATCGCTGGACGTAAAGCCCATACAGAATTTGTGGCATATTCTAGAAGAAAGAATACGAATGTATATAATTTCGAAGAAGAATGATCTCAGGAAGGCATTAGTAGAAAAATGGAATAATATACCAGCAGAAACAAGGGAAAAGTAAGAAAAATCAATACCACGATGTATATGTAAGTACAGGAAATCATAAAGGAGAAAGGAGGGACCAACAGCTTTTAAGGTTTAAATAGACGACCCCTAGAAATGTCTGTGTGTATTGCAGACGAATACATATTTGGGGTGAAATTATGTGTGTACTTTCTTTCTGTTCATGCATTAGTTTCAGCACAGGAGAAAAATGTAGTTATGTTACGAATCTTTTAATATATATTTCACAGTAAATAATGTAGTGTTAATATGCCTACTATACTAGGTTTTTTCTGTCAAATATATATTCGTAAACATGACGTGTATAGCAAAACACATACTTTTTTGAGCCACTGTAAATTTAAGTTCACGGTCGTTGAAGGTAGGACTGTTTTCCGTTTTTATCGGCTCGTACAAATTGTACAATTGAGCCAGACACTAAAACAATGTGATAACGAATTAATAACATATGAAAAATGTTTCACCTACAGTATATATACATTGTCGTGGTATTACTACTTGAAAACTAGTGACGTACGTACCGACATATCGATTCTTGAACTGGCTTTTGGGTAATCACGTTTATAAACACACGTTGATTTACCAAAGGTCTCATAATTTCAACATAACAAAAAAAAATATATGTGGAGTGTCTCCAAGTTTATTCCAGGTTTAGCAATAATATCGACTTCAGTTGCCTATAAACACATTTTACGAGTCGGAATATTACGATGAAATGCATAATAAGTAAAAGCAAACACTACTACTTTACTCAGAACCGGTAAAAAAATACTTTATGTGTTACTCTAGCTAACACTTAATGCTAGAAATGACGATCTGTCACTTGAGTAACATTATCCCTGAAACACTGGTTTGTTGGTATGGGAGCATGGACAGTATATAAAAAAAAACTATGTTACTTCCTTGTTACGTTAGCCAAGTGAAGATTTGGGAAAACTAGAAATATAAATGTGTTACAGTTACGGCAGTATTTATTCAAACATGCACATTGCAAAATGAAACTAAATGAGAGTTTACATAAACGTTTAACATTACGACTAACAAGGCGCTAAGACATGGTACAGTTTCTCTATATTCGCTGCCAACGTAACTGCGAGGAATGCGATCATGGCGTACATTATAATTTTAGTAGTTAATGCAGTGACAATTTTCAGTTATTAATTTCAAAATTGCTCACTTTATCGTGAAAAGACTATAGCCACGCGGTATTTTGAAGGCGGGCTGAGAGAATGAAAGTGAAGTACTGAGTGAGACCGGTTGAGGCTGTAGCGTGGTTGAGCGTCAAGTGCGTCACGTTAATTATTTTATAATTAAACCAAACCTTGTTCAACTCGTTTCTTTACATTAAGCAATTGTGTCATATAAATGACTTATTATTTCGTGATTACATAGGCGTCAAGCGGTAGCCCATGCGATCAGTTCACTTCGTAATTTTTTTATCTGTACAACTATTTGCTATCACGGCTGCAACAAAACAGAAGAATTTAGTATTTGACATCAAATTATTCTATATATATATAATGTGTGTTTCTTTTAATCGTGGAAAACGTCATAGCATAGAATGCGTACGAGTTGAACAAATTTTGGTACAAATATAAAATTATTAATTTTTTGGGGTCCAACACCATAAGGACGAGGTGTCATGGTAAAGTTGTCTCTGTTCTGTGCCACGTATTCAAAAAAGAACCTGAGCTTGTTTCAGTGAAACCGTATAGTTATTTAATAGTGGCTAGAGCTTTCCAGTTTAAGACAGCCATACTAGTTTTCCGAATTAATGAACAATACTGATCAATATTTTCTTATTGAGACTGAATTATTAGTCTTACTTGCATAGCAACATCACAAACACCTATTGGATGTATCAATATTGGGTCAAATTGCGCAGTGAATTTAAAATGATCAATAACTCATGAATAATAATTTACGGTATAATCCATTCACGATTACTTCACACTTTTCTGAAGCCGTGCTAAAGTTCTACTTCCAGGATATTCCTCCGCCCTGTAAAAACTAAGCTTAACCAAGTCTATGAAATTACACTACAGGAAACTGAACCGATTTCGTGCGCACTCAAATGTAATAATATTATGCACAATAACTGTTTCTTACTAGGCGCTACCAGAAGTTTTATAAATTTTTATTTTTATTTTCTATAGATGAAATATTACAATTTATAAATAAAACAAAATTATTCAAAGGTAAAACTTCAACGAAAAGTATATCCCATAATTGGGAAATTACTAAACACTTCATACATGGGGCGATTTTTCAAAGGTTTTATTCAAAAAGTGTGAAGAAACCGCGAATATAGTATATATAATATGTAAATAGTGAATAAACCTGAACAAAACAGTAATAAATTAAGAATTGAAATATAATATCAATGCACTTGCATTAGATCTACTTGCTAAAACAGAAACTACAAATTCATATGTTTAGTATTCAACATTTCAATAGACTTACAGTTCTTGGGTCTTGCAACATGAGATTTCGTTGGGTCACTTGGTTCTCCAGGGCCAGCTTTGTTCACAGCACGAACACGGAACTCATAGCGGTTTCCTTCTATCAGGTCCGGTACTTTGCCTGTGGTCGTGTCCCCAACGACCTCTGCACATTTCTCCCAGTTTGGACTGAAGCAAACAATCACGTAATTAAAATCATATATTTAGCTACCAAAACAACTAAATAATTTTGTATATAGCGATTGAGAAAATTCATTTGCCTGATTCGTAAATTACAAAAGAAATAGAGGGAAAAATTACAACTTTTTACAACTGAATCTTAACATAAAAAGAAACTAGTTATTTACATTTCAAGCTCCAAATTTGTAACCACTGACCAGTGGATTTAAAAATGTAAAAATATAACACCAAATGATATTCCGACAATTGCAGTAATGCATTATTTTTATAGTAATACTAGCTACCCGCCCCGGCCTCGCTCGGGTGCGATTTACAAATATAGCGTTGTTCAGGTTCACAGGAAGTATATACACTAAATGTGTTGTTCAAAAAGTCTTCGTAAGTGAAATTTAAAAGGCAAAAATTGTTACTGTGGGTCATCCTTAAAAAGATAAAACATATGCTGTCGCAGACTTTTTTGTAGACCTTTTTGAGATCTACATTTTTGTAGAGCATTAGTTTGGTGTATCTCATGTGATTTGGTCAGTATAAGCCATGTAAGGGCACGCAAAGTGTCTTTTCCCGACTTTATTATAAAACGTCGATATTTTTCTCTACTATCCTCACATTAAATATTGATATACATATTATATACCTAAATCTTCCTCAAGAAATTTTCTGACGCCTTAAGCCACAGGCACACGCAGCCGGGCGACTCTGTTTTATACTATGTATAGATGTGATCATCAAGAATTAAACTAACTAGTTTAGTTAAGGTTGCTATCAAGCTGCGTAAATGTAATAATAAGTTTCACAGCTTAAAATCAAAGTATGTTCTTTTATTATATGTTGCTTTTACAAAATGGGATACTCTCTCTCTCTTTACATACACTGTTACCACTGACGATCGGATTCTGCCAGCACAAGATGTGAAAATCCAGTATTCCAAAAAATTATTATATATTATCAAAAATTATGCCTCTATAAACTTGTAAGTCAAGTGAGCAGTTTGAAGGGCACAAGAGTAATTTTAAAATGTTAACTGAACTCAAATTACCTTAAATAGTGATAATAGAAATGTTAAGGTAGATATTGTGGAACACTATAATTACATATAATAGGTATTTATGGTATTATTTTCGTGATAAAAACGATATTTTATACTTTTCTCATGAAAACAGAGTCGAACGTGAAATAATGTCATCAAAAAAATCTTAACATAGAAAATTACGTTCAAAACATGTTGATTATTTGTCAACGAAGAATATTTATGAGTTAAGAGAAACTGTAAGTGATTTGAACTCACCTGATGTTATTCATGTTTTATTAAAAATTAAATATAAATGTAAGTCTTATTTGTACTATTTAGTATCATTCTATACTGGTAATTTTATTTTTACCTGAACTTGTCTCTCTTCTCAATAATGTAACCAGTAACAGGCGAGCCTCCATCTGCAGCTGGCTTTTTCCACTCGAGTTCAACAAAATCTTTATCATAATCTTTTATTTCTGGAGTTCCAGGCTTACTCGGTTCATCTGTAAATGATAAGTAGCATACAAAACACTTAAAGATTTATATATTTCTTCTAACTACAGAAAAATTTTCCTAAGAGAATGGCATGTTTTAAGTACAAAGTGTTTTTTTAAATTATGTCTGCTTTTTATATGTCTGAAATACTTCGCAAACTTAAAAATCATATATAACAGGTTTAATGCCGCCGAACTTGGAGCGCATTAACCATATTACTAGTAGTCATGACTATCTGAGTTTCATTTGGTTCCGTATAAAGAAAAACTCACTTTTACAATATATTTTCTGTTCCAGATAAAGGAGATGTTAATGTCACTGCCTGTCAGGATGGCGGAAATTCGATCTCTACGATGAGTATGGATTCACAGTATTTATTTTCAAGTCTTATGTACGTAAAATACTTCATGAATTTTTTAGGTACTAAACAGTGGACATTAATAAGCTACAATTGAATTTTTTATATATTTGATACTGCCAGTAAATATTACTTCGCAAGTATTACTATTATTACGCCATATTAGTATTGCCTATTTTTAAAAGTTTTCAAAAATTAATTTTACAATTTTTTGTTGCACATTTTTTTGTTGCCTCTTTTTAAAAAGATTTAAAATACAAATTGAATTTTTTTTGTTGCGCAACGGCTAAAAATTCGGTTTGTATATCCTGTGTAATATTATATAATCCAATGTTATATAGTGTTAAAAACTAAATTTTCTTTACAAAGCAGCGTACTTTAAAATTAAATATTATTGTAGTTATTTTAGAATATACATAAATATATTTGTAACCCCATGAATGACTGGAATATTTCTTGATACAGGATACGTGTATATATGTTAATAAATAATAATGAAAAAAATAACTCAAATTTAAAAATTACATTCCATGCCAATTTTTCAAATATTTGGTGCAAATGGAACACATTTAATCTCGTATCCTGGTTGTCCACTTTGAGCGTAAATAAGTTAATGGCTTAGAAAAAATAGTAATAAATATTTGTTATGTTTATGTGAAACCGATGTAGTTTCATTACTAGGCCTGTATTGTAGCCTTTAAACAAGCAGGTTACCAAAATTAGTGTAATACGTCTGGAAATAATCCACCATACAACATATACAAATTTCAGAAGAAATTTAAGCCATATTACCAAACGGATTCTTTGCTTCAATGGCTTGAGATGTTGTGAGCGGTTCGGATTTTCCTTGCTTGTTTACAGCCCGAACCCGGAACTTGTATTTGTGTCCTGGTGTCAGACCATCAACTTCCAAGCTGGTTGCAGGGCCATCCGTTTCACCAGCAGGAACCCATCTACCTGCGATGAAAAATACAGATATTCTGACTTTTTGGAATCTGTGGGGAAACTTTCTAATCACCACAAATTTTGCTATAAATATATCTACCTGTAGCTTCATCCATTTTCTCTACAACGTATTTCTCAACAGGTTGGCCTCCGTCGTCTTCAGGTGGTTTCCAACTTAATTTGCATCCTTCTGCATTAACATCAGAAACCTTCAAAGGCCCTCCAGGAGGTGTGGGTTTATCTGTTTAAATAATAAAAGAAAAGTTTTTGATGAGACATTTTACGCTTTCTTAAAATTAAAACAATATATATGATATCTTGCAGATAGCAAAAAGAAGTTATTATTTTCTTTTCCATAAAAATACATACCTAAAACAATAACATTCACGTCTGCAGTGTCTTTTCCATTTGCGTTTTCAGCAGTGACAGTATATTTCCCAGACTCTGCTCTTGTTGCCATACGAACATTTATCTTGGTGTTGTAATCAACATGTTGTACTTTTAATCTGTCAGAAGATTTTGTTTCTCTTCCATTAATTAGCCATTTTGTAGTTGGTGGTGGCTCCCCAGAAACTTTGACATCGAATCCAAAGGTTTGACCAGCTTTAATACGGACTTCGATGAGGTTAGTTCTGTCAATTTTAGGAGCCATATTCCTCGGTTTAGCCCAGATGGTTGGAGTTTCGTTACTGGGATCACCAGGGCCCGCCGCATTCACAGCTCGCACCCTAAATTCATAAGGCTGTCCTTCAATAAGATCAGGAACAGTTGCTTTGGTTTGGCTGGCAGGTACCTCAAGAGCTTTTTCCCACTGGCCATACTTATCTTTCTTTTCCACAATGTACCCGGTTATCGGAGATCCGCCATCGTCTTTAGGCGGTGTCCATTTCAGGTCAACATGGTCTTTGTCCCAGTCTGTGGCCTGAAGGTCACCTGGTTTCCCTGGCTCATCTAAAATTTTACCAACCATAATTAAACACATGCCATAAAATTCCTGCAATAAGACCGTGTTATTTACTATTCGTGATCATTAACTTACCGAATGGATTCTTTGCAACTATTGTTTCTTCAGCTACGAGTGGTTCAGATTCCCCTTCAGAATTAACTGCAGCGACTCTAAATTTGTATTCCTTTCCAGGCGTGAGACCCGCAACTTCCATACCTAAATAAAAGAAATAAGAATTAAATATTTAGTCATATTAAAAGTTTCTGCAAACAAAAACACATAAAACTTATGGCATTCACTGTAATCATAAAATAGAGTTATTTTGTCTATAAAATTAGTAGCTTTAGCATGGACATACAGGATGATTCACGAGGAGTTACCGCCACTCACATGACATCTTCCTTACAACATTTGGAGCAAAATATGCAATATAAATGTGGGTCCCATTCTTAATATTTACAGAGTAATTCAACAAATTGGAAATGGGTAGATTATTGCGTAAAAGGGTTGGATGAGGGACTGCACAAACACGTGAGGAACTACTTGCGCGTGTCATGCATGCCGCTATAGAAATCAAAGACAGCCGTGTGTAGCTACATAGAGCAACAAGTGCGGTTCATAAGCTTGCAGCCATGTGTATGGAAGTAGATGGAAATGTTTTTGAACATCTTATGTAAGTTTGTTAGACGCAATTGTGATGCTCAACTGTAAACAATGTTGTCTGATAATACATCACTGTACTGGCTTATCTAAGTGTTATTATTTTATTCGTCAATTTTCCAATGTTTCGAATTACTCTGAAAATATTGGGAATTGAACCCACATGTATATGACATATTTTGCTCTAAATTATGCAAGGAATGAGTCCTGTGAGTGGCAGTAACTCCTCATAAATCATCCTGTGTAAGTTAGCGAAATGTGATGTAAATAACCTGTATTATTTTTTTCGCGGCCTGAAAATTAAAAACACTGAGTCATGAAAATTGGATACAAACACATGAAAAATGTTTTTCTGGTTAATATGGAAGATGGGTGATTGTTAAGAGTCCAGAAAGAAAAACTGTGAAAGGTAAAAAACATGTCATTGTTTTAAAACATTACTGATATTTAAGGTGGATGAATAAAAAGTACTGGAAATGCTATCGGTATTCTTCGAAACAATGTTAATAGCACGTAAGACGATGACATATTTATATCTAGTAACCAAATTGTATTTAAAAATGAGAACATTTATTTCTTACTTGTATTGAACCAGGCTATCAATTTAATTAATTCCTACGCATAACCAAATGTTTCAAATACAAAAATTTCGGGGAATTTAGTCAAAGTAATAATTTGTTTACCCAACGCATCATTATAGATATTATTTCATTGGTATTTACTGTATTTAAAGTGCAGAGATTAGAATACTGTTTAAACGAAACTGCTGGTTTAACATACTTCTACCGTGATAAAATAAAGAAAATGAAATGTAAACATACGAAAAATAATATAATATATTCTTTGAAAAATTAAAGTAAATATATGCAAAATTAAAACTTAAATAATTGATTAAAAGAAAATTTGACAAAAATATCACTGTAATTAAAGTTCAAGTTCCCTGGTGAATTTGACTTTTTATAAACTACTAAAGTTACTGCCTCCGAATGGGGGGGAAAAAAAACTATAATTCGCATCTTTGGCATTTTTCCACCTGTTGCCACCATAATCACATTGTATTATTTTTTACAAATGCGCTATTTTTAGGAGAACTGGGTCTACTGACGAACGAGAGAATTGGTTGATACTCCTGTATTCAATTTTTTTTTGTGTTTTTGTAATCTGTGGGATAGGAGTGATATTAAAATTTGTGGAAAGAAGGAGAAGTGCCTCAGAAATATGTTATTGTAGAAGAATTGTTGATTTCATTGCATCGTTGCAACAAAAAATACACCAGTGCAGTAAATACAGAAATTATAGTCTAATATAGATTGCATACTTTCTCTACTATAAAATATATTAATATAGTCAGGGTAAACATTGTATTTTATGTCAGAAGAATAGATATTTATAGATTAAATAATTTTTTTCCGTACGTAATTAAAATTGTTCGCTCAATATTCCTTATAAAGAATCGAAAATAATACATGAGAATTGTGAAGAGAAGTGCATTTCTATTAAGTAATAACTGTAACATTTTTAGTTGTATTATTTTAACGATTTTTTTTAATTTTTGTTGTAAAATATATACTTTTTCTCTCAAACACTGCTTAAAAATTTTTCCTGGCAGTTTGGTTGTTTCTTTGGTAGTTTTTTAAATCCTGCACTTATTGTTTTGATGTATCCTTGTTTGCATTGTTGTAAGATAATTTACACTACTATACTAATAAGTAGTACCTAACCTCACATATCTGTTTCTGTCAGTGGACCTTATATTATTATTTTTAAATCTTCTTGGGAGGGAACTTATTCGAATACAAAATGATGATGAAAAAGCTGGTATACTATAACTAAGTCATTATAATATCTTAATACATGTATTTAGTTAAACCAGCCTGGTTATTTAATGTCTTGATTGTCACAATTAGTAGATCCATTTGTGGAATAATAATGCTCTCTTTGTGCCTGGAGATCCAAATATAAGTTTAAATACAATCGAGTTTCCGATTTCACTATGATGTTGCCGTTTTAATTATAACTGCTACACAATTAGACACACTAATGCACAAAATTAGTACTGTACAGTAAACATATTACAAATAATAACATTCAGAAACAAAAGATCTCTCACGTGCATTGTTTCTAAAAGTAATGAAATATCAGAAGACTGTCATATAAATTCTGAAACATATGAGCTTGCTTGAAAGAAACCTATTGACGTTACTCTAGGGACATGACATTGACAAGTGAAAACCCATACAATAAGCCAGAGGAGCATATCTTTAGTTTGTATTACAAATTATTGTTCAGTGGCGAGCTTGAGTATTAATTAAAGGTACTTATACAAAGTGGTGTGATAATTCTGACTAAATAAGTATCAGAAGAATTACCACACATAAATGTGCTGCATGTCTTCTACCTTCCTGGTTACTAATACGATAAACACACTAACAAAGATTATTTTTCTATCCAATAAATTTTGTGTTTAGCGCAACCAACTTAATTTTTGTAGGAGAACAATGAAATATTTTGTTGTTGAAACCTTATTATTTGATTGTTATTATTTGGTTGCCGCAAACTGATATTTGGTTGGTGCAACTCAAGAATTGTTTGGGTTAGTGTAGAGTAATCAATTCCGGTTAACATAAAAAAACCAAAAGCCCTAACGAATTTCTAACCAAGATCTCTTACGGCCGAATGTTACACCCTAGCAACTACAGCTAAGGAGACAACTGAAGGAATGGGAATGTTTTTAAATACATACAGTTAAAATAGTGAAACACGTTCTATAATAAATATTTCAAGTTTTACATATTAAATGTTTAGTTTATGTTGAGAAAATTTTGTTAGGATATTTATACCATTATAAAGGATTGATAAATGCACTTAAAAACACTGTTTACTATCCTTATTGTCACAGGAATTACACTCAAACACTCAAGCTGTATTTTCGAACGAAGGCAATCAAATGAGTTGACGTAAAAATATATTAAGTTGATACATTAAATATTTGTTAACAATTTAATTTCTGTTTGTCCGACATATAGGGTTTGCTTATTCAAGTATGTATTTTGTTAGAAGAATAAAATTAATTTTGTTACTTTTTGTCAGACAGCTAAATATATTTGAATCCCTATACAAAAATGTATTCTGTTGGGTGGAAGAGACATTTCTCTTATTTCTTGAAGAGTCTTTGAAAGGGCAAACCATAATTTGTAGCATCACTTTAGCATTTTCAGAGAGTTCAGCGGTTGTGACTTTGACAGTTCCTGTAATTAAGACATGCATACATTTGAATTTTGAAGAAAACACATTAAATGTATCTGAATCTGACATTTTCGCCAAAATTATGTCTAGCAAGTAAGCCAACTTAAAGACCTGCTCATCACACTTATTACGATAAGCTTCTTCACTCATCTCCTCTAAGTGTCAAGATTTCTGAAAGCCTTCAGAGCTTGTCACTGAATTTATGTTTCTGATTAAAAAAAAACAAGTGTAACCTTAATGTTTGATATCGTTTGTATGTTTTGAAACTGCTGAGCCAAAACTTTCTCTATTAACCTGCTGATTCAGTTACCCATCACAACATTTCAAGCACACACAACTTACTCGGTTCTGTTGATCTCCCACATGGGACCCAAAATCCAGTCTCCGGATCCATTTTCTCCACTTGGTAATATTCGATTGGAGTGCCGCCATCATCACGGGGTCTCTTCCATTTCAGTTTGCATCCCTCCTTGTGAACATCAGACACCTAGCAAACGACAATTACAAAAAAGTTGTGTATAACAAAAGGGAAACCACTATTGCTTTAATATAAGAATATAAACTAATATAAAGCATGTACCAAAAAGAAAACATTTAAAATCGCGTCATTTTACGTTCGCATGAATGACAACATTGTAACCTGTATACATGCAATGAAGGGGCAAGTTGATTGTGACTCATTTTGATATGGTATACGTTATACCCAGGAGCAACGTGTTTTTATTGTTAGAATGAATTGCAAGTATGGTGAGTTATGGGGAAAAGTTCATAAATTACGGTGTATTTTGTGTCGCAATACTGCACCACATCCGTCAACAGCTCAGAGACTAAGAAATTCTAGAGAACGGTTGAGCTTGTGGACACGAAATCAGCAGGGAGTAGAATGAAAATGGAGCAGAAGGCACGATGCATAGAAGCTAGACGCCATCCGACCATCTTATATGCACATATCCCGTTTTACCTCAAAAATCTTTCAAAATGCTCCAAAATCAGCAAATTGGTGTCGAGTTTCACTAAAATGTTCAAGGCGAACTCAATACCCTCCACGATGCCAATGTTGTATATCCATGACTTTGAGCTTGAAATGACCTTGAAGTCATCAAATTTCGTTAAAAAATATTTAAAAATCTGGGAAACAATGGCATTGTTGTCTCCGAGCTCAACCTTGAATATCTATGACACTGACCTAGACCCGAATGTCCACGAACTCGAGAAATAAAAAAAATTTACAAAAAAAATTATTAAAAAGTAAAAATCGAGGAAAAATTGCATTGTTAACCAAAACCACAGCCCTGAATATCCAGGACATTAATCTTAGTCTCACAATAACTTAACCCCCAAAATAGAGAAAAATCGAAAATAAATGCGAAAAATCTTTTGAAAGTCAAAGGAAAATTATAGTTTTTACCTTTACGAACAACTTTGATATTCGCAACCTTAACCCCAGGGAAACTTAAATCTGAAAATTCTATCAAATTTCCAAACAAATCGTTAAAGGTCCCAAAACATTCAGGGAAAATATGGAAAACTAACAAACATGTAGAATTTAATTAATAATTTAATAATTAGAAATAAATTAGGCAATTTCCAATATTTTTTGAATAATTAAATCTTTCTTCGTAAATTTACAGGCTGGATGTCTGGGTTCGATTCCCCGTATTGCGGGCGGTGCATCGATCTTCTTGGCACAATGACCAGCAGGCGATTGACCACCACCAATGTTTCTCATTGGTTATATTGTCAAAATTACTTCCCCCCCCCCCCCCATTTTTCCACCCCAAATGCCAACCATCTACGTATCATTAGCTTTATGTCTCACCCGATACCCAAACCCCTCATAACCTTCCCATAATTTAATCACTGCAGCTCGAACACCATCACTGCCACTAGACTGCGCTAGTGATTAAAGGATGTCACATTGTTCTTTCGTGATTTTTGTTGACGTTCACGACCTATGCAGATAATTAATGTGGCCAAAGTCGTACTACATCACAGTTCTTCGTCTGATGAGAGGGGTGTCATATGTTCTTTCTTCCATTATGTTTCCAGCATTTATTTTATATTTATATACTTGTACCAGCATTATTGGAGTATAAATTTCAATATAGAGCGGTAGATTATTATTGCGCCTGCGACCAACATTCCGACTTTGTCTTTTGTGGTACCATCGCTAACTCCAGCTGGGCCGGGAATGTTGTAGGCGATGCCATTTGCAAACCATTAGTGTTAGGCCCTCGGAACTTGGAATGTACGAGATAAACCTTATGGATCGATAGTCTTACCTCCCATGCACTTCTTGCCCATCAATATTTCAAATTTTCGTTCAATATTTCGACCAATCTTTTCCACCAAACTTTTGATCAATCTTTCTAACAATCTCCCAAACTTTCGATATATCCTTAAATCTTTACAATCAATCTTTCATCCATTTCGATCAATCTTTCGATTAATCTCCCCATTTTTCGAGCAGTCTCCCAATCTTTGGATTAAACATTCAAACCATCATCAATCCATTGTCAATCCGTTGGTTTTTGGCCTGTCACCTACACATACATAAATAAATATAATTCATTCAATAGTTGTCTCACAATTTGCACTCGGTGTTTGGTTTAATTTCTTCCACACAATTCACTGTCTATGTATTAGTATTTAAAGTCATAATTTATATTTTGTGTGCTGTATATTTACCAACACGAAAGGCAGACTATATGAAACAAGCATATAATATACAACTAAATGCACAGAACGAACGCCCAGGCCAACCGTCTAGACCGACCAACTAGGTGTTAAACATGCCTCAAAAACAAACCTCAAACATATACCTCGAAAAAAATTCCTCCAAAACTCGCCACTTAAAGATGCATAAAATGCCCCAAAACTTGCCTCAAAAATGTCTAAAAAATCATGCTGAATAATAAAACCATTAAATCATATCTCAAAAATATGTCAAAAACACATCTAAAAAAAACGTTCCTTAAAAAACGCCTTATAAATGCCGTAAAAACACCCACAAAATATGCCTCAAATCGTGCCACAAAAGCATGCCTCAAAAATGCTTCCAAAATTATATTTTAATAAACGAACTTCAAAAATCTTTCCTCAAAAATATTATTGAAAACCTGTACTTCAAAAAACATTCCTCGAAAGTCATGCCTCAAATATTACTTACACACTTCATAAATCACCTCAGATGCCAGACTTGAAAAATAGATATCAGAAATCAGACCCCATAAATCAATCCTGAAAACGGAACCACGAAACATTACCTCAAAAATAAACCTCAGATTGAAACATCACAGGCCATCAAGGCCAACCATCAAGACCACCCGACTTTCCTAACCAACCATACAAACCATAACTATCATGTCGGTTCTCTATACCAACGGACGATGCCAACCATTCTCGAAACAAGGTGCTTAACAAGAATCTCATTGCGAATCTCTTCGAAAAACATCTCGCCCATCGCGATCATGCAGCTAATCAAGTGAGGATTGTCGAAACACGATGCGAGCATGTCATGAGCCACATCACGAACAAGGCTCAAGCCACGAAAAATACCTCAGAGCTTATTGGGCACCATTTTGCGAACCAAGACCGTATACATAAAAATTGGCTCAAAGCATATAGCGAATCACATATCGCATATCGTACCACATTACAAAACTTCTTGCGAGTCATCCATTTCAGATATTTCTATAGCTATGTTCCTGCCATATGGCACATGACTAAAGCTGTTTGACAATCTATTGCCCAACAATGTTCCCAGCTAAAAGACCAGATACTGGAAGACACACCATTGATGCCGCACTTTCGTGAGCATGCCCACGACCGACGTTGTTATGCCCTCCAATCGGGCTTGAAGTGACAACACACTTGCAAACATCTTCGATACTCAGCAGCAGTAAGTATGTTTCCTGTTTGTGACGCACTTGCGAAAATTTTCGCAAAACATGTCCGAAGAATTCATCTATTGTAGGATAATTTCCTGTCGAATCACTTCTTGGAACACACCCCAATAAACCATGTAATTGACAAAACATTTATTATACTTCTCTTGTAAGAACCTCAGCTTGTGCTCACGGAAGGTTTCCTGTCATACATTTCAAAATGTAAAAAATATGGGATCACACTTCAAAAAACCATGTACAATTTCGAGCGAGAAATAATCACAGATAATTGGAAAATATGCTGATACTGTCACCTATAAATAACCATTTATAATGTTTTAATTTAATATGCTTGTAGGTATATGTATATAGTACATATATAAACAATGCATACACATAAATAAAAGTTATTTTAAATTCTTCTTTTACATACTTACAATTATAGTTATAAATATTTTCAAGATATTTCTATACTATGCAGGTGCTCGTATCTGCATGTTTTCGAATTATATGCGATTCTTATTCGTGCGAACTTGTATATGAGATTTCTCAAAGCGCTGCCATATGTTTTACATTTTAAAATATATGACAGGAAACCTTCCATGAGCATAAACTGGGCTCCTAATTAGAGCAATGTAAGAAATGTTCCGCTAATCAGATGGATAATTTTCTATTGTTCCGTGAAGCGATTCGAGATGGCAAGTTTAACAAGATATGATTGGTTCGCAAAAACTTTCTCAAATGCTTCGCAAATGGTAAACATGTTGTTGCTGGACCTCGAAGATATCTGTGAGAGTGTCGTCAGTTGGAGCCCGATAAGATGGCTCTGCCCTCAAGACATCGATGTTAGGAGCAGCCCAAATCTCTTCACTCACTCACCCGATAATATTGCACAACGACATAGGTCATGGGCATGTCAATGATCGTGTAGCATCGTTGGTATGTCCTCCAGTATCTGGTTGTCTAGCGGGGAACTTCGTTGGGCAATATCTGTAAAAACGGCTTCGCTCATGTGCCATATGACAGGCGCATAGCTATGGATATAATTGAAGCGGATGATTTGCGACAATACTCGTAATGTAGTTCGATATGTGATTCGCGACTTGCTTTCAACTATTTCCATGGTTCGGATCTTGGTTAGGAAACTTGTCCCCCAACATACTTTGAGGCATTTTTCGAAACTTGAGCACTGTTTCGTGACGTGGCTTGCGACATGCTCGCATTGTTTTTTGACAATCATGACTCTTCGCTACACGATAAAAATTAGCAATATGTTTTGCGAATTTGCGAAAAGCTTTGCAATAGGATTCTTGTTATGCATCATGTTTCGAGAATGGTTGACATCGTCTGTCGGTATGGACTGTCGGTATGGACAGTATGGGACTGGTATGGTTTGTATGTTTGGTTGGGATAAATAAATGGTCATGCTTGTTGCCCTCGATGGCTTGTTAGGTTCCATTTTGAGGTTTCTGTTTGAGGTTTAGTTTCGTGATTTAATTTTATGGTTTCGTTTTCAGGTTGCTCTTATGACGTCTGAGATTTGATATCTGATATTTGACATCTAATTTCTGAAGTCTGATATTTGAGGAATAATTTTTGGGAATTGATTATTAAAAAATATTTTTAACATGATCTCTGAGTCATTTATGTCAAGCATCAATTTCCCGCACGTTGTGAGGCACATTTGAAGGCATGTTTTGGGCATGTTTTAGAGACACGTTTTTTGAAAAAAATTTAGGAGTGTTTTTAAGGTTAGATATTTAGGTAAGTTTCTCATGCATGTTGCACATTTATGGTATGGTTTTGAAGCATGTGTTTTAGGAATTGTTATTTTAGTCATGTTTGGCATCTGGTTGGTTGGCTTGTATATTTGTTCTGCTCATTTGGTTAGCGAGCTAGAATGCTTGTTTGGTATGGTCAACAAATCCAGGTGAAAATTTTACAACATAGCATATGAATGATGATGTTAAGCAAAAATACACATATAGTGGACAACATACAAAACTTTAATGCAGTCACTGAGTACAAATTTAGAGATATTTGGTGAATGGATCGATTGACTATGGCTTGATAATGGATGGAATGCTTGATGGCTCATTGGAAGATTGATCGAAAAAATGGAAGACTGGTCAATAAGCGGGAGATTGGTTGAAAAATTGTTTGAAGTATTGTTAGAGAGATCCCAATATTGGAGATTGATCGAAAGATTGAAAGATTCAGATCGAACCATTGGGAGATTAATGGAAAGATTAATCGAAAATATTGGAGTATTTATCAAAATATTGGAGCTTGATCAAAATATTGATATAAAATATTGAAAGATTGATTGAGAAGGAAGAAACGAATTGATAGCCAATGTATCACTCTTCCTCGACTTAGAAATTTTTTTTTGCAATTTTTCATTAATGTTCGTGTTTAATTTCGCCTGAGGCCAAGGTGAAGATCACGAATATCCAACGGATGAAGTCAATAATGTAATTTTCCCCAGATTTTAAAATTTTTTAAAGAATATTTTGTTATTTTTCTCAATTCCTTTGGTTTACTGTCTCTTGGGGTCATAGTCAATGCCATGTATATCCAAGATTGAGGTTGGGGGCAGCAATGTAATTTTTTCCCCGATTTTAAATATCTTTAAACTATTATTTGCGATTTTCTTCGACTTTTTATTCTAATGTCAAAAGCGGATATCCACCATGGCGGTTGTAGTCCATAATGTAAACAAGCATGGTTGACGCCCCTTCCGGTCTGCTGGGCTTCGCGTACGTTTTGAATTGTGCATCGAAGTGTCTAGAGTCCGCCTTTGTTATTTTCAGCGAAACTCGGCACTAAGTTGCTGATTTTGGGCATATTAAATAATTTTCGAGGGAAAAACCGGGAATTGTTACATTGTGGCCGAGTGGCGACTGGCTCATATGCCTTGTGCCTTCTGTTCCCATTCTTCTATTTTCATTCTTCTCCATACCGTTATCACACATTAGTTCTGTGACCAAAGTGGTTCCTCATTACATTACATATCACACATAGACGTTTGTCGCAATGATCCTGTGACATTCTGTATAGGGTACCGTGATTCATCGTCTGATTCGCCACTGTTAAATGCAAAGTGTGGGCTAGGGTAGTGATCAGGTCATATTCGAAAATGAGGCCGGTCATTCATTAAGAATGTAGTACCTTATCATAGCATCATAATTGAGTTTCTGTGGCCTCAGCTGGATGGTGTGGATATGGAAGGTATGTGGTTTTAATACACTACCCATGAAACTACTCTGCTGTTGAAAGAGAAATTTGTCTGCCTGTATTATTTCACGGATTGGCGACCAGAATTGGCCTCCACGGTCCTGCGATTTTACTCCATATGACTTCTTTCTTTGAAGATGTTTTCAAATCTCGTCTATATGTCAATAAAGCAGAAACAATTCGTACACTCAAGACGAATATTCGCCTTGTCATAGTACGCGGGAGTGACATCGAGTATTTCTTGAGAACAGTAAGTGTGTGCAATAAAAGTTGTGGTCATTTATCAGAGAGACTTCCACGTTTAATCTTAATGTGTATTTTTCTCCTACTTGCAACTATTACAATATTTCAAATAAATAAATCACCAATGAATCTCATTTAATATTACATTCTCTTTGGGACTGCTTTTATTACCTTACATGAGATATTCTAAAGAAACATAAAGCGGCATAGGGAAATCACATTTTTGTTACCTTTAATTTTAAAATTTTAAAGGTGTATAAAACATAAACGATTTCCTTAGGACAATGGACATATTCAGTGAACACTATAATAAAATTATTGTGTATGCATATGCAGTTTACATCATGGCAAAGAAAAAAATTCGATTCACATTTGTAACTGTTTAAATCCATGCCTAGAATGCTGCGAAGCACTACAAAAATAGTTTGAAGTACGCCTTAACACAACACCAATAAAAATTGAAGAAGTCTCTACCAATTCATTTTCTGGTATTACTCATATATAATGTTATATGCTGACAGTCCCACACTTCAGTTTAGAGAAATACTGTGGGAAACACTGTTCAGTATGTTATATTCTTATGAATAGCGTGTTTTGCATGTTTTCACTAAAATTTGTAAATATTAGTAAATCTGCTGGTTTGCCAGCATTACGGAACTGATAAGGAAATCTCAAATTGATTTATTTCTCACTTTCTCGTTTCAGCGAAAGTATTCAGCATGGAAAAGTATTCAGCTTGAGAATGTGGGACGCTGACATAGTCTCATGGTGTTTTTCCTTGTTCTGTTAGTGGTATTCTAACATGAAATATTTAAGTCCTGTTAGCAATGTTGTTTATATATATATATATATATATATATATATATATATACACACACACACACACACACAAACAATTGGCCTGTGTAATTATAATGCAAATATATTAACACATACTGAGTTTTTTAAATGCTATACGTACATATATTTTATAATTAAAAACAATCATACCAATATTAAAGATAGTTTATTTTAAACAACACTGGAAATGCTGAATAAATGATTTGCTTTGTAATATTTATGGGAGAATTTTGGCAAAAGAACCATAGCAACATACACTTTTTAATATGATTAATTTATTTTTAATATTTGTTTTCCTTGTAATTTGCGGTATAACAGATTAATTAGTAAACACTTATCGTCGTACATTTCGTAAAAAAAGTGATTAGCTCTACCTGCAAAGGACCTTCTGGTGTAGTAGGTTTATCAGTCACTGTAACTGTCACAGTTACAGAATCCTTTCCAGAGCTGTTGGATGCAGTGATTGTGTATTCACCAGAGTCCCCTCGTTGCATTGGACGAATTGTTAGTTTAGTATTGTAGTCCACACTGTCAACCACTGTTGATTTCGAAGTTCTGCACATTCAACAGTAAAATATTTTTACAAGATCGCGTAAAATATATAAATATTGTTCAGCTAACAGTAAAATAATATTATACAAGTATATATTCGTATTGACAAAGTTAATTTTAAAGACTTAATTCATTTAAAAATAAAGTTAATTTTTTATATCACTATTTGAGAAAAACAGAACAGGAAGAAATATATTGTTTACGAACTTTTATTTTGTTTCGCATTTTTACAACAAATAAAATTTGTATAATATAATTTCTTTAAGAAGTATTTTCCAACATCTTATAATATATTTAAATGACGGGGCATTTTTAAATTTTGCGAAGCTATGTTTCAACCAAGCTAATAAACAGTTTGTTTTTAAAATTGTTTGTTGGGGAATACAGAATAGATCAATTAAATACAATTTTTTCCAACAATTTTCAAAAATTAAGTTGTTCTTTATCTTATCCTCGCTTGTATGGCGAAACTCACATCGGTGGCAGTAATATAAGAAGCTTTAACAATTGTAATTTTAACCAGTTTTAGTTTGAGCTCATACGGTACTGCTGCAAATACAATCCTATAAATTTGAGTTGGGAAACGTTGTGCTAATCAGTTGTTTTTATATCTGTTTAAACCGATTGGCTAGAAATTCTTTTCTGGATAATTGGCACATACAAATAAGTGTACTGCTTAAACAAGATATTGTGATTTAGTCCCATTGCAGGTATCTTTAGAAGGAAAATGGCAGATATAATCGAAATCTCATCAGTTCTCTCAGAAAAAATAAGTTTCTTATGAGTTTCTGGAGGCAACATTACAATTTATTATAATTCGTTTGGGGGTTAGAAATTTATTTGGGGCCCATCTTTCCAAGAAAATGGACAATTTCAGTACATATATAAAATAAGATTTGCAAAATGAATCACCTCATAGCTATTTTACGCAGAATTACCAAAAAATGAGCGAATATTGCCACGAAATATTTACTTTGTTTCTAATGTCCTCACTGTCGACGAGACGTAAGTACAGCTACCTACCTATTTACTTTGTTGGACGTCTTACCTTAAAGGAACGTTGCCAAAGCGCCATTCTGTTGTTGGCGGAGGTTCACCAGTAATTGCAACGTCAAACTTAAGTGTTGAACCAGCAGAAAGTGTGACGTCATGCAGATTACGCCTGTCGATTCTTGGCGCCACTAATGGAAAACATTAAAAAAAAAGAAAATAACATTATTTGTGAAGGTTGTCCAGAGAAGCGTATACATGTTACACACACAAAATCACTACAATAGCATGTGTATTTGAAATGTTCAGAAATGACTTGAGAGTGTAAAAGTTATTTTACAAAATGTTTCAAAACCGATTGGTTATAAATATTATGTGTTTTATCCACATGACGTAATTTTACAAGTAACTTCCCTCTAACCCATAGATTCAGATTTCGTAGCATTCCCAAGTGTTTGCTCTGAAAACAAAAATATTCCATGCATTCAGGAAACTTTTATGACATATTCAATATTAAGACCTATGAACGTAAGAACTTAACAAATTTGCATTAAATGCATTAACTATGCCTACATTAACGGAGAAAAGGTCGGGCAGGCCATGTAATAAGTTTTCTAAGTAAACTCTTAAGTGCCAGCGTAGAGAGATGGTTTGAGTTCAAGGTACGTCACGAAACCACTGAGAAATCTTATAGAGATATATTTAATTAGCGAATCATAACCATAAATACAAGTTTGATATTTATGGATATGTACTTCACTGTATGAAAGAATACCACGCATTTCATCTTGTATCCGTTTGAGAGGATTGCAATGTTATAGTTCGATATCTGCACTGATAAGGAAACTAGCAACCTTACCCCGTGGTTGAACACGGGAAAAGTCACTTGAAGATCGAACCTTGTGCAATGCCTAAAAGTCAAAACAAATAAAATGTTTTCATCGGAATATTCTACAACTATTCATTTCTTATCAGATGACCGACATTTGGAACGCTCAACTGCTTTAGCGATGAAACAGCAGTAAATAAATTGTGTTCTTTGGACACTAAAATGAAATGAAATTCCATTAACATGGAAAGCCGTTTCTTATGTATTATTTAATTCGCATTATTATTTTACTTCAAATTTTTACCTACAACATTTTGTAGTCGTCACATAAATAAAAATAATAACTTTGTACTAATTCACTTTACGGATTGTAGGCAGATTTATTTAGTCAGGAAGTGTCGTATTGATTACTTGTGAATGTAAACTTAAAAACTGCCCACAAACATTCTTAAGAAAAGATAAAACGCGTGTTTGATAAAGGAGCTAGTCTGGGTAAAACTGATATCATTTTATGGGTAACAGTTTGAAAATTAATCAAATTTGAAAGTGGAGTGAAGATTGGGGAGATTTGGGAGGCTCTTAATCGAGATCATGAGACCCGGTGAGGGTGAGGTGAGTATGGAGCAGCGCTTGAATGCAAGGACGGGGGGAACAGGAGATCCCCGAGAAAATCCCCGACAAGCGGCAACACCTGGCGCGATTACCACATACGAAAATCGCGGGAGTGGTCCCGCCGGGAAATGGACCCAGTTCACCTAGGTGGGAGGTGGGTAGTCTTACCACTACACCACCGTGGTCCCTAGATTTTTCAAAAAATCTATAATCTGCGATATTTGCTTTTGTTGTAGGCCTACTTCAATTACACGGACTTCGAAAATTTTAATTGTTAAATTTAAATTCATAAATTATTACATTAAAATTGTAAATATTTGTTAATTTGCATACTTACAGAAGCGTGGCTTAGCAACGAAGTTCTTGCTGGCTTCTCCAGGTTCACTCTGCCCAGCTTTATTTACTGCAATTACTCGGAACTGATATTCATTGCCCTCAATCAGGCCGTGTACACTAGCTTGAGGAGTGGGCGTGTTAGTTTCTAAAGCTTTCTCCCACATCATACTGTAAAACAAACATGTTTAGTCATTGTTTCATGATATTTTATTTATTCAAATATTTTATCAGTTTGACTTTAAGTAGGGTCAAGAGGAAAATATGTTTCATTAAGGAATACTTAATAACCAATCTAGTATATGTATTCTTAAAATTATCAAATAGAAAATTATTCTACTCTTGAAATAATTTTTATACTCTTAAATATATTGTACAGTGGAAGGTGGAATACCTGTATTTGTCTTTCTTCTCGATAATATATCCAGTAATAGGGGAGCCACCATCACTTACAGGTTCTTTCCATACTAAATCTATGTGGTTTTGACTCCAGTCTGTTGGTTCTGGTGTACCAGGAGCATTTGGAACGGCTAAAATTTGTAACAACAATAATTTACTACTCAAATAGACCAATAAGTTATTCTTAGTAACTTAAACCATAAAAATTGAGAATTTTTCCGTATGAGTCATAATTATGAATATGTATTTTCACCATCATGAAATTCTGAGCTTGTGACATAGCACATAATGTTGTATTAAAATTTAATACGGAAATTATTTCAAGATACTTAGATGAAAATACTTTTGGATAATCATTTTTCTTCATTTTAGCAAATTTCAAATTTAGTAAGATATGCCTACTAAGCTACAGTTGTATGGATTCTATTACGAATTTTCTTCTGAAACCTATCGTTTGAAAACATTGATTTTAATTATGCATACCTCGCGAAATAATACCGACATTTCGATACTAAGACAAAAAAATAATCTCGTATATATAAATTTACCTGAAGTAAGAAGTAACAGTTACATTTTAAAAATAAACTAAGAAAGAAATTTCTTGTTCTGAATGACTTACTGAAGGGATCCTTGGCAACAATTGAAGAAAACGTTTCCAATGGTTCAGAATCTCCTTCTTTATTGGAAGCTTTTACCCGGAATTTGTACTCGTGACCAGGAATCAATCCAGTTATTTCCATTTGAGGTTCTTTGGTTCGTCCAACAGGTAACCAAATTCCTGTATCAGGTCAAACTTTTCAACCAAATATGACTCGATTGGTTCACCGCCGTCATCTTTGGGTTTCCTCCATTTCAGTTGACAACCATCTTTGTGTACATCGGAAACTTCTAGAGGGCCTTCTGGCTTCCCTGGTTTGGCTGAAAATTCAAAGCTTGTTTAGTAAAATAAGCAGTATTATAATAATGTGCTTTTATAGCTACTGAAATCATATATTTTTATTCGTGCTACACAAATAGGAAAGCCACCAATTTAGATGTAGAATAATATGTTGGATAATTAATTCCGTATGAAGATAAGTAGTCCGGTGCTACCATAAACTCCAGCAATAAATGTAAAAATAAAAGTTTGAATTACGATCGGTGGTGTATAGGGTGCAGTGAAAATAGTTACATGGGTTGGACAGTTTTTAATGATACACATAGATTAGATAGATAGAATTTCTTAAGCATAAATAATTTCGCATGTGATGAAGTCAATAAATTCGTTTCAATATATACTTACAAACGACTGTTATCTCAACCTCTGCAGTGTCCGAGCCATATTTATTCACAGCTTGAATTTTGTACGTTCCAGTATCTTTTCTTTCAGGATTATCGTGGAAGAACTTCGAATTGTAAGGCACATTTTCTATTCTCCTATCATTTGTTTCTTGTATTGATTTGTTGTTCAGGCTCCACGTCACGTCTGGGGGTGGTTCACCTGAGATCTTTACATCCAAGAATATAGGTTCTCCTTCGTGCACTGTGATATTGCGTAAGTTTCGTTTATCGATCTTTGGTGCCACTGTAAAAAAAATAATGAATTAAATTAAAACAGTGCATACGCAGAGTTACAAAATCTGTAAAATGTTACAAAATACATTTATTATAGCAATGTATTATTATTATTTTTTTTTTCATTTTCTCCGATATCAGAATTTCTATGAACGTTACGGCGTAAAATTATTTAATTTCACAAGGCGCAAATAATAAACATTCTTTGATATTTAGTGCTAGTTCCAGCTAATAGAAGTAAATAGGTGTTGGATATCCAAACTTGCTAGACATGAACATTTCAAGGAGTTGTAAAGATATCCCAGCAATAAATGCTTTTAAAAAAAAGTACACGTTTATTAATGCATAATTTTAGTGACAAAAATTAAATTACAATTCAACACATCATTCTCATGTGAGCAGTCATGTGACAACACGGCTAATAGTGTAGCCTTTGTTCAAAAGCCTTATGCTCCGGCTTGGGAGTTCTGTAAAAATTAATTAAAAACCTTCCACAGATGAGAATAATTTATTTAATTTTAATACTTCGAAAATAATTTATGATTGTTGTTTTTTTTTCTTTTTTACTGTACAGATTTAGACGCTTATTTTAATAAATTATATAAATAAAGTGGATCAGAAAAATTGAACTAGTTGAAAATAACTTTCTCGTAACAAGTTGTTGGTGCTGTTAAGACATTTTTGAAAAAAAATAATTCTCAGGATACAAGTGAAATAATTTTGTATATCAGAGACAATGATGACATTGTAAATAGTTTGCAATGGCATGCATACTGTTTTATTACAGAATAATTAAATTTTAAGTGAATTTGATGGTGAGATTTCCTAATATGAATAATTCTGTTTCCTTGAAAACATTATTTTTAATGTGTAATAGACCATAGTTACACTTCAGAGCTCTTCAGTCTCAAGAAACCAGCAAGAAAATCATATTACTTTAATAATTTCTATTATTTTCTTTATATGTATATATACTTATATATTTATATATAGGTATATTTCTCTAGCATCCTTTGCATTTACAGCATAGTTATAATCAGTAAGGTGCATAGATGACTAAATGGCATAGGCCTACTACTATTTTTTTACAAATAACATTGTACGTACGCTTCCTTGGTTTAGCCGTAACTGGTTTACTGGCTTCACTTGGCTGTCCTGGACCAGCATCATTTACAGCACGAACTCGGAACTCATAGGTCACACCTTCCTCCAGATTCTCTGCACGGCCTTTAGGTTCGTCACCTCTTGACTCTCCGGCCTTCGTCCACCGTGGGGAGCCTTTTTCTCTCTTCTCAATGATGTAACCCGTGATAGGAGATCCACCATCAGACGATGGTGGAGTCCATCTCAGATCTACATGGTCCTTGTCCCAGTCTGTTGCTTCAGGTGTACCTGGTGTGCCAGGCTCATCTGTAATCAGAATATTCACTTACTTAAAGAGTGTCAGTGTATTTAAATGGTTTTATAACGTACACGTATGAGTTACAATACGAACTACGTGCTAGTGTTGTGCGGAAATCTTGTCCATATCGGAATTACAAGTAAAAATATTTATTTGTCAATTAAAAACTAGTATTTAATACATACACGATAATCGGTTAACGCATTAAAATTTTCTCTGTATATATCCTTCATTGGAATAAGAATATACAATTTTAGAATTGGCAAATATTATGTCCTAACAATAAACAATGTTTCAGTTTCCTCTCTACCCTGGACTGACCGTATTAATTATTTTGGTTAAAAAAAATATTATATATCCTCTGATTTTAACTGCCAATTCATAAGCTAATTGTTCACTGGGTTACACTGTCATTAAAATTTCTTATTTGTTCTGAGATAATAAATTTAGTTTTTTAGGGTGTCAGGTGATTACAGGAAATATTATAATATTATTACATTTATTGACTACAGCAATATCAGGAATATACCCTACGTGTTAAAAGTATGTTTAAGATTTCATTGCCTACAAGATGTTCATCGTAATAAATTGCAGACATTATTAACGTAGAATTTATAGAGTTTTCTACAGTACTTAAACAAAATAGCTTTTTACTAACATACATTTTAAATTTTAATTAGGCCATTGTAACAACAAGGTTATTAAACTTTTCCGTCAATATCCGTACATTCTTGTTAATTCTTGGCGAATAAAACAATTTGTTACAGATTTTATATAGCACGTTATTATCTACAGCGTATCGCTAAAATATTTATAAAAATACAAATTTAAATGGTGTAATGACAATATAAATTTTAGTGCTTCGTAAATACGTAATGTATACACTTCACTGCAATTTATTTTGAAAAAAGTTACTGTGCAAACTTTTATGAAAAAAATAAATATTTGTAAATTTCTGGGAATGGAATATACACTTTGTGGTCAAAAGTATCCAGACAGTCCACGAAATATGTGTTTAACATCGAGGGCGACACAGTACTGCCATCTACCGCGTTGAACACATGGTAAGCGATCTCAGTAGTCAGCAGACAGCGCGAGACAGCAGAATGGGACAGCCTGAAGAACTCGGGGACTTACAACGTTGCCAGGTGGTCAGGTGCTTCTTGTGTAAAAAATTTGTGTGCGAGATATCCACTCTCCTGAGTATCCCTAGGCCCACTGTTTCCGAAGTTATAGTCTGGTGGAAACGTGAAGGGCCGTGTACAACACACAAGCGTGCAGCCCGACCTCTCATGTCGACCGCCAGAGACCATCGTGTGTCGAAGAGGGTCGTACAGCGTATAGATCATTCACGATTACTTCCAACTTTTTTGAAGCCCTGCTAAAGTTCTATTTTCAGGATATTCCTCCGCCCCATGCAAACAAAGCTTAAAAAATTACGCCATACACCCAACGCACCATATACATGTGCACTCAGCATAATAAAATATTGCATAAGGACTATTTCTTTCTAGGCATTACCAACACGGCTATTTTTGTCTTTATTTGCATTGGTTACAAAATAAAATATTGTGATTTATGGAGAAAATATAAGTAGAGGTCCAATTTAACCAAAAATAACGTACATTTATGTTAACACAAGTATAAAAGCTGTGTTGTGATATATGACATTTTTAGGAAGTAACCAAACGCGTCATATATGGGGTGATTTTCAAAAGTTTGATTCAAAAAGTGTGAAGCACCAGCGATTAGACTATAATCGTCAATAATCCAGTGCCACGATTACACAGAATTCCAACCTGCATCAGGATCTACTCGATGCACCATGACAGATCGGCGGGAGCGAGGTGCGGGAACTGGGTTTCTATGGCCGAGCAGCTACCCATAAGCCACACATTATACAGCATTGCCAAACTCTGCCTGGAATGACGAATCACGATATACGATGTGATGATCCGATGGTAGGGTGTGAGTGTGGCGAATGCCTGGTGAACGACATTTATAGGCTGTTCACGGTAAAGTGAGCACTTTTTAAGGCCCTTCTAAATTTTTTTCTTTCATCCATTTTTCATCTTCCTGCTGTTTTTAATATAAATATTGCAATGTGACGAATAAACACCATGTAAACATTTCACCACCTTCAAAATTTAATGCCTGAGATTGCAATAAGTTATATTTTTTAGTGGTTAAAGCCTGTTGGGAGGGCCTTAAAAAGTGCTCACTTTACCGTGAACAGCCTTTACCAGCCTGTACAGTGCCAACTGTGAAATTCGGGAGTGGTAGGGTTAGAGTGTGGCATGCTTCTCCCTTGAAAAGGGGGGGGGGGAGGGGGCTTGTTTCTTTACGTGGCACGGTTAAGGCAGTAGTTTACTTTAAATTTTAACCGCTTTCATGTTTCCTACCGTCGAAGACCAGTTCGGAGATGACCACTGTGCCTTTCAACAGACCGAGCACCCGTCAATACTGCAGGGTGTGTAAGGGAGAGGTTTTATGGCAAAAATGCCTCACCAATGTACTGACCTGCGTAGAGTCCTGATTTGTATTCGTTAGACCATATCTGGGATGTATTCTATAACGGACTTCGCCAGGGGCGGCTCTTGTCAATGGACGTAGGGGCACGTTCCCTCCCAAATAAAATTTAACATGCCATAGCAAATAAACGCTTTTCATAAATCTTTTTTTTTTTTTTTTTACTTTCAGTGTAAAAGTAGCGTATTTGATCATATCACTATGCTGCTAATAGTGCCTCCTTACTTTAGGCGCGGACGAAATTTTTCCTCGCATCTTTGGGGCACAGACGGTCTGTGTCCACTCTGATGTAAATTTTTTCCTTGTCGAAGGCACACGAGACGTCTCGAAAATAGCAGAAGTGTGGTAGATTCGGAGCACAAGCCGCCTGTGGACTTCGCGCTATACCAGACCGACCCACATCGATTCCTCTCCTTACTTCGGCGCTCCGCGACAAATGGACTGCCATCACCAAGAAACCTACCGCCGCCTGATTGAAAGTATGCCTGCGAGAGTGCAGGCTGTTAAGTGTGGGCCAACACCTCGTCATTGAATGCCACGCAGTAAATTTTGGTTTTTGTACATTTACAAGAAAAATCTTCGGAAATCCAGTTGCCAAGAAAATCCTTTGTAAAACTACAAACATATTTCTTGTCAAATATGTGACACATATATTTGTAATCTTACAAGTATTAAAAATGATAGGCTTGTAATACAACTTATATTTTTGAGAAGTGGGCATATTTTTTCCTTCTCGAAATCAAATGTATTGAATTTATAGCAGAGAATATGAAACAAATTACTTCAAAATATAATAGACGAATTAAAAAATCTACACCCAGCCAGCACAGAGACTAGAAATCGCATCCATTGCATTATTAATCCCACACCAATATACCAATACCAACATTACTTATCATCTTTATAATTATTTTTGTTTAAAATATGCCCGTAAATACCTACAAAATATTAGTGAAGTTATCCGGTTTGAAAATAAAGAATTTATTTAATTTTAAGAGTTCTGTTTATACATGAAACTTTAACATTATCAGTTAGAGAGTAAAAGCGTCACGTGTTTATAGTAGTCGTTTTATTAGGATTATTTTAGTTGTTTTATGTGTTTTGCGATACCTATACCTGCAATTAATTTATTTTCACGCAACTACACTTAACATCACCCCACGTATTTGCAAAAACAGCTAGCAGCCGATATACGGTTTTACGTTGTTGAGTGTCCGCCAATTTTTTTGAGCTCGTGGATACGGGTCAGTATAGTACAGACATTCATTAAGGTCTATTACAAACACGGCTCTTGTAGTTTTACAAGAGAAAAATTTATACTGTTACAAACATTTGCAAAACTACAAAAATTTTTTCAGAAAAATTACAATTTTTTTACAGCGCAGTGTTCCCGATGGTGGACGGTACAAACTTGTATTTATTATGCAGATAAATAACAAGTGGATTTCTGTTTTTTTAATTTTTGCTTCAATTTTTTGGTTACACGTTACACGGCTTAGGAATCACCTAACTGGACAGGAAAATTCACATATTGGTATAGGGCTATACAGTATATAAACGACAAAAGTATTTCTGGCAGAATTTATATTCGTAATCACGAGTTTATCTTTGATAACTGACACAAGTCTGTTCTTTTATTGCCCCTCAGTAAATAAATTTATTTGTATGAAAATCGCAACTCTAGGAATAACAGGCTCTAGAAAATTTAAACTTGCTTTTCAGATTACTTATGTAACATGTTAAA
The DNA here is from genome assembly GCA_029891345.1 of Dryococelus australis. NCBI lineage: Eukaryota > Metazoa > Arthropoda > Insecta > Phasmatodea > Phasmatidae > Dryococelus > Dryococelus australis. The sequence goes on along the minus strand of CM057009.1, from coordinate 211,857,065 downwards.
ATTTATAAATTTTTCGAGTTCATGCAAAATTGTTTCAACATTATACGCAACGGTGTGGAATTCAGTATAGTAAATACCCCTCGAATAATTCACTCAATATGGGCCCGGGCATTGTGCTGCTGAAATATGATGACAGAACAACGATGAATGAAGAGCTACAAATCTGGATGTAGAACATCACCGATGTATCGCTAGCTAATGAATGATACGTCAATTCTTAGCAGGCGGAATCGCAATTGGCATTCAGTGGCACGCCAAGACTGAACACTGGGCGTTCGGACAGTATGTTGATAACAAGTGCACGCTTCCAGATGTTCACCACCATGTAGTGATAAGACTTATGCGACCATCGTGATTCGGCAAGTTGAAGCGAGACTAGTCGGAAAAGCAAATGTTGAACATCTGCACGCAAATGTGGGTGTTCGAGTTCCCACTGCAGTCGGAGGCATCGCTGGTTGAGAGTTCACGAAGTCTCAAGAACGGAGAGCTCCAAGACAGCCCTCTTTGCCGAGGACAGTAATCTGACAATGCTGCCGTACATCCCGTTACCGGCAACAATCTCCCGCTACTGGCAACATTCTCCCACTACTGCGTTAACACACTGGACGTCGCTGTGGCATCCGTGTTGATCTTGCTGTGTAGATGTGTCTCCTCTTTCGTTATGCTATGACATTTCGAGGTCCTGTTCTGTTTTTAACGTACTTACAAACCTCGGCTTTACACTTACTCTATGTGCGCATTAATTAAATAGCAGCCGCTTAGCGTGGCACTTCTTACATCCTGATAATCCAGCCGTTCTGAGTATATCACTTGTTTTTAATTAGTTCTATATCACCGTCAGCAGTGCATGGCGTGGCAAAACAAACACTCTTTCAATCAAAAAGTCGCCTTTTATACTTCTTTCAGTCTCTCAATGCGCCACCATTTATACCCCGTAGTGAAAACATCAGGGGCGCGCTATACAGCCACATAATAATCCGCTCCTTTTCGGTAATGCAGTTTTCAATAAGTGTAGTATTTTGTATGGATACTAACTTTAAAAATAACGTTTGTAAACTATTATCACAATAAGCTTGCAAATACTTTAACTGAAACACAATCCTAAAAGTTAATAATTTCCATATGCACGACAAATGAAGTGGTAAGACAATACAACTTAAGTATAGTACAAGATGCAAATATCATGTACGGGTCAGTACATTTAAAAAGTAATAGAAATGCATAGGGATTCAATAGATAATTATCTATTTATGTAATTTGAAAAAAAAAAAAAAAAAAAAAAAAAAAAACTTACCAAATGGATTCTTTGCGATGATAGGTTTTTCTGTATCAAGGGGTTCAGATTCTCCTTCAGCATTTACGGCCTTTACACGGAACTTGTATTCCTGCCCAGGCTGAAGATTCTCGACATCCATCTTAGGCTCTTTAGTTCTACCCACTGGTACCCATCGACCTGCAGAAAGAAACTTCTTTAGATATTATGTCTGAGCATTATCCTTAAAACTAAAATCATTACTTTACGAATAACTGTGTGTTCTTTAACTTCAAATAGGGTAAGACATTGAATTAATTTTTATTTCGGATATGCACCTTTGCAGTACATATTTGTATGCTGCAGGAAACACAGAGTATGGCATAAAAAGGCGCATACACAAAAGAATTGTCCAGTTTATTTGGTTTTTAAAAAATATGTGCAAGAATGCAAAAATGTTGCAGAAGTAAATAAGTCAATAAACAGCAGGACAAAAATAAAGGAACTAATTAAATGACAAGTATTTATAGCATATGAAGATTTATGAAAAAAATATATGAACAACACGCAACAAAGTAAACATAAATTAAATCACAGTGATATCAAATCAGACAAATGTATCTACTCAAACAGGATGGCAAAATAATTTAATTATACATGGTACACACTTTAAAACGAAACAAATGCGATGGTTAGGGGAAAAAAATACCCATAGTCAAGCACGTAACCAAAGACTGAAAATGTTTTTATTAGTGTGATTTTATAAATTAGATTTCAGGTTTATATTATAGCATATATCCGAAATACCGGATGTCCCACATTAATTTCGACTCACTTTGTATGTTGAAAACCGAGTAACTATTTTAAGATTTATATAATGCAACTGCATTTATTTGACCCTATAAGGTTAATGTTGGGAGTGTGTGAGTGCGTGTAGCCATTTTACTATTGTCAGTTTCTTTTTCAGCCATTAGATGCAGCACTGCATCGTTAGAGGAAATGATGGAGATGATAAAGTTTTCTTTCCAGCGAAGTAGGTGGATTTTAAAGCGTTATTGCGGAAATGTGAGAACACGATTTATGCGCAGATACGATGAAGTGCAGATTCGATGCTATACTTCCAACACGTGTAACAATGACACGATTATGTGACAATTATGACAGGGATGGAAATGTGTGTGATGCAAAGAAAGAACGGTGCGGCCGGAAGAAAACAACGATGGGTGAATGAAGTTCGTGGGCTGTGCGGAACTCATTCACACATTCCTGCGGGAAGTCGAAGCCTGTATGGCAAGCTGCGCACCAGTCATGTCTCAGTAAACCAGGCATCCATCGCACACTTCACACTATGAACGTAGGCAAAGCTAAGAAGGAGTGACAAACTTTATGAGTGGGTTGTGAATATGTGCAACGATAGCGAATATTTTAACCGAGTCTATTGTTTGGTCCGATGAAGACACCTTTGAAGTGAATTTCACTGTCAACCTTCTCAACCGCGTGTACTAGGCTCATTGAAATTCCCACATTTCGTAGAGCAAGCAGGTAATTTGGGACGAGTTAACAACGCTATGCGATATGCCTGCCAGAGTGAGTAAAGTGAAGAGATTAGGACGGCTCTTAATATCGAGGTCTTGAGAGCCGATGAGGGTGATTAAGATGAATATGAAAGGGCGGGGGAAACGGAAGATCACGGAGAAAACCCGCCAAGAAACGGCGTCGTCCAGCACGACCCACACATGCGAAAATCCGGAGTGACCAGGCCGGGGATTGAACCCGGATCGCCTTGGTGGGAAGCGAGCAGGCTAACCGCTCAGCCACCGTGGCCCCTGCCTGCCAGAGGAATTGTGGAAACTTGTCTTCTTTGGCAGAAGTGTGAAAGGTAAAAGTTGCAGGCAAACATAGTGCCAGCTGTTCGCCAACTCTAACCAGATATTTGTGTTTTTCTTTTTCCCCCTGCAGGGTCGGGCACAGCCACATTGCCATCGAGATATATGTTCGCTCCTGGATGAAACATTTGTTGGGAGGTGGATAGGCCAAAGAGGAAGTGTTTAGTACTCAACCGAATATCGATATTTAACAGCACTAGACTTTTATCTCTGGGGAATACTGAAGAGCACTGAGTAAGCCACAAAGCCACGGGCACTGGACGCTTTAAGAGACGCGATCGTGACCGCCTGTGAATCCACTCCCATGGAAACTATCACAATTGTTTGTCATCCAGTACTACAGCATTGCAGACAATGTGTGGCTGCTAATGGCGGACATATTGCACTTTTGTTAAGGTTATTACCATTCTTTCACACCCAACGTTGCAGTTATTACCTGAAACACAAGCATTTTAAAAAGATTGTCTTTAATAGTTTCTATATTATTCCCATTTAAAAGTGTATACATTAATTTGTAAGATCCGGCACGTGCATATCAAGTTAGAGATACTGTATGTATAAAGAATTTAAAAGTCATTGTTGTTTAGCTCAGATTTACAATGAAAAATTGCGAGCCTCTTAGAACTTTCATTTTGTAAATATCATTAAGAGTGATTAAAGAATTTCGTATTCTTTTATTAAATTAAGTACTATTAGCTTGTGTTTGAACGATCAGTTAAAATCATATGTGGCAATGAATTTAACTTCTAGGTGCATACTGCTTGAAACCACTCGAAATCTGGGAAGTCATTGAGTTTGTAACACTAAATAACGCCCTTGCAGAATTTGAAAGACACGTGGAGATACAACTACATTACAGAGCGAGGTGGTGCAGCAGTAAACATTTGTACTCGCATTCTGGAGGGTTGGGAAGCAAATATCAGTCTGGTAATCATAATTTCGATTTTCCATGGTTCCGCGAAATCTCTCAAAGCGAAGGATGGATGCTTCCTTTCTACAGGCCATGGCTGATTCCTTCCCAGTTCCTGCTTCTTTCAACAAATTGCATAGTATCTGATGACCTTGCTGTCGACGACATGTTACACCTTATGTACTTACAACAACATTTTTAGATCACTTTTTATATTTACTTAAGACATTCAACGCTAACAGCTTTGGACATGTACTTGCTTGGCTCCTGCAACTTTGTTTTTCTGTGAGCAGACTACCAGCTGCAACATGAATTGTTTTTTGAGATCGAAGAATGACAGATTCCGAACTGTGTATCTCCATAACTTTATTACGACCAAGAAATAGGACACATGATTTCTAATCTACTAGGCGTTTCCATTACTGTATCATAATCCGAGTAAATTTGCATTTGATTCCCTTTTTCGTTTTTCATGGCTGTTTATGCGACTACTCGAGATGGGAGCACTGTTAGAAACTATTTTATTAAGTCCCTCTTCCCACTACACGTAATTACACTCGTTCTCTGCTGCTTACTATTCGGCAGGAGCGGTTGAGAAAGTAGGGGCAAGTAGTTAAAATTCTCCATTATTTGTCCCGTCAGAAAGGGGGCCACCTCTCATAGGCCATTCAGTACATGCGAAAGGCAGGACTTGATTGTTCTTCACTGCAAGTTTCTGCCCTAATAGCACACTAATTTGTGTAGTGTCAGAAACGCTGAAAGTTAGTATGATCATAAGAACCTTCTCGTTATAGTAATGACACGTCACACATGCAGCTCCAGGAATGTGGGTTAGTTTGCCATAACAACTCCTCGTGGCAGAGTGGTATCACAACTGCTAGGCGTGCGTTGTTGAACGTGGACATGAGCTTCTCACCTAGACTTGCCTACAGGGCCACTGCGAATTATTATTTAGAAAGTTATTAATATAGCCACCAAATGGAGTTAAAAAATTGGAGGCAGATTTTATTGCCAAGGTAGCCGCATCATCAGGAACGAGTTAGGAAATGGTAAACTTCCTTTAAATCAGACAAGTTAGAAAAAGGGAATACCATGAGATCTACTGATAAAAAAATATTGCGGTAAAGAAGGACACCTAAACAGAAACATGATGTGCTACTCCGGACAAATTTAAGACCCCGAACGTGTCTCCCCTAGCCGCCTTTTGCTATAAGTATGAGTGTGGTAAAATTCAAACCCCAGTCTCAATACGGGAATGCCATTGTTTTTTAGATCTCTATACACTACAAATGTTAATAAAAGAATAAATAACCTGTCTCAGTGTCCATCTTCTCAACAACGTAGTTTTCAATTGGTGAACCGCCGTCATCTTCTGGAGGATTCCACTTCAAGCTGCAGCCTTCCTTGTGCACGTCAGACACCTTGAGGGGGCCTTCTGGCTTGCTTGGCTTATCTGATGTAAACGGTAACATAACATTTTGAAAGAACTCAAATCATGTAACATCTGAATATTTTTATTAATAACACCCATTAGGCAATGCGTACGAATGTTGAAAATAAGTACCTTGCTTAGTATTCAAATACTTATTGTTTTTCATGAAGGAACACTGGACAAGTTCATGTTTCCGCTTACCACCAATTAATTTATGAATAATTGATTTACTTTATAAAGTTAAAAATTGAAATTTAAAAAAAAAACCTTTCCTTTAAAAATACATAGCATAATTTTCCTCATGTGAAAAAAAAAATATATATATATAAATACAAATTATTGCCTGATATTTAACTCACCAACAACAGTGATTTCAAATGAGGCTTCATCTTTCCCAGCACTGTTCTCAGCTTTGATTACGTATGTTCCTGAATGTTTTCTTGTCACAAAGGAAATAACTAGTTTTGTTTTGTAATCTTCGTTGTCAACAGACATTTCGTCTTTAGTGTGAAGACTTGCTTTATTCAAGAACCATGACTTGGTTGGAGGGGGTTCTCCAGTAATCTTCACATCGAAACGAAGATTCTGACCAGCTTTGATAGTCTGGTCCTTAAGAGTGGTTCGATCAATTTTAGGAGATGCTGAAAACAAACAGAACAATATATTAACGGTTTGTACTGAATTAAATATATCCTGGATAGGACTGGGGTATATTTAAAACATCTTTCGTGTAAGAGTAAAGACAGGACAGTGTACACACTTATATTTTAGATCAGACACTTAAAATGCTAATTTCTTGGAAAATAGCTTGTTGTGTAAATATTTTTAAAATATCAACGAGTACGATTAAGTGACTATAAAAACTAAAACATTTAATACTCGTAATATGGTATTATTATGTGGCAAATATATTGTTCATATATTGAAATATCTTCCTTAAGTATACGACAAAATCATTCGCAAACACAACTTCCACCCTATTGATAAAGAACCGCTATATTGATTGCCATAATTTTCCTTCAATTTTTACCAAATCGACAATCCCCCACTGCGAAACATAGGTCGCCAAAATTGATGCAAAATTATTTCAGTAACTAATAGGAGAAAATAAAAGAAAGACAGAACCCTAATAAAGTGATGTTGGCAGTAATTAAAAATAATAAAATCTGAAACAAACAGATTCCACAAATCAGAACAGAAATGATAGAAAGAGGACCAACAACTGTCATTAAGTATTCAGGATAAAATTTTTCTTTTTTAGTATTAACGATTTCGAAATCATGGGGGATTAGGATGCCTTTCACAGCAAATAGTTACGAAATGTATGCAAATAAAGTGAATTAAGAAAACAACATATTAACAATACCTCAGCTAAATATATTGCTCGTAGAAAAGTCTCAACTATTTATACGCTAACAACAAAAATCTATCAAGTTAAAAAAAAATTCAATACATTGAAATACAGAAAATTGAAATTATAGTTCACTTGACTCTACTACATTTTGAATGTCTCTTCAATCGTATTGTGAAATCATGAGTTAGTTGACAGCTTGCTCGTTGCATTATTTTAGGTTTATCGGGATTTGCATTTGTTTATAAAGTTTTATTTTCATTTCTTGGTAGCCAATAACTACAAATTGAGGACACGTAGAATAATGAATTGAACCGCGTTCCCGAAATACATATCCTAATATAACGGGTAATATGTTTCTGACAGCCACGCCAGTTACCATTCTATATATTTTAGGTAACTACTTGATTATTACAATTCTGCACATGATTTGCTGGGTTTTTGTTAAGTAGGCGAGCCTAGCAATGTCGTTATTTTTGCACAAATGTAAGTTTACAATTTTCACATTTGAAGTGTAGTACTAAAGCAAAGTGATATTCTGAAATTATTGGTAGTGTTAATAGCGGTATCACTTTTAAAAGATTATTCCGATGACGATTTAGTTTTAATAAAACATAGATATTGTCCAGCAGAAACTATGTTGTATGAGTCAAGTAAACTTTTAACGAAGAGTTAATGGCGAAAAAAACTTTTAGTGTAATGGAAATTGTATTAATCATTGCCACTAAATAAAAATAATTCGTTTATCAGCCGTTGATTTAACACTTGAACACTGACGTCCGAGGATAATACTGTAACTAGTTGAGCTACGAAAATACTGAATTAATTGACATAAAAGGAATGGCAGATGAAAGCAGTATAAATATGTGATTTTATAAATAACTTATTTTCAGAGTGTTTATCTAAATTTTGTCTCGACAAGATATAAATAATAATTTTTTTAACACTTTTTTTCCTACATAGATATCAACTTCCTTTATTATTCTTGGGACATTGATGATCGATATATAAGCAATCCTTTGTTATCTTCCATCAGCGCTCCGACAGCAATTGATGCAGTGAATATCTAGAAATGTAAGAAAATGTATGAAATTATTATTTAAGTCATGTCGTGGCGACAGTTTCGAAAAATCCTCTGAAGAACTACTTGTGACAAAAATGAGGTAAATATATGGCTTCTGTACACCATTCCCCTTAAAATGTGTAATTTGTCAAAAGTTACACATATATATAATAATTCATAAAACTGAGGTAATTTACACGTTATAATAAGTTACGTAGCGTCAATAGCAATGCCATTATTTATTTTCAAATAAATATTACGCGGCGGAAATGTTCTAATTCTCTGTAAAATAAATAAATTGTTATTTGAATTCGCCATGTTAAGTCAAAATTGCTAGGAATGCAAAGAGTGGCCATACAAGCAATCGATCATGCCTAAGTTATTAGCTTGCATTACAACATACGGAAATTTAATTCAAGTCTCTGTACGACGTAAGCTGAACCAAAAACCCCTATAGATATATCCGAATACAATCTTAATATTTTACAGTTTGTCTAGGCTTGGGATGGTAAATTCGTGTTATGTTAGAAGTCAGTCCAATGAGAGCGCCTTTCGTTTACGTTACAAAGGCCGCTTCATGTAATAAAAAAAAAATAAAAGTATTGAATCAGCATCGATTTTTTCCACTAATACGAAAGAAATTGAATACGTTCATCTCAAAAACTTTTCCCAAGTTACGTAGTCAAATTTATTCAATTAAGCTTATACCACATTCTTTTCAATTTGGTGTGATATAACAGCTGGTATATATGTATATGTGTATAAATTCCTATAAATGCCACCCTACATAAATGCATATATACATACACACATAATTATGTCCAGGGCTTGTATTCTTCTTGAAAAAATTGTAATATGTTATAAAATAATTAATTGTATAAATAAAAATAAAATTTTTAGCTGTACAAATCGTTTACCTTTGAATGTGATATTCTTAGTATACAAGAAATATTAAAAGAGTACTTAATCAGCCCCATGGAGTATACATTTATGTACAAAATGATACGTATATACGAAATTTGTGAAAGAATCACGAAATTCAAATAGAATGTGAACATTTTTAGCTTTTTAATCTTTTTCCCTGAGAAATTTTGGGAACTTAAAGAACAATAATAATTAACTATCATAAAATTCAAACGCGATGAACCTATGACTTATAATACAGGAAGTAAAACATAATTTGAATCAATATTAAAAACATAACTTACCAAAACGATCTTTTGCAGTAATAGTGTCGCTGGGCTCACTGGGCTTGCTTTGACCTCCTTTATTAACAGCTCGCACTCTAAACTGATACTTCATTCCTTCTACAAGATCAGGAACTTTTGCTTCGCATTTGTTTCCAATAATTTCAACTGCTTTCTGCCATTTGGAACTATAAATTAAAAGTAATAAAATTAGAGACAAACACATCAAAAAACATTACTTAAACACTTATTATACATTGTAGGTCGTGAAATAAATTTGAAAATTATCACACTAAAGATAATATTAAGCAGTACTCAAGTTAATTAAGTTATTAATTTACCATTTTCTAATAGTGCAAGATAAAGAATGATTTTCTAAGGGTACCGAACGATATATGAATAAATCAGCTGTATTCTCCGTTACACTCATAATTGTAATTATTTCAATTCCTTCTCAATTTGGTAATATAAATATAAATTTTAAATACACTCATTTATAGAAATTTAACAATGGTGTTGAAAAGTAAGTAACTATAGTCAAAACTGGAATTACTGATTAGAGTAATGTGCCTTTATTACATGCCCAAAATATTTATTTGGTTGGCGAAAGTAACTGCCACTTAAATTATCGTCGGTCAGTAATATATTACTTTTATTTTGCTTATTGTATAAAGTAGTTTCACATGAACACGAATGTAATTTGTAAGACGAATTATAACGATCATCAGTGAATTGTGGAAAACAATAATTCCAATAGAATTACATTTAACGCATGCCAGATTCAAAAAATGGAAAAACTTAGGTGCAGTGAGAGAACTGGGCATATCAAAACAACGTTTTGGAATGTTCGTTGTCAATGACTGTTCTTCATATCACACAAACTTCAACTACTGCAACATCGATAAGATAACGATCACAGGTGTCGCTATTATTTTGATGTACCGTTCATGGGAAAGGTGAAACCCAAAAAAAAAAAAAAACTTGTGTGGAACCGGTTTATTTCTATGATACGTTTACATTTGTTACGAGCGATAATTTATACCGCCACAACCCACCGATATGGGAACCTTAATTGAACAATGTATTTTTACTGTGAAAATGTATATCATGGGCTATTAATTATAGCCTACCCATGGCATCGAAACACTCATATTATAAGACATTAAAGCCTACTTTCCGAAGGAAAGATTAGCTAATGAGATTACTTTCGTGTAGGTGTGTGTGAGTTTTAGTGTGTGTATGTCTGTGCGTATGTCCTACAATCTATTGAACCCGTGAACTAAATTTTACCTTACTTGGTACAACTATACCAGATGAGCAATCTAAAACTTGCACCGCAAATATTAATTAAATGGAAGGCGCTATTGATGTGCTGGATCCGCAGATTTTAAGTTTAGACAAGGGCTCATAACTTCAGCCCAGTCTCAGATTTTAATAAGTATTACAATGTGTATTTCTTGAACATAGTTAATTTTTTCAAATGGAACATTGCCTACTTACACCAAGAAAATAAAACGAGATGAAATTAGAATGTCAATTGTGTTTTTGGAGGATTCTAGTGCAAGTATTTTATGTGCTATTGTAATATGACTATGTTAAATACCTACAGTGGTCTGCTCCATTTAACTTCTTAGTTACTAGGTTATGACGTTGCATCGTGTACATTTTGATATTTTACTGCACCATACATCAGCACTCTCTTGAAGAAAGAGGAAACGGTTCTTCACAGGTTGTGTTCAAAATGATGAACACCAGCTAAAATACAAGCTTCCAGTCTGTCACGTAAAGATTTCTGCACATGTAACATTTCAACAGAAATTTCAGAAGAGGCAGCTATATTATGTTATTTCATATATTCTGGATTAGTCAGTATGTTCTTGTAGACGGTATCTTTTAACGTTCTTCTTAGAAATAATTTACAGCGGTCAGGTCTTGTGAACGAGCATGGCAACATACAGGTCCCCTTCGTACAATCCAACGATTTTGAAACAATCGGTGAAGACAAACTGTAGTACATCTTACACTATGCACTGGGTAACCATCATGCTGATATCACATGATTCTCATAGTCTGCAGTGGAAGACGTTCTGACATTTGTGGATGTTTGTCTGTTAGATGGTTCGCATACTTTTGGGAATACAATCTTCCTTCTATGAAAAAAAGGCATACGAGATGATGGCTCACTATTCCACACCACTCATTTACTCTCCATGTATGCTGTCATTACACTTGACGAAGCCAATGGAGATTGTTTACTGACCAATAGTGCATGTTTCTGAGGTTGACTTGGCCATTATTTGTAAATGTTTCTTCATCTCAAACAAGATATATGACAAATCTGGTGTATCATGCCATAATGCCCATGTACAAAAGTTGACACGGATATAAAAATTGTTTACACATAACTCCTGATGGAGAAATACACTACATGGATGGAACTTATGACGGTGCACATTGCGTAGTACACTTGCCTGACACATAACACTCCCTCTTGCGATTTCACGGGAGCTAACTTAGAGATTTACAGTAACAGCAGCTAGAAAATTATTTTCACTCTCTTTTCCGATCCCTCGTTTGATTCGGTTTTGTTTTCGAAGTGGTACACGTACAGTTTCCCTTAATTGGTTAACGATGTTCGCAAATAATTGTCGATATGGTTGACGTTTATTGTGATACCGTTCAGCGCACACATTACAAGAACGAACATCATTCGTCCTACATTCATCATACATCATGAGAATGTCGGGTTTTTCAGCATTAGTAAATACCATCTTCCAGCATGTCCTACTTCTAGGTAGTATTAACTATCACATAGTACTGACAAGGAGTTATTAATGCAATCAGTGTAAAGGAAACAGAATCGAAACAAACATGCGGACATCGTAGCCTTCACTCTAAATTCGAATCAGTGGAAAACCACTGATTCGTATAGGTGAAAAACCACTGATTCGTAGTGAAATTTAACTACTAGAATATGTGAAAATGGCTACAATTAGAATCAGTGAAAAATAACTGATTGTTTCAGTGGAAAAAATTCACTGATTGAATTAGTGACGAGAAACGTCTCTAATTGTGTAAGTGACGGCCAACTGCAGTGGCGAATTAAATATTGTTGTTATTGAATGTAGCCAAATAAATACTATAAATAAACATGTTTACGTTAGTTTACTATTTATATTGCGCAATTCAACGTAATTTGAAAATGTAAAAAAAGTCTGCAGTTGGCCAGAATGGAACTCACACGCCCTCTTCAATCATATTGTAGACAGTTTCCTCACCACCTGAGCTACCAAGTTAAATTGATAACGAAGAGTAAAATATATGTATTATATTGTCTCATCGAAAGCGTATAGTTTTAAATTGTATGTCCTCACATTTCGTTTTTTGTTTAATTGGTACCGTCAGGATTGTTAAAACGAGTAGTACATATGAGTGCACTCTCTTCGCCCCATTATATGCAGTTTAAACCTTCAAACAGAGCGCTGTAATGATTACACGAAAACGAAACAAAAGACGTAAACAGGGATTGAATGACTGAATGTTCATATTACTCCATGGAATGGTGTTTTGAAAGACGAAACACATGTTAGGAAGTATTTTGTATTGATTTTATTAGTTTATGCATTGTTATTTCACGTGATAACCGTTGTTTATCATCCATTTTTACATGCTGTTTAACTGATCCATCAGCCAAAAAAGAAATCACTGAAAAACTGTAAAAGAAATTACTGGCGAATCTGTGGAAAAGGTCACTGTATCATTAAGTGAAAGAAAAGTGGCAATTTTTTCACTGATTCATTAATTAAATTCACTGAAGTGACTACTGAATGAGTAAAATACTGTTAATATATTGTAACAGTGAAATTCTTACTTATTCAGAATTAGGGTGAATTAACTAAGCATTTAAATCGAGCACACAACTGTCGATAATTAAAATGTTCATATTACTATAGCATGTAAACTACTTGCACTAGAAGACTGTGAAAAGCACCATTGGCATTCTAATTTCTTCTAGTTTTAATTTCTTTATGTTAATTGGCTGTAAACGTTTGTGGTAAGGGTGATCAAAAATGTTTCAATATACCTAAGTGCCTGAGTGGCATGGGTAACAATGTAGAACCATATCAGGAATTACATACTTTCGGAATAAAAACTATTTTGTTATATCAGCTTCCTTAAAAATTTTATTACCAAATTGGTAGTACTTTCTTGAATTGCCTCACGATAACCTTGAAAAATTAGAAAGTACCAACCAACATGTGAGAGAAATATTAATTGTTTGTTGAACAGTGTGAACATTTAGGCTATAACATTCCATTGGAATGCACTTTTTTACTCATATTTCATTAGGCATAAAAACACTTACAAATAGGAAAATCCGATCAAGTTTGTATGTTTGCACGATTAAATGCGATTATAAAACTATGGTTTCAAAAATTATGTGATGATATTTTTCATAAAATTGACAACAATTAATTTGGTATAATGGAATTAGTTTAAGTGTTCTGTTTCTCCGGGACTGGTCGTAAGTCTCGGCTATCTTGACGGCAGGCGTTACAGTCATTGGCCTGCCAATGCGTTGTTGATCATTTAAATCTGTTCTTTCACCGGTGAACTTTCTGCAGTAATCTGTCAAGTTTTGAACACGTATTGCTCTTTCACAATAGTTTTATACCCCTTGCCTCTGGATTTCGATGGGAGATGAAAATTTACTCCTTAAAATCCAAATCAGAGAAATAATTTATGTGCAGGGTCACATTGTAAGTTACATCTTTATTAAACTGCTCACTTTAAAGACATTAGTCATACCGTCGAAACACACTTTTTCAAGAGCACGAAGTGCACATGCAGAAAAATAAATGTTCCCCTAATAGGCTTATACCATAATACCCAACATTTTTCAACGACAATAGAAAAATCTTTCTTAAATGATTATATGTTTTTATGTTTTAAAAGCATTAAAATGTTAATACTTAAGGTAACAATGCAATGACAGGTGTAATTCATTAATGTTTATAACATTATAACTATCACATTTGTATATGTATCGTAGGACGTTACTTTATCATGTTCCTAATGTTTGTAATGAAATTAAAGAAGTTCAATAATGTGGAGGTAACAGGTCTCATACTTTGAATTTTCTGTTACATCCTGACACACTCCCTATGTGTGGCATAATCTACAGTTGTAGAGGAATGAAACAATACCTATTTATATTACAACTAAATGTTGAGTAGCCATACAAGGACTTTTACTAATATAGTGCAACTTTCCCAATCCTATGAAGTAGACATTTCCAGTAATATAATCACCCTTTTTTATTAATTCGTTATTTGAATTGAAAATTTAAATCTTCATTTCGCAAATGTTAAAATATACTCTTCAGACGTATATTTACTAATTTAAAAAATGAACTAAGACATTTCATCAGAAATGTGATACATCTAACTAAAACTTACCTGTATTGATCTTTCTTTTCAATTATGTAAGATGTAATTTGAGCACCTCCGTCAGATTTGGGTGGTGCCCATCGTAGATCTGCTTGATGCTTGTTCCAGTCTTTGACTTCTGGCTTTCCTGGTCTGTCGGGTTCACCTGAAAAAGGTGAATAGTTTGTTAACAAATATGATTCCTACAGGGATTTATTTAAAAAATTCGAAGCTCTTTAAAGAAGTAGGACTAGTTAACTTGGTTCTAAGTGGAACTATGAAAAAGGTTGTGAGAACTGTGGAGGGGCTAGAGATATGAAAATAAAAACAGTTAAGGAGTATAAGACGCTTGCCAGATATGAGCCCCATAGCGTAAATAGCTCGAGAATGGCAAAGGAGTGCACGAAAGGCAGTAGAGGAAAGTCGCGAGGGACAAAGTCGTCAAGGAAACGGAACTGATGAATCATGGTGGGTTATTTGCCAGGTATTAAAGCCACGGGCAGGAAAGTGCATGTACAACGGGGTTGAAGGGGCGGGTAATGTCGCCATACAGGTGGAAGTGTTCTAGAAGTATGGGGTACATGTCAAGTATAAAGCCTCTATTTTAAACAGTACGGGAATGGTAAATAGGCCGGTACATGGTGGGTGGAAGAGGGAGCATAGTTATCGTTGCAATGGAAGCGTTTAAGAGGGATGGGGTACATAGTCTTCTATGTGAAGAGTGTATTCATAAGGAAAATAAGAATTCCCTTTTTACTATCGAGAAACGTTTTCATCAATATGCAAATTAAAACTGGATTCATCATTCCTCAGCCATTTATGCTACTCTATATGTACAAAAACTGGAAATAATTCACTGTTCCTATAGGAGTCACTGGAAAACGGTGTAAGAATCATCGAGAACACAAGCCTTTTAGAACCTTTTCTTGCAAAAGTGCTGGTGGAAATAGCAGTACTGAATGATGCTGCTGCATGTATCTGTATGGTGGGAATGACAGTGTTGAGTGAGTTTGTGTCTGTTGGCGATGAAACTTTCGTATCGCCTGATTGTAATTCCGAATCACCCAGAGCCAACCCGGCGCATTTGTATTTCCTCAAGCTCCCACTGGTTCTAACATTGGTGCACATTTCGATCACGGCAGCACAGGTCGAAGACAATCCGATGGAATATTTACTATGGCTTATATTGTCCAACGATCTATCCTCTCTTGAACTCTGTGAGTTTTTCCAGCGTGACAATGCTAGCTACTCACTGACTTTCACTCTAATTGTACTAACACACAGTTTTGTCCTACGACTGTTTACGTTACCAGTGTTGTAGAAATGTTAGCATTCTGTAGTGCATGTTTTACGTAGCCAGTCGCAACCATACTTACAATTTTATTGCCATATATGTATACATATATGTGTATTTAAATAAATGTATGTAATATATATATATATATATATATATATATATATATATATATATATATATATACATGTGTGTGTAGTTATGCGTGGGCACGCTAGGCCACACGCAATGTTACGCAGAGACACGCTGGGCGAAGTGATAATGACTCACACAAGCCCACCTGCTTCCCTAGGTAGAACTGGCTGGCTAACTATGTTATTGCGGGGTTGGCGAAGGGAATGATTGACAGCTAACCTGGACTGGCGTCACTGTCCCTCTTCTGGAGGAATCGGCAGCTGCGAGCAAGTACTCGAACATTACAGCTAACACCTCCGTGGGCACGTACCAACATGTGAAGATGGTTATGTGTCAGGGCACCTACCCTATAAATAAGGCCGCAGCTGAAGAGTCGAGAATCTGTTGCTGCCATCTCGCGAGGTGGAACTTATGGTGAACGAAGATCGGGTGTTCAAGGGAAGTTGAAGAGGAGGACTGGTGGCGAACGAGGTTGTGAGAAGCTGCGGGCAGAAAGAGAGGTATCTGGCGAGTGGTGTGTGGCTGTGTATGGGAGCGCACGGGCGCTCCAGAGCATTCTGGACAGGAATGACTAGTGTAATAAGAACTGTAACTAGGTGGGTCATATTAGAGGAGCGATATATATTCAATGGTAAATACTGGAACTGTCAGATATACAATAAATAATTTATAATATTAATTCTATAGGTGTAAGAAAACTGTTTACGAAGACTGGTGTGAAGTGAATATTTGAGTGTGTTAATTTCGGCGAGGCAAGGGACGATTATGTATATATTAGCTATAATAGAAAGTAATAGTCACTTTCGCGAGGGACTAAGTTTGGATATTTTTTTGGAATGTTTATAAGTAAATTAGGAGTCTAATATTAGCTCGTGTATTTAAGACCTCCATCCTTTAATGATGGCTAAAACTAAAAACTTTGAAAAATTTAGCTATAGATATAATATTTATATAATATTAATGGTGTGGAGGAAAGTACCGTAAGATAAAACGTTTTCGTACAAATATTTAGTTCCAAGTTACCAACAGAAATTAATACAGACAGCTTTGTCCCATTTTCAGAAGGCTGCTGCTGTGCCAGATGTTATTTGTAAAAAGGGAAGTGATACTAATTACGAAGTCAGTAGATATGTCTATTTGAAACCACACGAAAGTAGAGGAACAAATGTGAAAATGAGTGTGGAATAATGAATCAATAATAGTTTGCCGATAGGAAATGTCCGATTGGGAAATGTGTGTGACGAATCTGGTGCCTGTGACTTCCGGGAGTTGTGAACGGCAGGCAGTTAATCATAAGCACTTTGCGTTGGGAGATGTTTGAATAACAAGAATGTATAAGTTTTCTCTTAACATTTTTAAAGTGTGTCCAAATTGACCGTATTAGGATCAAGAAGTTAAAAATTTCAACATCCTTTAGACTAAAGTTTTTAATATTCGCAAGAAATTTAATTAAAAGAGTTGTACCAATAAAAAAAATAGGATGCAAGAAGTATTTTACGAGATTTAATAAGAGCCTTTCATAGTGTTAAGAAATAACGTCATAGTAAAATCAGATTAAAAAAACTTATACCTTTTAAATTTTATTGAGCCCTAGTATTTTAGAGGAATTAAGAAGTAACTGATAGCGAGAGAGCAATATGAAATGTTGGGAATTATTATAATCCATTAATGCTAAATTTGCGCATTTCTGAAACCTTGCTGTATGTTTTTCTTTCACGTAGCGGTTACATTTTCTTCCGCCATAATTAATCATAAAAATGACTATGCGACGTCTATATTCCAAACGCTAAATACCTTGTTTAAATTTTTGTTGTCAAAACAATGCTGGCATATTAAGAAATGCCTAAAAAATAAATTTTTACACCTTTTATCATATTTATGTTGGCTTTGCACGTTAATGTTTAGCAGTGGCTGTATAGCTGTTTAAATGGGGGAGGTCCAGGTTGTACGGAAGATATTCATTCTCTCGTTATTGACGTGGCTTATGTTATTTCGATTAAAGGACAGCCTTAACTAAAATAAATATTAAAAATGACCATTCAGTTAAACTAAAAAAATGAAACTCAGCACACAATTCGTTTCACTTATTTCACTGGGCAACCGTATGTGTGTACAACAGCTGCGACAAACTTTAAGATGGAGGCAAATATTGTAAATAATATGCATATATTTATTTCGCTCATATTTCTCGGCAAAAATCGATTTCGTAAATTTTTCATTCTGACTGTGTGGCCAAATCTACAGTTTACAGAAACGTCTACGAACGTTATACTCTAAATTCGAATCAGTGAAAACCACTGATTCACAGTGAAATTCAACTACTCTAATCAGTGAAAACGGCTCCACTTAGAATGATTGTTTCAGTGAAACAATTTTACTGATTGAATAAGTGACGGCCAACTATGCACGTGAATTATATATAGTTTTGATTGAATTTAGCCAAATAATGACGATAAATTAACATATTTCTGATAGTTACTATTAATATTACGCAATGTTGCGTAATTTAAAAAAGGAAAAAACAAATTTGTGGAGGTCTGGATTAAAATCACGCCACCCTAACTTCGTTTTTAGACCGGTACATCACCAGCCGAATTACGAAATCACCGGTAACAAAAAAGAAAATATGTGTATTGTGTATCCTATTAGAAAGAATACTTTCAAATTGTATGCTCTTTAATTTCGTTTTAAGCTTAACTAGTAACTTCAGGATTGTTAAAAAAAAAAAAAGTACGAATGAGTGCCATCACTTCACCATATTAAATTCAGCTTAAACTTTCAAACCGAGCGCTGTGATGATTACGTTAAAACTGAATGAAAGACTAAATTGAATGTTCATGTTATCTTGTAAAATGATGTGAATTACGAAACTCACATTTTAGAATATATTTTGTATTGGTTTTATTAGTTTATCAGTTGTTATTTTATTTGATACGCGTAGTTAAACGGCAAATTTCACACGTTTCATAACCGTTTTTACACGTATCCAAAAAAAAAGTCACTGAAAAATAGTGAATTAAATTACTGATTAATAAGTAAAATGTCACTGAATCAACAAGTGAAGTAAAACTTGCATTTTTCACTAATTTATCAGTTAAATTCACTGAGGTGACTGTTGAATCAGTCAGGCACTGTTAACTCAATCAAACACTGAAATTCTCATTGATTCAATTTAGAGTTTTTAACACCTAAAAAGTTGCGATATAAATTAACAAGGCTGACCTTTAAATAACTTTTAAAGTCACATTCTTAATTCCCGGTTAAAGAAACATGTACACTCAAAGATACAATACGTGCTAAAATACACTGAAACAACGTAACTGCTACAGAACTCTGTCGAAAATAGCCATTTTGTGTTTCACTTCGTCCGTAGAACGGAAACGACACATGAGAAAATGTTTTACACTTTTGGTAAAAAAACTAATTTATCACACATTTTGGTGTTCAATATTTGTTCTCTAATTGCAAATACGATGTTTTCACCAAATAAGCATTTACATTTGATCCAGTAATATACCGTGTTGGCAAATTATCCTGATTTTTAAGTCTCGACCTTTCCGCAATTACATCTGAACATATATTTTAGTATGTCTACACATGTTAAAATCACATTCTAACTACGGATCATGAATTCGTACACTATTATTAAAAATATAATGATAAAATTTCATAAATTCTAACCATTTAACTGTAATTCACCTACTTCAAGCTCTGGGAATTTTGAAGCATACGAAAAACAATAAAGTTTAGCAAAAACCAAAATAAAAGACACTCCGCTTATAAAAGAATTTCACTTCCTGATTAAATATATAATATTAATAGGCCTAAGCAATGCATTTTTCTCTAATCAGCAAAAAAATATAAATGCTTATATTTAAGAACAAAGGATAAAATATTTTCCCACTAATGCTATTTTCAAAAGTAAATTTTTTTTATAATAAACGTTTACATTCCAAACAGTTTAAGAAATATCAGTTTGATACCGTTTTACGAGTAAATAATTTCTTACTAGCCTTAGCCGGCACAGAATAACTCTAAGGATATTTCATTCGTATTGATTACAATATGAATATCATTATTTAGATGGAATGTGTAAGTAACAATTTGATTTGCATAAAAATATATGATACTTTAATGGTAAACTTATTATTTAATATCTGTGTTATATCTATTTTAATATATAAGTCAAAGTATGTATTGAAGTATACTTGTTCTTTATACAATTCTACAAGGTTTGGCGGATGTGGGCCAAATTTGGTATGGATGCTCTTCAGTACTCAGCTTAAGATACTGCGTCAGCCAAATGGTATCCGGCCGCCCACTAGATCTGAAACTCCTAAAACGGAGTCATGCTTCCCTCACTGCCCTCTTTCACCCAGGAAAAGACGGGTAGTTCTGCTAGTAATAAGAAAAAAGGCAAACATTTTCCAACGGTGGTGATTTTTCGAAGGTTTCTTTTAAAAGTGTGGTGATACGGGAATTGACTATATAACTTTGAGTTTTGTGGCCCCGACATCCGCAAATATTTCCAAAGAATTTCGAAAAATTAAATGTCTTTCTTCATTTATTTATATAGTGGACAAGTTTGTGTTTTAGTATTAATTTAGATACAGTGATAATTTATAAATAGATCGTTTTAAAAATGTATATTTTTTCTTTTTAAGCACATATTTGTCCCTTTATTCGGTGTATACATTTCGGGTAAATTTAATGTGCACTCAGTTGTTGTATTGCATTTTAAATAAATGATTGTGGGGAAACTATGTTCGATTGAATTCATAGTTGCGATTGAGTAGGGATTTTCTAACAGAGTACATTAATTACATTACTGAAACTAATTTTAAATACTCATTAAAATATTGTAAAATAGGAACTAAATTACAGAAAGGAATTAAATAAAGCCATATGTATACATAGAAACACACATTCATATTCATACATTCATTCATGTCTCTCTTCACAATATTTTCAGTAATAAAATAAGAAGATATTATTTCAGAATGTTTCACAAAGTTTGTAGAATACTTTTTTAACCGTAACGAATATTTTGACTTATGTCACGCCAATGAACTGCAACAAAATTTTATATTTATTTATTTAAATTTAAAATTCATTTCTCAGAAAAGCTAGTGGTTATTACAGTAAAAATAGCAGTGTTAAAAGTTAAAATTAGTTTTAACTTATACAAGTAACTCACACAATTTGTAATCATAATTATGTTCTACAATAGATATAATGTATATTTGTTAATTCTTACATTATTTTTATATAATTTTATTCTTCAAAATATGTCTTTTCCAAAAACACTGGTCTCACTTACTGTAAGGATTCTTGGCAAGTGTCGGTATCTCAGTTTCTAGAGGTTCCGATTCTCCTTCGGAATTCACTGCTTTCACCCGAAACTGATATTCCTTCCCCTCATTCAGGCCTGATACCTGCATAAAACCAACCGATATTGATTTATCTTATTTTAACATTTAATATAATGTTTATATCTATATTGATAGCGTTTGCGCTCTGATTTTTAAACATATATGTAATTATTAAAACATTATAAGCCTAACACTGTTATTTATAAATCACATTGCTACCTTGTAATGAGAAATTGGAATTTATAAACGCTTTTATCCGCAATTAATAAGCCAGAACGTAAATATATTTTTAATGAGGAAAAGCTAGAATCATTAATATATATTTTTTTTTAATTTTTCGCAAAGTTTATCATAACATAATTATTTTACAGTCAAATCTAATACAGTTAATATTTTTCTCGTAAAATAGTCTGGTTAAATTAATTTATTTATTTACCCGCATGATGCATATTGGAAGAGAATGAATAACATCATATGTGACCTGCAGGTATTTCACTACCTTTATAGAACACATTTTAAAAAATGTATCAAAATACATTTTTACAGGCACTTTATTTCCACATAAGCACAGAGAACAGTTACCAATAACTATACTGTAAATTTAAAACAAGGGTTATATTTACCAAATAAATAGGATAACAAATTTAAATTTTTTGTACACGTGACAGTAGGGATATCCAAAATACCGGATACCTAATGGTAGGTTAGCCAGCTGCCAATAATAAGAACTCGTAACTTTGAAAAAAAGGATAAAAATAAATAAGAGATTCTCTTCGCAGTCTATTTAGAGAAGAAATGTTACCTTCTCTAAAAAGTAATATCATCGTTGTTGAAATAAATCGTGCAAAATTTATAAGGACTGCAACCACTGGCGATATCTTTTTAAATATATAAGAAAAAATAACTGATTAAAATTATATTTTGCTTCAAGTTGTTTTAACTACATCATTGCGCATTTTATGACCATTAAATCAATTATTGGTACATTTTAAATTTAGCATTTAAAAAGAACCATTATATATATAAACTTTTCATATACTATCAGTAAAAGTTCTAAACAATGCTTCAAATTCTGTCAGGTAGTATAAATAAAAAATAATAATTTCTTACGTCAGCTTCTGGAGTCTTGGTAGTAGTTACTGGAACCCACCGTCCTGTGTCAGTGTCCATACGTTCAACAACATAATGATCAACAGGCTTTCCGCCATCGTCTTCTGGCTTGTCCCATTTGAGTTTGCAACCATCAGCTGTGACGTCAGACACTTTAAGAGGACCTTTTGGCTTGCTTGGTTTGTCTAGAGAATTTTATTACAAATAATCAACAAATATTCTCATCAATACTAAACACATTCAGAAAAAAAACATTCGTGAGTGTACATATGATCTAGGTTTTCTAGATAAATAACTTCACCTTCAAAAATAGTACCTTTAACGCACATTTAAAAATAGACTATTTAAGCTTAAAATTATATTTTATATCTACTATTATTAATAAACCAAAATCACACTTGCGTACATTGTCATAGAATCATAAACCACCAAAAACATACTTTATCGAAAAATATGAAATATACATTTTAAAGAAACACGTCTGAGCAAAATGTTACTAACCATCCCAAGGGAAATTATTTATTTTAATTTTGAAAAATCAAAAAGCTTTTTTAAAATGTTAATTAAAAAATAGGAAATAAGTTTCAAAGACTTTACGCAAAGTATATAGATAATAGATTTTCTAAATTTTAATTTTTTAAATGCTTCACATGTGAAAAAAAATACTGTAATTTATAGAGCTCAAGTAAAATTTTTAATTGTTCTGTATATCTATGGAATTAAACATTTTTATTCGACCTTCTAAAAAACAAAAAAAAATTGCTTACACATATTTTTCCCTTTAAATCTGAAAGTTATAAACTACATATTTTACTTAATTCTAGCTTATGGGCTTTTTTTTAATCAGGGGAGTATTTTAGGCTTTCGAACAATCAATTATCTTTGGTTATTTGTAGTATATGAACATTTAGTAACACAAAAAAATATTTTTAGTTTTTCATTTCTAAAAATAAAATATTTTTCATCTCATAATCTATCAACAGATTCCGCTCTAAGTAAAAACCAATTAAAAATATAGTGTTAAAAATATTGAAACTGAAATGTAACTCTACGATAAAAGAGATATGAATAATTTACTGTGTGATTAAGGAAAACATTTTCCGATTATGTTTTTAAGCCATAAAATTAAAGGGCTAATTACATCTCAATGAATAAAATAATTATAAAATGCCATCATAAGAAACATTTAAATTTAAACTAAATTTAAGTATTTCAATAGGTTTCCAAACATAGTTTAAATTGAGAAAAATATTAATATCTGTAATACATTTGATGGTTCGATTGAAATGAAATTAATTTTTATACATGATATATTTCTTAAAAAATATTTCTCCAAGATCTAGAAAAATTAAAATTTTATACATATTTGTCAATATATTATACATATGTCTTGAAAGTATAGTTTTTTTTTTTGGCTTCCAGTAACATAATTTTGCACTATATTATTTTTAAAATAAAATTTAGATAAAACAATCATTGTCGAGTGAATTAAATGTGACTATATTTATTTATTTTTCTATAGAAAAATAGAGCTAAAATATATTCCAAAAAATTGCCGTCATGTATGAACTACCAAAATATTGACAAATTTAAATTAAAAACTATACGTTTTTTTATATGTTAATAGTTAGAAACTAATAACATTTTCTCTGATAAATGTGCCTTACAGGAAAAGTTATATCTTCACCATTTAAAAACTGTTTATTAAAATGAACAATCTCAAAATCTGATCCATTAATTTTTCATATATCATCTAATTGATTTGTCTACGAATTTGGCTTTAATGGAAAACTAATACAACTTATATTCTAGTAAAAAAAGAAAAATTGGTTAGTTTAGGCAAACTTGTGGATATATTGAAAACAGTATTTACAAGTTGGGTTATATGTTATATATAATATTATTATAATTTCTAACAATGTTTAATCAATTATAATAAATATTCATGAAAGTTTATTATAATGCTACTGCCATTATCGCATTTATTGAAAGTTCTTGGAAATAGTCACTTAAATATATATTAAAATAATATTAAGTATTGGGAATGAACCAGTAAGGTTGTTTTGATGTATATAAACATAATATTAAGACAAAATCGTCTTAATTCAAGTAATATAATTTCTGGTCTTTTATGTTTTGCTGTAATTATATAATATAAATACTTACAATGTTATTGATATCACTGTTTTTATTGTTTTTTAAAATTCAATACTCTAAACATTATTACATTTCTCGGTAACTTACATTATAAGATCTAATTATATGTTAAAAATTATTAATTTTGTAATTTAATATCAGAAGCATTTTAATAACTCATATTACCTGTTTCATGTTTATTTTCTAAACCAATGTGATTATCTCTATGATTTTAAATTTTAACATGTTCAAGAATTATAGAAATTCTAAACATACTGTTTTTACATAAAAACTTATTTTAGAAGTGAATATATTTCTTATACTTAAAACATGTTTTAAATCAAACAATGCTTATTTATAGTTGGAAATGTTGTAACATCTGGAAACTTTCTGAAAAAATATAGTTTATCTTTCACTGTTATTTCACACTTTAAAGTGTAATACTTTTATAAAATAATATTTTATTACTTATTACCCCATTTAAATTAAATTTTTACTGAGTTCTATATTATCTAACACAGAAATATTCTATCACTCTCTTAAAATAGTTCATTATCTTACAGTATTACTATGTTTTCTGAAACACATTCATATTTTGTAATAATTGGAAAATTATTATGAAAATCTATTTCAATTCATTACTGTATTTGTTTGTGAACTTAATTACTTTGCATTAAAACCAACCAAAACTATCTATTTATCATGAATAATTATATAGTATTGGTCGTTCTTAATATAACTTTTGTTTATTTATATATTATATTGTCCTCTAGACTAGAAATATTTACAGATATGTGTGACTTATTTTGATACTAATATGATTAATTATGTAAATAATTACATATATATGCGTGTGCGTGTGTGTGTAAGCATGTGTGTATGTGTGTATGCGTACGTGTGTATGCGTGTGTGTATGCGTAGGTGTGTATGCGTATGTGTGTGTGTTTTACTACCACATGATATTTCAGTAGTCGAAGTTGAACTTAACAATTATTATTTGGTTAGTTTATACAAATCAATTAATTGAAAAATGTATATAATAGAAATAAATAAGTTTATAAACTGATTTCGATAAGTCATGTAAAAATTAAAAATAACGGTTTATTTATTTGAGAAGTTACAATAACTACAGGAGTTATACTACCCCTTAATTATTGTAAACATAGTTCTTTAATTAAATTTATATAGTTTTATTGAATATGTTAAAGGTAAATTTCTTCACATTAGACTTACAGATATATTTTTAGTGTTATTTACTTTCTAAAAAACTATACAAATTAAAACATATTTATAATGCGTTTGTTTGTGGAATTCAGTCTTATATTTCTACAAGAATATCATAATCCTACACTCAAGGGGGCCATGGTGGCTGAGTGATTAAACTGATCATGTCTCAACAATTCTAACCAGGCTCAATCTTCGGTCGGGCCACTCTTAGACATTTGCAAGTGCGAATCGTGCCGTACGGGTGTTTTCGGGAATGTCCCTTTTCCCCTGCCCTTACATTCTGGTGCTGATCCATTCTCACCTCATTTCACCCTCATCGGGAATGAAGATCTCGTCATTAAGAGCCGCCCCAATCTCTCAACTCAACTCAACCCTACACTCAATGAAAATTACAATCATAAAACTTCAGAATATATATTTTGAAATATATGCCTGGTTTAAGCATGAATTTGCAACTTATTGAAAAATTGCTTTAAGTTAGAAAAACGCCATTTAAAATTTTATTTACGACAGAGTTACATTTATGATATGAAAACATAGCAATAGATTTAAAAAAAAGTAGTCTCAAATTTC
This sequence comes from Dryococelus australis, assembly GCA_029891345.1. Classification (NCBI taxonomy): domain Eukaryota; kingdom Metazoa; phylum Arthropoda; class Insecta; order Phasmatodea; family Phasmatidae; genus Dryococelus; species Dryococelus australis. The sequence continues at coordinate 211,830,708 of CM057009.1, read as the reverse complement.
ATAACACAATAGATATGGTACAAATAAACTCGATTTAATTAACAATACTTTAGATCACGTAATTTTTCCAACACAATAAATAATCTCTTTGTTTCTAACATACAAATATACAAAAACTTGTGTATAGTAAATAATAAAAAAAATTAGTATAAAGTAGATGTAATAATTCTATTATTTCATGAAATTATGAATTCAGGGTTGTACATTATTCATATGGTACAAATTCGTTTATGTATTTAACTATAACTTAGACCATTTCGATTTTGGGTTGATGATATTTAGAATTTTGAAACAAGATATGGCCCACTAAAATAATAGTTTACCTAGTTACCTACTGTTGATGATAATGACATAAACTTATCTAGTGTAAAAAATTAAATCTGTTGTTCAATAAATATCAGGTAAAGTATTATTTTAAACACACTTTTTGATAAAATATTATATATAATAAATTTATTTATAAACCATACTTCATAACAAACTGGTTAATAATTTACATATTTATATAAATTTTTTCCAAATTTACCATAAGCCTTTTGCTGAAATACTTACATCAGAGCCAATTTTTTATTATTTTATCTTTACCTTCACTTTATTTTATTGATATGTTTACATTTCATGTATATAGGGTTAGGCGCTAGATAAAAGTTTAATTTTTCGATATAATCTATAACTTTTATCAATAGTTAAATTTTTTAAATTTTCAGTCCAAAAAGTATTTTATTTAAGTTTTTGTGATTAGTTTTAATGAGTGGTTATACCATGTTTAAAACTAAGAATTCTGAAATTATATCCCTTACAATTTTTGGAATGCTATTATGTTATAATATAAATTTTATATATACATTTTTTCGTTAAATAAGCACTAAGCATACCGAAGATTTCTAAAAATATGCAATAGTTTGATTTTGGTTCAAGAAATAAGCATTTTTGATAAATGTAATTTTTTAATTTTCTTGTTTATGTTCTAAAACAATTGATACCTCTCAAGTGGATAACTTTCAGCAACATTAAATATAGTACGTTTGATTATACGGTAATGTATAACTCAATAACATTTATACCATTCTATTCTTAATCAAGTTGGTTTAAGAAGATTGTTACACATTATTACTGTTGAATATGCATGTTGTTTGTTTCAATAAAAAATAAACAAAGCAAAATAGAAATATTTAGATAAATATATTTTATTTAACATAACAAGTTTGCATTACTTTTCTGTGTATTTTTGATAACACAGAAAACAGGCATCCATATAATTCAGTCACTCAAGTAAAATAACACTTATATAATTACACATGTCTTTTGTTATATTGTTCGAAAATATGGAATCAATAAAAACGTTTTATTACTTACTGAGTACGGAAAGTTCCACTTCTACTTCATCTGTTCCTGAATCATTTTTCGCTGTCACTTTATAAACACCTGTATCTGATCTTTTGACTTTCTGAAGAATAAAAGTTGTTTTGTAGTCTTCATTTTCAATTTTCAACCTTGAACAAATAAGGTAAAACTCTTTACTATAAACAACTACCTCTACGACGTAGTGAGTAACAGTGTATTCTTTCTTACCTGGTGATTTCGGGTTTTTTCCCCGTACTAATGTTTAGATTTTGGATTTATTATGGGTATAGTTGGTTTCGTATAGCGGAAGGTAATGTCAAACCTCTACACTTTCCTGTCTCAAGAGACTTACGCATACATGCCATCCATAACTATAAGCTGTTCACGTCAAAGTGAGCACTTTTCAAATCAACGTTTGAAAACAATCACTCTCCGTTACTGCGTTAATTTAAATGGACACGCCGACGGGCTTGCTGTCTGTGAAGTTGGCAACGAAGTAGGAAAAATAATTTCAAGTACTGGCGTATTAGAAATGTGGCATTCAAATTTATGGATAATATATTTATTGAATTGAGTTTTTGTGTGTTTCATATCAGAAACGTAAAAATTAAATTACTTCTATGACATTTACATTCCTAACGATTTCACAGTTGCATTATTTGACTAGCACACGAATAATGTGATGTGTTCCATTACAATGATAAATTTACATATTCCGAAAGGATGCAAACTTGGTGAAGAAAGTATATCATAAGCAAAGCTTTCAAAGGTGATCACTTTACCGTTAAACATCTTCACAAATAGTCAGTACCATGTGTTATATTTTAATTATGCGTATTATTATTTTTAATTAAACTTATTATAAGAAGTAAACTGGAACTTTGGTCAGTTGAAACGTAGTACAAATTACAGTGATCACAAGACGAAGAGACAAACTTCCAACTCGCACTTTGATTTTTCAAAGAGTAAGTTTTGAAATTATTTAGAACCATGAATCTTTCTTAATGACAGCACTATTTTTCCTCATGCTATCACAAAATAAAGAACCATTATATTTTGATCCTACTGACGCCAAAATAGTTGAAAAGCAGCGCACAAAACTAGCAAGTATACAAAAACAAAAGAAATATTAAGTTTACTTTTAGCTAAATATTTTTGGTGTGCCTGTTTGGCCAAATGAATTTTCCTTGCTTGTACTAAATTTAAGTTACTGGAAAATTCCTTAATTTTAGTACAAAGTTTTGGTTACTGAACTTACAAGCTCAATTTATTTACTAGTGAATGTCATAATCGCTAGTTTAAAAGTTAAAATCATTTAATAAAATAAACATAAATAATAAACTTATCGTAGGCATAAGCAACCCTTAAAAGTTGCTAATTTTCTAATTATTCGCATCGTATTGGTATTTCGCCGATATGTACTGTAAGAAACAACACAATTTTTTTGTAAAAAACTAATATATATATATATGACTTGACACAGCGTAGTTTTATTCGTATTCCTGAATTTGACTCGATTTCGACCACTTATCATTCGACAGTTTTCCGTTGATATTTAGAAGTATCTGTAATAATTGTATAGTTACCCGTATAAAAGAATAACAGTTAAACGTAAGTCCGAACTTTATCTGGCATATGTAAAATTGAAAGCACTATTACCACGACATATAACTACATACTAGTAGATGAATATTTTAATACCTTAAACACAGTGGTAAATGTATATCCGCAGATTGTTCCCAGCTTTATGAGGGTCATAATGAATGAAAGGAAGCTTGTCTTAAATCTAGTCTGTAGTCCTTACTAAATTACATATATCTAACATTCCAGTTAGCCTGAAGAAATTATGCGGTGATAGATCGGAATAAAGTAATGTTAGAATGAAAATGGTGGCGGTGATGAGATAGGTAAAAAGAGTAACCCAAGAATATGCCCACTCTATGGTAATATCCACACCACATTCCATATCAAAATCTCGGTCACAAAATACTTGTTCGCTGGGTATGGTCACTAATGGAGGGAGGCTGATTCCTAGGTGCTGAGACAGTATAGGATCCACCAAAGTGATATGCAGCTAAACTAATAATACAATTTTTTAAACAAAATGCTGTGAACAATTTTCAAAGAAATATGATATCAATGATGTAATAATAACGGGTAAATGTCACTCGATAGTCTGAATATATTCTTGGTCTACTCAAGAGGATATTACAATTATATAATAATTCCATACATGCTCAAAAGTTGCATGAAATATTTAACGAATCACATAAACATATCCTCACTAAGAATGATTGACAATACTTAATCATAAGAGTAACCAATCGTGTCTCTATCACCGTACAAAACTTCCAAATCGTGCAAACTACTTCTGCCAACTTTTGCTTGGGTAATTATTTTTTGAAGATCAAAAGCTACCATTTCAGTGATTGCTGTTAAAGGTCAGAATAAGCAAGAGTGGGATTTGGAATATAAGGAACTTTTTTTGCGGATTTTCTAAAAATAGAATTAATTAATTAAATCAAATAACATCTAATTAATGAAGTGCCAACTATGTGGACAAAGTCGCCCGACATCCATTGCTGTTGCTTCCATTGTCACCAGCCATAGAGTTAATACGATATAGGTCCCACCTTTCTGTTGTTACAGCAGTATTCTACGGGCTGTGCTCTACACCAAGTTCTCGTATAGAGCCGGCTGAAATTGATTATAATATTCTCGATTTCTGGTAAATAGTTTATATTTGTCTTATGAGTCTGGCACATAAACGACGTTCCACCTTATCCCATTAATGTTTATTTGGGTTCAAGTCGAGGCATGAGAGAGCTAGTTAAGCATTCCAACCTGACTGTCTTCAAAACACGACACAATTGATTTTGTCTTGTATAAATATAAATTATCGTGCTAATGGAATGCAAAGCCTATTCCGAACTAGTCGGAATGCGGGAACCAGGTTATTGTCCAAACATAGTGCATGATATACTTCAAGAATAACTCGATTAAAAATAATGGTCAAGAAACAAATCAAGAGGAAAATACCAGGCACTCTATGCGATTTCAAAAATTCACTCATAACACCCACTGGACTTACATAAACTTTTTCGAACAATTATATCTCAGTTGCAGATATTTCCCAGTGTCGTATCACGTACCGTGATTTATACACTAATGAGACCTTCTTTCACATCTTCACCGTCCTACGATGATGTTTCGCACCACTCAAACTTCAGCATGTATTAATGCATGAGGTGAATGGCTGTTTGACAGCAGCTCGGCCATGGAAACCAACTGCTATCATCTCCCGTCGAGAGTTATATCATTAATCTCAGGACCTTAGCCACGGTGGAAGTCCTCTACAATCGCTTAAATATCTGTCTGACGACTGGTTCTCACATGTTTCAGAACTCGGCAGAATTAGAACGTTTCTTCCACCTATCATAATAATGATTGGAGCAGTGTTATCCATGACTTAACAATGACATCGCTAACAGTTAGTTGAGACATTTAACTGCTGACAGAATTACCTGCCAGGTTGACAATGATAAATTATAGAGGCCTCTAACGCACGCAAACCTATCATTTGCCCCATTATGATAGCAAACGCATCTATGTTGCTAAAGTAATGGGAGCAATAAGAACCTTCGGTGACTTTCGGCCATAGAGTGTATCATTAAAATAATAATTTTTGTAAGCTGAATGCATTCGTATTTGCTTTATATCTATTAATTTATGAACGAAATCTTATACCCTGCACACCAATCTTGTTCTAGAACACAATATAAACTCGTGCTACTCACATATTTAAATAGTTACAAATGTAACCAAAAATGAACACAGTTATTTTATATTTATACTACAGCAGTAAATGTTTCTGTCATACCTGTCGTAGGACTTGAGAACCTTGTCCTGTAACGTCCACGTGATGGTTGGTGGTGGCTCACCTCTAACATCAGCCTCCATGCAGAGTAACTGCCCACTTCGAAGGACTTTCTTCTGCAGATTTTTACGATCAATATGTGGCGCCACTACAAACATGAAAATATTATTTTTGTAACATTTGACTTCGACACAAATTATTTTTAATTAACAACATTTAGTTGTAATTCACTTTTACGTATTTGTGACGTTCGTAAACCTTTATTTTCACGTACACTCACACACACTCTAGAACTAGACTAAAGAAAAAGTACATTTGAAATCGAGTAATTATTATGTTAAAGTTACAATAAAAATTTAACCAAGGGTCCGCGATGGTGTATTCGCCCTCCACCAAGGTGAATCGGGTCCGATTCCCGGCGGGGTTACCTAGTGTCGGGAGGGGGGTGGTAGAGTTGTTTTGTCGGAGAAAAGGGGGGGGGATAGAAATGTTGCGGGCGTTGCCGTTGGCCAAGTGGTATTCTCGGGGCGTTCGCGTTTCCCATGCCCTTACATTCCACCGCTGCTACAACTTCATCTCATTTTACTTTCACCGGCGCTCATGATCTCGCTGTTATGTGCCGATCAAACCTTCTCAACTCAAAGTTGAACAAAAAAAGTTAATGGTGAATGGTAGATGAGATGGTGCAAGTCAAAGATTTAATTTATATTTGACTATGCCAATAGTGATATTGAATCAATCACATAAATACATCACTTTCTTCGTTGTATCAGATTCAGAGTAGGACACAACGATATAAAGAGGAAACGAGTCATTCTACAATCTAATTAAGCAATATTTTGCTTCTAGCTCTGGAATTTCCCGACAAAAACAGAACTACCTAGGATCACAATGTCGTACAGAATTTATATTATGTAAACAAAAATCTTAGAAATACTTGTGTAGGTTAATTTGTTTTATTGCACCTGGTCTAATTGAACTTTGAGATGTAATTCTGTGTTAAAATTTCCCGTATTTCTTAGGAGTACTGCAGTTTTCCAAAAACACCGGGGAATTAACCTATAAACTACACTATTACTTAACCCAATTTACAACCTATCGTTTAAATTTTTTACCTGGGGAATAAGTCTTCCGCAAGACATAATTATATCACTTTTTTACTATGAAAATGTAGTAGTAAACGTAATATAAAACTGTACGTAGGACGACATATTTATTAAATTATAATATACAGTAAAAATAATATCTGCAAGAAACTCTCTAAAATGTTTCAGTATATACTAAATAAATCAAACTGATGACAAAATTAACAGCTTCCAAAGGTTTATGTGTATATATGTTGGTATATTTGAAAAAGACAATGGCAGTATAAAATGTGCAGAATATGCCAGTCTTCTAACGAAATGCATTTTGAATAAACAATACCACTGTGTTGGGCCAAAATATTAAATAAAATGATAAGTTGAATCAACTGCGTATATTTGTTTGGCTACTCGTTTGATTGCCTTAGTTCAAAAATACATCTTAAGAGTATGATTGCAATTTCTTCGACAATTAGGATACTATCAGTGTTTGTTAGTGCATTTATTGATGCCTAATAATAGCCCTAAACCTATTAAAACAAGTCCTACAGGAAACTATAAAATAAAGCTGCAAAACATGAAATATTTATTTACGCACGTTGTCCCGTATTTGAAATGTATGTATTTAAAAACATTACCATATAGTCAATACTCACACTTTAGCGCATAGCGATCGGACGCGTATGACCTGGGTTCAATTTCACTTACTTTTTAAATCGAAACTGTTATATGTACGTAGTGACAAACTAATATTTACTTGCACCAACCATGCCTTACAGTTTGGTGCAACGAAACAAGAATAACAAATTAATTTGGTTTCAACAACGAAATATTTTTTTAGCCTTTATACTAACAATTTGGTTGCGGCAAACAAACTTGGTTTGATTCTCAAAACCTTTTTTCTCGGAGTGGGCTCAAATATGCTGTTATTTCTGGTACATTTTTTAATTGCAAACACAAAACTCTGAACGCACTCCGCTACACGTTTGAACTTAAAATACTGACGAAAAACTAAATTCCATTTTTCGTGGCAATCTGCAGTTTCCTCCACTCACTCATCGAATCATTTCGCACAAATAGACGGGAGGTAACAGATGCAAACGAGAGAGAGCGTAGGAATATATGTCTGTAGTAAGGTCAAATTTCTATGCCGTAAGGATTGCAGTGTCCCAAGAGTAGGTGAAAGTGTACTTTTACTGATTGGTCTTGCAAGACTGCACAGATGGCATCGCATGGATACAAATACGAATAGCTTTTGTTCGAGAAGTTTTCAGAAGATTACAAATGTAGGCATAACGACAAATCGTTATCAGGACTCACTAACGGGTACTGGATGTAAGAGTCCCAAAGAATAAGAGACGATTGTAACTACATGGTGAAAGAACGTATAAGTCGCTCTTCGTTGCTTCTAACTAATTTGCTGCGATTCTTAATCGCTAGTGAAATCGAATGCACGGTCAAATGCTGCGTCTTTCCGGAATTATCTTAATGAATATTTTCTGTACGGTAACAATGTATTTATGTTAAGATATAATCACCAATGTCAGCTAGACTGGTATGCTGTAATGGCCGTGAGCTGAATCATACAAACACCCCATAGTTTAAGTAACGTATTGAAGTTCTGTACCTGTATTCGACGTGTAATTGTTGTTAATTTCAGAACTGAACAAGTGAAAATTGAATGAATGGGTGGTTCATATATTAGAGCGTTCCGTTTCCTTCATTACCTACACGTTTGCATTTATTTGTTTGAACCATTGCATGCAGTCGTTCTGTTTTTCTGAAATAATTTGTTGTTCCTTACGGCTCGGATAAGCAAGTGTGGAATACTACTGAAGAAATATGAGTGTGAAGGGAATAAAATGTCATGATGACAACACATTAAGTATTGTATGCATTTTTAGAGGACTTTCCCGGAATTGAAAACGGTGATTGAACAAGGCTTCTTTTCTAATTGAGGTGTGCTTTTCCTTGCATCTGATACTAAAATTGTCCTTTACCTCAACCCGCGGTTATATTTAAGTGGCTTATGATTACAATATTCATTAATTTAGGATATCAATCACCTTCTCATGGGAGGTTTTAATCAGCTAAACGTAATTTCGACAACATTTACACACTGCTGTTAAAATAAGTAATTTTCACATTTGAAGTAGAGCATACAAAGGAAAATTAACATTTATATGGTTTTTGATGCTCGTGTATATTTTTACGTTAGTAAAAAAAATTTTTATCAAGTGTGGACTATGCGGTGGAGTATCCCCACCTCAGAATCCTCAAGACAGAAGACAAAATTGTTATGGTTTATATTTTTATAGAATTAAGATATATATAAGTTAAAAAATTACGATAGGTGTTTGTAAAAACATATATATATAATATATATCACAGAATAACAAAACCTTATCGATGTCTACATTTATCCTATTACGATATTCAAACTCTAGAAAACTTTCGGGTCGAGGTTATCACTAAAACTAATTTAAAGACGGCGATTATATCAGAATATTGATATTTTGTCCTAACCTACGAAAAAAAACGTTAAAAATATTTAATCTAATATCCATATCAAATTTCGAATTATTTTACTTTCTGTAATCTATAGAATTAATACTAGGGATTGTGACTTACATATACATAACCAAATATGAAATTTTCCAAGGTGTAATAATAGGAATATGAAACTGACATGGAAGAGACCTTCCGTTGGAAAGAATACCATATTCCATTCTAATCGAAGGTGTTAAAATGTTCGAAAAATATATGCAGTTATCAGTAATAAAGCAAGCCTTGATTCTTAACAGGCTGGTTCTACAAAACTTACTTTATTTTTTCTACGTGGCAATAAACTATTTCAAAATGAGACAATGTTTCTGCAAATAGCATGGAAGATAAGTTCTGATTCTAAAACGGGGCTTATAATATTTCTAAAGCAATAAAGATCACAAAAAAATTACTTAAGTGTGACTGTTTACAGGAAGATTTTAAAATAATTAAATACTATGATGAAGATAATTAGATAAGACACGTTTATTGGTTCTAAATAAATGTTTATTATGCTCTGACACATTCAGTTTAATTTTGAAGCTTTGAAATTAAAACATTTCCAAATGTGATAATATTTATACTTTTTCAAACTTCTACGTACACAATATATAATTTGCTATCATGGCTGAGCATAACTTAAAATGGAATAGTTCTCAATTTGAAATTTGTTGTCTCCGTTCTTTCCCCTCACAAAAAACACCTAAACAAACGAGCAGCGTTGACATAATTTTCAAGACTAAGTTATTATTTTAAAAGTTTGTCAAGCTATGTCTTTTTCATTTTCAGATATTATTGTGAAAATAGTTTGTAATGTATGCTTAAATATATACATTTGAGACATATTTTCCAGCCTGATCGGGGAAAAAACATGTAAACAGATAATACTGAAAAAAAACTCTACCCTAGCGGAATATCAACTGAGCGCTTATGTTGAGATCAAGGTTTAGTAAAATGATTATGATTGTATTACAGTAAGAGTCGTGTGACATATTCTGTGAAGTTTAAATATTTATGAGTTTGTAAGTGATGAGAACTTTCACTTAAAGAGATTAAAGTTTTCCCTTCCTCTTGGAATAACTCATAAAATATATGTTTTATACATACGAGATTTTCTTATTATTGTATACATGGTAAAATAAATATCTGCGACAGCTAAAAAATCTGTGTATTTCATCTGCTTCTATTTTCATAGTTTCAGACGCATTATAACTGTTAAATACTTTTAATAAATTTTCATAAGCTGTCCATGTATTTCTAATTTTGTTTAAGCAATATCACAAATAAACTGTAACTGGTATTTGGGCATAAGAGTACCATCATTGATGTTCTAGCAATCTTTGAGTTAAGTGAGCAGTTTAAAAAATTAGTATTAGTATTAATGCAGTTTAACAATAAAAAAACATGTTAACACTTTTATATCTATGTGCATTCCTGTTCCAGAAATTCACATCTATGTAGTTCTATCACTATAACTAGTTAAGCTAAATTTTAATAAGTATCGATACTTACAAAATCTTGGCTTCGCAACCACTGATTTTGATACATCACTTGGTTCACCTGGACCAGCTTTGTTTACAGCCACCACTCGGAATTCATATTCGTGACCCTCTTCGACATCCGTAACTTTGCCTGCAGTTCTAGAAAAAAAGAGCGTTCTTTGTTTTGTTCTATATAACATTTACATACATAATTTAGGATATCTAAGCTGTGTTCACATTTTACACAATATTAATAATATGGATGTATGTTCTACATATCTATCGTAACTTACAAACTATTATAGCAAGTTCTTTCATAGATGTAACAATGATGTACTGAAGTAGAGTTGATCCTGCTTTAAGATCGGGCTATGTTCCTTGAACATCAACGCAATACAAAACGAATATGTGTAGGTTATACTTTCACAGAGGAAAAACGATAAATATAATGGTTATTTTCCCAGTCATCTATAGTACCGAAATCTAACATATATATCAAAAACTGTATAGTGTATCGAATATATATGTCGATTGAAATTTTTGCAAAGTAAGCTGTAACTAGGAATTCTACAGCTTAGATGTATTGCCACAGTTATCAATCGATCAGCTTAAGTTGGCACAGATGATCACGCAACAATCATTCAACTCGCAAAAATTGTTATCAGCACTGTTCGCATGATGTACAGTGAAGAAGTAAGCTACGTGCAATGTTTCATGTGCGGACACTTGCTCTAATTGGCAATCATATGGTCTGTACAATGGGAACGTGTGCTTTCCTATACTTACTAACAGTACTGGCTACATCAACTTTTTTTTTAGCATTCAGTGATTATGGCATGGATGTATGAGTGAAGATTTTTAATTGGTACCAACAAAGCTGCAACAGGTACAATGAAATCATAGGACCAATGGCCCTCATTGCTGTACTACGGCGATGATACCCAGCAATCATACAAATCAACCATAAGAGCCAACCATACCAACCAACTATACCAGCCGACCTTACGGATCAGCGATGACAGCTAGCCGTACTACCGGCCATACAAACCTACCATACCAGTGAACCATACAAACCAACAATACCAGCTGGCAATACGAACCACTGATAATAGCCGACCATATGAACCAGTCATACTAACTGAACATACGAATCAACAATTCGAGGAAACAATACTAGCCGACCATACGAACCAACTATACCAGACGACCTTTCAAACAAACCATACAACCTGCCCTTCTGAGCCTTTCATACCAGCTGACCATACAAACAAGCATACTAGCCGACCATATGAAAAAACTGTACCAGTCGATAACATGAACCAACTATACAAGTCGACCACTTGAACCAACAATACCAGCCGAAAATATGAATCAACAATACAAGCCGACCATACGAACCATCCATACAAGGAAACTATACGAGCCAACTATAGCAGCTAACCACAGAAACAAACAATAGTATCCTAATTTTGAACCGATCATGATAGCAAACTATACAAGCAAACCATACAATCAAACGACCATACCTGCCGACTAGTCCAACACCCATAAAGATCACCCAACCATATCAACCGATAATGCCTACAATACCATACAAGCATTTTTACAGAATGGCCATTACTAGCTGATCGACATACCAGGCCGACCAGTCATACAGATAGACCATTAACAGCTGACCATACTTAGCCACTGTACCAATCATCCATTACCAACAGATAATGACGATCAATCTACCACGATCATGCAGCGAATTGGAGTGGTGATTATCGGAATATGATGCGAAGCATGCCATGTCGCAAACCAATATGCGAGCTACGAAACATTCATCAAAATATGCTGTGAATGATGCAGAAAACCATGATGGGAGTTACGAAACATTCTTCAAAGTTTGTCATGGATCATGCTATGAATCAATACATGAGCTACGAAAATTGCCACAAAGCATGTCGCAAGCTGCCATGAAGCAATGTACGAACTAACTGTGACGAGGGTCGGTTGGGTGTTGGGTGAATATCATATCCACCACAAAAAATGGGACAGCATGTGTGAAGATGGAGGCATTACCTCCATATTAAGCATCATCTTCGAAGGAGCAGAGGTTTTGTGGTTTTGGTTGAATTGGTCGATTGGTATGGATATTCGATATGGTTGATTAGTTTTGTTACTACGCCAGATCGCTTATGATTTCAAATAATGGCCAACATGACTTATACAGGGCCTATATATTAATCAGGTATATCAGGCAGATTCAGCTTATTCTGGCTTTTTATTTCCCGAATTTCAAGGGCCTAACTCTAATGGTTTGCAAATGGTATTGCCAACAATGCTTGAAGTCCAACTGGAGTCAGCGATAGTACCACCATTGACGAAGTCTGGAAGTGTGCTTGTCGCAGGCACACAATTACACGAACGCTTTATATTAATATATATATGCACAGTCCAAAAGCTCCCTGGCTAGCAGGTTATTTAAATTTTAACACATTTTTACTTTGGCGCAAAAATGTATATGCAATAACGAGCAAGATCGATAATAACATGATACCGTGTTTGATGAGTCGGACAAAACCTTTCCAAAATGATAGCTATGAGGTTCAGCACGGAGCAGAAGCTCTATCGCATATTGCATCACACGAAAAACTGTAATGTGATATGAAGTTGACCCATTATATGCAGCCGTCGTGATGTTGTGTGACCAACAGCCAATCATGGGTGATGCATCAAATCACGAGCAGTGGTAAAGGGTGAGGTGCTGAAGAGACTAGTGTTCGATTATGGTGATGGTTTGTGAGGGGTCAAGCTATGGAGAGTAAATGGTGAGGGGTTGGAGTACCAGGAGGTTGGTTGGTGGTTTGCACGGATGGTGAGAGTGGTGGGGTTTTGTGAGTAAATATTGATGGGTGAAGGGTCGAGTAGTATGACGGTGGTGGATAAGGAGTGGGACATGTGTTATATAAACCCAATAATTCGCTTTTGGGAAGTCTGGTAGATTGATCGACTAAATTGACATGGGGATCATGGGGAACTGACTAATCAGCTGTCTGCTGATTATCGTACCAGGAAGTGGCTGTGCACTGTCATTTTTACGAGAATAGAACCATCTATGTCGCCCACTTCCTATATGATGTTTGGAGCGAGTTATGTAAATTTCCTTTATTCTTATGAGTTTTTCAAATTCTAAATTTTTCTCGAATTTTTAAGTTTTCAGGTTACCAGAGTCAAGACCAACCATATCCAAAAAGCAGATTGGGTCAGTTTTCCTAGATTTTTTAGGCTTTCAAATTTTTTTCATCATTTTAGATTTTTCTAGTTTATGTTCACTAGTGTTAAGGTCAATGTCGCCCACATACAACATGGTGTTTGAGAGCAGTAATGTAATATTTTCTTCTATTTTTACTTGTATTATTAAACTTTTTTTCCATGTTTCAGATGTTTCAAATTTAATTTTTGTGGGGTTAAGGTCAAGGTCACGCACATCCAACTTGTTAGTCTTAGTAACTAATGTAATTTTTCCTTTTTTTCTATAAATTTAATCGATAAGTTTGCATTTTTCTAGATTTTTCAGTTTAAGGTCATTGGAGTCAAAGTAATGGATCACCTATATCAAACATGGCAGTTGTGATCAGCGATGCAATATTTTCCTTTACTTCAAAGGTTTTTTATTTATAGTTTTTTTTTTCTCTATTTAAGACTTTAAATTTTTGGGACCAATGTCAATGTCACCCACATCTAACATGTTGTTTAGGGTCAGTAATGTAATGTTTCTTCGAATTCTACATGCTTTTTTTTAATTTTGTGGGACTTTTTTATTCAAGGTCACTAGGACAAGGTCACAATCATCCACAGCCAATCTGAAATGTGTGGTAAGTAATGTAAAATTGTCCATGATTGTTAAGGGTATTTTTAAATTTTTTAACATTTATTTGAATTTCTTCGAGATCAGTCTTCTTGGAGTCAATATCAGGGTCACCTACATCCATTATGACGGTCGGGGTCACAAACGCAAATTCCCCTTACATTTTTAATACATTTTTTCTCGGCTTTTGCGATATTCCTTGATTTTCCAAATTCAAGGTTTTTGGGGTCTAGTTCGAGGTCTGCCGCATCTAATATTGAGGTCGGTGCCAGAAATGTTAATTTTCTTCCAATTTCTTTTTACGAAATTTTACGAAGTTTTTGACATTTCTCGATTTTTTTAGATCATGTCAAGTAGCTCAAGGTGACCAATGTTCAAGAACAACTGATAAAACCTATCATACCAAAAGAATATACCGACTGACCAGTCATACCAAACAACTATACACACTGGCCATGCCAGCTGATCATACCAATATGTCACCCAAACCGAACATACTGGTCATTCTGGCAGTGTTAAAACGTCCAACAAGACCAGCAGATCATACGAACCATTACAACCAATAAACAGAAAAGACCGATGGACAATACCGACCAACTGGTTCAACGGACCATACCATACGGATCAAACCGAATGCCAATATCAGCAGACAGTGCTGACAGTCTCGAAACACGCAGCACAATAAGAAATCTCAGTGTGAAACTTTTCACGAAAATCATCGCAAAACATCTAGCCCATCGCGATCATGTAGCGAATCGTGTCACGATTAAGGAAACATGAAACGAGCATGCCAGGAGACACATAGCGAAACAAGTCTCGAACTACGAAAAATTCCTGTAACGTATTTGATCGGGCTCGAACTGATGGCACACTCACCGACATCTTCGAAATCCAGCAGAATGTTTCCATTTGCAAAACACTATGCAGAACTTGTCGCGAATCATCCATTCGTAAGCGAAACATCTCTGGTACTGATTTATTAAGGAGATCAGCTTATGATCACAGAAGACGTTTTCTATTCAACTATGTAAAAATATGGGAACACTCTGAGAAAACCCATATACATACCCATACAAAGATTCTGCATATACGTCCTTAAAGGATAATTGAACTTTTATCGAAATTTTTCTTAATTTTTAAAATGTAAATTTCTTTTATTTTATATTTTCATAGAACTTTTTAAAATTTGTATATTTGTTTCGAAGTTTTACAATTATTAACACTTTTTTTCAATTTTTTTTGCATATTAATTGTTCACAGTCACTTGGGCCAAGGTCACAGAAATCCAGCATGGCCGTTGCGGTTAATAATGTAAAATTTTCCGATTTTTTACTTTTACCATGTTTTTTTTGCAAATCACCCAAGGTCAAGGTCATCATAGATCAAAGTCATAGAATTCCAAGATGGTATTTGGGACCCATAATTGAATCACACATAGAGTTCAGGGTCCGTAATGTAAACAAATATGCTTGTCGGGGTCCACAGTGTAAACAAACGTGGCCGCTGTCCCTATTGGTCCACTGGGCTTAGCTGGGATCCTTGAAACCTCCAGAATGGGGCCTTTTTGGCTCACACATCGAACAGCTTCGAATCTCCTTTGCTGATTTGAGGTCTTGTATAACGAATAAAAATTAAAAGTAATTCGATTTAAAGTTTTTGCCTTTTTCAATAACATCTGTGGGTGAAAAGGCGATTTTTGAGTAAGAAATCATGGATTTCTTTAGTGAGTTTGGAATTTTAACAGAATATTTTGAGTCTACAAAGCTGACGTCTGACCAATCATTGACCCTCCCATTACTCATCAAACCCAGCACTTAGTTTAAGAATAGAATATTTTTCTAGTAATAACTGTACGCAAATCAAACCATCATACCTATTATACAATTTTTGTGAAGATTCTAAAATTAGTTTTCTACCATATCTTACTCCAATTTGACTTCGAAATTCGTGTAAAATGCGATGGATATGTTTTTGCTGAGTTTTGTTTCATAGACTCTTAAGAGCAATTAATACACTTATGAGAATACAATTAAAACTTAGTATTTAATGCTCTTTTGCTAAGAAGTACTGTATTATATAAAAATGGTATACCTGTCGCCCGGAACTGTAGCTGCATTGACCCAGTTGCGACCTTCTTTGTCCCTCATTTGGATAATATACTTCTCAATAGGAGCACCGCCATCTTTCTTTGGTGGTGTCCATTCTAAGTCAACAAAATCTTTGTCCCAGTTTCTCAATTCTGGCCTTCCAGGTTTGTCCGGAGTGTCTGAAATAAATAATACACTTTTACTGCGGAAATATTTGCTTTAAATATATATTCTTGGAACAAAAATACTTGAATTCATATTACAATATTCTTCATAATAACTATCTAATATGCAATCTATGAAAACTCAGGGAATTCAAAAAAGTTGTTTACAATGGAAATATTTAAAAAAATTCTAAGTATGAAAACAGTGAATTAGACTGCATTGAAATAAGTAGAGATAGAAGCAGTTTATTGTGGTAGAGTTTGCACACCAAAACTTAAGGAACAATTTTAAGCTTTTATTATGTTAAGTACAGATTATCATGAGAAATAATTGATAAAAATTGGATTTTTTTTTAACATGGTTCCTTCGTTATAAAAATTGCTGACGCAATGCATTAGGTATTACATTTTATCTTGAACACAATCTCGTACAATAAATTTAGAAGCCAGAAAATAAATTTTTTAATTAATGATTTTCAGTTTATTTAAAAGAATTCACTACTATATTAAAATTAATGAACTTTTTGATTTAACATATCATTACACTGTTTAACCATTATAAATCAATATACGAGTATAATAATATGGAATATATCATACTATAAAATATTATGGCCAATCTTTAAATTTTTCAACAATTACCGTAATAAATATGACATTTCAGAATACATAAATATAACTCAATCAATTTATTTAATTTCATTCAAACTTGTATATCATTGTTACCATAGAGATTATATAATGCATATCCTAAATAGCTTTGCATATAACCTTTGCTCGATGCGACCACCATGAGTGGCAATGCAAGACTTACTCCATCAAAATATGGACTAACGACCTGTATGAAATATCTCAGGCTGATTTCTAACAGCCTTGCAAGTATCATGTAGACGCTGTTTAAATACCGGTATGTCCGGAAATGGCTCAGCATGCACTACATTTTTCACACACCTTGAAAAATTTTCCATTCAACGGCCCAAACAGCAGAGTAAAGGAACACTAAATTGGTACGGTGCATCGTCGCAGTGTCATACTCCAATTGCACTTCCTCAAACAATCATGTGTAGGTTGTTCCAAGAAAGTGCAGATATCGTGCCCCAAGAAGTCCTATTATCATGAAGAACTTAGGAGTCAACAAAGAGAAAAATTCCCCAGAATTCCAGCCCAAAACAATGGTACCAAACCGTTGTTGTTACATAGATTCAATCATGCAATGACCATTCCCCATTCACCCACACATGGTCGTTGTGAATGTTGACGATTCCGGTCCTTCCCCATGAGGTGAATCCACCTGAGAGCAGAAGAGATTATATAAATATGTCACAATTACAGTGGCTTGTAGAATGAACCGGTGGCAAAACTCATCCCTTGGAAGATAAAGAACTGATGATAGTCCTAGTACCATTTAAAATATGTATGGTGCGAATCATTCCCGTGAGAATAGTCCAAGCTGTCACATAGTTTACACGCATCTGACGAGACACCTCTATTGTACTATAGAGCGGAACCTTTCGTTAGGTTCAGTAAGAAATGTTTCTCCATAGTTGGTGTTCGTACAACTTGCGGGCGACCACAGCCGGAATGGGCAGTGTTCCCGTCTCACGGAGGGGACGACAAAGTGTCTCAAACACCTTTTGGCCCAGTCGCGGTCATGTTGCAATTTGCACATGTTACACAACCGCGCGGCTTCGTTTCTATTACCATTAAGTTATATATATATATATATGCAGTAGCCATCCTGCTCCTGCATACATTCGACATCCTAGTTGACTGTCGACCCGTACGGAACATATTCGGCTCGCTACAGGACACTGTTGCTGTGATTGCGCAAAGTGTTTCCATTTGTTGCACAAAATAAGTTTATGCGTACATTTTGTTATAAAGGCCTCTTTCTTTCCTTGTTTAGTTGGCATTCAGCTCCGAAGTTTTCCCCAAATATTCTTAACATACTTAACATAATGAATACTTGAAATAATTCTTTATTAAAATTAGTGTTTAAATTTAGTACAGAGATTTGATGAAGCACTAAAATGCAATTACAGAATTTTTTTTCGATAGTAAAGAAAATATTTAGACAATATTCCCCTAATTCAGCAATACTGCACATAGGCCTACGACAGTCATGGGAATTAACTCCCAGGTTTTTGTTGACACAGTTGCACTACACAAACAAATAAATATCACTGCAAATTTATTACGTTTTGTAAACTTTGCGAATTGTATTTTTAAAAAATTATTATTTTATGTAGAAAAGGTACATGAAAATTGATTACCAGTACGAATAAACTTTTTCAAAATTTTGTTAATCCAAAAAAAGACAGAAATTTACGTGTAATTATTTGCAGGTTTATTAACTTAAGTGGATTTTTAAAACTAATAATATATTAAATTACCGTACAGTTTCTGTGAAATGTATTCAGTATTAAAAACTTAAAATTAATATTTATATTCCTGAACAGAAATATCATAAGGAATTTTTTAAAGTTGAAAATTTTTTTTATTATACAGTATTAGGAATAGCTTTTACTTATTTAATTCAATGCCTATTCAGTTATTGCGTTGTGTCATAAAGTTATGAAGAAAAATATGAGGCATGTCTTAATTTATCGTCCACAGCGAGAAACCCAGAGAAGGAGCAAGTGGCTCAGACAAGCAGAAACGGGGAAGGAATCTACCATCACGTGTTCTGATGCAGCATTTCAGCATTTACTTTAAATGTTTTCGAAAACTTTTCAGATTGCCAGGCCGGAAATCCAACCCCGTGCCTAATGAAAACGATTCCAGTGAGTTATCACTTCGCCATCGTGTTCAATATATCACAAAATATATGTCTGTATATATATTTATAACATATATAATCATAACTGTGTCAATGAGGAATTTGCTTTCCTTTCTTTTTTACAATATTCTGTTTAATACCTTAACGGCCATAACTCTTGCCGCTGGACTCAGTTTTTTCATTTATTCCTATGCCATTAGTAATAATATTTTTCAACTACTCGACGTCGTACAGTTTAAAACTTCAACCTGTTATAAGTAATTGCCTATAATAATTACTACATTTAATACTGTAAGGAGGTTCCTGTTCAGATATGACAGAAAAGTGAAAGAAATGTCAGAACAAAAATTCTGCATATTTGTATACACAGAGTACATGTTACAGATTACGGACTCCTTCACTGCTTCATAGCATATAAATCTACAAATATTGTTTTAAAAACAAACAGAATTGCTTAGTGACTATTTTAAACAGATATATTAAGAAGCCTGTAACTTTACGTGAAATTCACTCTCATTTAATAGAGCTCAATGCATCACAGATTTGAGTATGATGGTTGAAAAAGCTAAAACTTTTTATTTTAAATCCCTAATTACCTCATTGGGGGTTAAAAATATTTTATTTTACTTACCGAAAGGATTCTTTGCTATAATTGGTTTCTCTGTTTCAAGATCCTCTGATTCACCTTCCTTATTGACAGCTTTAACCCTGAATTTATATGGTTTTCCTTCCTGAAGACCTGTTATATTTGCTTCAGGCTCAGTCGATTTTCCGCATGGTATCCACTGTCCAGTCAGAGGATCCAGCTTTTCAATTTCATAATATTCCACAGGAGTACCACCGTCATCTTCTGGCTTCTTCCATTTAAGTTTACAGCCACTTTTAGTAACATCACTCACTTCCAGTGGACCTTTCGGTTTGCTTGGTTTGCCTGAAAATGAATTATGTTTGCAGTTATAATTTGTGTTTTAAGTTATAAATTGTTTTAATGTTGAAAATTATGCTATGACTAAAAACAAAAATAAATTAAAAAATATTTCAGTATTGCTAAGTAAAGATTATCACATTTGCATCAAAACAAGTACATGTGCAGATATACAATATTGTATTAACAATTAACACCGACAAACTCAGGCAAATGAACCCTCATACAAAATAAAGGCAAAACATATATACATGTTAGTAGTATAGAAATGCCGATTTGAGCGTAACCGCAAAAAAAGTGACTCAAAAAGTTGCGTTTGAGCGCAACCACAAAAAAAGTGGCTCAAAAAGTAACGTTTGGGAGCAGTTGCAAAAATACGCGCAAAAAGTTGCGTTTGGGAGCAGATGCAAAACAGGAGATTAAAAAGTTGCGTTTGAGCACAACCGCAAAGAAGGCGACTCAGAAAGTTGCGTTTGGTTAGATCGTAGTCTTTAGAAAAAAAGTTGTGTTAAACTTTGCGTTTGAGTGCATCTGCAAAAATATACGTAAAAAGTTGCGTTTGGGCGCAGTTGCAAAAAAAAAGTGGCTCCAAAATTTTAGTATGTAAAAAATAAAATATTGAATATAATAAATGGACGCAAATAAAAATCAACTGATGTCTAATATGATGACTACCATGGCAATGAAAAAGGCTAACGCAATTGGTAATGTTTGGAAAGAATATATATTTAAGAAAGATATTTTTGCGAAAAGAAATAAGAAGAAATCTCAAGAGAAGTATGTCAAGTGTGGAACTTGTGATCACTTTTACAAACCATCTCTCATAATAAGTCATCTTAAAAGTAGATTGCACGAAGGTCTTGCGCCAATACATAATAAATCACATGAACCAACAAATGCATGGGAGATTTTTAAAATACCACAACATTTAATATCAAAACAGAAGTTCCCAAAAGAGAAACAAGTGAAATGTGAAACGTGTAGTCACTATTACCAACCGTCTCTCATACGAAGCTACTTGAGAAGTAATATTTATAAGTACACACTCAGATTCAGTGTAGAAGAAATCGAAATATAATTTCAAAGTAGGATCAAGACATGCTGTAAAGAATGTGAATGCATACAAAGACCCAAATCATTTCCTAAACGATGTAAAAGAAACTGCCACGAAACTAATTAATAAACATTAAAAATTACTCAAAGGGAAAAACATTTATCACAGTTAACCTATATTTAAACCCTTTGTTAATTCTGCGTATAGATTTTAAAGATGCAGAATTCATCTCAACTAAATCAGCTTGCCAAAGATCATCGATGGCAAAAGATAGAACAGTTCTTCTGTGGAAAGTTTTTTCGCATTGGTTTATGAATTTAATTTACAATATCGTTTTTTATACCCCCACCAGTGAATATCGAGTTATTGGTAACACAACATTTACAAGCACATTTAATTCTTACTTTGTTATTATTTGTAAGTTCATATGAACTTAGTGTATTTTTCATACATTTGTGACAGTATACATTTAAGTTATCATTGTTCATTTCATTGATTTATATAATAAATGAGACAACAAAAAATTGTAAAAAATATACAGAAGAATATAGAGAGAAGACGACAGCTAATTGGAAACTTTAGAACTTTTAGAAAATTTCGCCAAGATGTATATGATAAAAATAAAAAACACGAACAACCATTGATAGATGTAGTAGAAGATTTGGGACAAAAAATTGGACACGTAACAAATGAAAATAAGAACTTAATAAAAGAACTTGTTCCATTTGCTGTTAAGAATTTAGACCACCTACAGACACCAACAGGAACATCTTTTGAAAGAAAACTGTTTGGTAAAACAGGCACCAATGAATGTTATGACGATGGCATTAATCACATTGACGATGATGATGAATGCTATCACGAAGCGTTGGGGCGTTTGAAAACTGATATCTCACAGTTAACTAACTACAAAACAACATTTATTGATAAAAAAGTGGCTGATTTCTTAATTGACTGCAAAGACGATGTTTTTGGACTAAAGGCTGATAAAGGTAGATTGTATATTGGTGATAGCTAAGTAACATTCAACAATGACAAATTTTCTGTAAAAGGCCGAACATACACTGGAACTGATGGTTTGATGAAATTATTAACTAGTAAGAAAGTAACAGAAAGTGACTACACTGCAACCGACTATGAACACTATAGTTGTATCCTAGCAGATACAAATGCAGTTTTCCAAAACAATGATCCATATTTGGGAACACCAAAATTGAGTAAAGGGAATAAATGGAAAATAATTGTTAAATATATTTACCTTTCAATCAAAAAGAAAGGTCCCTCACCTAAAAAAGGGAAAGGTATGAAGAAATATACAGACTATCCCAAAGAATACATATGGATGGATGATGTTAGGATGCTTATTGATCGACTTCTCGTTATTTATGGCGAAGAGAATGCTGGAAATGATAACTATTAAAATGAAAAAGTTGGAATAATAAATATGCTCAGCAGCAAGTTTAGTGACTTTGTTGTGAATAATCCAATCTGATAAGAATGTTAAACACAATACCACATACTTTTTGGGAGTCGGAGCATCATAGAAAAGGGTTACTCAATGATATAATAAATTCACTACCGTTTGAGTTGCATGCACTCGGTTATCAATACTTAGGTCCGGGTACTAGACTAAAAGAGAGAATTGAGCTTGGTAATAAACCCATTAATCCACTAGATGCGGCTGCGATGGAACATGATATAGCTTATCATCATCATAAAACTCTTTAGCTGACAAAGAACTAGAAGGGAAAGCTTTCAAAAGATTGTTAAGTTCAGATGCTGATCTCAATGAGAGATTGTGGGCTGGTGTTGCTGGATCTGCGATGCATATTAAACGTAAGCTTGGCTGGGGAATTAAAATAAAATGAAAAAAAAATTGTTATAATAATTTAAAATAGTAAACATTGTTCCTAGCAAGGAGTTGAAGGGATTGAATATTGATTCTTTCCTAATGAAAGACCAACTGGAACATAAAAACAAGAAATTAAAGGAGGACAAAGGGATGACTGTCACAATTTTAGTTCCACAACTTAAGAAAATGTCCAAAGAAATGAAAACTGGAAATGGTCTGACAGTTCGCAAGGGTGGATTTTTACTCTTAATTTTCGCAGCATTGGGAGCTCTAGGAGTGTTAGCTGGTGGTGCATCATCTATAGCTACATCAGTAATTAATGCTAAGAAGAAAAACCAAGAATTGAAAGAACAATGCAGACATAATTTAGCTATGGAGGAATACGGCAAGGGATTGGAGAATGTTAGTTGGGGTAAGAATGTTTAAAAAAAAGTAACTCCACTCAGTAACTTTGATATTGATGAAATGGTTAAAAAATTAAACATTAAAAATTTTCGAGGTGTATTTATGATCGATGAGCTACTTAACACTCCACTCGATAATAAATGTTGGGATTGTTAATCTAGATGTTTCGACAAACTCTGGTACACACTGGGTATGCTATGGAAAAAAGCAAACAACATATATTATTTTGATTCATTTGGTGGAAATCCACCCCGACAATTAATAGCATATCTCAGATGTGATATTTTTTGTAACGATGATAGAATTCAAAATTTCAATCAAGTAACTTGTGGTCATTGTGTGTAATTGTGCTAAATCACTTTTCACATAATTTTAAATTTCCAAAGATTATTTCACTATTAATAAACAATGGATATACGTGGAAATGCATTAATGAGCTCTTGCATTGAAGATCAAATTAAAGAACACATGAACAATGATACAACTACTGAGAAGATCAATCCTAATGATTTAGTTTCCTACACACAGTTCAACGACTTTATAGTCACACTGACAAGAAATAAGAGATTGTTGGATAAACTCTAACTTACATACTTGGAAGTAGTTAATAATATAGATTTTGTACAAAAAAGACTAATATGTGTGGGAGATCCCATTACATCGATGGATGCAATCAGTTTAGAGTACTATCAGAAAAACAGAATTAACATTATCTGTTGGAAAATACAGTTCAAAAGAAAAAGTATTTCACTTTCATAATCGAATGGAATATTTTTTTATGAGAGATGGAACTATATTTGAAATAATAATAATAATAAAACCAGAAAAATATAAAAGTTTTATCAACTTATACCATCGACGGAAAAAAATTGACATGAAAGTCCTTTTGAAGTATACCCTGATGATATGATTAAATTAAAATACCAAAAGCCTACAATGTACCTGAAGGTACAATCGTGTTTATTGAAATAGTTATGATATTTGAACACATTTAAAAAGATCAGATTATGTTAGTTTTTAATGGAAACACTTCCATTAAAAACAAAACTTACTTATAATCTAAGAATTAAAAAAGTCTTTAATATACACTGTAATATAGTAAATGGTATGATATTAAAACATGATCAATATAATCATAGAGAAACTAATATAATTACCACTTTTAAACCAAGAACAACATTTTGATTTGGCGACACGATCTATTACGAACCAGCTTATCTATTATTTTTTCCAGTGCAAACAAATCAAGTTAATGGAATAATAGTTGAAATTAAGGATAAAAAGGTAAGTTAATTAACTTTGATTTGTCCGAAAGAACAGTGGTATTAGAGATGAGAACATAGATATTTTTTTGGGTTGGAAGTAGTCATATTCTATATATAACTTTAATGTTTAAAAACTATTAAAGTTTCATGTGATAAAGATGAATAATATGTTTATACAAAGTGCAATGAAAGATTTAGAAAAATAATTCAATGTTTCGGCAACTTTAATATGTCGAGTTTGGAGATGTGTATCTAAATTTTTAGTTAGACTATGTTGTAGCACATTGCCGAAGTCAGCGCGATAATTGTGTTTTAATGGTTGGATAACCATTAAAATGTTATATAGATAAGGATGCAAATAAAAATCAACTGATGTCTAATTATATGACGACGAGCATTTACTCTTTAAAAAACCGAATAGAATGCATTTGTTTAACACCTCAATCCACCATTCCATCATATGCAAAATTTGTCTGGTAAGGTTACTTTAAGATTTCCAGAAGTAATTACCACTTTGTATTCATACCATGTATAATTTATTTCAACATGGTTTATGGGATAGGACTGTCCAACTGTAAAATCGGAAAGTTTCTTAAGTTGTTTGGTCCCATTTAATACATTTAGCAACTGATCCATCTTTATTATATTCAATATTTTATTTTTTATGTACTCAAATTTTTTGAGCGACTTTTTTGAAACTGCTCCCAAACGCAACTTTTTAATCCACTTTTTTGCAGTTGCTCTCAAATTGGCATTTCTATACTACTCATGTTATATATATCCTAAAGATGGCACAAGCCTTTAAAAGTGGAGATAATGGGATGGTTTACTGTGAATAACGTGGGAAATAATTTATTTGGAACTCTTGAGTGTATACAGGCTATTCGGATAAAAGTGTGCCATACTGTGGGAAGTGGCAGTACAAGTCAAAACAAGTAACAAATGTATTATAAACATGGGCCCTAAAATGCACCCCGTAGGAAATAGGTAGAAATTTTCAATATTAGTATAGGAGGGCGAAATTAAATTTCCTCGTAATTAAAACCATAACATCGTACATTCCGTTGACATGTATAACCATAATAAACCTCTCCATAGTAACATAGTGACATATGCACTGCAATGCGAGTAAGCATGTATACCAACACGTCGGTCCGGAACATACTATGGAGTGTTACAGTGATAATGTGTGTAACAGATAACAGGGTTGATGTAAGTGACAAAAATATTTCGTGTGAAGCACAAACCTTAACTGTACATTTGCCAGTATTTACTAAGTACAATTCCTTAATCATGTCATACCGTGCGTGGCTGTCTTCCTTGCAGTAACACTGTGTGCCAACAGGTATGCCGTAAGCTGCATTTGCAGTTGAATGCGGTCTGCATCTTGCGTAGCTTGTCGGTATAGGCTGTTCACGGTAAAATTAGCACTTTTGAAAGTCCTGCTTAAGATATATTTGTATGTACGTTGTGTCTTCTTTCGCCTTGTGTAAAATTTACATTGTCATGGGCCTTAGCACTTTATTCATGCACCGGTCAAGTGAAACTGTAAAATTATTTGTAAAGTAAACGTTTTAAAAATTGCTAATTTTAACACTTCTATGCATTGAAAAATCAGAAAGGGAAAGAAATAATTTAAGATATCGCAAATGGTTACCTAGCACTTTTTATTCGGCGTTAACATGTGGAACTACTTTCCATCCTGCGTTACCAACTCTACTGGGCGCATGTAACTCAAAGCGCCCGTTAATGTATATGCAGGCAGGGCCAGTGACTTTTTATTAAGATTAATTTCTAAATTACTCACTTTATCACGAACAGTTCTTTAAAAAGCGTATTGATTAGCAGGCAGCATCGTCTGTGTGAGTGTGTGTACAACATTTACAACATTGCAGTATTCGCAGGTATGGTTAAATGCTGTGATGGTAGTTTAGTTGTGTTTTACTTCAATCTCGTAATGAATACTGTGATGAGTTGAGATATTTAGGAGGCTCTTAACAACTAGGTCTTGAGAGCCTATGAGGGTGAAATTGTGGTGAGAATGGAGAAGCGCCAAAATGCAAGGGAAGGGGAAAAGGAAGATCTCCGAGAATACTCGCCGACCAGCTGCATCGTCCGGCACGATCCCCACTTGCGAAAATCCGGGGTGACACAGCTGGTGATTGAACACGATTCGCCTTCGTGGGAGGCTAGCAGTCTAACCGCTCATCCAATGCGGCCTCATGAATACTGTGAATTCGTTTTGTGTCCTCTCTTCACCCACTGTGTGTAACGATGGAAGCATATTATTCAAAGCCGGAAATGGCGGCCATGACCTTCTGCTATGGTGAAGCGCATTGCAGTAACCGTCGAGTACGTGCCTTTATGCTGAACGATATTCAGTCCGCAGTGTACCATCGATAAACCTTTTCAGCTTACTATTCCATTATCTTGCGGAAACCGGACATCTAGTATCACGGACAGCTGATCGTGGCAAACTGCGCACGATTTGTACGCCTGAACTGGAGGAGCGGATATTGCTACGGGTGTCCGAGAATCCTGGAACGAGTGTCCGACGAAAAGCAGCGGCAAATGACATGCCGTTCTTTCTTCTGGTTGGTCATACATAAACAGTTGCTTTATCCTTATCATGAAAGTGTCCAAGGCCTTTGGCCAAGTGAACATCCTGCTTGAGTGTGGTACAGACAATGTCTGTTAGAAAGGTGTGGTGAAAACTCACTCTTCATCTCAAAAATATTGTTTACCAATGAGGCTGGCTTTACGAAAGATGGAGTTTTGAACTTCCAGAACACACTTATTTGGGCCGATCACAATCCTCATGGAACTGTCGGAGCAAAGGTATCAGCACTGATTCGCAGTTAACGAATGGGTTGGTGTCTTCGGCAACAGATTAATTGGGCCACATTTTCTACTAAACTGATAGACTGGGACCAGTTACCAGACATTTTGTGGCCAACATAGAGTATTACCTTTTTGCTGGAAAACGTGCCATCACAGGTGAGAATACATATGTGGTTTATACATGATAAGGTACCAGCACACTTTCTGCGCATAATCTGACAACACGTAACACAGAGGGTGATGGATTGAACGGGGCGGTCCAGTACCAGGGCCTTCTCATTCCCCTGACCTCAAATACTTAGATTTTTAGCTATGGGAGCCCCTTGAATTCCTTGTCGTATGCCACTTCCATCAATTATTTCGCGACCCTAGGAGCGCATCTTCATTGCTTGTCAGCGCATACACAACATACCACATGGGTTTCAAAGAGTGCAAGATTTATCATACGCAGAGCAGGAAGATGCATTACAGCGAAAGGTTATCACATTGAGCACCTGCTGTAATACTTTTGAAACAGTGCACTTATCTCCTACATGGTGCATTTTAGGGCCCATGTATTTTAGGACCCGTGTTCATTAGAAATTAGATTCCGTTTTTGACGTGTATCAATGGCCTTAAAGGATGTTTTATTTGTTTATTACGGTGGACTGCACAAGTTTAGAGATGGAGATAAATATTATAAATTACTTTCTCTAAAACGGTGCAGTCAGACATAATAAAAAATTCCACCAAAACTTTGTTTTAAACAATGGAACTAACACATAAGTGAAGCCGTATTCAGTAGATACGCCAGTCATTAAATTGTAGTGGTTTTCTAAACCTAGGTTTTTTTTCGGCTAATATTTGAAAAGTAGGACAGAAGACTGTGTGTGGTCTTTGAAGTCGTGTGGCTAGCCTGACGAGCCCACTGCTGCTACTCGGGTTCGGTTCTAGGCAGAAAGAAGCTCAATTTTTTACACATGGGAACTTATTGAACGTTAAGTTGCTAAAGCTGTTAATCCTCATCATAAAACGTGAACTAATTCGGCCAATCAGTATAACTTAGCCCATAGACCCTATATTGAAAAAAGGAGGGGGGGGGGGGGTTATTATCGACAGCAATGTTTTGTCTGGTTCACATGTACGCCAATCATGCAGAACAGACAGAGCGTAAAACTATATTTGAGAAAACTATATTTGAAAACGGTTAGTAATTTTCTTCAAAATTAAAAATAACGATCCCTACTCTCATGACTTGACAACATTTTCAAGAAAATTAATGAAACTACACCAGTAGTGTACATATGTTCCTTTCGACACAGGTGTTAAGGCGAAGGATTCAGAATTCGTCCGCCATATTGGATGATGTCACCTCCTTCTCTTTCATTCTAGTCAGCCGGCAGCTATCTTTTCCCCCATTTTATCGCTAGAATTGCTTATTATACCCAAAAAAATCACTTCCGAAATTAATTATTTTACCAAAAAAATCACCTTCCCCCCCCCCCCCCCCCCCAAAATCCAAAAATAAATAAAAAATTAGGAAAAATGAGGAAGGCGGATTCGAAGCTCCTCGAAGCGAGAGCCGAAAAATGCTCAGTTGAGCGAGAGGATTCGAGACTTTTAGCAGAATGCGCCACATAATTCTCAGATCAGTAAAAAAGGATTCATAGCAACATATACGTCCCCTAAAAATTTCACATCACATGACTGACAAAAATTTACATAAGAACGATTATTTGATTAATTTCCTTCTATTCTTCTCGGTACTATGTTTATATTGTCATTGTCAAACACGGTTTCAGGTAAAAATAAACAATAATTTATATGGTGAATAAAACGTTAGAAAATATTTTGAGTGAATTTGTACTCTATTTAATATTTTTTTGGTATTTCGACGTAGATTCTGGTCTTTGGATAGCTAATATTCGACAAAAATATACCAACCTCACAAGTGTAACTTCATGCTGTTGAAAATTCTATTGAAAATATTTTTGATATTTAAAATTAATGCAGAATAATTTTTAGTGCCAAAAAATGTAGTTGCAGAAAATAAATATTTGACAAAGTAAGGATATGTTTATGAATGTTTGCTGATCTTAAGATTAAATTACAAAATTATATTTTTGGCCTAGAATTCTCATTCTATTAATACCCCTACACAAAGAAATTCCCGTGAAAATGGAACAGAATGTTAAATGTATAGTTGTCCACAGATACTGAGTGAGAAATGGTTTCTACTACAGTTACTAAATCACGAAATGATAATTTATTGAAACTTATTACATCACATCAACTATGACGAGATCCCTATTCCTTTGTCACGTTCTCTCCCTTGTACTCGTTAGCACATGTGAAATTCGTGTATTGACAACTGAATACACAAACTTGAAAATATATTTTAAGCACATAATTCGTGGTATAAATAAAATTATTAAGGTGTAAAAATTGTCCAGAATTGATAAATGTAGACATAATTTATTTAAAAAATCCTGAGAATAAAACTGGTATATTCTTTTATACCACAAAAAAAGCCCAGACTGGCGTCATCTGTGTGTTGATAAACTTGCCCTTTTTACAGACATACAGTCATCTGTAGGTTTATTCGGAAACTGCAGCGTGCCACAACAAGACAATTCTATTCCTAAGTGATCTTATGTACAGAAGCAAAGCGGTACACTCTTGAAAGAGTAAAACAATTTTAATGTGGACTTGAAGTGTAAGAACTTAAACACTTATATCAGTGTATGATATAAAATATAACATACTAATAAAAATGAATTTTTGGTGGCAATATTTACTGGCAAAGCCATAGATCTGAATAACGACAGAGTATCAATGTTCTTTGAAATTATTTTCGTATCAATTTCTTTTGTTTCATTCTGTCTATAAGTTGGATTTCTTCTGGTACAGTACGAAAACATATCCCCGATTTATTACATTTAGAGAAGCGGTTTTTCAGCGAAACCTGGGTAACAATATAACACAATTTATACACAGTTATTTAATGGTGATTTCAACCTTTGTAAATAACTAGACATTGGTTGTAACCGTTGTTATATTTACTACATTAACACTACTTCAAAGTTTCATTTTAATTATACTTGTGTTCGAGAACGGTTTCAGGATGGGATGCATCAATCCTCCATTAGGTGTTTAATGAAAACATTTGCCTTCCTAAATAATTTCATAATTTTGAGCACTTACGACATTTAGGATTAGCCACTAATATATATATATGGCATAGCAAATATACGTTTGTATATAAAAAATAGATAGTATGACATCAGAATCATTTTCATGAAACACTTTTATTTAATATACTTGACAATATTTGATATCTAATTTTAGGTACTTACCAAGAACTGAAATCTCTACTTCAGCTTTATCTTCTCCAACGGAATTCTTGGCAGTAATTATATATTTTCCGCTGTGACTTCTTTTTGCTCTCATTATAAAAAATTTTGTGTTATAATCAATGTTATCTATGCGAATAAGGTCATCAGTTTTTAGCTCCTGAAACAGAAATAGATTTCACATCAGTGGAGTACACAGGTTATTTATATGATTAATTAGTTTTCTATGCTGCCCACTTATATGCTTGTGTTATTTAGATGAGGCTATCGGAGGCTTACATTGTACAATCTTGCGTTTTAAAATTTCCTCTTATCATA
Source organism: Dryococelus australis (assembly GCA_029891345.1). Lineage (NCBI taxonomy): Eukaryota > Metazoa > Arthropoda > Insecta > Phasmatodea > Phasmatidae > Dryococelus > Dryococelus australis. Next base: position 211,799,505 of record CM057009.1, on the reverse strand, counting down.
TATAAATTATCATCACATTTGGCGGGTTTTCGTACAATAATTTCTGAGCTATGACATCTGACCTAATTTATGTGAGGTGCAAACCATTAGAAATTTGGATTAATAACACTGTAATTTAGTTAGTGCAATGTTTACAGTAGGTTTAACAACACTCCAGTTTATAAGATGTTAATTGGTTCCATAGATTCGTTATACAACAATAGAATAATGAGAAATAAGTTAAGTTGAGTTTAGAGATTTGGGTGGCTCTTAACAAAGAGGTCTTGAGAGCCGATGAGAGTGAAATGAGGTCACAGGAATGCAAAGGTTGGGGAAACAGGAGATCCCCGAGAAAACACGCCGACCAGTAGCATCGTCTGGAACGATTCCAACTTACGAGAATCCGGGAGTGGCCTAGTCGGGATTGAACCCGTCTGGCCTTTGTGGAAAGCTAGCTGTCTAATAGCCCAATAACCGCAGCCCCTTGAAAATAAGTAATATTCTTAAAATATTATTTTATTTTGCCATTGGGAGTAGCGTTATATGTCACGTATGGATGAACTCTGTTAATAAAAACTTATATATGTTACTATATCTTAGTTCTTCAGTTAGTAAGTCTTACAAAAATTACTTGGACGGCTATTAATGAATGCATTTGGTGCACACTGTAAATACTACAAGCAAAATAATTTGAGATCACATCGATTAAAAAAATTAATATATACTAATTAACACAAAACTCATGAGACAGATATTCTGAAAATATATAATTTATTGACTTCAATTTATTTTGAGCTAATGAGGAACGCTTTAGTACTATTTGCACGCCAAAACATATACGATAGCTTTGGGTTTGAACAAAAACTTATTTTGTTATTTGTACTTTCTGTCTGCACTAAATAGCTTACTTAATAGCTTCCCGAGTAATTTTTGTAAGACACCCTTAACTGAATAATTATATTTCGTCATTCACTTTGTATTTCCTGAGCAATGTTTCAACACTATCGTGTAAAATAGTTACCTGTTTTCAAGAATTTCATGAACTCAGAAGTGAATTTTCGATACTCTCTCATAAAATACATACAGTATTTACAGTCTTGAAAGAGATTTATGCTAACCAATACAACAACCTCATTTTACTGAAATTAAGTTACCACGTAATACATATATTGGAAAATTAATTTTTTCCTGTGCCACGCATTGTTAGTTTTCCTGATAATTTTCACAACGCCATGTCCTAAGTAGTCAGCTGCAAATCTTGTTAACGTCAATGTTCTTTATCTAATTATGAATGATAAAAATATCAGAAATAATTGAGAACTGGAATATGTTTACTTTATATTCGGTATGTTTTGAATATGTAAATTTACGAGCCATGTAGACATACGGCGTGGTGAATATATGTTCATTAGTGGCCGATAGATAGTCAGTGTAGTATATGAATGTTCGGTATGGGTTGTGTATTTGCAGTTATCTTAATAGCAACCATAACGCGTGTGAATTTCGTACCCTGTCTAGTTCTTAATTAACGAAGACGAAATGCCTCAGGGGCAGAGCTCATGCATCGCAATTATTCGCTAGTGTTAGGGCTGTTTGTAGTAATTTTTATCGTCTGGTGTTAATATGCTAGTTAATATATTTTTAATGCAATGTTTATTCAAGTTTTAAATATGCTAGTTCCAATATATGTAATTTAATTTTTTTTAGACTCTGAAATACATGTTTTGTGATGGCAGTGAGCATTTTAATACAAAAAAAATTATTATAGGTTTTACTTTCATATATTTTTTTTATTCGAAGCTACATATTCATTGGGGTATAAAAATATTTACTTTTGCGTTTTTCATTATCTGGAGGTTTTTTTTTAACAAAATTTATCAAATTTATTTATGTTGTGTACGTAATTAATTAAAGTTATTGCACTCATTCATTTTGGATAAATAATCGTTAATTATTGAAAATACTAACATAAGAAAAAACCCATATTTTGAATTTTGTGTACCTGGATTCTGTAATAAGACGAATCTGTAAAATCAAGGTTTTTCAGTTATAACTCCCAAGCTGGGTGACGCATATTTAAATGCACGATAAATCATGATGCATTTACCTACGCCAATAACAAATGACGTCGTAGCTAGAGAGATGTTGAGTGAAACAAGTAACTAGAAAGTTTTAGGAGAGGGTGGATGTCAGCGGAGCAGTTTTTGTGTGGAACAGGTAATTGGCCAGTTGCCTATTTGACTATGATTGCGACAATGGTGGGTTTTTTCGGTTAGGGGTGTGTGTTTGTCGTGAGTTAAACATTGCACGTCCAAGTTGTCTTTAAAAAATATATTATATATTATTATTTAAATTAATTTTGAATTCATTGTTATTACAAAATAATATTTATTTGAACAAATTTATGAATTGGACATGAATAATGCACGAATTTTAGTATTGTAAGGTAAACTATTAGGAGCATTGGATAAAATTATTTTAGTTCTTGAAATTTTTGAGTAACTATGTTTCCTTATTCTATCTAAAAATATTTTATAAGTGTCAGTGAGTTCAAGGATCAGGACACAACAGATCAAGATTATCACCCAAGGTCAACATACTATTCAAAGACTCTCAGTTCAAGGGTAAATGTGGACAAAGCACATGCAAGCAGATCCTTCGCAACATCTGCCCTTTTTCTACTTTTTTCATGGCAGCAAACTTCAGTACGCAATGTAGAGTGTATCTTCACTGTTAGCGAAGCAATGCACGACTTAAACAATTGCGAATTAATAAAAAGGAATTTAAAAAAATTATAACTTGAATACATTCGTGTAAATTAAATTATCTCGAATTTCCCATTCATACTTTATAATTACTTAATAATTGTAAATCTTACCTGGTCCTTAAAAGTCCACGTGACATCTGGCGGTGGTTCACCAATGATGTTCACATCCAAAGATAATGTAAGACCAACCTTGATTATTATATTCTGAAGGTTAGTACGATCAATTCGTGGCTTCACTGTAAAATAGAATAAAACATGAAAAAATAACTTCCATCAGCTTAAAAATAAAATCCTTAAATTGTGATATCAAGAGGCAGTTTGTCCTTTTCGTTAATGGCATATTGAAAAATCATTACAATAAAATAAATATTCCAATAAATAAATATGTATATATAATTATTTTTTATCTGTTTTTCCTTTGTTTAAAGGTTACAAGTCAGTTGTGTGAGTGCAATAAGTAAGCTAGTTTGTTGCTATGTGATCTAACTATCTTTAAGTGCGAATGTGTTAGTGTCCGCGTTTCATTTATGGATTTATTTATATAATTTAACATTCTAAGACACTAATAACATTTTTTTTGGGAGATACCCATATTTTTGGAAAAAAAAAAATATAACTTCAAAGAATATATATATATATACATATATAGGAACAATCCCTAATTGTTTCTCTACATTTAACTTACGATTTGCAGAAAGAAATTTTTCCACTATTTTGTAATGACTAACCATATAGCTGATTTAGGTAAAACGTTCGTTCATCAAGATCTCTTTGAATATTTTAATAAACATAGTTATTAGAATTAAAAGAATATTCCAGAGTTTTGATACATTTTCAAAACAAAGACATATCTTGGTTACTTTCTGCTGACAATCACGAATACTGCAGATTATAATCAAGTGAATTAACAGCGTTTTTTTAAATTCCAAAAATACCTGTGTGCTAATTTTTTTTCCTTGCATCATAATGTTTCTTAAATTATTTATGACTTGCATACTTCATCTGATTTTGAAATTACTTATTTCTCCTTGCTTTAAACAAGTTTACATTCAAGTATTTTAAGACACATAGGCCAACTCGAAATATGTTTCGACGGCATGAATCATTGAATCAATTTTGGTTGAGTTCTATTTTTAAGCTGTGCTATTTAACAAACTAATATGGGATCTGAGAGTATATCACTTGAAGATATTTTGATAGGAAATGTGGAATTTTTTATAAAATGTATTTTTTGAAAACAGCGGCGCTTTCACGTACCTGTAGGAATGTAATTCATAGTGGCTTTCTGAAACAATATAATAGACTCACATTCATTGAGTTCAAAGTACAGAAACCTACTCACCAAGCCACAGCCTCAATCAAGTTCCACTGGTCACCAGGTAATAAAGGTTAGTTTTTGTTTTAGAAACTGCGTTGAAAGTCAACAGAATAAAATCTGTGGCCGAATATGACGAATATGAAAATTAATTAGTTAATATTATTTTAAACAAACTAATAAAGATGCACAGTTACTTCAATAGGTTTATAAGATAAACTTTATTCCTAACAGATTAAGAATAACACCCTCAAAATAAAAGTGATATTTTAGCGATATTAGTTCATAAGTTAAAATATTAGTACAGCTGTTCTATAAAAATCAAATTAAAGGCAGAACTGCAATTCGATTTGATTCCTCGTATTATATTTGCTCTGCGTACTTAGGGCATTAAGACTTTCTTTGTGCCCCTTGCTTGTATTTGAAAAAGCATTTTAGTTGAGGCATAAAACGTCTGGCATTCATCAGACCAAAACACTTGAAAGGTAAACAACCACATATTTAGCATATCATTTTTTACACCTCTCGGTTTCGATTTATACATGCAACTGAAATTAGTGTCATAGCCTAGTTTTCTACGATGCCAATGAGAACAGCTCTACAAGCCGAAAGATGTTTGAAGAGTGTGAAAAACCTCTGAACTTATAACGTCATTTATCCAGAACTGTTAATTGAAACGGTTTCATATTTTGGTAATTGATACCCAATTGCTTTTTCGCCATCACTGAGTGGTTACATTTTAGAAAAAATATAAGACAAGTTGAGAAAAAAATAATTTATTTAACGTTTGCGCAAAGTTCCGGAAAAGTCGCAACGTGAAAATTAAGATGCTTCAAAGTTTTTGGCTTGAAGAGATACGTAGATGGGGGATGACAGCATATGAAAAGTAGACAAATTAGCGAAATTTTACGTGAAAGTTGAGGAAATATTGAGAGTGGCCTGGTTTCCACATAATGGGCCGATAAGTTTTCACGATTCTATGGCAAACGTTCATCATCTGACACAAGGCCTATAAGAAGTAAAATACATGCTCGAAAACATTTTTCGTTCCTAAATGTAGGGTCGAGAAATTCAAAAATCATTCAACGGCTGGTTTGAATCTGTTATAAGTCTAATTTTAATTTAAGGGTTAAAGCAAACATTTTTATAGGTGCAGTGTTTTAAGTGATCGAATGTTAAAAAAAATTGACTATTTATACTGTAAACTAATTTTTAACCAAACACTGTGACAAAATTTATTTTAAAATTTGTTATATTACGGCTACATATACAAATATAAATAACTAGTAATATCACGTGTTCAAAAGTTTTTACACTCGAGCGTTTGTGAAAAAAATATGGGAACCGATCAAAACAAGTCGCTTTCTATTTGCGATTAATGGCATATTACAGATTCATTCCACAATTATTTAAATAGTTGCTAAAAAAATGAATGTGAAAATTACTTTATAGGTATCGGGGGTATCATAAACACTGAGGATGTTAACTTATGTGTGTCCTTTTCAGTCTGTAATCGTAATAAAAGGCGATATTTTGTAATTTTGACAAACTTTCTTGGAAGTTTATAATCTAAATTCTTAAAAATATGTCCTGTAATGATTACATTACAAGCAAACCTTAAGTTCTGATGTGTTTTTAACTACATGACAATTTAGTTTAAAATTATTATGTCGTATACTTAACACTATCCCATTTTTCGTGTCAATAACAGAGAAAATTAGTTTGTCACAATACTTACAGAAGCGGGCCTTGGCAGTGTGTGGGTTCGTCTCTTCACTCGGGTCACCCGGTCCAGCTTTGTTAACAGCGCGCACCCTGAACTGGTACTGGTTCCCTTCCTCCAGCTTCGGCACTGTACCTTCGCACATGTTACCAGGCACTTCTGCACACTTGACGAATCCCCCGCCATACTTGTCCATCATTTCAATAACATAGCCTGGAAAAACAATCACGAAATACGTCAACAAATGCCGCGAGCTCTCCGCTCGAACAGATGATTCTAGTCAGTTATAATTACACAGTTCCGTTAACAAATACAAGCCGCCGTTTCTCCATTTCTCTCTATCTCTCTATACGTACACACACGTTTAATGTTTCCAATAGGCAAATGCGTATCCAGAGTTGGGGAGCGTTGTGGTAACGGTAGGTCCTACCAAGAACCAACACCTTTGTTTAACATGCAGTTTCGCCGAGGTTAGCATTGACGCACCTTCAAAGATTCTTTCAAGGATATTGGAGCCCATCTTCCCCTAGTGAAACTAAACAAATGATTTAAACAAAAATATCGCGAGCCTCAATCTATTTGTAGTCTGTTTGGGTTGTTGAGTCACAAGGCAGAACACATGAGTATTAGGAAAACTTTCCTAGCGGGTGGCACTTTCCAGATCCGGACCGCCCAGTGGCTATGTCTATATGGATCTTTTATGTATCAATAATAAAAACTTTACATGCAATATAATAATTAGGTTTTGTTAATCTTTTACCAGGAGGGCCAAATACCAAAATTGCAATATTTTATTTCAACAAATAAGTATTTACGTCAGTATAACTTATATCGACTTCATCACGAACTATGAAAACACCAAAGTGGTGGTGCCATCAGTAACTATTTTTTAATTCCAATAGGTTTTAAAACAATCGAAACTTTCCACACTCGTGTAATTCCACACCCATTTCAGACTCATATTTGGCTGTAATCGACTAACTAGTGAATAAAGTCTACGCCATTATTTCAAAATATTAAAATTTCCTGCTAAGTAAGTTTGATTTGTATACAAATTACATAACATATTTATTACCTAATTTAAAATAATCATTCACGTGCTTTATGCAGAATATCCCTACAGGATACAACATGAAGGAAAAAACGTCTTATTTAGGATGTCTTTGTGGCTGTAACCTTCGCTTAAATGTCAGGGCACTCAATTCCGTCTGTGTAAGTCAGATTCATTAATTGTAGTAAAAAATTTTAACGTCAGCGCGGTTAATATACCAGTATTTGCTTTTAGTGAAGATTTTGATCCAACGAATTTATAAAGTTCTTACACATTTTTTACATTGAAAATATATTCTATTATTTATATTAAATACTGTAAGCCTCGGTACTTTTATGAAGTATTGACATGAATTCACAGACAACTGCTTTCACGTGAAAAATGTTGCATTTGTGCCCGTGTATGTTGAACTGCTCAAACTACACATGCTTTTTGTGGTAGATACGTTACTGGTCAAGTCAGAGCAACGCGTATAATGCAATATTATGATATGCTGTTTGATGGAAATGAATAGTTGATAAATAAATATTTGCGTGTCAAAGAAATAAAACGTATTTTATTATTTTTTCCTGGCATAATACGAAACCTTTCATAAGTATATATTTCGCTTAAATAGTAACACCGGTTTTTACAACGGGCTGGGCTATAGAATTAGTTTATCTTCTCCTTGAAGTTTACTTTCACCTGTAACATTCTTCCCTTTCAGGCATCTTGTCTTATAGACCAAGTCACAATTTTACGATCATGTGTGCTCCTCACCTAAACTTTTTGCAGAGTTTATACATATATTAACACCTATATTGTTATAATGCCACCAAATTATAAAATACATTAAAGTGATATAATTTAATCAGTTATCGATCAGTTTGTTTCCAATAATATACGTTTTACGAAGTTTTGTTACGGTACTCTCACTCGCTATCAGGACCACTGACATTTATCGTAAAACCAAACTTTTTAGGTGTATATATATATATATATATATATATATATATATATATATATATATATATATATATATACACACATAGCTATTGTATTATTAGACAAGCACTGTGGTAAATAACAACCGTGCTAAAAGCCTGTGTTGAGATATTTTCTGATAGCATTGCTCAATTTTTATCATTTAATTGTCCAACTCCGTCCAATCTGCTTATAATGCACCGTGTTATATTGCATAATAAATGAAATGTTATGATTTGTACTTGTTTACATCATTGACTCTTGAGCATTTTCAACAGCTATGGTTGTTTGTCTAAGAATAAGTGTTCTATTCCCGGCGGGACCTTCCCCCGATTTTCGCATGTAGAATTCGTGCCGGACGATGCCGCTGATCGGCGAGTTTCCTCGGAGATCTCCCATTTTCCCCACCCTTGCATTCCGACGCTGCTCCATACTCACCTCGATTTACCCTTATCGGCTCTCAAGACCACACTCACTAATTTTCGTTGCGAATAGTTTTCATATATTACTAAGATGGAAATACGTTTGCAGTTAACCGGCGGCCAGAAATGTGCGTGCAAAGAACCCTGAGTAAACAAATTCCTTAAATTGTAACCTATGGAAGGTATAATGCATATATTCAGTAAGGTGGTATATGCTATCCAATCTGAATTGTTTTATCTAAGTAAGTAGTTATTCATAAAAACAGTTTTCCGCTGTTTGCTAAATGCTATTCATAGTCTATAGTCATAGTTTCAAAGTTCAGTCTGTAAATAAGATGTTATAAATAAGCTCATTTTACTAGTAGTATTGGAGACAATTGATAATATAATCTTGCAAATAATCTGTGTTTTAACGTAAAGGTTTTTATTTTATGTCGAACTAAAAAAAATGTGACCTATTTTTCAAATCATTCCATACTACTTACCCAATTTCATTTTACATTAATTGGTTAAATATTGTTGTAATTAAAACGAGAATGTATTCTACAATAAAATAATTTGGAACAATTTAAGTATGGTGAAATTTCACTGTTTTCACATAGTTATAATTAATTTAATTGAAGGACTGAAAACATAATTCCATTAAAAACAAAGATCCTCTGCGTTTTCAGATACATCAGTATTAAAGTTTGCTTTTAGTATGCATGGAGAGTTAAAAAATAGTTGTTATTATACGTTGTATAGAAACTATTTTATTCGTAAAACACTTTGAATTGTGTTATATTAATTTGGATAAATATTTAGAAAATAATTTAGCAGTTTCGTGTAAAAGAGCCTATTTCAAACAAGCTGTAATTTAATTCCAATGCCAGACTGGCAGTCATATTAATCTTGAATGTTAGCCTTTTACAACTTTTGATACCGTCAGCGACGTTATAAGCAATCACGCTAAAGATACGTATAAATTTAAATATAATCCTACCTGTTATCGGAGCGCCACCATCTCTGATAGGGCGTTCCCATTTCAGTTTCACCATATTCTCATTCCAGTCAACAATTTCTGGAAGTCCTGGAGCTGAAGGAGGATCTGAAAACAAAACAGGGAAGAAATTATTCATTTGAAAGAATAATTTTTAATGTATTTCCAGTTAACTATGATGTAAGATATTTGAACAATAAGGTCATTATTATCGTGCATGAAAGATATGAGAAAAGATTTTTTAATATTTATTTTTAACTCGCAGGTATAAATACTGGTGTTAACAACGACATTAATTACCAAAGATTTCAAAATTTAAATTGTCTAATGTAAATGCCATTTTACAATTATATATAGTTATATAATGAACATGAAATTTGAGTTTTCCATATAAGCCTAATTGTCACTGCTTTGAACTTGTTTGCGTATCATAAGTTTGTAGTGAGCGTAGAGTAATGCTTAATAAAAACGATTATGCCGTATTTCATTAAGTGTTTACGAATATCCTCAATTACAACAATAAATAAAGACTCCTAGAATGAGACGAATATCGTTCAACTTAAAACACTGGGCACATTTCAATTTCAGTATGGCAACCACACAAACTCCTCGTTCTCTTGAGAGTCTGGTAGAATATGCATCGACGCTGCACCGTTAGTAATCAGTTTGGAGGAAACCAATTTGAGAATCTATTGTATGATACTGCAATTATAGAAATATCACGAATTCAATTACGTTAAAGAAACGGAAAACTAACACGTACTCAAAACTCTAATGCTGAGTTTGAAACCTCTTACCTGTCTTCTTTTCAGTGGTATTTCATTGATTGATAATTCTGATCCTGGTTTAGAGTGCAGCACTCATTTTGTGCCCATTTGCTTTTGTTGTTCGTGTGGCTTTCTCGTGTTTTACTGTTAGTTATCACACGAATGACGTGGAATTGCAATATAGGACAAATGATCTAAAGCTGGCACCGAAAATATTTATGACATGGAAGGTGCTATGTATGTACTGGTTCCAGAAAACTTAAGTTTAGACAAGGCCTCACAAGTGCAGTGAGACACAGATTGCAATAATAATTTGAATGCGTACTTATTGAACAAAGTTAATTTTTTTGTCAAGTGGGACACTGCATACTTATATCAAGAAAAAACTTGAATAAATTAGAATGTCAATTATGTTTTTTTTGCAGGATTCTAGAGCAAGTAGTTTACGTGCTATCGTTATATGACAATTTTAAATACCTACAGTTGTCTTCTCCATTTAAGTTCTTAGTTACTAGGATATGATGTTCGTATGTTTACTTTTCTCTTTTAGCGTGTATGGTTTTTCTTCTGAATGTGCAATAATCACATGTTACATCTTGTACATTTACGTGATTGTACTGTACAATGAATCAGCACTCTCTTAAGAAATACAGAAGTGAATAAACTAATTCTGTGGATTCTGTAGTAGAAAGATACAACTGTATTTCATAGGTTGTGTTCAAAATGAAGAACACCAGCTACAGTACAAGCTTCCAGACCGTCATGCAAAGATTGCTACACATATACCAATTCAGTAGAAATTTCAAAACAGGTAGCTGTAATACATTGTTTGATATCTTCTGGTGTAGTCGGTATATCATAGTAGATAACATCTGTGTAAGTTTGCCTGTTAGGAGGTTGGCATACTTTTGGGAATCCATTTGTCCTTCTATGAAAAAAAAGCCTATGAGACGATTGTTAACTATTCCACACCACACATTTACACTCCGTGGACGCTGATGTTCCATCTATGAAGCCAATGGGGATAGTTCACTGATTAATAGTGCGTGTTTATAAGGTTGACTTGGCCATGATTGGTAAATGTTGGTTTATCTCTAAACAAAATACATCACAAATCTGGTTTATCATGACTAAATGCCCTTATACAAAAGTTAACACGATACTAGTTAACTTGATACGGATGGAAATAATGAATGCGTAGTACACTTGTCTGACTCATGCCACTTCCTCTTGCGACTGCGCGAGACCTAACTTGCGGATTTAAAGCAACAGCAGCTAGAACATTCATGTCACCATCTTCTCCGGTCCCTCGTTTGTTTCTGTTAAGTTTTCCAGGCGTTACTCTTCTACTTTCCCGTGATTGGCTAAAGAAGTTCGCAAATAATTGTCGAGATAATAGACGTCTACACCATGAGCACGTCGACTTTTTCAGCATTGGTAAATGCCATCTTCCAGCACATCCTATGTCTAGGTAGTATAAGCTATCACAAAGTACTGGCATGGGAGTTTTAATGCAATCATTGTGAAGGAAACAGAATCTAAACAAACATACGAACATCGCAGCCTAGTAAGTAAGCAGTTAAGGTCATATTTCACTTTTTTTTTAAATTGGGTATCTGAAAGAGCTTTCGAAAAGTGCCCCTTTAATGCAGTAATTAGTTGTCAAATCATTATAGTTTTTAAAATATAACCCTCAAAAGTTTTAATTTCTCTAATTCTGCAGCATACTAGGCTTTACTCCTAGACATTTTTTTCCCAGACAAATTGCATTCGATGCAATCTGTATGGTGTGCCGACCATACTGATTAAGTATGAGTGCGATTTATAAACAGGTGAGCGAGTATTGGCACTCTGAATTTGGTTGAAAATAGGGGTTAGACTTGTCATAAATATATCTTTGTTCATTCAATCGAAACTGTTAACATTATTTAATAAATATTTTAAACCATAAACTGTAGACGAAAAGTTGTTTTTGTTACTTTCGTAACTTGTAACACAAATGCAGTATTCCGTGCTTAGACTCTAATTCAACACTTTGAACCTGCCTATAACACTCCTGTGTGGGAATTTGAGTGTTATATATTGAAAACTATAATGATCTGACAACTAACAACTGTATTAAGGGGTCGCTCTTAGAAAACTCTCTCAGATAACCGAATTCTAAAAAATTGAGAAATATCACCTTAAATGTAGCAGACAACACTCGGTGTTTAAAATTGTCATATTACGATAGCACGTAAACTACCTACACTACAATCATCTATAAAACACCATCGACATTTTATTCCTTCTAATATTATTTTCTTGATATGAATTGGCATTGATCCATTTGAAAAAAATGTATCATTGTTCAAGAAATACACGTTCTAATACTTATTAAATTCTGTATTTGGGTTGCAATTATGACCCCTTCCCTAAACTTTAATTCTGTGAAACGAGCACCTTTCATTTCCGAAATATTTGCAATGCAAGTTTTAGTTAATTCATTCTGTACATTAAAAAACGAAGTTAAGGAGAAGATAAAAGGTTCCTGGGGTTGAATTTGATAGAAATACACCAAAAGAACGCGCATACAATTATTGTTTTTCGGCTATCAACATCTTGTAAATAAGCCAATAAAATATGTAGGACCTCTGTTATTAAATTACAAAAAGTTTATAAATTTCCTGTCAGTTAATGCAAATGAATCTTCACATCTCTTAAACACAAGCGGCCGTATGACGTCATTTTTTTTCCAAATTCTCGACTACTTTTACGAAAAAATTATTCATCAGCATTTCCGTTACTATTCCGGAATTATTACGGGTCGAGAAATGTTGCGAAATACTATCTCACGAAGCTGGTACCCATTTGAATAATTCCGAATGATTTGAATCGACGATTGTAGACTGAAAACCTGTAAGTGTTTCGAAGGAAACTCACTAAGTAATTGTTCCTCAAGATATGAAGTACTGGGATAATGGTCCAGGATTGAATTAAGTGTTGTCTTTTCATGTCTATACTGCAGTCAGATGGAAAACGACAGTTGAATAACTCGCTATTACTCCCAATAATTTTTACAGAAGTCAACAACAGAGTTAAAATTCACAACTTATAAAATACGTTTGAAATACGATTATTATATACGTGGGTTTTTCAGCAGTGAACGAAACTATCTGTGTGCAAAACCGCCCGAACTTCGCCAGTAATTCATTCGTACAAATTCATATGTATTATTAGTTCAAGATGTAACTAAAGCTATACCTAACATGGTGGTTAGTCACTATTTTCCACTGCTGAGGTACATGTTTAATCCCATGACCCGATCAGTAGCCATTTTTCTTGAGAGCATTTTCATGTGTCGATTGTGGAGGACACTGTGTCCTATATTATGTGTAGGGTGGTGAAAAAAGGGGAGGGGGGTTTATAATCGAGGTACTTTCGTTTCCTTGCCCGTTTTTTCCTTCGGACACTGCCCCATCTTTGTCCCACCGCAAACCCTATTCCGGCTGTCCGAAGTGACACGTCTGTGCCCTCAGGTAAGGCTAGCTGGCTCCAATCAACGCGAGCATCCTCTCATCCAGTGTCACCGTGCCTGACGGAGAGAACATCTTGAATATTTGCCCTGACGCTTAGTTTATTATGCATATTACGTCTCTTTGTCAAACGACATAGATTTGATGTTTTTAGGCAATTTATTGTTTCGTTGGTGTTGTATTTTTATATTATTGTTCATTACACTGGAGGGATTTCTCCCCACAGAATGTGATCATTTTTGAACCAGCAAACGTAGCGCTCATGTGGAAACTCTCTTGTTAGCTTGTTGAAGATATTTTGGTACGCACAAACCACTCAGATATATGCCCGATATTTCCTCAATCCGACAGTAGCTTTGTTTAGTACAATGTTGCTTCCCTAGACCCTAGCAGAGCTTTGTAGGATTACGAACACACTAATTTTTATGAATCTCTATAAATTGATATTTGTGGTGCATTCTACCAAGACTTCTTTGGCATATATTAACTCCCATATTAAAGTTGTGTATTTCCAATGATGCAACAAATGCTATAATTACCGTTGTGCATATCATTGCTTCTAAACTGAAAACTACCCCCGGAAATCCGGCAGCAGCCTGAATGTGATACTGCAGTTGGTTTATTTTAAAACCAAACAAGTTGGATCGTGAAGATGAGCTTCATATAAATAAATGTTTCCGAAACAGTACTAAATGTGCTTTGCAGCTGAAAATATGGCATAAATATAAACATTACTAATAATATTAGAACCTATTGTACATAATAAAAATAATACTTTCGAATCCCCTACTTACCAAACGGATTCTTGGCAAGAATTGCTGTGTCTGTACCAAGAGGTTCAGATTCGCCTTCTTCATTAACAGCTTTTACTCGGAAGTGGTATTTTTTGTTGGGTTCCAAACCAGTAATCTCCTGTTCCGTTTTGCTAGGGTCAACAAATGCTGCTGGGACCCATCGGCCAGTTTGTGTGTCCATTTTCTCCACTACGTAACCAGTGAGTGGCAAACCGCCATCATCTTTTGGTTTGTCCCAGCTGAGTTTACATCCCTCTTTATGTACATCTTTTACCTCTAACGGACCTTGAGGTTTATCCGGTTTGTCTGCAAAAATATATTTAGGAATTAGTAATTAAGAATGATTCACAATACATAAAATATACATATATATTTTATTGATTATATCCTAAAAGTTAATAATAATGGAATAAATATTAGTATTAGTTAAAAATTACAACAGTTTTTTGCCATTAACATAATTTGCAAAGAATATTATAAGTGTTTGTGAGATTTAAACATTTAGCTTAAAATTATTGTTTCTTAAATTGAACCTATTATTTGCATTCAAAAACAAAAACTAGATACTTAAGATGTTTCGAAATGGTGAAATGAGTTTTGGAATTATGCAATTTATTACACACGTGTAAAATATTATTTTTTAAAATTCAGTCGTGTTGAAATTTTGTCGTTATTTTTGTACTATTTAAAATCTTGAATTTATCTTGAAAGAGTATTTTGTATATGGAACTTTCAGTTACTTTTGTATAAATATAAGAGTGCCGCATTTTAAAGCCATTCGAATTTTTTTTTCGTGAATATATAGTCAAAATTAAGGTATCCTTTCACGCTTCATCATAAAATCGTTTCAAGTTGTGATCACGATAATTGCCTTATGCTATGATGTTGCATTGTGTCTGGCAAAGAAGGGAAGTTGTTATTAATCATATAAACGAAAATAGGACAGGTCCTTTTACAAAACCAGTGCATAATACGATACTGCTATACCAGGCGACAAATGCCTTAATAGTGCACTATCACAAGCTAAGGAACCTGTTTACTCGATTTTCGGAATATATCTTATATTTCTGACTTCATGTGATGAGAACAATGTAGGTATGATATTTATAGAGCATGCTTCTAAGATAAGGGTGCCTGTGGTGCCAATTTGACTTTGACATTGACCTCTGATACTGCCATTGTGTGTGAATTTTACAGTCAACTTCTAGTGATCTTGTGTAATCCTAAACCTTCGAGATCTAAAAAAAAAAAAAAGTTTTTCAAAAGAATAATTTAAAATATTTAAATAAAAACTAACAAACATGTATAAAATTACCGCTCTCTGAAAATTAGTACAATTTTTTTTTAATATACGCTACCTTCAAGATAATATATTAGTCTTGTAGAACAAAACAAAAGTAGTGCATTTCTGCAAACAAACGAATCAGAATTTTAGTAACACTTACCCAAAATGTTAACTTCAACTGTTGCCTCGTCTTGTCCTGATGAGTTCTCTGCTTTGACTGTGTACATACCACTGTTCTTTCTTGTTGTATCAGCGATTGTGAACTTTGTGTTGTAATCTTCGTTCTCAATCTTCATAGTAGCAGTGTTTTCTAGGACTTTATTTGCAAATTTCCATGTGACAGTTGGTGGTGGTTCACCCTTGATATCAACGTCGAACTTCACAAACTGACCAGCTCGGACAACCACTTTATGCAGTTTTTCACGGTTGATAAATGGCCTCACTGTAAAAAGTGCAAATTCCATTCAAATTTATTTATGTATAATTAAGAGGTTTGTAATAATTTGCTTAAATGTCTGGCGAACTGTGAACGTATTCCAATGAAAAAAATCACAAAGCCATTTATATTCAGGAGTAATAAATGCAAACAATATCATAAATATCAATGAGAAACATTAAATTATTTCATAATTTAGCTCTCTACTATACACTAGTGGAAATGCATTAAATATCACCTAGTGACCATTGCCCAATACAAACGGGTTTTATAATACTAAATGTTTATGTGTACAGGGCACTGATCATAAGTGGAAGGGCACCACTCGCCTGCAATGTTCTGCAGCCATTAGATGAATTGTCTTAATTGTATGTCGTCTGACAACACAACGAAAGCATTTGGCTATTCGTGTGTATCACAGAGTGAGTCTGCAATGTCTGGAATTTGATGGCGATAACCAACGGAACAGTTAGTGACATTGAGCATGACCGTACAGTAGGACTCCGAGAGGGTTGTTGGACGTTCCGCAGAAATGCCACGCACTTGGAGCATGGCATGCCAGTGGTCCAGCGGATGTTGGATAAGATGGATGGTAGAGGCTTTTCATAGCCGTGTATCCCCACTTGTACCACCTTGCTGCACTGATAAGCGCCTGGACGAAAGGATCGTTCGGGCTGCCCCGACTGACTGAAAACCAACCGCACATGCAATCAGACCCATTGTGCCCCCCCCCCCATGTATATACATGAACGATAAACATTCGATTTTTGGAAGCAGGTTTACGTTCTCGTCTTCATTTGGCACGTTCACCACTGATAGCTACTCATCGTTGCGAACATCTTCTGGGTGTCGGGAGAGAGTGTTTTGTAGAGGCGAATAGGTAGCAGTGGTGTTTAGTGATGATAGTCGTTTCTGCCTTAGACAAAGTAATGGCCGAGCTCGCGTTCGTTGACGTGTGGGTGAGCTGAATATCCCGCCATGTATTCGCATTCGGAAATATTGTAGGGGGCCATAGGATACACATCTAGATCACAGAGGTATTCATTCCGAGGAGCACGACGAGTGCGTCTTACGTCCGTGACGTTGTCAATACTGTCCTCCGGCCATATCTCGACACGCTACAGGAATCGATCTCCCAGCACGATAACGTGCGTCTCCTTGTTGCTACGGTAACACAGCGTGAGATATACTGTGTACGCATACTACAATGGCCCGCTTGATCTCCAGATCTCAGTCGCATGGAGAATGTGTGGTACACAATGGGAAGGCGCCTTACATACAACCCAGATACGCCAACAAGTACAGAGAGCATGGGATACCGTACCACAGAAAGAAATTTAGAATTCTTGCTACAAGTTACATGTTAAAAGTGCGGGATGTGTGGCAGTTCGGGGTTGTTGCACTAGTTATAAAGGTGTCTTCTGTATGAGTTGCAATTCATGTTCTGAATATCTCACAGATATGACGTTTTTATCAGTCCCAGACACCATCTCTTACCTTCTTGTGTACCAGCTTCGGGTCGGTGTGTGTGTTCCTACGGGGTGTCCTTAGATGCATTTCCACTTGTGTATATTAAGGCGTTTGGAAGACACGCATATATAAATTAATAGTGATATAAAACATATTTATGGAAGTATGAAAGTAAGGTTTAAATGTTATTCAAGTATTGAGGATGGGAAAATGCTATAATAATTTTAAATTTTCATAACATCTCATTAAACACGTATGAAATTAAAATGTAACGGTTGTATTTCAGAAATGGTACACAAGATAGAGAGTTAAAGCAATCAAACTAAATGATATAATTTGTTTTTACGAGTGCTACACATCAATGTTTTGTCGCCACTTACAGAATCTCGCCTTGGCTATATGTGGTTTTGTAGGCTCGCTGGGCTCCGACGGTCCAGCCTTGTTAAGAGCTCTCACGCGGAACTGATACTGGTTGCCTTCCTTTAACCCAGGCACACGAGCTTCACAGTCAGGACCCTGTGAAAAATGTTGAGCTTCCATTAAACTTTTTATTAAAAATAAACTGAAAATATGCCTCTCGTAAATATTTTGGCCATTTAGTATAATATATAATTATATTTAAATAGAGGTACTTCCAGAATTATTCTGATTTTTTAGGCTATGATCTCACTCACCCATCTACACAAAAAATTGGCATCATTATATTTATACAATTTAATCATTATAGATGCTATAATTCACAGAAATTTACAAATATTTTGTAAATAAATATTTTAGAAGAAGTTATTACAATTTTATTCACTATGATTTATCTCATTAACGATAAATTTAATTGAGAACCCTCCTGCTTGATATTACAGACATTTAATTTGCACACGTTAAATTTATTTTTATGTGTCTGCTGGTCCCGTCCTTGCTGCCCTTCCTAAAGCCCGCCAATACAGATGGTTTGAAGTTCACTTGTCGATTTGACCCACTATTATTAACTTTCAACTGCCTAGCCAATCAGGAGAGGGTTCTATTGTCACTGGCTGCAGTAATGCAGTTTATTCAAATGTTATTTTTACAATGTTTACGAACAGTGTCTATGTTTGTCTTTGTGTTGTCTTCGTTGTGTCATCCAGATTTTATTTTGTGTATCTGTAGTTATACTATCTTCGTTACTATTTCGTTATATTATTATTTACCTTGTGTTTATCCCACTTTATTCGTTATGATTTATTTATATTTAAGGTATTACTAAACTGATTCGTACAACTTTTTGCTAACCAGGAGTGGTATGAAATACATGCTATATGTGAAGAATATTATAATGCCCAAGCGTACTTTAAGCAATGTATTATACAATTGTGGGAACTGGCAATACCTAATCAGTAAATTGGGTTTAATAGTTTATAATATTTTCATCTTTTATGTTGGAAGAAAGTGTTACCTGGAATATTATGGATACCTACTATTTTCTGTATAACTTTGACTATACATTTGGCATAAAATAAGTTAAATGAAGCACAGTAAATAGTATGTTTTTTAACAGAAAAATGGATAATGTGATGCATTGTGTACTATTAAAAAGGTTTAATTGAAATATATTTAAGATAGTGTATTAACTTAAGCACACTATTTATTTTTATGATACTGAGTAAATTAATTTTACCTTTAACATATTTGATTGATCAGATATTGACATTGTTTAAGTCTAAATGTTTTTTGACATACAGATATAATTATTTTTGTCAAGTTTCAATAGGCCGTAATTGATAAATGAGAGATAATAATATTAGTGATTAAATTTAAAATTATTTTATTGCAACTGCACAGCGTCATAGCTACGTCTTAATGAAATAGGGAGTAAATTGTAATGTATAAAATTGCAATGTCGTTCTGAACAAAATTCTTCCTTCGTAAGTGACTTTTTTAAAATCGAAAACTTCGTCTTGAGCCTTTGAAAAAATTGCTCGGGAAACGTAGGTGTAGTAGGAAATGGTCTACAGTATTTATTTACATCAGTAGCTACTGTCTACAAATGTGTAATAAAGTTACAAGTTATTTTAATTATTGCTTCATATTGTTTCAGCACAACAGAATAAAATCGATCACAGTAGGTTACACACGTGCTAATTATAGAAATATTAACCATACTGTAACAATCAATTTTACTACACACACATACATATGACAGATTCTGGATCAAATTATTACCAACAAAATACAAAATGATTAAAATCAGCTTTTTCAAAGAAATCGTGTCATACAATTTTAAAAAAGATTCCAATATATTTATGTAAAGTTGTTACGTGTTTATTTAAACAACTTTATTAGTATCATAATGGGATATATTTGATATACTTTTTTAGTTATTATATATTTGTAGTGTATTAAAATGAACCTTACACTCGTTGTGAGGATTTCATCCCAAGAACTTCCAAACTTTTCCTTTTTCTCTATTACATAACCACTGATAGGTGCGCCTCCAGTGGATTTAGGAGCGGTCCACTTGAGATCAACACGATCCACATCCCAGTCCACGACATCGGGAGTCCCTGGCTTACTTGGGATATCTGTTCAAAAATTTACAAAAGCTTGTTAGGTAACACAGATATGGAAATGTACGCTACGTTGTATACACACATTTATTATCTATTACTTACCATACGGATTCTTGGCTACAACTGGCCTGTCGGTTTCAAGTGGTTCACTGTCACCTTCTTCATTAATAGCCTTTACTCTGAACTCGTACTCATGTCCTTCTTGGAGTCCCTTTACGTCCATTTCCGGTTCTAAAGTTTTGCCTACCGGTACCCATCTTCCAGTGGACTTATCCAGTTTTTCAACCATGTACCCCGTAATTGGTTTACCACCGTCATCTTCAGGCTTGTCCCATTTCAATTTGCAGCCATTTTTAGTTACGTCAGACACTTTCAATGGCCCTTTGGGCTTTGATGGAGCAGCTGAAACAAATACACCAACAAGTATAAGGTCGAACCTAATTTTCATAACGTTATGGATATCCAAACATTAATGCAAATCAAAGCACAACAAAAATTTCCTTTAAAAATGGATAACACAATAATTCAAGAAATTATTTTTTATGTTAATTAAACTTTGAATAAAAATAATCAGAATATACACCATTATTTTGAATTTACAAACACTATAGCTTATGTAATATTCTTGAGACAATCAATTTTTGTACGTCAGCAGAATTCGGACAATGTTAATAAAACTGGCCATAGAGGCTAGAAAGCTAGGAGACTTCAGGTAGACTCGGCAGTTTTCGGTAGTGCTAGGGTGTTTGAGCAGATTGGTGGTCGTGAGTGGGTGCTCATTATTTTACACGAGTGGCAGTAAATTCATGTTCGGTCGTTTCCATTATTGACCAAGGTGAGACATCATGTATATGAGGCCAAAAACTCTTACTCATACCGCAAGGAGTATATCCGTTTTAAATTACTTAATATCCATAATTGAACATATCCCCCAATTAACATTCCTTTGTTTGTTGCCTCTTAGCTGTTTTCTTTAAACAGGTCAGACAAACGAAATATTTTAGTAACCCATGCAATACCTTTTTATTTACAATCTCTTTATCGCAATTCTACACCTCTTTCTATCAATTAGCGTAAACATAGGCATGGGGTTTTTAACAAAAAAAAATAGGTAGATCACATTTTCATATTTTCGAGTTTATGTCTCAGGATCTTGCACCCTTGTGGGCATGCCATCGATGGCGAGTACTTAGAACTATATTACAGTAACACAGAAACATACAAGCTATCAGAAATTCTTGTAAAATGGCACTAAAATATTACTGAAATTTTGTCGGTATTTGAAGTGAGTACCTAAAAATTTACTCAACATTTATATTTGTTTACAACTGGATTTTCTGGTACAAAATATTTTATAAGGTCACAGTACATTCCAGTATTTTTTTTCCTACGTTGTTTCCTAATCCATTATTCCACAGAGGATCAGTATTATAAATAAAACAGCTTCTATGAAGGTTTCTTGAGTCATAAATATTTCGTACGCTACGGCAGTTGTCCTTGGCGGCGGTTGTTATACCCGATTGCATGAACCTACGGTATGCTGTTGACGCGGTGGCCCGTGGAATATCCAGTGACTGCGCTGCTTCAGAGATGGAGATCCCCATACATCTGGCCCCAACGATCTGCCCCCTTTCAAATGAGCTGAGATTCTGCTTGTTTCCCATTCTGTAATGGACTATTACTCAGATGGTCAGTATACCTTAAGGCATCCCAGTCATGCCTGACTGGACACTATTTCATTCGACGGGGAAACCATAGCGCCATTTAGCCAACATGAGAGTTGTATCTAATTCAACAGGGAATGAGTGTAAAACTTGACATCTGGCAACTACGAGTTCCTCGACATCAGACCAGGATTTGTTTTTAAAAAATTCGATAAAAGTAATTTCTTAATATTATTAAAAACATTTTTTTTTAATAATAAGGAAATATTACACATAACATTCCAATCCGAATATTTGAAAGCAGTAACATGCATGCGATCGTGGGCTCTATTTTTACTTAACTTAATTTCCCCTCCAACCTCACCAAACTAGCTTATCATTAATCTTACCTCAACAGTACTTTAATATTAACTCTCCTAGTTCAAGTCAGCTCTTGTTACATGTATTCATTAGTGTGAGAATAAATATAAACACTTTACGAGCAATGCTAAGACCCAAAACGGCAAGTATGTATGTGGATGAGTCAATGCCCAGGCCTTTAGAATGCTTGCCTAGAGAATAACTTCATTGTAAATAGATGTTATCTCTCATAGAGTGATTATTAAGTTTTATTTTTAGGTGTTCTTTTTTCCTGGGAATGTATTACAGGCGCAGATAATAATCTGTCTGTATGTTTTATTTCCACGGTCGATCTGTTTTCTTATAATGCAATAACAAGTATGCCATGAAATTTATAGCAGGTTTTAAAAAAATACTCTTTTTTAAAATCAATTTGCCAATTTTTTTCAATGTTGCAAGTGTAATATTGTGTGCTTACAGCAGATAAGACAATTTAAACTTACAAAACTACTTATTTATCACCATGTTTTAGTAAACATTTAGACTACACTATTTTACAAAATTGAGAAAAGCTCTACATCCTCACATCACTAAGTGTAGTAACCTTTATTCAAATACACTTTCAATGTTAAAAGAACCTTGGCAATTAGTTTCGAAATTTGCTATACAACTTCAGCTTCGCCATTCACTGTCGTTCGTTGTACCATATTATGCGACTACCTTACCAAAATCATCGTCCAGGCACGTATGCCATCACTGTAGTGGAATCTTCGTGTACATAATACATTCATAATTACACTATAAGTACAGCTGCACGAAAAAAATTACCAACATAAATAGATCAGGATAAATGTGGTCTGCCATAGTTTAGGCGAAACAGCCACTTAAAATACACATCCCTATCAGCGAAGTCATAGTTCCGCCAGCAAACAAGAAACTGTATAGTGTCTCCTTTGCTGGAGTATACCACAACGCTTCCTACTAACCAAGAGTACAAGATGTTCAATATTTACCACGTGAGGAATGATTACAAATTAAAATACAGGAATGTTCTATTATCAATGACAATTGGTTCGTCGAGGCCCAGACTCCGTTCCAGCACGGCATTAGCATTTCTGTTGCTGACAATATTACAGGCCTACAAAAGCCATTTGCAGTTATTTGGAAAACGAAATTTAAAAATATTATTGGCTAATGTACCTCAGAAAATGAATATTTCAATTACTAACTTCGCAATATTCGTGTTTTATTTACAGTGATTCTGAGCGCTCATGTAATTTTAAGTTTCTGTATGTAACATAGTTTTGAGCTATCGTAAGTTGAAAAGCATGGAATGAATTGGAGAAGTTTGGGTGACTCTGAACATCGAGGTCTAGAGAGATGATGAGTGTGAAGCGAGGTGAGTATGAAGCAGCGTCGGAATGCAAGGGCGGGGGAAGCGGAAGATCGTAGAGAAAACCCTATGACCAGCGGCTTCGCCTGGCACGATTGCCACAATCGAAAATCCGGGAGCGGCCCCGCCGGGAGTCGAACCCGGTTCGCCTTGGTGGGAGGCGAGCGTTCTAACCACTACGACACCACGACCGCAGTTGAAGGGCATTCCCGCAATAGTGTAGGGTCCTGAGCTCGGGACTTGAAATAGATTTCTTCAAAAATCATAGTGTTAATTTTGAGCGATGAAAAAATTTAAAAATAATATATAAACGAGTGTGAATACGTAGAAAAACACTCAAATGTATGGAATGATACGATCGTTTAGTAATACAAAAGAAAAACGTGAATGAAAAAGATAAAAAATACTTAATGCTTAAGCCTCGTAAAAGTGTTGAAGCATATATATTTAAATAATTATAAAGCTGAATTCTTCCTCTCAGAATGGGTAAGACCTTCCGACCCAAAGTAGCTTACGACGCCCTTGGTCGATAATGGATTCAATCATTAGATAAGTTAAGATTATCTCAGGTGAAAAAGACTTAAGTAGACTCATGACTAGCCATCTACTACAAAACGTTTTAAAATGCATTGCCCCAGATTTATCCAGAGTATACCAATCACGTTATTCCATCTCTCCAGTCACATTAAAAACAATCATTGGCATATTGCAGTAAGCTTTTATACAA
This sequence comes from Dryococelus australis, assembly GCA_029891345.1. Classification (NCBI taxonomy): domain Eukaryota; kingdom Metazoa; phylum Arthropoda; class Insecta; order Phasmatodea; family Phasmatidae; genus Dryococelus; species Dryococelus australis. The sequence goes on along the minus strand of CM057009.1, from coordinate 211,775,370 downwards.
GACTGCATTTAAAAAAAAAGTTTTGTTAAATCAAGCAAAGTTGTTTTGACGAAACCAAATTAATTGTTTGTTTAGGGGCAATTGAATATTTTGTTGTTGAAACTAAATCTATTTTGATCTTCCTACAAAAATAATTTGTTTGGCTGTTCTCTCAGTGTGGAAGTTGATAATACACTTTGTTTGATTGTACGGTTAAAATTTTGCTGCTGACATTAATAATGGCGCAACTCTAATATTTAGAGGGTTTACACCTTCTTTAATTTAAAAAAAATGTTAATCTTTGTCTCAAATTCACACACAAGGAAATTGTCGTACTTACACAAAACTGTAACTTCTACATCAGCTTCATCTTTCCCATGCTTGTTCTCAGCAACAATTTTGTACAGGCCAGTGTGTTTCCTGACCGTGTCCGTAATGTTTAACTTAGTGTTGTAATCAACATTTATTATTTCTACAGTTCCTTCAGATTTCACCTAAAAAAGAAAATAAAACAAGGTCCCATTATCAACAAACTAAAGAACATGCATAATTTACCTATACACTCGTACCTATAAATGATTCTTTAAACATCTTTACAGTATTATATTGATTATATATGTGTTAGTTTCCATTATTCCATGGCCATATTACCACACTGCATTACAATCTCATCTGATTATATCTCTTCTGTATGTTATCAATCATTGTTATTGAAATGGAAAATCTGAAGTTGTTAAAACCAAGAATAAAATTCACCTTACAATACAGCAGGCTTCATTTGACTCAGTAATATAATGTTTTTTTTTTCTGGATATCGAATATATAAAAGTTTTAGACGTATTAATAATCTTGAATAAAAACAACAAATTGAATTTTAATTCCAAATTTTTAAGGAAAAGAGGCTACTAGAACTCACGAGAATCATATTTATAAATCTTATTGAGGTAGATGCAACTCTTCTCGCTTCCGTTTGGCTCTATAAAAGTTCAGGCCACAACAATGTGTGTTTACAATAAAATATTATGTAAATTATGAGACGGTGCGATAAAATTATTCAGAACACTTCGCGTATTATACCTGTCAGATTTATTAATTTTTGCTTTAGTGTTTATTTTCATAGGATTATTTGTTGTTCCTCCCTGTTTGCCTAATTGCTTCATTATATTATATCAGGACGAAGTTGTCTACCACTAATTCAACCAGTGAAATTGTTTCGCCGAAACAATCAGTGGTTTCCCACTGATTATAGTGGAGCCAATTTCACTTATTCGAGTAGTTGGATTTCACTGTGGTTTTCCACTGATTCAAATTCAGAGTGTATTATCGGGCCTTGGCGTCATCTATCTAATGGCCCAAGCCATCAAACTCTGGTAGAAAGTGTCTAGGGTGACATAAGTTGGCACCAACCGTAGCTTTCATTTTCTTAAACCTAATTCGTAGTGAGTGCCGAAGCACCACTCGAAGAGCCTGAGAATTGCCTTGATGGAGAGAGCTCATGTTTGATATGCCGCTCAGCCTCCCAGAGCAGCGAGCTGGTTACTATGTTCTGATACTGGAGCATGACATTGCAGGCACGTAAATAACGTGGATGCCTTACCGCCAACTTTAGGGAGTTCATGACGCCTGCCTCTAAGTGGGCACGTAAATAGAACTTATCAACCAGCTGAACTTTTCAAACTGTAAGCTTAACTTTAAGCGCAAGAATTTGTAAGCTTATGTGGCGCACTAGAATGTTGAAGCATCATGCTAACAAGTTACTTAAATTTCAGGCATGACTATATGTTTGAAAGGATATTATAAAATGTGCATGCATAGCTATACACTCTTTGACATGAAGTTTAACCCTTAAAATGAATTGTGGAAATGATACTACAGAAGTTGTAAAGTTACACAGTATCCGATCACACGTATAACAGGATGTATTATCTGATGGGCGTTGGTAAATGAGCCGATTAGGTTCGGAAGAAGTCGTACTGCCCTTGTATCACCTCCAGCTGTTCTAACGGGTCCTCTATATCCTGCAAATAGGTACTAGGTTGGGTTGAATTACAAACTTATCCCATAACATTTCTACACGAAAGACGTCAATGAATCTTGGTTGCTACGGGAGTGCCTCAACATTACACAGTGTTATGATATGATTTATGACAGACACATGTATAGTGTAGAAAGAGCGTTGTCTTGTTCAAAGATTGTGGCAGTGTGCTCTCAAATGATGCGATGCCACTCGTCATCGCGCCATACTTCTTCGTTATGGGACCACTATAACCTCCACCGTCCTACTCTGGAATTAACAACGTCCTACTCATAGGACGGTGAGTATCTACTCCAACTGGTACTAACAGCCTAGACATTATGTGGGGGGGGGGGGGAGGTGTATAATGTTCAGTAACTATGCCGGAACGGTAGGCGTCAATTTCTACGGTTTTTGTGATGCTTAGCGCACAACATGACACACGGTGTGGTCTGTATTGGTTGGTCGGTTCCTTCGCAATGGGTGTAGGTGTCCTTACATGCACACTTGTTACAGCACCTAGCGTACGTGACATCAGAATACCCCCACATGCCTGGAAGTTGCACAATAAATAAACTCAGTTACATGCAGACCCTCCGCGAGGATCCTGCCAAAATCCAAGTTCTGACAACGTTGCCTACTGCATTTACGAGACATAGTCTGTGTTCGAGTGACCTTGCCTCACCGTGCTGCTTCACTGTCTGATGCTCTGCTCACACGTTATAAACCTTTCGCTATTTTCATGATGGAACTACTAATGCTCTCTGGTGGCGGTTCTTGACATTTCCGTTCATCTAAACTGTAATAATTTACATTTGGTACAATGACAGGTAAATGTACATAAATAGGTCTAGCTTTGATAATTTCTTTTGAGTTCTTCATATTTTTGTCAGTTATTATGTGTGCTTTGTTGTGTGTATATGTATATATATGCACATATACATATATAATCACGTCATTTTTATTCATCATTGCATGTTGTTATGTGCAGCAACAGGCGTGCTAGCCGGATTGCAAGCACAAACAATGTCATCTTTACTGTTTTCTTTGCGAATTTTGTTACACAGTTGATATATGTTTTTTGTTCGCGACTACCATAATGTATTTTATTACAACGTAATATTAATATATTGGTATCTGTCATCCTGCAGTTCGTATATAGAAGCCAGTGTATTTGCGAGAATTTTTTCCAATCAACATAATGAAAGGTTTTTTAAAAAATTTATTTATATTTTTAGGGAAATAAATTTTTAGGAGATTTAATCTACATCAACGTAAATATATTATGTTATAATTTTGTTCTTTATTTTAATATTTTATGTATAAGTATTAAAAAATTAACGTTCGTGAACGACCACATTATGAAAAGGCAGAACAAACAGCTGAATTTATAAATCATCGGATAATGCCACGAGGAGTTGGCAAAAAAAGTTCTATATATAAGAGTGATCACTCAACATTTAGCTCTAAACACATTGTTGTTTGGCTAATTTACGGGGTTTAGAGCGCAATTAATCTCGGTTCCTATGTTTAAAACCAGACATTACGATCGATAAAATATTTGTTAATTAATACATCATGTTAACCATAAACAATCGCATATATATATATAACGAACGTTATTCACTTAATATATTCATGCATACAGATATATACACACATTATGTTTAATAAAGTTTGTCTGTAGTAATTGTAATATTTGTTACTCCAGTATTTAAGATTTACCTCTTTTTCTCCTTGGAACCATTTGACAGTTGGAGGCGGCTCTCCTCTGATGTTCACGTCGTACTTTATTGGTTTGCCGGCACGTACAATAATTGGCTTGAGGTTTGTCCTGTCAATCCTTGGTTTCACTAGAATAAAGAAGCGCATTTTGTGAATTGTGCCACAATGGTTTTATTACATGTAATGTTGGGTACACACCTCAAAATAAATTATTCACCACCAGGGTATATAAGCTGCTAGATTTCTCACTGCCCAAGAGAAAGTATAGAATGAAATATTCACATTGTATGCCCATAATACTACGCCAGGCCTGATGAATGTATTTTTGTAATGCGCCCAGCAAAAAACTGCATGTGCGACCAATGTGCAAAACTTCTTTGAGGTGTATATTTAGGGTCTATATGCAAGTGAGATTTACGGTTAAATACTTTGAAATTTCACACTAAACGCAAGGCATAAGAGATGATGACCTTGTATGGAGTATCCCATATTAATAAACCTTATATTTTTTCGACAAGTGTTTTCGAGTATTTATTGCAGAAATTTTCTCTTTTAGCAATATATGTTATTGTAATAATAATAACTACCTCCGTTATATTTTGTATTGAAATTTTAGGATAGTTAACTTTTAAATAAATGTTTTCATATTTAGAAAAATATTTATTGTCAGCATCTCCCAAACACTAGTTTGTAGTAGTATCAACAATTAACAAATGTTTCGTTTAAGCAATACCGAATACTTACAAGCTTTATGTCTGACAGTGTGCGACTTGGTTGGTTCTGATGCTGGAGAGGGTCCAGCTTTGTTCACCGCCACCACTCGAAACTGATATTCTGCCCTTTCTTTGAGATCTGGCACTTTAGCAGTAAGCTGGTCAGCGGGGACCTCAACAGCTTTCTCCCAGTCTGGTTTGAATCTGCAAACATGAAGGATGTGTTATTATGATATCCTTTCGCCTTGTGGAAAGTCATATGCACTGATATATACATTAGGTTACAGAGCAATATATTTATAAATGAATAATTTAAAAAGTTTATTTAGTTAATGACTGCCAGGTTGTTTAAAAAAATGTTTTTCTTCCCAATGTATTTAACGTGTTTTTTTTTGTCCACCTATAACATGTATTAGTAATACCTACTGCTTGCAAGTGAGTGTCACTATAAATATCAAAGTACCTGAAAATTTCAGATATTTAGGATATAGGCTTAAATGTATTTATGTATGCATGCATGCATGCATGTACTTACGTGTGTATACGCGTGTGCGCACGCGGCTTTTCATTTCAATAAAAATTTTTAGCTGTGGTTATTTTATCACCATATTTTGTGCATGAAAAATCATCATTCATTCTAAAATATAAATCCCAAATTAAAATTATTTCGTAACTATTTCGGTTTTATAATAGAATTTATTTTATTTACACATATAAAACAAAAATATCTCAAAATTTCATTAAGACGTGACAAGCAAAAAACAAAACCTAATTTTTCATTTCGTAATTGCTGGTAGAGTTTCGAAAAGAGACTATGATTTGGTAACGTACTGAGTACGGCTGTTATATATATATATATCCAATATTTTTATTTAAGAGAAAACGCTCCACACGTATCTTGTCGTTGCAATTACACAGCCTTGTTTATATATGATTATTTTCTTCTACGAAACATTAATATCGAAATGTGAAATAAACCTGAAATTCGTAAGCGTGCATTACAATCTGCATCAGATAAAGCTGGTGAACAAACTCTTGTAGCTGCTGGTATTTTTCCGCCACTTTTATGTACGTTGCCAATTACGTTGCATTTATGGCTTAAACGCTTCGTCGACGTGTGCTGGATCATAAGAGATGAAACCACTTCCTCGAACGATCGGAGGAAGGAGGAAGGAATCAGCCATGGTCTGGTAAGACAGAACCATCCCGCAGTTAACCTAGATAATTCAGAAAACCACGGATAACCGAGTGAAAATTGCCGGTCCGGGAAGAGAACCCAGGCCGCCCCAAACAGCGAGTATAATGTTGTTACCACTGCAGCACGTTGTTTCGTTCCTTTAGTTTAAAATTGCGCTCATGTGGACGGTGAAAAAAAAATGTTCCGTATTATTATAGTAACAGTACATTACATTTGGGACCACCAGATTATGACAAGACTCATGTCATAGTCGAGTGTCAAGTGAGTGGGTGGTGGTGGCAGTACATTTTTCTCGTATATCCTAGACTGATACATAAAGACAGAAATGTTTTATATATATAACATTATATATATATAATGTTGTGGTAACACTAAAATCCCCTACTAGAAATTTGTCAAAGTATTTTTTTTGTTATTAAAAAAATTCTTTCTGGTTGTTCTTTTGTTTATGTGTCTCATACAGGCCCAAGTCCTTTAAATTTAATTATCAAGTCATGTAAACTTTATGGACCAAATATAGCTACACATTTGGTGTGACGTTTGTGCTCTTCAATGAAATTTACAGTCACTGTGATAATTTTTTGTTTTAATAGAATGCGATGTCTTGTGGTTTTAAGAAAATCGGTTCGTACTGCAGTAAGAAAAATATAGTTTAGTTTACCTGATAACTTTAACAGTTATATAATTCGTCAATTCTTGTTCATCTTTGTAAGTGTTAAAATTTTCAAACGAATACTCATAGTCTACGTACATAAAATGTTATAAAGCATTACTTACCGATCTTTTTTCTCGATTATATATTTTTCAATTGGAGCACCACCGTCACTTGTAGGTGGCGTCCATTTCAGATCTACGCTTTCATTGTCGTAGTCTGTTATTTCTGGAGTTCCAGGTTTTCCTGGTTCATCTACAAAACCAAAACACAATTATGTTATTACCATGCGTTAAATAGGGCGCTGGAGTTATAATATAATCGGTTCCGGGTATCATGAATTGCACAAAATGCATACAATAATGCTAGTTTGTGAAAATGGAATACTGAACATTTTTCCCTTCGAGACGGACGAAGTAATACCGACCTACGTGTTCTGTGTATAGATAAATTCCTAAGAAATATTTTTATTTACAAGATATTATTGAATTGCCATTTAATGAAGAAGCTTGAATAAAATCCTTAACAAATCCATTTAAAACAAAACAATTACTATTCTAAAGGTGACAAGAAAAATGTGGTTGGTAAATATCCTCTTCATTTTTGTAGGTCGCAAAATTATATGCGCTACATTTTCGTATATCTGTTAGTAAGCTATGTGGGAGTGCCGGAGTAATGTATGAATTATTTTGGAATGTTGGTAACGCAAATAACATTTACTTGAAAATATGTTTAAAAATTGGGTTCGTAAAGTTTGGGAGGAGAATAGACAATTCGTTTAGTTTTCTGCGAACGTATTTTCTTCCTTATTTTCGTTTGATTTTGGCACGCACAGAGACTTGAACTGTGATTTCTAAAAAAAAAAAAAAAAAATTGGTCGAGCTGGTACATTTACAAAAAAAAATATAATCACATTTTAAAGAATATCGATATGTACTATAACCAACACAGTTAGGTGAACAATTAATTTTTCTAGTTAAATGTACTATTTAGGTAATAATGTAGAAAACAACATTGTGGTCAAGAGTTTTGCAGCAGCTAATATATTGCAAGATTTTTTTAAGTAATGTATAATCATTAGCAATGACACACATTTCCCTATTCGCATAAGCTTGGAGTTTTGAGATCTAAATTTCGGAAATGTACTTTGGCCATCACTAAAAAATGAAGCCACCTGAGAGGAAATGTTAAGTATCGTAAATTTAGAACAATTATACCCATTATTGAACACAAGTTGGCAAGACGTAACAATATCTCCAGATTTTCTCGCAGAAACGTGTAAATTTTCTGGTATTTTTCCCTACATTGTTTAATATTTCTTACGATTTAAACAGGTATTATAATATAACATTTATCACCTTAAATGCAAAAGTTGTTTTTATACTTCCGTGTTTACAATAAATAAATTTGACTGTATAGTCTTCAGAGTTCCTCCTGATCTCTAATTCATTCTGATTTTCAAGTGCTGGTTTATGCTATATAATGCATCTACGATGTATATTCCGTGTTCGGCGACATTTAATCAACGTTTCATTGACTATCTGATGTTCCATTCACGCCATATAAAACTATCACTGTGGTCATGGTGGATCTACTAAAGCATGCTGGTGATTGTTTCTGTATGTTACTCTAATATTTACACACTCAACGATAGTATGCACAAGTACTATATTATGTCAAGTTTTAGGTGTTATTTGTTGTTGATTTGTCACTCATGTCATACCAACTAATTTAAAAACGGAAGAGTTTAGTACATAATTAATGAACTAACATCCAAAATATAAGTACAAAATATTTTTGCGAACATTTTTTTTATAATTTTATAAACGATAGACAACAATATATTTTATAATAATCCTTATGTTCAAACATATGTTATATCAACATATGTTATATCAACTTCAAGAGTTTATAAACATATTATATAAAAAAGGCCTAAATTAATGATAATAAATAAAATTATAATACAAATATTTTATGGTTGTAGACCAGCGCAATTTTTCCAAGATATTTACAATATTAATATACTACTTGAATACAATATTTATTACGAAAAGGAACTTTTCCTTTCAACATTTTTCTTTATTAATCATTGATTTAATATATACTGCAATATTATTTCTAATAAATAATTTAAATAAAATATGTGTATTTTTAATTAAAACTCCTCCTGTTCGTTTTTACTATGTTTTTTAATTTCCAAAGCGAAATATTAAAAAAAAATTTATTTACGCACGACTTCCTTCTGAACAGAAATAGTACTTGTATTCAGAACAAATGAGATGCTACATCCTGCTGACATGGGAACAGAAGTATGACCATACTGACAATTTTAGTCAATGAGATCTAATATAATTATTGCAAATAAAATATCGTGTCATTTAAACACGCGCAGTGTAATTTCATTTCCACCGCTTCTGCTACACGCTCAACTTGTTTCATCCAAGGGCATGCTGCATATTTATATTTACGTTATCTTTCTTTAGTAAGCCTTTGGAATGCGTTTATTTTTAATTTTGTTTCTCTTGAAAGTACTCTCTTTATCATAAACTTGGATTTAATTTGTGACTAACTATATTGGTAGTAAAATAACGTAACGTTCTTGAAGTAATAATTTATTTCTCTGACATCCTTTAAGATCACAATGTTTATGCTTACTATTATATCCGGTCTTATTCCCTTTAATAGTACCCAACTATGTCATATTACCGGAAATACAATGACTGAAATACACTTTTCGTTCTCATGAAACTTCCACACGATTCAAGTTGACCACTTCTCAAAAAGACTAGTTCAGTTAAAAGTTCAATTCACTTGAATATATTTGGTAAACTATTTCTTTTCAACTATTTTCTGTGTAAGAGAATGTCACTATTATCAAAGTTATGTGAATTTACTATTTAAACTTACCAAATGGATTCTTCGCAATGATGGCCTTGTCGGTAACTAGAGGCTCTGAATCGCCTTCATCATTCACTGCAGTGACACGGAATTTGTATTCTGCCCCTGGAGTGAGTCCCGTTATTTCCATTTCAGGATTATCTTTGCCTCCAGGTACACGGCCCACTCGTACCCACTTGCCAGTAGCTAAGTCCATTTTTTCAACTTCATACTCCTTGACCGGAGTACCTCCATCATCCTCTGGAGGCTTCCATGCAACTTTGCAACTATTTTTAGTGACATCTTTAACTTCTAGTGGACCCATTGGTGAACTAGGTTTGCCTGAAAAAATAACATTATCATATAAGTAGTAGTTTTTGGTGTATGTGTGTTGATGAAATGTAAGTGAAACTTTATCATTATCACATCTTAACTCTAACACACTCACAACTAGGGTTACCAGACGTCAGGAAAAATGAGAACACCACCTTCATTTTTATATTATTCATTGCTTCTGGCTGGATTTTTCGTGGAAACTTAAAATCCTGCCTTTTCCGATCTGATGAAATAGCTAAAGCATTTGTCTGTTAATTATTTTCATAATCTAATTATTGTGAAAAAAAATTAGTTATAGCCGTATTGTCAACATTATTTTTATAACCTCTCTAAACAATGTATACAGTTTTTAAATTCTCATTTAGGTTCATTTTCATACTGCAGTTAGTGTTAAAATGTTTTGTTGAGGAAAACAGTTGCAAGCAAAAGTTTGTTCTCATGGTACCCAGATTTCACATTTTATGTGAACTGATAATTGGAACAGTATACAGTATAATATGAAAGTAATTACATTTAAATTTTTTTGCGTAGAAAGCTTACGATTTCATTAAACTACTATTCTTCAAGATTTTGAGATCAACTATGAGTAAAATTAAATAAAATGTGTGTCTGCAAGGTAAATGTAGCACGCTCAATAAGTTCGCGGACGCCATGGTGCGTGGCTGCCTACATTCAGAGCGCCAGTCATTTCACAAAATTATTTACTGTTGTAGTATAATTTGCTGAGCAAAGTAAATTGCGTCGTCCATCTTTTTAATGAAACATCTTTCCTTTTCCATAGTAAATATCCTCCAAATTTATCCCGACTGTGTGGTAACCCTTCTCACAACAGAATCACTGAATACGTAAATTGAAAATCTCCTCAGTGCCTTGTATCTGACATGTATTTTCGCACTGAATAGGTTCAGAACTTAACAACAATACGATATTGAAAATTCAATATGAATTATATAATATGAAAGCTGAACAATTACGTAACAGTCACTTTTATCTTACAAAAACAAACATTAATTTAAAGTCTGCAATGAGAAACTGTGAAATACGACTACACTACATGTATGCATGAACTATTTTATATCGCATGCAATCAAAATAAAGAAAAATTTTATTAATTTAACACATTTTAATGAAGTCGTATAATACATCGTAGTAAAATGAGAATTTTTTCCGAAGTCAGCTAAACATTTGTTGGATAATGCTGATTATATGTGAACATTGCATAAGTGTTTAACCGAAGAATGGCCTTAAGTAATCATATAAAAGTTTATTTTAATAACTGGAAATCTACTTTGTTATAATTACAAAAATTAAATAAAGCACTTGTTTTATACATATCTTACTTAAAGAGGTTTCAAAGTGTTTATTTAACGTATTAATATGTCCCAAACAGTAAGCAATGTCAAACAAGTAATTTGGTGTGAATTAATTTTCTTCGGTGCCTCAAGGGAAAACCTTCCGCTGTCAGATTAGCTCAGTCGATAAAGGAAATGACAGATTTACAAATTCTTTGACGTTCACTTGAACAGAAGTATTTTTAATTCAAATATCAGTCTGATTTAAGTAATGTATTTAGATTTAAAACCACATAATCCACACCTTAAAACATCAGATTTATCAACAGTAATATAAGTTCAATAGAGTGTGTCAATGCTTATTGTTTTAATTTTTAGTTTAAATTACTAATACTAACAACAAAATTTTGGTTGGTCATTCATCATTAATGACTGCGTTGTTGAACTCCCTCTTACAAAAATTGCCGATCACCCCATCCCTATTATCGTCGTAATAAACAGAGCATCATGAGAAGTATGTAATTTCCCTCCATTGTCCATGTCTTTATAAGGCGATAGACAGGCCTACACTCTAAGAAATTATTCGCAAATTTACCACATCAGTGTATACGGATAGTGAGAAAGCACGGGTGGTAAATTATTTTCTTATACATCCATGGTAGCGTTCCTGCGATTGCTCAAGAAAGAATCACATGCATAGGGAAGTTGCCAACTTTGTATTGTAACAATGATTAACATTCCTATATTTGCAGTCTGATATATGGTGTTATTTACAACTATATATAAGTTAAAAACTTCTATTACAGTTCAGGAAATAAACAAGAAAATTATTTACTGTATAGGTAAACCACTTTTCCATAGTTCTTACTGCATATTCCCGTCTTATTGAAAGAAATATATTCTGTCATGGGTAATTATATATTAAAACGATATTTATTAAGGAGTGCCTATTCTCATTTCATAAATTCTGCTTGTAACTTTGTCTCTATTATAAATAGCTATCTGATATATATATATAAACGTATTCGGATGAATAGTTTACGCTCCCTGTTTCGTATTACAATATAAATAAGGCAATACTCTGTTTTTAAATACACCGTAATCATTTGCAGGTTAAACGGAAACAGAAAAAAAATTCTAGATGCTCGGAAATTTCTAGGAATCAACCGTTACAGAATGAAGACATGATACATCCACATAAGTTCTGGCGAGGTATTTTAAGGACAACTAGTGTGGATATATTTAAATACACATATATAAGAAACAGCAACTATCTGAAGCTCCCGAAATTTTAGAAAATTTTAAAAATTTGATCGTAAAGAATATGAATATTGCGTCCTTCAAGATTCGTTGTAAGGGATCCTGGACAAAAATGTCTACTTTTGTGAGAGTTTTTAAATAGGAACTTTACATATAAGAACGCACACTATTGAAGCAAATACAAGTGAAAGCTGTCCTAACTGTAAACATTATAGCTGTAAAATGTACGCAATAAATAATATAAATATGTATTTGGGGAAAATTTTACAAGTTACGATAAAGAACACATTAAAAAAATTGCAGCAGTATTAATAAAAACTTACTACTTTATATATGTTAAGAATGTAATGCTTTATAGCAAATAGCAAAAAATATATACCAAACTCAATATTAAAATAATTGTAACAATTTGGACAAAAGTGGAGACACTGATGGCCTCAATGTACTAAACTTGTTACACAAATACAAAGAAACACGCATGTTATAACATACGGTGATTCTGTAATCGCTCGAGAGTGTCTCAAATGTCGGACACAAACATAGAATTGTGTTAAAGTAAATTGGGCCAGCCTTAATACTAGTGGGCATGTGAATGATCATTCCAGTCTTTATTAAATGTGACTATAATGTAAGTCGTTTTGCATGGCTCGTTACGTTTTCAACGCGCTTTTGCATGCCAAAACACAATGAAAATTATTGCAAGGATTTCAGAAACGCAATTTTTGCATTTCCGAAATTATCGGTGGTTTAATTCATAAAAATTAACTTTTGTTAACATATTTAATTTTAAATACCTAAAAATATAGTCATATGCTGTCCTTACCAAGTACAGTAAGCTCCACTGTCTCTTGATCTTTTCCTGAAGCATTTTCAGCTAGAAGTTTGTATTTCCCAGAATCACGACGCTGAGCATTGACTATTGAAAAGTCTGTGTGGTAGTCTACATTTTCGATCTTGATTTTCTCCGTATTGACGAGAGTTACGTTGTCTCTCCAAATCCAGCTCAAAGCTGGTGGAGGCTCACCACTCACATCCACAGACCATTTGTGTGTTCGTCCAGATCTTATAGTAACACACTTGAATGTTTCACGGTCAATTCTAGGCCTCACTGTAAAAAAAAAAAATGAAATAATACCACGTAGATAGAAAACAACGTATTTCTAAATGACATGTCTTAAAATGGCGACAAACAAACATTATATATAAAAATAATCAAAACATAAATATATTGGAGCTGTTGTTGCAATACATAGTTTAAATAATATTTTATGACACTTCTTATTAAATTACTCGTATTGATGCATCCGCGAGAAGTGTAATTGCGGGAGCATTCCTACTGATATGAAGAAATGTTTGCTTATGGTGCACTATAAGTCTAGCGATATTTATATAAAGTGCGAACTGTTGGTGTTGATTTTATTTATTTGGAAGATTGGTTCTTCATAAAGAGTAAATACAGTGACAGTACCAGATTATACAGAGATTGTCATACATTTTAACTTAAATTAAAAAATATAATTATGTGTGTGAATATACAGTGAATTTATTCAGTTATCATGGTTTTACATGCTCAAGACAGTGGGCATAATGTATCAAGGCCATAGGAAATAACATAAAATTGCTTTTTGATATCAAAAGTTTAAACGAGAGAAAATGTTACGATAAAATCGCAACTAAGTCAGTATTATATAATGGTGATTAAAGTGCAAGCAGAAAAATTATCAGATTTAAAATATATAATAAAATAATATATTAAATAAATTTAATTAAACTATACATGAGCTCAGCGCACAATCCCTTCTCCGCCAGTTTAACAAAAATCATACAAATTTGCAAAAAATCTCTAATAGCATTTAAAAACACAAGAGACTTCTACATTAAAAAAAACACGCCACTAAGAACTTGCACACGATCAGTACGTATATTTTTCACTTGAAACGAGGATAATTTTAAAAGTTTTAAACACTTTTTTGAGAATTTTTTAAAATATGTATTTTGATATTGTGCATGTTTTTAACATTTACAATTGAATCAATATCTTTGTATATTAAATAAAATTATATTTATTTATATGATTTAAAAAAAGACATTTCAAATATGTTGTGTAGTTTTCAGTCTAAAATAATAATACATTGATCATTCAAAGTATAAGAAAGGACTAATTTCAAAACTGTGTAAGAGTAAATTAAAAATTCTTATTTTATATTTTTATTTATTTCAATCTCATTTAATATTTTTAACTCAATCGAGTTAATAAGCTTTCAGCTAAGTGCATCCACTGTTTTATATAAATAATTCAATTAAAAAGTTAAAGCATAACATTCGAAAAGAAATAATCTTTACAGATTCGACACAAAAATATTCAATGTAGAACTGGAAATTAAATGCAGAAAGATTCATGAAATTAAAATAAACATGTACTTTGTTCAAAAAAATTTATTTAAAAAAAAGTAACAATTTAAAATTTGGGATGCAAGACAAAGAGAAGATTTCGTGAAATATCAATGTAGGTTAGAAATCAAATTGTTCTAAAAAATGCTGTTATGATTTTCCAAATTTAGTTTTGGAGCTTAATATATTTAAAAAAAATTATACTTAGTTAAAAAATTACATTCCAAACTAGCTGAACAGAATATTTTAATTTTATTTAGAATAACTCAATGCCATTTTAAAAATTTAGTTCCTAAATTTTATTTTATCGTTGTTCTTCATTAAACAATAATTTAATTTTTATGCATGAATCCTCTGGGTTTACTGATTGATGATAGGACGTCTTTTGTATTTTAATCTAAAAAATTTTCTGCAGCAGCCTTTTTCGATCCAAATTACTTTTTGGAAAAAAAAATTTATTGTCAAAAATAATGTGTTCATGCACGTTTGACAATTAAAGTTGTTGGCTTATGTCCAGCTCTATAAAATTTCTTATCTATTAGATATATTATCATAAATTGCTTGCATTAGTATTTTATATTCAAAAATTCTTGCCCCGGCCACTGAAATATGTGTCAAAATTCTTTTGAGCCATTAAAACAATTCATGTTTCATAAGAAAACGATATATGCGAAGTTTTGTGTTAATGAATGCCAGTGACATTCTCCAAAAACAAATTTCACTCAAACATAAAACATTATAAAACTAAATTTTAGTTCAAATAAATAAAAATCAGTCAATGTAGCATTTTTACACAGTCAATTCAATTACTGTCACAATCAACTAATTTTTCAATTTTAAAACACACAAAATCATCATAATTGAATTACATGACACCTCTATATGACTTAGTTTTTAGATGATATGTTTGTTTTAATCTGTACTTAATCCACGCATTGATAAAAATTAAATGTTGTTAGTAATAATTTTCGTTCTAACTTCAAAAGAAAAACGTATTCATCTTATTCGCACTCTGAAACATATTGCTAGAATCACCTATATTAAAGTTCGTTTTATCCTAAGAATTTTTATGGCGAATCCGTTATTTGTAGGTTATTATTTATAGGAAATAACAAATTAAAGGAAATAACACACAGTTTCAATTTCATCTCTTGGTACTTTTTTTTGTACCTAAGTAAAATAATGTATTACTTTTATTTTCTCACAGAAGAATATTTCAATAAATTATTGTAACTACAGTACAATTATTTTGTAAATTTTCCCTGTAATTTGTAAATTGAAATCGAATAAATAAGCTCGTTCGAAATACTTTTTATTGATCTAATCTGAATTTAAGAAATCTCCCATTAGATCAAATTATTTTTCATGTAAGAAAATTTAAAAAATATGTATGAATTGTTGTGAATTTTATTTTTATTTATTTATCTATGTTGATCGTAACTTATAAAAATATTTTACACCATACACATTTTTTTAAAATTCATTTAATCGTTTTTAAAACACTGTTATTAATATTATAAAGTATAATTTGAGGGATAAGTTATATCGAACTCTTTTTCACGTCACTGTTTATACATTGTATTTTGAAATATTAATACATAACCAGGAAATCAAAATTTATTAATTTTTTAAATTTCATCATACTTATATTTTTCATTTCAAATACTGCATGGGATTTTTTTTAATGAAAACTTAAACAAGAGTTATTACTGAATATTATCTTTTCGTTTATTAAGTATTTCGTTACACAAATAACAGTGCATTAAAAATCGATTATGTAACTTTTTTAGTAAATAATTTTACATTGACTATTTCATAATTCTTCAAAACTGTTTAATAAATACTATGTTAATGTGAAAAACACACATTCAGGGCCTGTGCAGGGGCATGCAGTCGGGTTTTTTATTTAGATATTGTATGGTGTTTGCTATGTGAGTGATGACTTTTTCCACGTTTTTAATTTTGCTATAAAACAAGAGAAGATGGTATTCTACAGTAAGCTAAAAAATTAATCATTTACGTTATAAAGTTGTTATTTGATAATTTACAATTATAATTTCAATGATTTTTTGGTTTACACTATAATCTGATTCATATGTCTACTTGAGTCTATGCTTATATTTATATAAATATATAATTAGCTGAAATTCGTATTTATCAATCGGATAAAAGTAAATTAATATAAACAGTAGTAGTTGTTAAACCTTACATTTAAGAGTGATTTTAATATTCATTACCACCTACGAACACTGTAAGCATTTTGGTAATTTAAATATTATATATTTATGTTTGTACTCTAAATATATATGTTTGTTTTTACTTGAAAGTTTAATTGATTAAATTACTTATAAAATACTACATTTGTTATTTGTCTGTGGAGACAAGAATTATCGTCATTTATATAAATTTACCATATACTGATTTATATAAATTCTTGTGTTATTTTTGCAAACACTTAAAAACCATACTTTATTTTATTTTTCGTTCGAAGTTTAAAAATTTTAAAGATATTTGGTGTATTTCAAAATTGTTATTTTTTCTCGGTGTAGAATAATTAATTCATATGTCAAAATTTTAAATATACATAGATATATAAAGGAAACTTACAATTCTTATGTTTGCATAAGTGATTGTTTGTCGCCTCACTAGGTTCTCCCGCACCAGCTTTGTTGTGGGCCCTTACACGAAACTGGTAAATCTGCTTCTCTTTCAGGTTCTCGACGATTCCTTCCGGAGCGTTATCTTTTGTCGTAGCAACTTCGACCCACTCAACAGATAGCTTGTCTTTCATTTCGATGGTGTAGTGTGTGATTGGACGACCACCATCTGACTCTGGTTTCGCCCACTTCAAAGTAACGCTCTTGATGTCGTAATCAATAATGTCTGGTTTTCCTGGCTTCCCAGGTTCATCTGTAAATCACACAAATTACACATAGTACGTGTCATTTAACAATGTTTACAGAAGCTAAACACATTCCATAAATTCTGAAAATTTATTGAAATTTTCACATGTAGGAAACTACAGTAATTAAAATATGGACTTGAGCATAAAGGCACGATTCCACTGAGGCAACATTCTGGCAACGTGTGGCTTGTGTCATTGTGGCCAGTCATCTAGCGAATGCATTGATTCAACACCTGCTGCATGCCACAAGCGACGGTTTCGAACGAGTTGGACTTTCCGAGACTCCTCTATTGCCCTTATTCCCATTGTATAAGGTAAACAACGCGAGAATTGTTCTGCGGACGAAAGGAACATTACCGATTTTTGTACACAAATACAAAACATGCGAAAAATTCGTAATGTTCAAACTCGTTATGTTATTACAACTATTAAATATATTTTTGGAATGCATACAAATTAAAAACATTTAAAAACTCATTTTACTCTTTCTAATAGTACGAGTTTTATTCTCCGTAGTTGAAACCTACCATAACTGTTTCACGCGGGCACTAACTCCGTGCCACCAAGTTATAACTTGGTCACTGAGCATGACCTCTTCTCTAAACCATCAAATATTAAGACAAAACCATGCAAGCACTCAAAGGCTGTGCTCTGCAATTATTAAACATTAATTTTTCCTTTAAAATAAATACATAATATAAACGCATGCACTAAATTATATGGCCGGAGTTTCAAAAAGCACGGATTTCAATTTAAATCAATTGAGAGAAGTCGAATAATTGTGGCTCAGGGCCGAGTAAAGAAGAGAGGATATCACGGAAAACATAGAGGCCAAATAGCTTCACGTGAGCAGGTTTGAGCGAATTATAAGATGTCTGGGTGTATTTCGTGAGATCACTCAAATTTTATGTGTGTGTAGAGAAATATGTTGGCACAATATGTACGGGAAGTGGATGTCTTGTGAGCTGGAGTGTTTGTGGCTGTTAATATTCGGCGTGCATGAAAGGGTCAGCTCATGTCCAACAAATCATCGTATACACATCATCAGTGACAATATTTTCGGTAAATTTTAATGACAAATAATCAACATATATTTAATCGATTTTCCTGAATATTTCTTTTAGTTGAAGTCATTTAACTTCCTTTATTTTCTTACCGAAGAGTTTTTTGCTTATGGGTAAACATCTCACTGACAGTAGGAACTTTGGAAGTGGAACACACAAACAATCAGAATCTGGGAAGAAAACGATCACAGCCATCGCATCATTAACCATAAGTGACTTCAGAAAGCAACTGATCACCAAATTCAAGTTGATCGGACCTCGTACCGGGAATCAAACCCGTGTCTTCCCTAACACTTCGTCACCACACTAGAACCCTTCTGGGTGATTGGAGAGTTGTGCACGTGCAATTTGTGTGGTCAGTGACTTAGTGTGTGGTGTTTGTAGGCATCAAGAGAGGGACAAGAGAAATGTATTTCTGTTTCCCCGATTCTCTTGTGCTTAGTAAGTAATTTCCCGACCACTTGCATTTGGCATGGTCTGTCTTTAAGTGGTTGTAACATTTTTAAAAAACGCATTTTGTAGTTTTGAATCTATGAAATATGCTATGTGGCCAAGTCGTAGGTTCCGACAGCGCCAACATTGCAGATAACAAAATTTTGGGCGCCCTTTTGCGGTTATTACAGCATTAACCCTCAGATGGGCTTTGTACTGGGTTCTGGTACACTGCTATCAGATTTTCTTCTCGTTAATTTTGTAGCATGTCAAATATTTTTCGTATATCCATTAGTCGTGTGTGTCTGGCACACAAACAATACTACATCTTACCCAACATATGTTCTGTTGGGTTCAAGTCGAGATTTCGAACGCGTCAATTAAGCAAGTCCACATGGCTCTATACAAACCACGACGTTATCAACCTGGCTTCGTGGACAGAAGTACCGTGTCGATACAAGGAAGGGCCTACCACAAAGTGTTACCGCAGTATGTGAAGCATGTCTTCGTTCAAAATGTATTGGTATATAAAATAATTTTTTAATCATTTTATCAAAACATACGGCTCATGTTTATACCAACAGGATAATAGCCCCAGATCTTAACTTTACTCTGTAAAAAATAAATATAAAGTACACATACAAATTTTTGGTAATTTTGAATTTTTCTTGGCATAATTTGTAAAAACAATTACAGGACGTGTAATTTTACACAAATTCTCTTAAGAATCCAGAGGCTACTGTAAGTATTTGCTGGAAATACATAAATATATATCTCAAAAACATCGTGCTAATGTTTGTCGACCTCCCGTGGCGCAGTCGGTTGGTGCGCCCCAGGCCTCCCGCGCAGCAGGCCCTGGGCCCAACCCCCAGGCAAAGCATTGGCATTAGTACAGGCTAATTTGTAAGCCGTCCCCTGATGAGCCCTGAGGCATAATACCAACTAACGAAATAAATAAATATAAAGAATTACTTATTGCACCGTGCTTCTTGAATTTAACTCGAGTTATTTGTCGTATGATGTTTAACTGTTCCGAATAACTATTTTATGTGTTTTTTTACACAAGAAAAGTAAAAACGAAATATATTTTACACGAGTTTTTAACTGAACATGCTAATAAAACCGATATTTTATTATTGTACTTACCGTATGGGTTCTTTGCTACAATAGCATCAGTTGTCTCAAGCGGGTCTGATTCACCCTCTTTGTTAACTGCCTTTACTCTGAATTTGTACTTCTTTTTTGGAGATAAGCCATCAAAAGTGAAGGAGTCCTTATCTGGTCCCACCTAGGTGTTCATAAAAAAAGATACTAAATTAAAATCACGTAATTTTCTACCCATGCTAATGGAGTACATGCAAGTTATAATTAAAATTATCATACACTAAACAGTAACACCACAATGTGAAAACATCCAACTTTGCAAGGTAAAATGCCTTATTTTTTAGAAATTAATAGATTCTTCAAATACAGTTTAATGTACATATTCTTGTGTATTTTACTTTAATCAAAGGTTTCACCAATTTTGGCTTAGGAACTAGATATTTCGTTCGAAGACAAAATTTCACGTGTTATGAAACCACTTATTTACAATAGGTATAAGTAAACTGCAAAATTAGAACTACTAAACAGAAAATATATATTCAGTGGCGTATAAGTAGACTAATGAAAAACCATTTTAAGGAAAAATTATATTTGTTTAGGTAAACATTTTTATTGTAATAGCTTAAAGGCATGTTCAAGCAATTAAACGAGCCCTGTAACACAGCACAAAAACACATATTCTGTTCGCCAGTGCTAACATAAATATGGCCATCGTCACATACTGATATGCAGTATGTGCTTGGAAAACGCTTCTGGTCGGAGCAACTTTTTGCTGTCTCCAGTGTGAGTTGTGAAGGGACTAGGAGATGTAACAATGATACTACTGTTCACGCACGGAGGAAGAGTGACGTCATCGTTGTGATGAGAGCAAGGTCCATGCAAAGAAAAAAATAGCATAAGAGTGTAAAGTGATAACTGAATGTAAGGAGAGAAAAAACCTTAGTGAAAACTAAAAACTTGGCCCAACGGGGCTGCTTAACCAATCACGTAATGTAGATCATGGTCATGAATAATTATCGTTATTTTTTTGGCCATCGTGTAGTAAGGTGGGCGCTTTTGTATAGATGTGAATAGCAGACTTAGATATACAACGTATCATAATATTGTTGTAACATTATCACGATGGAGAGCTCTGTACTAATGTTCAGTTGTTATAAGAAATAATTTTTCTGTTATTTACAAGAAATAAATGAATGAAATTCCCTGACAGCTCGTCATCATTCGGCAAGACTAACAGTAAACATTACTTGAAACGCGGACATTATTTAAACTAAGATATATACAATAGGATAATTTTGGTCAAGTGTGACACCGAGAAATTTTTCACAGATTCGGCTTACATGCTGACAACATTTATGAGAGTGCATTATGTTATGCCGTTTGACTTTTGCGTGAAGATATTATACTAAGTTTTTTCAGTGTTACTAAGCGACCCAATTTTAATCGTCTTAATTGAACCATAAATAACAATAACTGAAGACTCACAAAACCGGGAAGTTTACTGAAGCTATTTTGAGAAACGGCTCCGGAAAGTTTAATGTTTATCTATTTATTAGCAACAGATATATAATGTATGTTAGACAGATATTTACCTGCAGAAGACAAATATCTGAGTGTATGCACTGTAATTTTGTGAATAGGACTAAAAATAACAATACATTATGATCTATTACTTTTTACGGATAATTAGACAAAATGTATTTATTCAAGAGTGAAAAATGAACCAGCTTGTGTTAAATTTTTCCATGTTTTTATACTTGACCTTTTTTACGATGGGTGATAAATGAAGTAAATTTTGTTGTTTTTTTATATATAATACCATTTAATTTACATGAATGGACAATCACCCTTGCAGTCACAAAAAATAAAGGGAAAGAGATAAATGGGCTGAGAATAGTTTAAATTATAAATAACATAGCTTTTATTACAGAACAAAATTTCAGTCATGTTTTCCCAGGAATTGGGGATCGCACTTGAAACTATATTTTTACAAAAAATATTTAGAAAACCCCGACTTAACATTATTTGTAATCTATTACACATGTGTCCTTTTATAGTAAAACGTCAGTATTCTTTTCGAGCTTGGACACTACGTTTTATATAGGCAGTTAATGGCATGATTATTTACGTCATTGCATTGTAAAATACTTCTAGCAGAGGTCACCAACATGTCTGTGGTTATAAGTATCCGTGATTTTGTTAGTGTCCTGTTAAAATATTTTGAATCCACACATAGATTTTACCAATCTCGGAACACTTTAAATATTTAGTAAAGAGATCCAAGTTTAAATTTTTTACTGTGCTCGATGTTGACATCTTAGATTATATAATTTTAAATTAAGCCGATTTGAATCAAAATTGGCATATTAAAAGTCTATGATGCCATTACAAAATTCGTAGACTGGCGTTCTCAGTTGTCCTTTATGTTCGAAGATGGTGATACCTAACTATTTAATACGGGGGACTAATTCAGAAGTTATGGAAACTATTGTTTATCTCCAGAAAATTACCCAACACAGGAAATGTACTATGTACAGTTGAAAGAGTACGACATGTACGTTTTAAAGGTGACACCACATGAAGTATGGATGTAGGACTGTCCGGCAAGGAACAAAGACAAACATAGCTGCTTGAAATTACCTTTCAATTGATATATTCTCGTACAAACTGTATACACTCATGCGAACAGGTGCGTATCGTACGTGCACGAACTGTTTAACATCCTTCAGAGTAGTCTCCGGGGTTGTACACGGTTCCTTGCCAACGACGAGGCAGACTTCAACACAGCATTTCGACGAGATTTGGCGCACATTGACGGATCTCATGCAGTCAATGGTATTTCCCGTGATTTTATCGATTTCAACAAAAGTTGATTTAAACTATTTAAATTGCAAGAGTCAAATACCACAATTCACGATCTCTTTTATGGTTTGGGGAGCAATAGGGTATCATAGGCAATCTCGACTATTATGAATTGTGGGCACTATCAATAGCAACCGCTACATCAGGTAAATTGTGGAGTCGAAGAGTTATGCCCTTCTTTCAGCACACTCCTGGAGTCACATTCCAAAAAGACAGCACCCGGCCATACATTGCCAGAAATATCCCGGTCGTCTTCAAAGCAAGCCAGATACTGTAGTGCTTCTTCCCTGGCCTGCACGTTAGCCATATTTTTCACCTACTGGACACTTCTAGGATATGATCACTCGACTAATAGCCCATCATTCTCATCTAACGCTCAATACCGATGAACTGTAGATTAGTGTAAAAGCAGCTTGGCAGGCAATTTCGCAGAAGCACATCGTAGCGATACAAATAGTTTAGTTTGAAATGCCATAACTAGCTAAGAAATTGTAAAAATTACCCAACTTGTTGATTTCATAGCACTGCTTGTGGCCATTTGAGATGCTTATTCACTGTACGTTTTGTCCACCGCTTTCTAAGATTAGTGCCAACTGAACATATAACATTTTTCATGGTATCTTCGATAGTAGTAAATTGATTGCCGTTAAATTTATTACACAGATATTGTTGTCACTGGTCCCTCTAACAATGCATATTTAACGTAGATCAGGCGTCCTTATTAATATTTTACTTTATTATGCTATATATCCTGGGCATTTTACTTATTTCAATAAAATTTTGCATGCAAACAGTAACGTGGTGTTCTTTGGAAGAAATTATTCGGGTATTTTGTCCGCCATTTGTAACAAGTGAAATATAAAGTTATTTTGATATCATATTTCGGAAACTACAGAAACGAAGCCCACAAATAACTACTCAATAAGTACTGTTATAGACAGCACAAACTAAGCTATTTAAAGATTGTAAATTACTTATTTTAATAAATGTTTGTCTCGGTAAAATTTATATTACATTTTATATTCCTGGAACAGTCGGTCCGAAATGAACAAACTTGGTTTTCTTACTATTCTTATTACGTGTCCTAAAACACCAATTCATATTATTATCAAGCTCACCAAGCAATTCTCACTACATCTGCGTGCAAACCGAACTATGGAAAGCCAGCTAACACTTGTATGAAGAAGTTTCTTATTTTTAGACCGTCAGTGTTTTTCTTGCTGTAGTGTAATTTGCCATATAATTGTTACCATTGAAATTATAAAAACCAATCTTGATATGGCAACGTACCTACTGTTTGTACAACATTCACGACGTCACAAATTCAGTCTACCTCAGTCTTGTACGAAAAGGCTACCAAAACTTTTTTTAATTTACTTACATTAACATCAGGAACTATTACACCAATCATAATTAAATTTTGTGGAAATTCCTTCTCATTAGACTCTTTTATAGACATGTTCCTGTTACATAAAATTTGAGTACTACACCCTACATACATATACAAAGGAAAGTATAGAGTCTATAAATATTTACATCTGTAACTTATTGTTATGTTAAATTTTCACTTTCTTAACAATTCATTTATATATGTGCCTGGAAGTCATTATGGTTTCAGGTGTGGTACAATTTTGGCTTAATGTTTTTGCTATAGTACAGGTAATTAAACGAATTGATTTATCAGTTATATGCATGCAGACGAACTGCTGTAGTTGTTACAATTCTGATTCACAAAATACCTAAAGGAATTTAAAACATATAGAATTTAATTTATTTTGAGTGTATTATATGCTAAAAAATTTCTGCACGTAAATCATAGTTCTGCATTTTTGTTAGTACGGTATTCAAAATAAATTTGTTTTAGAAAATATAAACCTGCAAATGACATATCATGCAGAGGAGATATTTCAGAAACCATAAGAATTAAGGCACGATTTTTTTCCACGTTTGGTGTATCCCTCAAAAAGTATAATAGTTGTCGATTATATGGAAGAATAAATAAACAAGAAGTTTCCGATGTAACTAATAAGCGTACCTCCCTCTACATAGATGCAAACATTTGGTCTGAATATCGTAAAACCTTATATGTTTGGTAGGCCTTGACTTCTTGTTGAAATATAAATATATATAATTATACTTATATATTTCCCTATATTTCGATTTATAACTATAGGGGTGACGAGAAACATTTTCAACACTATTGAAACAATTACAAATATACGCGTGCCTCACCCAGGACGCCATCCCTGAACTCCACGTACCATAAGCTGGCATGCAACTAACTACCTTATGTAGGTGCCATTAGAAGCATCATCTTCTATTGCGAAGTGGAGATGTTTTCATCTTCTATTGCGAAGTGGAGATGTTTCGGTGCCTCTTAACAGCGAGGTCTTGAGAGCTGAAGATGTTAAAACTAGGCGAATATGGAGAACGCAAGGGTGGAGGGAAACAGTAGATCGCCGAGAAAACCCCGACGACCAGCGGCATCGTCCGGCACGATTCTCACGCGCGAATATAATTGAGTAGTCGCGTCGGGAATGGAGCACGGTTCGCCTTGGAGTGAGGTTAAATGCCGTACCCGTTACACCATCGCGTACCGGGGGTTGTAATAAGTCTAATATTTTGGTAGACGGGGTTAACTAACCAGAAATATTTACATTGCTGTCATTTTGAAAATAAAGAGGCGAGTCACACAGTGTTAGTTTACGTGGCCTGCTGTAGCTCTACATGTGTGCAAATTTTTATAGGAATCAGATCATTGGCTCCCGAAATACAACGAAAACCAATAACAAATGACATTATCCTCCTCTCAATTCAGTGATTACGTGATGCACTGTCGACACACCACATTCGGTTCAATTCGGCTAAATGCTTCCTGCGATTTGACAGCATCTTAAATTTTTAATGAACGTCATTTTAAAAATAAGCACCCGGTGCTTTAGGAAAGTATAGACGTCTGGTGTCCTTACTAAGTAATTTGCGTGTACCGATTTTAAAGAAATTCGTTTCAGGAGTACAAAAGTTTTAAGGGAAATGACCACACACGCAACTGACCGGCACTTATACGTACATGATGTTTACGTTAAAGTGAGCACTCTCTGAAACCCTGCTAAAGATCTACTTGTATGCACGTTGTGTATTCCTCCGCCTTAATTAAAATTAGTATTGCCATGGGCCTCATCACTTTATCAATGCGTCGGTCAAGTGAAACAGTGGAATTATTAGAAAAGTAAATATTTTAAAAATTTGCTCATTTTTACATTTCGATGCATTAAAAAAAAACTGAAATTGGAAGAAATAATTTAAGTTATCATAAATTGTTACCTAGCACTTTTTATTACACGTTGAGATACGAAACTAATTTCCATCCTTCGTTACCAACTTTACTGTGCGGATGTCACTCAGTGCGTCCGTTAAAATATATGCAGTCAGGGGCAGTAACATTTTTCTAAGGTTGATTCCAAAAGTGCTCACTTTATCGTGAACAGCCTTTACGCACACATTCACAGGCAGATAAGTGATCTCATAAGCCAATCATTCCTTCAGGAAGTAGGCTGTAAACAGTTCTGCATAGAAATAATTTTTATTGGCTTTCCAGATTTATGCACACCTGTGTCACTAAAGAAATTATTCTGTTAATTTGTATTAAGAGAAAGTGTATGGTGTAAACTGTTATGATTCAGTAACCCCGGACAAACCAAGCGAACTGCAGCGAAGCGTTGGTTTCCAGGCCTTGTGAACAATCAATAACACGTCGCAATAATAATTATAGTTTGTAAAACCTAGCAGCCAAGTGCCAGATGACCTCCCATCCCTGTGGTGTAATATTAGGGACAATTACGCCACCAAGAAACTATATAACGCTTGGAAACGCGTTGGACGTGGTCTGTCTGTGGCGCCAAGAATAACGACCCTCAAGATGCAGCTTGGCATGTCGCTCGTTGCTTCTCGTCATAATACGCAGCCTATGGCGACGATACAGACATGTTAGGTGTAGAGCCTATATTGTTTCAATTTATTGTATTAACAGGATTAGGCTCTACCTCCCCAATATCCTATGTTTATTATAAATTAGTATGAATATGCAGTTGCCATAAACCTTCCGTAGTCCCTAGTACAAAATATAAGATCATAACAAAATTCACATTAATTGTTTGGCATTATGTGAACGCTTATGAATGAATATTAAATGCAAAAAGATGTACAGATTATCGTGCTGAAAATCACTGAGTATCGATTAGGTGCTGAGAATATTTTCTTTCATGTTCGTATTTTGTCTCAAACAGTCACAGGTCCGGCTATAATCGCTACCGTACATCCTTGAAAATGATCTGTTTTTACGTTATCCCGAGCACAGGGTGAAGCAGATGTTAGGCAGAAAAACGAAAAATTCGATAGACACCTATTAACATTAACTAAGTGTTTTATGCTAAATACGATAATTGAGATTTTAAAATACATTAATTGTTATTTGTTTTTGTATCCGACTTGTACTCATGCTTTTTCTTGGTTTAGTTATTAAGATTTGTTTTAATGTTAGAAACATGTATATTTTTAAAAACATTCAGACACAAAACCTTACAAAAAAAAATTACTCTTGTATTTTTCAATATTACGTATACTGACCTCGCCAGCTGGAATCCAGCGTCCTGTGTCCAAGTCCATTTTTTCCAGGACATATCCAGTGATATCACTGCCACCAAAATCGTCCGGTTTCTGCCATTTTACTTTAACATGATCAGCTCGTACCTCCTCCACTTTCAGGGGTCCTTTTGGAGGTGTTGGTTTATCTGCCAAAAAAAATATTTACTAAATTGCTGGAATCATTCTGTAATTATATATTTTACAAAACAGCAGCATGAACTTTATAAACAACAAATATTTTATATGAGCAATTTACATGGAATTTAATTAAAGACTGGCGTATATGCGTTAAAATTATACTCACGGAAAATGTAGTTTTAATTATCTCTATCTGTCCTGTTAAATAAAAATATATATTAGATTTTCGTTTGCTTCATGAAATTATGATTCAACCTTCAGTGTGACTTTGGTAACTGTTTCCCTATTAACATAGTTTGAACTAAGTAAAGTAATACTTAATTTTTCAATAAATGTTCTTTCAAATGATTAACAAAGTTTTAAACATTTCATAGTAAAACAATATATATTACAACATTTTATATAGAAATCTTATTGATTTGAACCATTTTATTAAATATATCTTTTAAATTCCTTACTTAAATAGCAATACGTACGACTAGAGAGAAACTTATTTGTACATAATCATAATATAGTTGATCGAATTGACAGATACCAGGGTGTTTCGATAAACAAGGCTCATTCGGTGCCACAGTAAATAATGTTCCTAAGGTAATAGTTCATGGACGATAAAGAAATACAATTTTACCACGCGTCTACATACTGCTCGTGAAGCACTGGGTTCCGACTCTAAAACTCAAGCCCTTTAAATGAGTAGGCTAAGGATGAAACAAATTTCAACGTAGTCTCGTGTGTACATTAGATCTGTGATACGTTATTTATGGGCTAATACGTATTTCCCACTGGAATCCGCAAGGAAGTTGTAGAGGTTTATGTGACAACGGACGAAGCAGGGCATCGTCCGAGGAATAGGCTTTTCATATGATATTACACACCACATCATTCATAATGAACTCCACTATGGCTGAGTGAATTGAAGAGAGTTGGGCGGCTCTTAACATCGAGGTCTTGAAAGCCAAACTGCCGCTAAGTACGTGCGCTCTGTGCACACGACTGTTCGGCACAACTGCATAAGTGTGATTTTTCTATTTCGTTAATATATCAGCAGCAATCAAACGAATAAATAAACAACTTTCTTAAAACCATCTGATATTGTAATACAACATGGGGACAAGATATGTGCCTGAAACCAAATTGCCTTCGATGATTTGGAAGCGTGTGGAATCGCCATGGGAAAAGATCAGAGCAGTTTCCTCGGCTGGCCAGGTCATAGCCATTTGGTTGTGGGATTCAAAAGTCTTATTTACCTAGAGTTTCTGCCGCTTGAAGAAACAGTCGCAGCCGACAGGCACTGAGCCATATTACTGCGAGCAAGAGCGGTGATTTGCAGGAATAGGCCTGTTAGTCTTCCCTGATGTGTTGCGTTTCTTCACGGCAATGCCGGACAGAACAATACTCGGGCAAAATCATAACAATGCACACCTTTCACTGGAACATTACAGATATCCTCCTTACAGTTCGTATTTGGCCCCATCTGATTTCTATGAACCATTTAAAAACTCGTCTTTGATGGAGGATAAATCCGAGATGGTGTTAGTCTACAGGATGTTGCATGAGATTGTCTGAAACATCAAAATCCTGCTTCTACGTGCATAGTTATACTTTTGTACTTTATCGCAGGCCTCGCAGGTTTACGGCAATTATACTCCTCAGTGCCCAGTCTACAGCTAACAGAGACCAAGTCCCTTCAGTGCAGGTCCTCCCATCTCTCATTGTTGTTGACCAGGAAACTAAACTCAAATTTGGTATACTAAAGAACACGACAGCAAACCTCTCCACAGCCCCTTTTTCCA
The DNA here is from genome assembly GCA_029891345.1 of Dryococelus australis. NCBI lineage: Eukaryota > Metazoa > Arthropoda > Insecta > Phasmatodea > Phasmatidae > Dryococelus > Dryococelus australis. The sequence continues at coordinate 211,745,988 of CM057009.1, read as the reverse complement.
AAAAGGGTTGACATCGTCGTGCTAATTCATGCCTGTCGTCCAGCTGAGCATTACCCGCGTTACTACTGCCTGTCCAAGATAGCTCCGGAGCCTTCAAGCAGCTCAGCGCGTCGACCAATCTCAGGGAGGAGGTTTCCCCTGCTTTCTACAAAAAGGGAATCTTCTTCAAGTTTTCGTCGCGACTGGATTGATGCACAAAACATTTAGTGGGCAGTGCAGAAAAAATAGGAGTTTATGCGGCATTCCGTATTGTAAACTAAATTTCTTCATGCATTGAGAAAATAACAACATTATATGACCCTTGAGGTGATCGGAGCCAGTATGGTAGGTAGCTAGCGGACTTTGCTTCACTAAGACTCCATGAAGCTGAGCACTAAATACTCAAAAATTGAGAATTCTAGATCATAAATCCAGTGATGGCACTCAGCTGGGACTGGAGCAATAATACACCTATGTTGTTGTTCATACAATACTCCTACAACTTACTTTAAAACAGAGAACTTTACTTAAGGATCCAACATGCTACATAATGAATACTTTTGTATTACAATCTATACGTAAACCTTTGAGTTTACCAAATCATTTTAAACAATAGCAAGTATGTATAGAATAAATCATACCGTATAAACTATTTTGCAAAGAAAATAAATAAACAAATTCGGCTAATTATTTCACTTTGTCGTTATGTACGAAATATATTTTATATTTATAAAATAAAAGATATTCTCAAAACAATTGTTGTTAACGTATAGTTGTAGTTCTGATAGAAATTTACAAATCCTTACCCAGAACAACTACATCGGCCATTTTTTCACAAGTTCCAGAACTGTTAGTCAGAATCAGCTTATATTTGCCACTGTCAGGTCTCGTTGTTCTACGAACGGTTAACACTGTGTTCCTTTCATATTTGTCAATGGTTATCCTGAAAAGTCAAAATAACACTTTATTAACAACAAATATTTTATTGTTTATTTTTTATAATGTTACTTTTTAACTGTGCACACTTTAACATTGTTTGATAAAAAAAATTAATTCTAACCCTTTATTCTCTTTTTTAATATAACTGCTTTCATTTTCTGCTGTTGATATGTTGAAGCACCATTTAGTAAAACATTTTAGCTGATCGAAATCCAAAGTCATATTTATTGTATCACTTGAAAGAAAACACTTTATCTTTTTAAATTTTCGAAGTGTCCCTTGGAAAGACCAAACGGTGTGTTTAAAAACTTATAAATACCCATACCTTTCTTGTGCATCTTCTTTTAGTTCAGTCCCGTCCTTTTCCCATCGCGGAACGGGCTCTGGCTCACCTCCGAACTTGATATCGTACTTGATCACTTGACCTTTCTTTACTACTATGTTGATTAAGTCATCGCCAATTATGAATGGTTTAACTGGAATGTCAACAAAGTTCGAAGTCATTATTTGTTTAGGTTAATTATAAATGTACAATATTTAACACAATACACAATGTTCGTTCAACTTTCACTGAAGTCTTTGTGTCTGTGATCCCTTGGTGTGAATGGGTGGTACCCATTCCTTATACCTTAGCCACTGCATAGAAGCAAGCTGAACAAACTGTATATTTTTAAGTAACTCCTGAAAGAATTACATTATGTGTAATGCAAATTATTTAGGACAAGGGAATTAAATTTCAGTGGGTACAGAAAGAGACTTACAGATATTACAAAAGACAATGATAGAGTTTTGTCGTGCCGTTCTAAAATTATCGGGTTATCAGTTGTTAGTCAAATGCTACTATGTCATATTTGATCCTTATTTTACATTACCCACTACATATGATTAAAAACACATACTGGTATTTAAGAACAACAGCTTCGTTTAAATGAAAGTCAAATACTTAATAAATATTACTTTGACAATTTTAATTCCAAAAATAGTTAATGTGGTTAAAACATGCTGTAATAAAAATCTTTTTAAAATCTAGCTCATATATTATGTTTTATTAGTAACTACCTAAAACTATCGAAAAAAAAACCTTTCGTAATTAAATTACACAAAATTAAACCATGAAAGTGTGACTGATTCTGCTGCAGAGCTAAATTGTATAATCTATGCCTCATCGCAAGGACAGGAATTTAATACATATAATGTTCTTGTTTACACCCTCGGAAAATTAATTTTACGATCTGTTTTTTACTTTATCCTGAGCACAGGATGAAGTAGGCATTAGGCAGAAAAACAGAAATCTTGATAGACACCTATTAACATTAACTAATGGTATTATGTTACCTACTATAATTGCGATTTCAAAATTCATTAATTTTATTTATGTGTGAATCCTACTTGTCCTCATGCCTTTTCTTGGTTTAGTGATTGAAGATTTCTTTTTAAATGTTAGGACATGTATGGTTTTAAAAACCTCCCCTCGAAATACGAAGCAAAGAAACTGATGGATATTTCTACTGAAATCTGGTTCTAGAAACATACGAACACTTAAGTCCGTAAAACTGATACATGGAATTGGCCAACATAAATAAATACTTCTATGATTTTATAATTTTAAGACCGGGATAAATATCGCTAAAGAAAAAAGACGCAAATTGCTTTGTTGTGCCCTGTTACTATCATTTTGCGCAGATAAAAAGATATTTACCATATTTAAATGTAGATATTTAACGCTTACCTAATATCTCCATAAAAAATTTAAGACATAACAGCAAACTTAGAAACTTGTAAATTCGTTGAATCTCATATTTAGCTTTCATACATAAAAAAGTGTATGAAGTAAAAGAAAATACAGATTGTTCCGAATGAAGTAAATATGTAAGACTTATAAAGGAGTTCAGTTAACCATGAAATAATTTACAAATGAGAGATTTTATGTAATATTTTTTCACATATTATTTCTCGTACCTTTGAATGATCAGCATTTTAACACACAAAATCAGATCTATTTTATTAGAGAATCTATGCTTAAAATATTTAAGTGCGTACATGAGGAAGCAACGATCCTTTAACATCAAAGTAATTTATCAGTTCAAAATGTGTGGTGTGTTATAAAGTAATTAGATTAAATATGCGCAAAACAGCTAAGCTTAATATCCAGATCCTGATTCGAGTATTCTGAGATAAGCTTCGTATGTTACTTTAAGCTGTGATATACTACACCCTATTGTGCCTTTTTGTAAATCTGGAATAGCAAAAAATATCAAAACCATACAAATATTCAAGATGTTATAAAATATTCACGTACGAGCGCAGGCAAGTAAACACGAAAAAATACGTTCTCTATATTAGCATCTAAAATACTGAGATATATTCGGTCACCTACTAGCAACGTATTATTTTTTTGAATAGATTACTTGTAATTGAAAATAGTTTCTTAGTCACGTCGGAAAAATGTTGCAACTACAATGCTTTTAATGTTTCCGAATATTTTCAATTTGGAAACACGTTTAAAATGTAAACAAAATATATACTATATTACGAAAATATTTGTTCTCTTTATATCAAAACAATGTATATAAATGTGAATAAGAAACTCTTAATAAATATTTTACGTCTAATTATCTTCCAATAATTTGTTATATAGATTGACTTTCAGAACTTAGCTATGATTTAAAGGTTATATTGAATCAAAACTAAAATTAATTATTTATTTAAGTTGATACATTTAACATTTGCACGGCTCTCAAAATTGATTTAATTAAAACAAGGGTGTTAATCTCACTTAAATAAAAATTAATGCATTTGTCTTGGTATAAAAGGACAATGAATATTTCTACCACTCTTATAAAAAAAACCGTCCCCAACAAGCATAAGTCCCTGTACTGGCGTTTGCTCATAACTAAGGGTAGCGTAATGCTTTCTTAATGGAATGCGATATAATAATGAGTTAACGTACCGAAACGAGCCTTTGCAATTATTGGTTTCGTGACATCACTAGGTTCACCAGGACCTGCTTTGTTGACTGCCCGAATACGGAATTCGTACTGTGTTCCTTCTTTGAGTCCTTCAATCGTGGCTGCAGTGATGTCGCCTTCCAACACTTTCCCTGTGACCCAGTCTTTGCCAAATTTTTCCTGAAAAACCCAAAATAACAATCATTCATTTTTAATTCAACACGTGTAGAAAATGTGCTATGTTTAATGTTTAGAGTCATATAAAAATATTTATATATTTAATCAACCACTATAGCCACCGCGCGTTTGGTATTACAGGGTTGCAATACAGCACGCTAATACTTCGGGGAACCATTCCTCACATCTGGAGGATGAAATAATGTTATATGAAAATAGATCCTCAAACTCTTCGTTTCTCTACTACAACCCATATTACATAACATACAGTGTACGGCCTGCGGTCTGGATCATGGTACTGTGGAATGCCATTGCAGCATTCGTTTGCATGATGCACGATAACTCACACTTCGACACTACACCTAGAACAGTAGGAACTGCACAGGAAATAGTAACACATGTGTAAAAGCTTATCGTCGGCACTAAAGGAAATGTACAAAATGCTCTCCATCAGCACGAATACTTGTACCAACCCGCCGTTGCATGGGCACCGGGATGCGTTGATGAATCCCTAGAAAATTCCCGATTGTTTCGCTACTCACCTCAATTTTGTTTACGGAGGGTGCCCACATCGCCCACTGGGGTTACATATACAAGTTCATTTTAATGTCCCCACAAATAAAAGTCTAGTAGATTCACATCAGGGCTCCACGGGGGCTGATTTGGAGCTGCCAAATACAGCTGCGATGGCATACCACAGTAACATGATCCAGCCCATGGGCTACACATTGTACGTTATGTATTACGGGCTGTAGTAAAGAAACGAAGCGTTTGCCTACCTATGTTCACATAACATTTTTTCATCCTCCAGATGTGAGGAAAGTTTCCCCAAAATATTGACATGGCATTTTGCAACAACTGTATAAGGTGGTTCGTTAAGACTGAACTCTCAGAAGAGTAAAATAAGACAATTTATTCATACCTTGAATTCAATAACATATCCAGTGATCGGAGCCCCACCATCACTTAACGGCTTAGACCATTTGAGATCTGCATGGTCCTTGTCCCAATCCACAACTTCAACATTGTTTGGTTTACTGGGTTCATCTGTAAACACAAACGAATTATTTTACACTACAATACTCTGTACTCACACGATAATAACTTTGAATATATGGTGACTGATTAAGTTTGTTAACTTACCCCATGGGTCTTTGGCGAGAACGCTTTTTCCAAATAACACTGGTTCTGAGCTGCCTAGCTTGTTAACTGCCCTGATACGGAACTTGTACTCTTTTTTTGGCGTAAGATCTTCGCACTTGAATGTGCATGGTTCAGTTGGTGGAATTTGGGCTACATTGTCCCAGCCACCTAAAACAAACATAACCCTCTTTGAAATCAGCAGATTTAATGAGAAATTACTTTAAAGTTTAAACTACCATATTTATAACCTGCATGACACACTTTAATTACATAATCAGTAAAAAAAGTTTTTGGGTTAGTTAAAAGTACATCATTATAGCCAGTATAAAAATAAGAGAAATAAATCTCATGAATCCAAACATTTAAACGTATATGTCATGCAAAGTTTTTTAGGAAAATACGATAAAAAAAACTGGAAAAACATCCTACCAACAAAGTCGCGTTAAGAAGAAAAAACTTAAGTGACAAAGATACTGTTCGTTATAAATAAATTAGTGAGCTTCCCTTTCTTAGACACATGCAAACAATTAAACGGTAACTGAGCAAATGTTTTGCATTTGCCTTTAAAACTGGGAAAATGAAAATCCACAAAATACTTTGTAGCACTCGCATTTTTTAGTGAGTTTGTGTATTTTGGTAAGTGTTGTTAATTTTTTTATGTAAGATTTTCATGACCAAGTCACTATTATAAATTAATTTTAATTAATTACAAGAGCATAATTTTCCTATTACAAAGTTTTTTTAATATTATAGTGTGTTTATTCGTTAGATATGTATGTATATAATTGTATATAGTTATTACAATTCAACCATTATTTCGCACAGTACTCGCAGTAATCCTGTAATTTAGCCTTAAATACTAGACGAAAAGTTAAATATATGATTTAAATTTTCATGACTTCGAAGCTACCACAGGCTATGGCATATCTACATGTAAAAATTCGAAATCTTTCCTTTGAATTACTAGACACATAATCTTGAGTAAAATGTTATTGATTTTCTTATTAACCTATGAAGGAAACAACCTATAATTTTCCATATTTATCATCAAGAAATATTACATGCATAGATAACAACATAACACATAAAAATGTAAGTTTAATATTGTTGTTTCGTGCAAACACCGTCTACACCGTTCGTACCGCAACTAAAACAGTCCATGTTATGTTCCCGAGCTGTCCGTTCAAGTGGTGTCTATGTAGGCCGTAATACGGCGAAGTAACAAACGATCAGAAACACATAGCTTGTAGCACTGCAATTTGCGAGCACGTACAGTCGATTTTATGCGAGGAAGAATCATCGGGCGACTAGAAGCAGGCCAAAATCCCAACACGTACATCTGCAAATAGTATTCTTTTCTCTGGCAGAGGTTCTGACACACTGAAAATGTCTGTCGAACTTCGAGAACTGGACATTCTAGGAGTAAACCACCGCGAGAATATCATTATAGGTTGTTCACGATAAAACGACCACTTTTGAAAGCCCAGCTTAAGATATACTTGTACGCACGTTGTGTATTCCTCCGCATTATGTAAATTAACATTGCCATGATCATCAGCATTTTATTCAGACGTCGGTCAGGTGAAACTGTGGAATTATTTGAAAATATTTTTTTTTACAAATCTGGTCTTTTTTTCCTTCGATGCATTAAAAAAAAACAGTAAGTGGAAGAAATAATTTAAGTTATCAGAAATGGGTTACATAACACTTTTTATTCGACGTTAAGATATGGAAAAACTTTCCAACCATCGTTACCAACTTTACTGGCCGCATGTCACTTAGTGCGCCCGTTAAAATATATGACATTAGTAGCAGTGACTTTTTTCGTAGGTTGATTTCAAAAGTGCTCACTTTATCGTGAACAGCCTTTATCAGTCTTAACTGCCAGGCCACACAATCGAGGCACCAAAAACGACCTTGCCAGGGAATTGAGAGCATCAACGGGAATGAGCGTTTACACAAACACTGTCTACCGATACTTGCTTCAAGTGGACAGTATTCCCGAGTGTCAATGTAAAGCATTCCTTTCTGACTGCTGGTCGCAATATCGCTCTATTAGCACGGTGCAGATAACATCATGTCTGAATCACGAAACAGTAGTTCTAATTCCTGTTTACGGATAATTCCACGTTCAGTATCTGCGGTGATTCCAGGAAAGAGGTTTAGGTACACTAAAAATTACTCCGTGATGGAAATTTTGGTATTTTGGTGCGGAGCAGCATTATATTGAGCTCACATAAACCCATCTGTGTATATGATCGTGGATCTCTAAGAGTGATATCAGTAAGAGAAATTATAATCAATGGAAGCCGGTTGAGATGCTGTTACAGGTTGGCCAATTAGTTTAAATAACGGGGAATCAGTGCCATGGTGTGTTCTTCATTGTCATGTCCGGAGATACGAAGTAACATGTGTCTTTACTATATTTCGTCCTTCACTCGTGCTTGAGATAGAGCCTTTGCTATTTTATACACAGTAAATTACATAAAATTATGATGCCAATATTAAAACAAGTAAATTTATTTCTCTATTCGTAAATTATAGTGTATGTCTAGTGAACTCACGGGTACAACACTGCAATGAAGATTGGTAGTGGCAAGGGATTAAGCGAGTGAGTGAGTGAAGAGATTTGGGCGGCTTTTAACTTCGAGGTCTTGAGATGCTTTGAGGGTGAAGTGAGGTGAGTGTGAAGCAGCTCCGGATTGAAAGGGACAGGGAAACAGGAAATCTCCGAGAAAACCCGCCGACCAGCAGCATCGTCCGGCACGGGGATTAAGCGAGTGTTAATAATTAGTTGGACTATAGTGGTAGTGGAGGAGCAACAGAAAAAGTATCCAATGAAATATAATCACAATCTAGATTAATTTGAGTGAGGGGAAATGATTCGCCATGAGAAGGAGGGGTTGTGTGGAGCGAAAATGTGGGCAGATGTTGAGTTGAGAAATTTGGGTGGCTCTTAACAGCAAGGTCTTTTTGAGAAAGGGTCGAGAGGGATGGGGTCGGGTCGATGTAAAACCAATAAAATTTCTGATGGGTGAGGGGGAAAGGGGTACAGTTATACTACAAACTGACATTGATTGGGTACACGAAGGGTGGCAAAGAGAGCCAATAAAATTTGGAAATGGGGATTGGTGTAGGGGGTCAAGCAAATATGTGCAATCAGCCAATAAATATTGGAGGGGTCGGTGGTGATCAGTCCTATGCTGGTCTCCGTGTCGGGAGCTTAGTCGCTGATCGCACCACCTGCCATCGAGTGCTTAACCTCTTGCATGTAAGTCTTTAAATGTTACATTTTCAAAAAAAAAAAAAAAATTAAATTACATTTCTTTAGAAATATTTAAACGTTAGTTTACAATTTTTTATGTTCAAGTTCATTCAAAGTCACGGTGTCAAGAATACTGACACGGTGCCATGGTCAAAGTATCAGATATCCAAGATGGTGATCATTGTTAATAATATTAGCTCTCCCCCGATTTTCGGGATTCTTTGGATTTTTTGCGGTTTTTGTAGATTTTCCCGTTTAAAGGTCATCTGGGGTCAAGGTAAATATCTCGAACATCCAGTATGGCGGAGTGGGTACATAACGTAATATCCCCTGATTTAAAACTTTTTAACGATTTTTGTGATTTTATTATTTTATGATTTGGATGCAGGTGGGGGTGGGGAAAGTGTTATATGAGAATGGAAAGAGTTGGGGTGCGCTGGAGGAAAATGAAGTGGGAGGGGGGGGGGGGGTAGAGGACGTGGTAGGTGAAGGATGGCAGTTGGGTCCAAGTCCACTTATCCGCCCAATCCGATGGACCTGACTCGGAGCCTCGAATCCACTCTTACTGCTCTGAGGATTAAGTGTCTCATTCCGCTAAGAGCCTCGAATTCGCTTTGCTGATTTGAGGACTTTTAAGCTCTCGTATCGAGAAGCCTCGAACCTGCTTTTCTCATTTGAAGACTTGATTGGGACATTTAATCAATTTTTTTTTTAAATTTTTTGTGAGAAAAATAATTTAAGGGTAAAATAATTCATTTGTAAAGCGATTTTTGTGGTAAAAGAAGTAATTTTGTCGATAACGTAGCAGGTAAGCTGGCTGCTGGCGACCGGAATGCCAGAGCATGAACAGCTCCATCACTCCAACGCCAGTTTCTCATTGCGCCAAACTCATCGTCATCATTCTACCCAATGTGTTTAAACAATTTAATCTACCTCTTAAGCAAACACTGACACAAGATGTAGGATCTTTGCTTCCGGGCTTCAGCATCGTTCATGTTGATATCACTCCCGACGTTTCGCAGGCACTGCAATTTTTATTTTCAGGGTAACCGAGTGTTAAGCTACTAAGTCTTTGCGGGACCTGCGTGCCTTTACTGGTACTGATGGCCAATTAATGAAGACCTGATCTGATCTTTACTTTTGAGTGTGATGCTCACTGTTTGGGAAGAGCAATGCCCAGTTGTTGTTAGTGGTATAGGCTTATTTCCTACTCTTGTTGGAAGGATGTTTTCATAATTCTCTAAATTCACAGATGAATTTTTTTGTATGCGATATGCTATATTAAACTGGTTAAATTCAGTGGTGAGAGACATTTCAACGGTTGAAAGTGGATTTTAATGTTCTAGTCACGGAAAATGGGGATAAGCGGTAGTGCCCCGAGAAACTCCGCTGGCTATTTACAAGACCTGCCTCGTTTCCGACATGCGAACATTCCGGACTCTGCCGGGTATCGAAACCGTTTTGCCTGAGTGGAAGTCGAGTAGTCTGACCACTACACCACCGTGACCTCACATTGATATATATATATATAGTATAAAATTTCATAAATAAAGTCGTGTATTAAATGTATTGCGACTTACTTAAGAAATATACTGGTGAAATAAATATCTAAACATTATTTTCAATTGAAACTTACCTTTTACACTCATATCCAAACGTTCAAGCATATAGTGTACTAAGGGCAAACCGCCGTCATCCTTAGTTGGTTTCCATTTAACCACACATGATGTCTGGAAAACGTCTGTTACATTGATTTCTTGAGGTGGAGAAGGAACATCTAGAAAGAAAATTAAAAAAATTAGCTAAACATTGTGATTTAAATTTCAAGTATACCCGCCGGTACTTCAGATGACCAACTCAATATAATTTAATTCAATTTTTTTGTGTAAAACATTCGAAAAGAATATGAGGTTTAATTCTAGACTACTTGTTTCACATTTTGTTTGTGTGATTAATTTATCTCACATGAAATAATTTATGAAACCTTTAAGATAATGTTCTAGTTTGTAATGTTTTCCTTTCTAATGAACGTTAGTTTAATTACAATCTTCAATTTACAGATACTGGAAACTGAATACATTGCCACCTTAGTACAAGTTGATACAACAGCACGAGCCATATTTACAAAATAATTCAAACAAATTTCAAAATATTATGAGAATTTGAACTTTGTTAACTCTTCTTTAATATATTTGAAATTAAATTTTAAATTATAAGAGAATAGCTATGGATTGGTAATTCATGAAAAAGTTTCTATACTTAACAAACATCAGTATAAGAAATAATGCATAAGACTTTTCCATTTAAAGCCATTCTCATGATTGTTCTATGTCCTCATACACTGTACATGTTAGCCTATTTCTCAATAAAAACATGGAATGTCGAAGGTTAACGCGTATGTCAGAGATTTTTGGGGATTTGCATTTACTGTGGGTCGCTTATATTTATGTCATTCTGCTTAAACTGCAGGGATGTTTGTTGTTACAGAGTTGCCAACCATGAGTCCGTCTCCTGGTGTACCAATCTACCAAGTTTGGTAAAATAGTAGTGCTGTGGGAGGAATACGACATTTATGAAATTTCAGTGGATAAAAAACTTATTTTTCTAGTAGTGACATTATTAATTTTCAGCTTGACGTATTGTCCCTCCAACAACATCCAAACAATAAAATATTCACAGTGTTCATAATTGAAAAAAAGGCTGCGTAATTTAGGTGATACCAGCAATGTGTCATATTTTGGCATACCATTTTACAGTCTGCTACAGTCGTCAGTATGGGTCACCACTCGTAATATTTCGTTAGCATTTGAGGCATTTAGAAATATTGCCGATATTTTGCATTTTTGGTAATATTTGTCCCTTTTGGTAATTTTAATGCTAAATCAAGTGTTGCTAAAAAAAACTTATTTTACTCTGTAATGTTTAATTTCGGAATATTTATTCTTACAATGTACGCTTTAATTCACTATATTTAAATGTAGATTTGCCTGATGAATACATTTAGTTAATTCAAAATGTTGTGGTTAAAACAAGAGCAACTTATGAGCATACATTAATGAGATACACTACAGTAACTTCAAAGGCTTATGCAAAGTTTGCTCTAGCAATTTTTAACTTCAGACTACGCAAGAAACTGCTGTTAACTGCAAAATGTACACCATACCTATGATTTCTAAACAGTATTTACATATGTTTGAATATTTGTTAGTGTCTTACCTTGCATGTTGATTTGAATATTTTGGACTGTTTCTCCTTGACCATTAGAAACTTTGAGTTGATACGGCCCTGACAAATTTCGTGCAGGTTTTTTAAATTTGTAAGTAATTTTGTCGTCACTCACTATGACTTCTACATCTTTCAGAGGCAGAGCTTTCCCATCCTTGATAAGCTTGGCATCAATTGGTGTTTGCCGCGTTCCTTCAACTGAAAAACAATCAAATTAATGTTTCTGTTTAAAAAACCACAAAATCGAAGATGCCTGCATTATTTATATTTTAGTTTCTCCGTTATTTGGATCCAGTTATGATGATTATATATTTATAATATAAACCGCGTGCAAATGTAGCTAATGCACGAATAGGTACATTAGAATATATATGCTGAACATTGGTTTTAGTGCAGTATAAATTCAACAGCACAAATCTTAAAAAAGTAAGTTAATATCCAAGCAGATAATAACGTACTGACGTAACACCAATACCAAACGATTTTTTAAAAATCACTAGACGTTAAATTTAGGAAATAGTGATCAAAATATTTATTACTGTAATTGTCGACTCCTTTGTTTTTTTATGGCATGCATTTGATGCACTTAATTGTAAGATATATTTATATACTTTTCGTTGTTTTAACATACATTTAATTGAGATAAATATTTGGAATGGATCCCCGCCATTTATGAACAGTTTACGAGTCAAAGTTTTGCAATTATTAATTATCGTTGAAATAGTTTGCCGTAAATTTTAATGTACTTACCTGTATAAGGAACATCAAATATGATGGGCTTGTTGCACGGTCCTTCAACTTTATCGGGGAACGTTATATGTGGTTTGCTTTCTCCTTTCTTAACAGTGACTTTTGCTGAACATGATAGTTTGCCAGATTCACAAACTATTTCACCATCGTCAGCCATATCCACATTCTTAAAAATCAGTTGATGTTTTCCACCCCCAAGATTCTTTACTTCAACTCTGAAAAAATATATAACTACTTGAAATACGCCATGAGAAATTATGGTCAGTGTAATGACAATGAAACATTTTTCTCATATCATTTCGAGGAGTATTACAAGTAGAATCAACGTGATCAAATCATTATAATACAAGTTACACAAAAGTATTAGCTTTGTATATTGGAAGGAATTCAGCAAAATGTTTGTGCTATATGCATCCGATGAGAGATTGCCAAAAAATATGTGAATTACATTTCTCACGCGAAGATGTTAGGGTAAAGGCATTGTTTCTTCGTCGATGATACGGAATATTGGCAACAGATTTTTCTTGAGTAGATATATTAAACTTAATACTGACTGAACCTGCAGTCTTCTCCCATGCTGAAAGATTTAACGTTTTTCAGATACTATTTTAACTTATATGATAGGTTGTGTACAATTAATAATACATTAAACGATTTTCACAACAAAATGGGAATATCGTACCTGTCTGATTCTTTAATGGGTTCTCCATTAAAAAACCATTCGGCTGGGGCGGTCTGATCTTGGAGTTCTACGTCCAATACAAGTTTTTCTCGCTCTACCACTGTCGTGTCCTTCAGCTTCTTATTAAAACGATTTGCATCTGAAAATGAAATTTTATCATCATAAAAATTAATATTAAAATTATTATTAATATGTTAATAGTGTGTGGAATAAATACATTTCTCTTGTTACATAAATAAGCAATTATTGAAGCACTGACGCCAAAATTCCATAATTATATGAGTCTTTAATGATGAAATAATTATTAGAGAATTCTTTTTTTAATGTAAAAGTAGGTCTTATCATTACGAGACTATCGCCCTTTAAAACCGATATCGAAGTTTACTTTTGGGAGGAAACGGGAACCATTATCTCATGTTACAACGTAAAAAAATTAGTCTTGAAGAAATGAAATAGTCATAGTCAGACAAAAAAAATTAATTCAAATCATATTAAATTTTTCTGAACAATGCTCGTTTAGGTTCAACAATAATTTATTAATTTAAAAATTTACTCTTCTTTACTAAATAAGAAATCAGTTTCCTCACACGAACTAATGAATATTTTGAAGTAACTGTTGCTTGTTGTTTGTAGGTTGTATTTGTATGATTTAACGTTCCTGACAGGCACATGTACACAGGCTATATCGATAGAGCGATGAGCAAATTTTACCTGGATTCCGCTTCAAGAACAATAATTAACATTCCTCTCTTTCAAAATAAACTAAGAAATGTAATCAGTTAATGAGATTTTTTTATTCTCATGCATTATTCTCATACATTATCTTACAACCGATGGCAGTGAACGGTTACTATGATTTGCCATTCCTTTACAGCATAAATTATTAAATCGTGTTTTAATAAGCGTCAGTCGTATATTCAAGAAATTTCCCTGAATGTGAAATGATTACGAATGAGAGTTTTACCTAATGTGTGTACAGTATATATATATATATATATATATATATATATATATATATATATATATATATATATATATATATATATATATATATATATATATATATATATATATATATATATATATATAATTTATTTATTTATTTATATTAGAGAAAATATAGCTGGGCTGATTTATATGACTTATAATATACGTATATTATAAGTCCTATATTTGAACCCAGCCATATTTTGTCTACTACTATCGTAATTTCGAAAAGAAGAAGAATATGCCAATCATTTTACGCTTATCTACTACGTTGCATGCTTATAAATTATTTACGATTATGTTATGATAAAGTTCACTGTTCCTTAAACGCATGTTAAAAATCTATACGCAAATATTTTTTGTTCACTAATATATCCCACCACACTTCCTGAGGAACATCGCCCGATTTTGATCTCAAAGCTTCAAGTATTCTAAGACAGTGTTACGTCTAAGTATAGACCCAGGAGTTTCGCGAATTCATTTGATCGCTAGGCTAAAGTCGACAAATCCGTATTTCTTCCTGATGCTGCCACCTGCTTATTGCATGGTGCCTTCATTACGAGCATTTTATACTGTATACTAGTTTGTACGTGATTGGCTCGGTCTCTTTCTGGATGCCTATTACAGGTTCACAGTCTTGCAAGGTGGGTCAGGAAGCGAGCATTCCAATAAAAGTAGAAATGAAGTGCACGTGTTTGAAGCCGACCTACCGCGGCGCAGTCGGTTTGTGCGCCACCGATCTGGGGTGCGGGAGGCTCTGGTTCGAATCCCGGGAAAGGCATGGGCTTTAATTTAAGTTAGGTTTCTAAGTTAGTCTGTAAGCCGTCCCCCGTTAAGCTTTCAAGCATAAAAATTAAGCCGGGGGACTTTAAAAAGCCCTTTACAGTACAGTACAAGTGTTTGAAGTCTACCCTAGCAACGCTTGAAATCGAGAAATTCCTGCGTCTGTATGCGACGACGTCTGGCAGTTTACGTGTGTATGTGCGTGTTTTTGTAGATTGTGGGATGGCGTTTTTTACTTATAGAAAGTTTTATTGTATCTTTCATTACACATAAATTAACTAATTGATCAATTGTCAGCACAGTTTTTATTTTCGGTTGTTTCTTACGATAGCTGCAAGTGGAAATTTGCTTGGTAATGTTTTGAATCATTAACGGTGTTTGACCCGAAAAAATTAATCATTTTATAAACGTACTAAACATTGTTCTATTCGTACGCATTTTATGTGAAGACATTACTCAAATAAATAATTTATACACTTTATATATTTTTTTAATAATTTGAAGCTAAATACAAAATTATTCTGTTTTGTTGCAGCCATTATAACAAATACTAAGTTGTGCCAATGAAAAAATTTACAATATAATAAAATGACGTGGGCTACTGCTTGACATATATGTAATCACCATATAATAGTTCATATATAAAAAAAACATAAAAAATAAAAAATAAAAAGTCTTCATATTTTACGTTTTTCAAATATATGGTTTCTTATTTGGCGGTTAACATAAGTGTCACGCGACAGCCCATAGGATTCGTTTAGGCCTACATTGTAAACTTTTTCTTGTGTTCAACTTAGTATTTGTTGTAATGGTTGCAACAAAACTGAACAATTTTGTATTTGACATTAATTTATTCAAAAAATATAAAGAGTAAAATTATTTTTTTCGAGGAAAATGTCATCACATACAATGCGTGTGAGATGAACTAAGTTTGGTACAATTATAAAATAATTAATTTTTTGAGGTTCAACACCCTTAACATACTGGGTTAGAAATATTGACTTTGTTAATGCGTTAGTAATTTGCCAGTTATTTCGTGTCATTGTCAATATATTATATTATCTACTGGGTAAAATAATTTGTATGAATCGAGTTTCACACTCACGAGTCAATATCCTGGAATAGGCTAAATCAAATGTGAGCAAGAATGTTTTTCCTTTATTTGCTAAGAGCAATTTAGAGTTTGGCATACTTATGATATTTTGGGGGTTTTCGGACGCATTTTAATTTGTGAAATTAGGGAATTTATTAACTGACACATTAGTCATATATATATAATGGCGCAGACACGAAATGGAATGGGATCACGCACAATATATAGGCCTAAACTACATGTTATTATTTAATATTCACGCTTTTCAACGAAACTGTTAATGGGTACTCCATATATCGCAAAAAATAATAACAGCTTCTTTAAAAACAGATTTAAAATGCTTCGGTAAAATTCTTTAGCAAAATAAAAATAAAATAACAACTAGAATAAAACTGTCAAGTATGGAGGTGATAAATGTATGGAGATGCTGAATACAGCTCATGTCCCAGAGTTCAAGATATGACTTTTTGGAGTTAAATCGTAGTCAACTTCGTATGTTATCAGTACACTGTATGGCATGCGCAGCTTTAGAAATTAAAGGGCCAAATTATAAATTTTATTAAGTTACGAATTCTTACATTAGTAACAGATATTTAAATTACTTGCAAGCTGGTAACTTACACTGTACAACTATTTCTGCTTCTGTCTTGTCAGCGTTGCTCACACAAGAGAACATTCCAGCGTCTGTAACTTTGCAGTCTTTGATTATCAGTTTCCTTTTTCTGCCTTCCTTGATGATTTGTATCCTGGAATGTGGGAAACAATATCAATAAATTTTGTCACTAATTATAACAATTACTTCAATAGTTAATATATTGTCGCTCTAGTACAAAATTGTTATAAATGCTTAAAAATGTGCGCTCTCCCTTTGTTCATAATCAAGTGTTTGTGTATTCAACAGCGGAACATATTGTCCCTATGTGAACACACAATAATTATTCTACCAATTCGATATACAAATACATTCATGATTACAGTAAAGGAAGTGCTGAGACCAACCTAAATTTAGTCGTTCCTGTATAAATTAATTTGGCTCACTTTGTAATGGGGATGTCCAATAGTCATTGATACCATTGTGAGACTAAGTGATACAGATCATATCTTTTTACAGAATGCCCATTAAAAATATTTACAAGTCCGATAATATATTTCTAAAAACTGACGCTTGGTGTCACAAGGCGACGGAAAAATATGGGTGTCTTTATTATGCCTCATATATATTTGCAAATATATATGCATAAGATAACATTCTAATGAAAATTTAAAAACTTACTAAAAATGTATTATAAATACATATGTCGATAACACTCTCCTAGATGTTCAGTGTGTTTCTCCGACTGCCTGCGGTTACAAAGTTTCTTGTCTTAATTTATAAAGGCCATCATTGCGAGTTAAATATTAATTCGTCACTATCTTCAAGAATGCCTGTCTTCAAGAATGCCGCAGAAGCGTGGTGTTTGTGGCATAAAGAGCATGAGAAAATGCACCATTTTCTGGACTTTGAAATAGGATAAATATGCGAGAATGAGAGGAGGCTTGCGCCAAATGGAGCGGCTGCCCTACTCTGGAGGAAGAACTTTTGTTCCCAGCTAACATGAAGAAAGACGATGTTAGCTGGGGGGGGGGGGGGAGGAATTGGGGAGTGAAGCAACGGTGAAATGAAGAGGTCGATGAAATGGGACGACCACGGGAAAACCCCTCCCCCACCCCCCTCCACACATGAAGATCACCATATGATGAATAGAATTCCATGTTCGCTGTGACCTAGGGCAGAACCGAGTACCCGAGCGGGGTGAGGGCACTGAAATACAAAATACAAAATACTCGCACAAAGTTTAAATTTTAGGTGAACAAAAGGAAAGGATTAAGAAAATAATATTCATAGCAGTAGCAGGTTATTTCAACACAGAATTACTGAAAAGTACTACCGATATATAAACTATAACATTCATTATATACAAAAAATTGAGGTTTATTTTCGAACAAAGACTCCCAAAGAACTCAATTATAAGCAGCCAAAAAAATGAAAAGTCTGTTATATGTAATCATTTGATTTTGTTATTATAAAATAACGGGGTATTAAAATCCCCTGTAGGTTGCAGCCAACAAAATAATTGCGGAATTTTAAAGAAACTAGTAGTTTGAATATACCGTGATCCTGATGAAACTTAAGAAAACCGTATGATTAGTTTATTACGTACTCGTAAGATAGTTGTGTACTAGATACATGCAGATGTAGTCTAAACAACCTAATAGGTGTTTAGCCCAATACATTGTTAGGTTAAAGGGGACGTATGCAAATGTTTGGTGAAAGAATAGTTTGGTTGAGTGAACAAAATACTGTTCACCGTAAACAAGTACTTTCCAAGTTAATATATTTGGTACTAGTTACTAAATATTATTCTGAGTGCAGGTGATTGCTCTCATTATCATTCTCCAGACAAAATTCCTCTGTCCGATGCACCAATCAGTTCCAGAGCACCCTTACACAAGTACTGACACCCCCCGCATTCAGTCACTGGGCGCGCTGTACTGTCTGTCGCAGATAGAGCTGCATGAGGTTTCGTCAGTTGACTAACATCTTGAAGCCTTCTTCCAATCACAGGATCTTCAACCACTCGTCTTCTTAAGTCCAACCCACGTGACTGATAATGGCACGAGTGACAAAGCTGTACACACCGATCCCCAAGGTCTCACAGACTCTTTATGAACACGCGTATTTATAGCCCCCAGTTAGGCCCTCCCTCCAGGAATGCCACCTTTCACAGATATATACCACCTGTCCATCGTTGGAGAAATAACTTTGGGTTTGCAGGTAAACACCCATTGCGAGGATATATGCCAGTCCCTGGACCACTGACCATGTAATTAGCTAGTGCATTGGCCCGTGTATAGGCTGGGCCTACACCTATGACTCACTCTCTTAGCCACAGAATGAAAGTACTGGGTTTCTAACCCAGAGTGTATGGATGTGGAAATGGACATTAGGTGAAGAATTATATATTTATATCACAATCTTTTAAGGGAAAAATTCCTAGGAAATGTAAAATAAAACCAATAAGGATAGCCTTTCGGGGGCATTTCCAGAGAAATAACGATCCGACGTGCCATATTGAACGTGACTAACCATCCAGAGTTCGGCTAATGCAGAAGCTGCTAATACTTATAAGGCCTACTAGTCCTTACACTCATTGCAGGTCAGTTGCTAAGCTATCGGCTTAGCGCTAGTCAATCATATTGGGTGTGCAGTGAACAACACCTGAAAGTGTGCATTTGGCATCGCCGCGCTTGCCTCTGTTGGGCCACTGGATAGCACTCACGTCTCCTCTTAGTACAAATGAAAGATATCTCACTAGCTAGTGGTACATCAGGAATGGTAAGTAGTTTCAAAGTTTACTATTCCTTCAACACTATTCTAGTAAACACCATTCCTCAGGTTTCTCCAATTGTTTCATAGTTCTTCAGTGCACTGCATATCGTGCCTTATTCACCTTATGCAATCAAACTTTACATATATCCCCTCAGAAGGAATTATTGCAACAGCTTTCATGTCGGTAACCTTGTTACCTTACGGGTTAATAATTGCCTCGTAATAACTGCGCATGGTGAAATACATAAGTATAAAACCAAGTGTACCACGTGTGTGCATATTTTGACTAGTACCTTTAAAAATATATCATTTTATTTTTGTTCAATATGCCACCTGTTTCTCTTGTTTCCGGACATATATAAAAAAATTCGCTTCTGACATTCTTAGAGACTAGGTCCGAAGTGTATCATGTTAATTACGTAAATTTGTAAAAATAAATCCCATAGCCAAAAATACAATTATTCTCAGTGTTGCACATTTTGCAAATCACAGAGTATTAATTTTTTCTTCCAGGAAAATTGATATGTGTGCTTTAAAATGCGTAGCTAATGCATATATTTAAAGAAAAATAAGTTGCTTTTTACTTATTTATTGCTTTCAAATCACTATGTATATAGCATTTCTTTACGAAATGTAATTATATATTGGAAAGTGCAATGCCTTTTTATTCGGCAACTCACCTCTTCTCTGCTTTAACTTGCTCGTTGTTCTTGAACCATTTAACATCACCACCAGCATCATCCAGTTCACAAAGCAAAGTAATGGTGTCTTTTTCTATAACTTGCTGACTCTTCAATACTTTCACAAACTTGTATGGGTAATCTGTCGAGAAATACAAAATTACATGTAAGTGTTCTAGCTCAAGAAATTATTCAAATAGTGGGAAAATGAGGACATTAAAATTAAGTTTTTCATGCGAACATAAAAAAGATTAACTAAGTATTAAAACTATGTACAGTACTGTATCTTCACGATGACGCGATGGTTAATCAGCAAGTCTATCAACATATGACTATAATGCATGATTTTAAACCATCAGACTGAATTCTACAGAATTATCCTAATTCCGATCAACCCCCGTAGACAAACTAGACAACTTAGCCAACGTTGTTAGTAATACCGAAAATTTCTCTGAAAGTCAGTTTAACCTAGAGTTGTAATTTGGCTATATCCGTGTTCTAGTAGCTGAAGTTTCGTATAAGATAATAATAACATTTTATCTATTTACATGCTTTCACAATATGAACGTATAAACTTTTTGTTTGCCTGCCTTTGAGAGAGCATTATGAAATCACCTTTATAAATGTGGCGGCATTAGTCCCATAGTAATACTGTTGCCGATATCGCTGTCGTAAATTAAAATTTTAATAATTGCGGGCTCTTTAATTGACACATTCTGTAGACGTTTCTTTGATTACAATTTTTTTTAAATTCAAAATTCTAGGAAGTTGATTTCCCAGCAGTTTGATAAAAATAACCTGATATTACAAATAAGGTCCGAATTCTAGTTTTCTACAGTACTTGAATGACTTATAAATCGAATCACTTCAATCACTAAACAGATTTTGATTTTAAAAATGTTTAATTATACTTAGTATACCAATCTTAGTTAATATTTATGCGCAGAAGTAATTCATTCTACTCGAGCACATAAGGCGGAATTAAAAAGCAGGATGCCTGCGTTAATTGCCGATTTACATTATGAAATAATTTTCTTGCTGTCGAACATTAATTATGAAATGATTAATTATGTAAAAATTAATTACTTGAATAAGAATGCACTTTTTTCTGATTTATAATGAATATCTTTCATATTTTCATTCAACAATAGCATGAATTAATTTATTTTCTCTCAAAATAACTCCAAGATCATTCAAAAAAATCGTTTCTTTAAATGAAAAATGTTCACTCTTCCTGGTAACAGTCGGTAACCAGCATATGTGATTTTATTAAATAATGTCATTATTAATCAACGGATAATCCAATAAGCACCATGTGAGATCAACATGGATATAGGGTAGTCACCATACATATATTTTAACATTGATAACAAAGCCTTGGTAACGATCAATTGAAAATCTTCTTATTTTATAGTACTTAGAGTAACCATTATTAAACTGGATTTGAATTTTGATGTAAGCTTCTTATGTATTGCTTAAAAGAAAGTGTAATAATTTGGTTTTCACGTTTATTTTGCAAGTGACCGAGGGTAAAGGGGACTTTTAGTAGATCTGTGAATGCTATGAGTGAGCTCCAATGTGAGAAAGTGCTGCTCAATGTTAGTGCACGGTCTCATTGTTTTGAGAACTTTAATTACCATTCGTAGCGTTGGGTTCATGTTCCTCTCTGCGTTTGGCAACTGCGTGGAAATATGAACCCTTAGTAACTGTATCACGTCAACATAAATAAAAAATATGGCTTATTTATATACATACAAACGAACACTTACCAACAATAGTCACAGTAGTAGTTGTCTTATCATTTTGTTTCTCTATACGGCAAGTATATTCGCCACCGTCTTCTTTCGCACAGTTCTTGATTGTCAGCCGACATACTCCTGACAGTTCTTTTGTTATGTCGTATTTGTCACCAGCCTGTAAAAAATGTCAAGTTTTATAAGCATCGAAGTTATTGGAAATTAGTATACAACAACAAAAGTATAATAATAGAAATGCATTTTGCATAAGGAAATATTACTTGATATAGGCTTTGACGGTAAAGTGAGCACTTTTTAAGGTCCTTCTACAATTTTCCTTTCGCCTAATTTCTATCTTCCTGCTGCTTTTTAATATAAACCTTGCAGTGCGACAAATAAACACAGTTTATACATTTCACCACTCTCAAAATTTAACACCTAAGGCTGCAATAAGATATATATATTAATTGTTAATGCCTGTGGAGGGCCTTAAGAGTGCTCACTTTACCGTGAACAGCCTATACACGCACATGTAAATGTGACATGTAGTTTTGCCATTGAAACATAATATTACTAAGTAATGCTTCAATTTCTTTGCATGTAAAAGTGAGACACGGTGGTGTGGTTGTCAAACTACTCACCGCACCCCACCGTGGCGAAAAATGTTCGATTCCCAATCGGATCAGTCCTGAAATTTCATATGTGAAAACGTGACGGATGTTACTGATTGCTGGTGGTTTTTGTCGAGGTACGTTCGTCCCCCTCCCCCTTCCGGGGGAATTAATTTGCTTCTCCATCTCCAACTCGCTCTGCTGAAGACGTCAGCTGTTAAAGCCAGCCTCACACGATGCCCAATTCCGTAAAAGTTTTCTGTTCCGTCTCTGCTCACGTGTAGGTTGCAGTTCAACTCCCTACGTAGGGGATTGGCTCCCGGTATAGCAGTTTTCGTACCCATGGGCATGCCCGAAATGATAGGAGAATATAATATTATTTTCTACCATACCCGCGGAGCTGCGGCGGCCAAGATGGTGGACACCCTGGCAACTACATGAAGTCATACATTTTCGTTTATGAGAAGTTTACGGGTTCTGTAAACTGTTTTTTTTTTTGGTACAAAATGAAACTTATTGTAAGTAACTTGAAACATTTCAAATAGCTCACGCTGTCATAAAACAATAAAAAACCACTTTAAATATGTGGATAACTGTGTCATTATGTCCGAATGTTTCCTATTACAAGACGCTTGCCCTTGTTGCATGTGTAGCTCAGTATGGTTTAGCGCGGAAAAGCGTGTTGATAGTTTCAAGATTCAGAGTTAGAATCTCCGTCGGGTAATGAAATAATATTAGTTGTTTCACGTATTTTACTGTGCGGTTTATTACATACGCTCGTGTTAAAATACGTTTATTTCAATAATCAGTTTTCTAAAAGCAATAATAGCCAAGTAACTAACTGCTCATTGCAGTCAACTGGTTGTGGTTGGCTACTCATTTCGTCTAGTTTTAAAGTGGACAATGCACGCTGTGTAGCATAATTTAACAGACACACATAAATGTCTTATTTATAAAACTGTGATAATTTCGTTTTCTTTCCGCCTTCGAACCATAGAAGTTTGAGCACAGAAAGAACAAGATATTTTATTATGCTAAATAAAATATATTCCAATAATGCGCTAACGTATATCGCACAGAATATGTGATTACCTTGGTATTCATACATAAGCAGTGCTGTTACTCAGATAATTTTCCATGCATGAAAGTCCTCATACTCAGAAACTATATAGAAACCAAAATAAAAGGATTTTAAAAAATCTTCTGAATTCCCGGATGTACTACAGAGAACATGTGTGTATATACATATTTATTATATAATATATAATATATATTATATTGTATTGTATTTGTACCCCTGCCAACTACAGGCTATCTGTCATTTGCGAGTTGTTTTTGCTGGTATTTGCCAATTTCTTATGGAATTCTTTCCTAACTTCTGCTATAGAAATTGATATGCCTTCCATTATACCCATATGTATCGTGTGAGGATAACTTATGCGCCGCCCAAATCTCTCGCTTACTTTCTGTATATGTAGAGACAAAAATGGATACGTAAGTAGTAGGAAACGATTGCTATTTCTTTGCGCAAATTGGTTCCCACTGTTCCAGCGTGAAGAATAGATATTACCAGGCAAAAATTTTAAAAATAAAAATAATTCAACAATGTAATTTATGTGCATAACCGTTGTACACTTACTAATATTTGAATTCATTTATACTATTCACGATTTTAAGTTCTTTATTAGCTTGTAGTAATTATAGTGTTTCTTTATTTCACTTAATTTAGTTTTGCAAATTAAAAAGGAACTACTTTGTAATTTATTGCCTAAAACTTGATGATTTGTGGGTGGGAAAAATTTGCTTCCTTTCGGAGAAAGTCTCTGAAAATATTCATATTTAATCATTAATAATCACATATATTTAACGCCTAGACTTCAAAAAAACGTTTCGGGTATTTCCAAAATATTGCTTAAATAATAAACATTTGACATAATTATCTATTTCAGGAGAATCAGTAGCGATTTAAAGAACCTTTATTCTAAGAAACAAAAGTATATACTGTAGTTTACACGTGTATTGTTAACCTTTTGAGAGATTTATGCTCTTCAAAGATAGTTCTTACAATGTCTCACTGCCAAATACGAAGTAATTATGGTTATTTTTAAGTACGTAAATTCAAATAAGTTACGTAACTGACAATTGATTCAGATGCAATTGCAAACCAATAAATGAGAGATTTTGGTCGCCACTTAGCAGCGAAATCTTCAGCGCCGGAGAATGTAAAATGAGGCGAAGATGGAGCAGCGAAGGAATACAACTGCTGGAAAACTGGAGCACCCCAAGAAAACCCACCGCCAGACAGTAACGTCCACCACGTTTTCCAAATGCAAAAATCCAGGTGACTACACCGGGAATTGAATCCAGTTCGCATTGATGGAGTTCAATCAAAGTTGCTAAACATTTTGAAAAGGGCTATACCCAACATTTCGAAACTATTGTTCCAACGAAACAATCAAAATTATTAGTATAACTCTTTTACTTCTTATTTAACATTATTATCTAGCACGTTCCATTTCGTGTGTTCTTGGCACTACAATTTTATAACTAATGGTTGGAGAGGAAATTAAGCGCGTGCATTAAACACTTTTGCCTCAGCCTAGCTTCGGGTGTTTTCCCCTAAGTATAAAAATGTCAAACTGAGTCATTTATAAACCAAAGTTAATTAGTTACTACAAAATATCCTTGTTTTGCGGTTCCACCAAAGTATCTAAAGAAATTTACATGTAGGCCTATATTTATTTCCTAAATGTTTTATTCGAAAATCGACATAGGTTTCTAAAAAAAAAAAAAAAAAAAAAAAAAACGCACCCTTATAACATTTGAGTTTTTCTGTTTAGTCCATTCAGAGGTAACCATCGATGATCAGGTTCATGACGTGTGATCATAATTCTGATATTTTTGACTTAGTAAGTCATGTCATACATAGAAATATAATGCTCATTCGGAATTAATAAATATAATGATGTTGACAGTGAACAAATTAGGCCTACATGAAATTCTGGAATCACCTTGCTCGTACGAATAATTCAAATTCAGATCGGAATTTATTCGTATTTCGCCAAGGACATAACATGTTTATGTATCCAATTGACAATATCCTTGGAACTTCTTCATTCAGGATTTACTGTAATACTTATATTAAACCAAATGATAAAATGTGCATTTAATAATAACTCCTATAACTTTGTTACCGGTATGTCACGCATTAGAATTAATTTATCGAAATAAATTTTTGAACACCTTACTGTACCCAACAAATGGTTCCCGTAAACCAATCGTTTCTTATAATTATTACTTTATATCATGGATAAATTAAAAATAAAAATTTCAAAGGTTATCATTCATACAAATACAATGAGGTGAACTTATCACTACATACACTATTGTTTGAAACAATTTGCAACACCAAGAAATAATGGCCCGAATGAATCCAAACTCGGAGGATGTGTAGAACAGTGTACCAGCAATAATGTGATCACGATTGCAGAGCGATGGCGTAAACGTAGGCCCAGCAGCGACCTCTCTTGTGTAACCGGAAAGATCAATGTTACGCCAAGCTCAGTCAGCAAAGAGTCGTCAAACGGGATATCCGCTATCATGTCCGCATGACCGTAACGGACCGTACAGCCTCGCCCAAAAAGTCGGCTTGATACTGGAGACCTGCAACGTATGTGGACCTGTCTGCATCGACGGTTCGATACCTTCTGCTGCTGGCGGGATCGGTGGCACGCATGCCTTTGCGTCGGCTTACATTGTCTAGAAACCACAGACGCTTCAGGCTCCAATGGGCACGTGAACGCCGTAACTGGCGTAATGAGTGGCAAAGTGTAGTTTTTTTTTTTGTACGAGTCCCGCTGAAACCTTTTCTACGGTGATAGCCGCATACGTGTTAGACACTACGTCGTGCCCGCGACCTCACAGCCTGCATTGAGGAGCGTCTTAGCGGACAAAAGTCAAGTGTGATGGTTTGGGATGCCATTGGATACAACATACAATCTCGACTCCTACGTATTAAGGACAAGCTGATCAGCAACTGCTATATCAGGGAGGTTGTAGAGCCCGAGGTACTGCTCCTCCTTCAGGCAACTCCACATGCCATATTTCAGGAGTGCATTGCCCGGCCACATGTGGCGAGGAATGTGGAAGCCTTCTTCAATGAACAACGGGTACCACTGCTTCCCTGGTCTGCAAGTTCGCCTGACATGTCACCCATCGAACATATACGGGATATAGTTGATCGCCGACTTGTTCGTCACGGTTCTCCAGCAACCACTGTTGATGATGTGTGGACTCGCATACAATCCATGTGGAGAGAGCGTCACCAGGAACATATCCAGATCCTCTTTGATTCCATGCCACTTCGTTTAAGGGTTCTGATTGCAGCACGTGTGGGCTTCACACCATACTAAATCATCAAGGACAGAGGTCATGTGTAGTTCTGTAATCCTAATCAATTGTGTCTGTGGTATAAAGTTCATTTCAGTCGCATGCATCTTTCTTGGTGTTACAATTCTCACAAACTTTAGTGTATTGTTAATATTGTCTAACTTAATTTTATGCAACTATTATATTTCATTATTTTTTCTGCTCTGTTTACCGAAAATTTATATTATATACGTTTAATAGTGTATTGATCATCTGTTTAAAAAGAAAAGTCTAAAGTTGTTGCGAAAAATTCTATTGGGGCATATATTCAAACGCTTATGTGGTAGTAGTATAAATTAAGTAACATAATAAGAAAATTGTTGTTTGCAGACACCAATTAAAAATTATTGATATTTTAATTGTATTGATGAAAAATGTATTGTTTAAGGTTATAAAAAATAATAATACAATGTGTTGTGAAAGTTATGTGATATTGACTTGTTAATAATAGACCAATTGTTGTCTGGTGGAAAAACATAAATATTTGAGTTAATAATAAAAGATGTATGAAGATTTTTATAAAGGAAACCAAGAAAATAACTTAATAAGTCAGGTGACAAATATGGTAAGACAATGTTTTGTTTTAATTTTAATGGTTGGTTATATTGTTGAAAAATAGAGATTTGCTGTGAATTGTTGAGAAAAAGAGAATTTTGCTAAAAAGAAAGTAACTTAATGAATCATCTGAAAATTAATTCAAGCCAATATTTTGTTTAATGTTAATGTGCTGTTCTAATATTATAACGTACATATAATGATTATGAATTGTTTAAATTTATATGTAAAACCATATTGCAGCAATTCTAGTGAATTAATGCTTAGGTTTGTTTCGGTTTGTACCAAATTTAAAAAAAAAATTGTTCGAAACCAATGGGGGTTTATGTAACATTGCAGTTTTCCAGGTATTTTTATATCAATGGTTACAGATTATTTGGTTGTGTTGACAATGCATTTAATATAAATTCCCAAATTAAGCTTTATTATGTTATGTAAACAGTGTAAATTTAGGTTATCTTACTGGTTCGTTGACATAGAGATCATTTTCAGGTTATATTTAATTTGATATTAGAGGGATTAACGTATTGCTTATTTATTCCCAAGAGGGGAGGAAGTATTGCATGTTATAAATCACGCAAGGTTCAAGAAAAATATCCTTGTTTGCTATAGTCTCGCCACTGCTGGTTGGAGGATGTATGTTGCTTGGTCAGGCGACAGCCAATCACGAAGCATGTTACAAAAGAGGTGATACTGAAGAAATACTACCATTTTAGTGGCAATATTGGTATTGTTACTATCGAGAATGAAAAACGAGTAAAAAGTAACTTAATTTTGTTTTTAAGAAGACGAAAGAATTAGTTGTTTAATTCGTTGAAGAAAACGAACGAGTTAAATAAAAATGGCGAAGAGAATTTCGGTCTTCTGTTTCTAACTGAAATGTTACAACGTTTAGTGCTATTCTGTAGAATACAATTCCATAGATGCTGTTACCGCCACTTCAGATTATCCAGGCCTGTTAATGGCTTAAGTTGTTGACCCAGCTCGGTTCATGAGTCCGCGGTGATATAGTGGTCAGACTACTCGCCTTCCACCAAGATGAACCGGATTCGATTCCCGGCGGGGCCGCTCTTGGATTTTAGCAGGCGGGAATCGTAGCGGACTATGCCGCTGGTAGGCATGTTTTCTTAGGGGATTTCCCGTTTCCTCCGCCCTTACATTCCAAAATTGCTCCATGCTAACATAGGCTCCCAAATCGCTCAACTCAAATCCATGCTCTCCTCGCTTCAACTTCATCGGCTCTCAAGATCCCGATGTTAAGAGCCGCCCACAGCTCTCGACTCCAGCTCGCTCCATACATTTTTACTCAGCAACAAGTCTGGAGAAGCGGTCGACCATGGAAGAGTGTCGAAAACACGAAGAGGGTTCTGGGAAACTGGCGAGGCCGTTGAAGCCATGCCATAAAGAGAGCCGCACGGGTCCACAAAACCTCCGTAACGAACCGCTGTGCCTTCAGATACTTTTAACTTTCATTCCTTTCGCTACGTACCGTCCTGTCAACATTACATGACTTCCTGTCAACACGACATGCCGAAGTATACAGCAGCCAATATGCAGGTTTAAAGACCAGTCTCGCATCACAGGACACATACCTGGCATCCAACTTACGGCGCCCTTTCAAGCGTTGCTTTCTTCTCGAGAACAGTTCGCCTGAGAGTTTTACGCCAAGGAAACGTTTTACGTTACTTTACTGAAAACATGATTACTACGCCATAACAATTGATAAACGCCCAAGATACAACACACTTTCCTTGGTTAATAACATGGTTATTCTAATTTGCTAATGATGGGCGATGTTATCATATACCAAATTTTCACAGATTACATATATCAAATTAGGATAGTTCTTTTAATAAGTTTATTGTTTAATTTCACATAGTTTATGACATTTCGCAAATAATTGATATAAATTCCCAATTTACAACGGAGTTTCTCTCCCCTAGAAATCACATTTATTCATTGGAATTATTATGATTTCTACCTGGAGTTTAGGATAGTCCTATATATTATTCATTTATAAAAGTTTGCATTACAAAATTAAAGTCAAATCTTCAGCTTACCTCTATTTTTGTATTCCCTTTGTACCATCCAACAATAGCCATACTGTTGCTGACAGTGCACTCCATGAATGTTTCGTGTTTGGTGAAGCCATCTGTTTTCTTATTTAAAGGCTTCAAAAATGTGTACACAGGTTCAGGCTCTGCAAGATAATATTACAGGTTAGTACATTTTTCAATTACGAATAATATTCCATTCATATACGGTATATCATTTTTAAAGCGAAGCTCTTATTCTAAATATCAATAATCCTAATTACGTTTAATTTTTGTGATTGCCAATAATGAAGATAGCATTTTAGTTAAGTACTAAATTTCTATTTAAAAAGGTAATTTTAACCAAATTATATTGACGCGGTTGTCAAGAAGTTCTAAATTATTATTTTTAAATGCTGAATTATGACGTACAAAATAGTTTCTTACTTTAGCTACCTCCTGATGGCCTATTTAAACATTATTTGTATATTATACACATATCTCAAGAAGTGGTAAGTAATTGTCAAGATGTAATTGTTCCCACTTGCAGTTTTTGGCATAGGCCCTATGATGGCTGCAAAGGTTGTTTTGTTTGTGATAGCTCAACTTGGGTGGTTCGATATTTTCCTTGTGAAGCTTGTCTGTTACTTGATACAATTGCTCGCACATTGTGATTTTACTGCATGTTTGTGATTACTGCAACAGAATTTCTCAACAACCTCACGATTTGTAGCCTTTTACGTCGGTGACCAGAACAGAATCGTGGCATCCCTTAAATTCTATCCTGATGAGATCTAGGCACGACAATCCTAAGCCCAGAACAGAAACGGAGAGGGTAAAAATGTAACAGTAAGGTAACTTTTTTTTTTTTTTACATTTGGGCATGGTGATTAATAATCTGTCTTGAAAATTCGCAAAATGCCCAGGGGTACAACATTTAATGTGATATGATAATTACAATCGTTACACATTTTGTTACTGGTGGGTGATGATATTTACATTTATAGTTTCATACGTGACTTACCTTATTTCAGTGGTATACTGTCCACATTCGTTTTCTTTCATTCCTAGTACTTTCCAGTACTCCCTTAATAATTACTTCATGTAATAAGCCATACACATCCAATCTACCTCATTTCTCATAAGGAATCGCCTTCCAAGCTTTGTAACTTACACACCTCAATAAAGTTTTGCACTGCCGAGATTGAGTTAATCAGTTGCTCACGGCCCAGGAGAAATTATGAGATGAAAAAAAAACCCACTTGCGGCACAGAAAACCACGCCTGCCCCTGCGAACGTCCTTCATTGGCAACCAAATTACATGGAGTGCCAAATACTTTCCAGGCAGGGACTTAAATAAACACGCTGAAAAAAAAAACTATATAACAGTTCTTCAATCTTAAATTTATTATGATTGCAATTTAATTTATTTAAAAACATCCCTGTTTATTCCTGAGATTATATAGTTTTCATATGAATGTCAAATTAACGGAATGCATTTCTTTTGCTTTTCTATATTTTACTTCTAGGCTCTAGTTGTTATCAGGCGAGGTCTTACCAGTGATGTTTCGAGATCAGCATCATACA
Source organism: Dryococelus australis (assembly GCA_029891345.1). Classification (NCBI taxonomy): domain Eukaryota; kingdom Metazoa; phylum Arthropoda; class Insecta; order Phasmatodea; family Phasmatidae; genus Dryococelus; species Dryococelus australis. Next base: position 211,715,017 of record CM057009.1, on the reverse strand, counting down.
TATATCTTTTTTGAGTACGAAGTTGGCGGTAATCAGTTGTCTCGAGCACTCTACCAATTAAAAATGGCATTCTTTTTTAAACTTAATGTAAATAAACATTCCAACTGACAACCGAAATTATAATTATTATTTAAACCCCTACTTTTAAGAAGAGTCCAATCCATGTAAATGAAGCTACCTGGACCTGACCTTCATGGGAAATAACTATTATAAAAAAGCTAACATTCGGTGGTATTTGGTTACAGGCTGACTAAGGCGCGAGTGTCCTGAGATTGTAACCTGGGCTGGGTGTGCATTTGTGTTTTTTGCCTAATTTCCCTTGATTATGTCTACTTCGGCGGAGAATTTGTCTCTGTATGCGTGCATTTTTGTAAGTACATATGTCTATCATTTATACATTTTCATTTCATTCACATGATTACGTCCAACTTAATCAACTTTATATGCGCACTAAGAAAACAAAACAAAGCGATTTTAAAACAAACTCAGAATTTTCAAAACGGCGAGGTTGCAAATATCCGAAACCATTTAACCAGTTGTACAAAATTTTATTTCCTGTCATTACCCAAGAGAAAAAGTTATTTCGTTACTAATAGTCTTTATATCCGCTATTCGGGGGGACAGCTGTACCAAATATATTTATAGTATATATTATAACTCATGAATAATTAACTTTTTCTCCATCAAATTGGGTACCTTCGTGATGCAATCAAAGGAACAAATTCTGGCAGAATTTAGACCATTTTTCAGTTATTTTTAGAATGGAAATTTTTGGTCCATATTACATTTCTAAAGATGTCCCAGAGCAACTTGGACAAATGTGGCAACCAGACAGAACATAATGTGAAAGATTAACGGCCTTATTAACATAGTCTTTCGACCTTCAATTAGTCAGAAATTTACAAATGTAACATTTAGCTAATATTTTACATTTTTATAACCACACGAATATCGTATGTCAATATACCATAACACTATAACTACATAATCATTTGCAACAAAACTTAATTGTTTGCAATACCAATAATATTGATTCTCTTACTAATACCACTTATCACGCACTCCCCCAATCTGGAAGGTATCACTACCTGAATATGGATCATGATTAGCCCATCTCAAGAATTTTTCATGCTGTTCCGACCAAAATTTTGTATGCATGTCATGCTACAGAAGGTCCTCATTTTGTTCATATGGCTTACCATTCTTGACCTCTTTCAACGTCAGCTTTAATGTAGAAATAGTTTGTAACGTTTGCTAGTGTTTGCAGTCCTGCTTCTTTCTCATAATAAGCTTATTTGAACTGCTGTCAATGCCATAAAATATTACGCAGTTCATAAAAAGATTTCAGTATCTGTGAAAGCTGCAAATGTCGCAAATATTGTTTGATTATACCGTGAACTGCTTCCCGCGAACGTAGTCAACACGAGTTTTAACATATAATACCATGCAACATATTCTGTATACAGGTGCCCGCTTTTACGACGAACTTGCTTCACGCCTGCAAGTGTTATCAGTGGGATGTTATCTTGCTTCTCATTGGCTGTATTATCTGTACCGTGTTGCAATATTTATACATAAAATGTAATTTTTATTAAACATTATTAAAATAATTTATAATTCTATGCATGTTTTGTAATATAACATATATGTTATATTCGTATAAGTATGTTCACATTCTGAAAAGAAATGAGTGAATATCAACAAAAAAAAATCTGAAACTCCTGTCATTATTAACAATTGCAAACTTCACTCGCATTTATTTATGACATCATCATTATCAGTAGAGAGTGAAAATTAAGTGTGTATGTGTGTATATATATATGTATACACACGCGCACTTAATTCTCATATTGGGTATGATACAATTGTCACGACAAATCTATTCCATTTTTGTTTTACAGTTTTTGTTCTTAAAATTAATTTTCTCCCAGCATTCGGGAGACGTCCAATATTTTTTCTAAGGCTGAGAGAATGTTAATATTATTTTAATAGTTTCAGGCTTCGAACTCGGGGATCCCTTATATCATACCTACCAGTTATAGTTTGCTTAAATCCTTATATCAGGTGCGCATAAAATTTTTCTAAAATCAGTGTAACAAAGTCCCTACAGTATAATAAAGTCTGGGATAGTCATAAAATATTATATATAAATAAATACTTAAAAACTTAATAAATAGTTATCCCTATATGAAAAAAATATATATTTAAGTTAAAAATATTTAAAATTACTGATATGTAAATAAAAATATTGATATGTAAATAAAAAATATACTAAAAAAAGCTTAAAAAATATATGTCAATATAAATTACTTTAAAATTGTTTAATTTGAATCTAATTAATATATATGTAAGTTAAATCTAATTGAAATATATGTAAGTTAAACCTAAATAATAATAAAAAATACTTAAAAAGAAATGTCTTTAATGAGAGACAACATATTTATTCATCATAAACTAGTGTCACAGTGTATGTCACGATAGCTTAGCGGCCTAAGCGTTTATCTGGCGACCCAAGGCCCGGCAGTTCGATCCCGTACTATTACGGATGGTATTTTGTGTTCTTAAAAAAAAAAAAAACATTGCCCCTAGCGGCCAACTCCAGAACTAATGGAATGAAAGCAAAATCAGCACTCCTAGCAGTCAACTCTTGAACCAAGATTGTGATCGGAAACAAACGAAAAAACCGAGCTGGCATCCTCCAGAAACAGCTGATGTAAACAAATTACAATGAAAAAAAAAAAATGGTGGGTCGAACGATTGTGGGAGATAAATGACAAAAGAATGGAAGAGGAAAATAAATAAAGGAATAGAGACAGGTAATAGATATTGCAAGAGAGAAACAATGGAGACACTCGGACAAAACCCTCTGAATGATAGAGCATGAAAAATGAAATGGAAGAACATGACATACTGGATACCAAAATGTTGATCTGATATGACGATGTAATAGATACAAAATGGCGACGTACTGTATACAAAGATGGCGGCGTAATGTCTACCAACATGGCGGAATCCACGATGGTGGTCGCGGGACCAGATTGACAGAACGGGAGAAGTCCGGAATCTAAGATGGCAGCTGGCTCCCAGCAGATCCTCGATCCTCAGCCTGAAGTCTGTGCGCCCAGATTGGCATACGCCTACTGCTAGTATGGAGCAATGCCGTAATGAAAGGGTGGGGGAAATGGGAGGTCCCTGAGAAAACCTGCCGACCAGCGAGTTTGTCCGGCATAATTCCCTTGCTGGGAGACGACAGGCTAACCGCTCAGTCACCGCGGGCTCCTGTTTATAATGAAAAACCTCAGAATTTTCATTTAATTCGAGTATTTCATGAGCTGGACACTAACATTAATAGTTTTTTTTTTTGTGAATGGCTGACCGTCATTGGGCAATGCTTTCTCATGAAATTTCTTTTGCTGGGCTTACCTTCGAAGTGTTAGAAGCTGATCCTAACTAAACAAGGAATTTACGCACATGGGTAGCGCAAAAATATTTCGTTTAGTGCCCTTAACATCCTAGAAACATTGTCTTATTTTCTGTTCAATACACCTTTTTAATAAATGCATTTATATGTATTTGAAAACCAAACCAATAATTGGTACGAAATTTTAGCAAATTTCTATAAATGCTCTAACAATTCTATTGAACACACAACTAAGATACTGTCACTTAAAATATTTATGGTAATCATACCTTCTACATTCAGGAATGCAGTTGATGATACACCTCCAATTTCAATAGTGTATTTTCCACTGTCTTCAACTTTTGGATTATTAATGATGAGGTAATAGGTGTCATTTTCATTTTTGAACTTGTATTTGCTTCCAGGGAATAGTTCCTATAAAATAAAACAATTTAGTAAATAAACAATTATCGTATTATAAGTAGGCTTAAATATGACTTAACTGCCATAGTTCACACGAGTTTAGTGCTCTTAGTTGAATGGATTTATATTAACTCATTTTTGAATTTATCGTTAGTAATTACCTCTATCTTAAATATGAATTGAAGCACTCTTGCTATTTTTTACATGCGTGTTTTTTCAATGTCGAGACGAATGATTTTGTAACAGGTTTAGTTAATGAAAAGAGCTTTATCAGAAATGTTTCGTACGAAAGCTGGAATGTCGCGGTCTCCAGCGTCTAGATGTCTCGCTCAAAGCTTTGTCAGACAACTGCTTGCCAAACAGCTATGCATGTGCCTAATGACAGAGGCAAGCTATAGAGACCTCCATCCACATACTGCTCTTATGACATTTTGGCTCTCGCATCGAGGAGCCATGATTCCGCCTTGCTCATTTGAGGACTCGATCGTGAAATTTTCCCATTATTTTTGGAAATTGTTGTTTGGGAAAAATGATTTTGGGGCAAAATCATCCATTTATAAAATGATTAGGGGTAAAACTGGCCATTTCGTCTATAACATGGCCGCCCCAGGCCGTGGAGTGCAACGCCCGCCTGTGATGTCAACCAAGTTGGCTGGTGATTTCTCACTCCGACTCCTGAAATCTGTCCCCGAATCACCATACTGTAAAACTTTTTCTGGTAATCTTCATAAATTGTAATAGAAGTTTTAATCTATACACTGTATGGAAATAATACCACATCAAACTTCACATATAGGAATGTTTAGCTTCGCTGCTCTACAAAGTTGGAAACTTCCCTATGCATTTGACTGTTTCCTGAGCAACTGTAGACATGCTACAATAAATGTATAGGTCGGAAAATTACCATTCTCACTTTCTCACTAAGCGTATACGCTAACAGGGTAACTTTCTGAATAATATTTTTGAGTACATTTATACACCGACTGGTGCAATTCGGTTGCTATGCTGATGACAATGCTGTATTCAGTCGCTTACACGACCTCGGCTTAGCAACTAGAAGACTATAAAACGCTATGACAGCCTTTCAGAAATCTTACACGAAATTGCGGATAAAAATTAACGCCGGAAACTGCGAAGTGAAATTCTGCACACGCAGAGCACGCCTGCAATTTGCGAATAGATCGCAAACTCTGGCGAACCGATACCGCACAAAGATGTAAAATACATAGGCGTGCACATGGACACAAAGCGAACCTGGAAGGCACATATTGTTGCCAACTGCATAAGTACATGTGCCAGGCTATGTGCCTTATATCCTATATTAAATATACTAATCTCTATAATGCGAAATACATCAGTATCGTTCTATGCGATCCTTATACATCCTGTCGTAACTTAGGCTTCGCGCAAATTGGCGCATTCACCAAAAACATACATAAGGAAACTGCAGATCGTACAAAATAAATGTATAGAATAGCCGCAGAAGCGGCTAGATACTGCCCCATTAGATACTTGCATAACGAGCTCAAAACCGAGAGTGTGGACAAGCACTTTGTCAAACTCCCGGAAAAATTCTACACAGACTGTTTTAATAACACCAACCGGGAAAAATACACTAAAGTCTCAGCGATTACGACCCCAACGAGACATAGAAATACAAGTGCCTAAAGAGCATATTGGCACAGAAGCCGCGCTAAATATAGCCGATTATTGAAAGCAGGCCTTCAGCCATATGTGTGTGAAAGTTTTTAACATCGGGAAAAGCGCATTACTGCCAAATATTATCACTGAACAAAGCAAAAGATTCTCCACACAGCCTCTGGCTGGGTGGCGACCACAGTGCTGTGCACACTCGTGTGCCGAAACACTTCTCTCATCAGACAGCTATATGTATCTATGGCCCTTCGCCACAGCTGATTCCAAGACAACAACCGTCGTTCGATTACTGCAGCAGTTGGCGGGGGGTCTTTAGAGGCACACCTACACCAATAAGACACGCAAAAATACGTAACATAAACCACTATACACAGCTGCAAGCGAGGTCACGAACCAAGGTTATGAACCGATTACAACTAGTTATAATTTCTTCCATAATTTCATATTGTTTCACGGTAGTGCTCTTTCCTGTGTTAAAGAAAGACTGCTGGCATCAGTCGTGGGCGACTCAGTTCTGTGCCCGCCACACAGCGCGACCCTGGTTACAACTCAGCTCCGCCCTCACTCATTTCATATCACTTGGCATCAAATTCATTAAAGTCTATCTTCGTTAACTAACAACATGCCCTACTTTCTCCGCCACTAAGGCAGTAAAAGATATGTATAGTTTTATCGCACTTGTTTTCCCAGCGCCCTCACGCTGGTTTGCTATGTCCATTATATCTACACTCTTCCTCTTTCGGGGTGTGGCCATGGCTAGGTTTGCGGCCATGGCTATAACATACCGAACCTAATCCGTATAGGGCTTGCTCTGAGACGCATCCGTACTCCTACTATCTTAGCTACTAACATACATACTGGAGGGCCTACGAAACTGCGAAGAAGCTCACGCTGGCGTTGCTGAATTTGGAGCCTCGACAGAAAATAAATGGGTTGGCAATCTGTGACAGCTACCTAGCGAAGTGCGGAGAACTAAGATCGGGGAATCGAGGGGGACTGAAGAAAAGGGCCGGCGGCCGACGAGGATGTGAGAGTGAGAGACTGCAGTTGATGAGCGTGTGTGCGGTGGCGATGGGCGAGTGTGCGCGAAAGCTGCGGAAGAACAATTATCCGACTATAGGCTGTTCACGGTAAAGTGAGCACTTTTTAAAGCCCTGCTTAATATCTACTTGTGTGCACGTTCTACATTCTTCCGCCTTATGTAAAATCAACATTCCCACGGGCCTCATCACTTTATTCTTGCGTCGGTCAAGTGAAACTGCGCAATTATAAAAAAATTTTTTTACAAATCTGCTTATTTTTACACTTCAATGAATGTAAAAAGAAACAGAACTCAAAATAAGTAATTTATGCTATCACAAATTGTTACCTAGCACTCTTTATTCGACTTTAATATATGGAACTACTTTCCATCTTTCGTTACCAACTTTATTGGGAGCATATCACTCACTGCACATGTTAAAATATATAGAGGCAGGGCAGTGACTTTTTCTTAGGTTGATTTCAGAAATGTTCACTTTGTCGTGAACAGCCTTAAGTGGAGTGTTCCTGTGTATGGAAGCACTCGTGTTGTTCCAGAACTTTCCGGTCAGGTAAGATGTGATATCTGGACTGAAAAAGGATGGGACTGAGTGAAAAAAGTCATACGGACTTGAATGAAATACTGGAAGTGTCATATTAAATGTACAATTCTTATTAGTAATTCAATAGGTGTTAGTAAACTGTTTTTAAGGACTGGTTAAAAAAATTTGATTGCATTAATTTTTGCTAGGTGATGTACGATTAAGTAAATATTAGCTGTAAATAGCAAGTGAAAGCAATTACTTTTAAGATATATTTTGAATTTTACTGTGCGTATTGCTTATAAAGAAAGTACTACATTATTGTTAGTTATTTTGTTTAATTAAGACCTCAATACCTTAAAGAACCTGGCTACATACAGAGAATTAAAAATTTTTTGCTAAACTGGTGTCACTAGTGGGATGGAGATATTTTCAATAATTATTTAATAAATAAGATTGAACAGTAAGCTATTAATTGATAGAATAAAATGGTAAAACAATAATATCAGTAGAAGTAGGTAGAAAAATTAATATAGTTTGTGAATGGTAATTAGGAGAATGAAATATGAAAGAACTCAGCGATTTATTTGAAGGACTGATTAGCCAAATTACAAGAGTTTAAAAAATGAAATTTTTAGTGTTGTAGAGAGTGTTGGTAAAAATTAAACAGGGTTGCGTCTTTAATTTGGGCAAAATGAGTTAAAGGTTCGGCATTATAATTCGACGGGAGGTGAAACCAGGCACTATCACCCACAACAAAAACAATTATAGTCCCATATCTACATCGTCTCGAAGATTTGGCGTACAACACAAAAAGTAGGAATGTCATCTATATACAGTACAAAAAATGTGAATGTTGTGTACTGATACAGCAGTCACTGCATTACTCTAAGGCCACTATAGAACATGAGAATCACAGTTTCTTATTTGTGTAAAACATTTCATCACGTAACTGTTACACATAAAATTTAATATATATGTTTCTTAAGTCGGCAAAATTATTTCTTACACCTAAAAACAAAGTTTGGTTTAAATGTCAGGCTATGGCAATCAGTAACTTACAAAATAGTTCAGGACTCACCCCCTAGAGATCGAATAAAATTCATGTTTGCTTTATTTTAACTGTCACAATGTAAAATAGCTCTCTGCATAGATAACTTCCTTCCTTTGTGAATGTTAGTAATTTCAGTGATTTACCACGTGACATTTTCCATTACCACTGTGTTATTTATTGTTGACAATATAGTTTAAGTCAGTTCTAAAAAATTGCACCTTCGAAGAAGCGACAGTCCGTGTACTTGTGTGAATAAATTTAGCTTAGGTATAGAAAATGTAAAAGTTACAGTTACTTATTCAGAAACGCAGGCCACGAAACCCAGAAGGAAGTGCTTCATTCTTTGATAATGTTTATACATACAGGGCGAGAACCGTAAAGGGATAAGGTACCAAAGTCAATGTTGTATGACACAAGGAACGTATGTGTTTACATGGCATTGCCAAAAAAACGTATTATTACTCTACAGAAGTCTCTAAAAACCACTGGGACAGCGCCGAAAGATCGGCGAGGCAAATATGAACATAAACATTGCAAAAAACCGAACGAGGTCACTGACTATGTGGTCAAACACATAAGCTTATTCAAGTCATTACAGTAGGAAGAAAAGTGAGAGAATTTAAACTTCAGATACACTTAATATAGAATTAATGTACAAAGAAAAATTGCTACATGTTTTGTATGAATACTACAGAAAGATCTTTGATACAAGATTTAGTATTGCTTTCTGGATATCCACACAGTGATATATGCAGTGCATGCGATTTGTACCAATATGATGTAACAACACTTCAACAGAATTTATCCGATTCTTCGATAGCAGACGATGGAAACCACAAAGTTGAAAAGCAGATGCGGACATCACAAGCGGCAAATGAAGTCCGTAAGCGTAAAGCCAAAGTATTTTACTAAAAAAAAAGTGAAGAACAAGAAAGAAAAGCACGAAGAGATTGCCTTCGATTTTCAGATAGACCTGCCTGTACCTAATCTCACGGTAAATGAGGTGTACTACCGGCGGCAAATGTCATTACATTCATACATCATTCTCACGTTGTCCACAGGTGGTTCAGTTTTCTACTGCTATTCAAAAACAGAAGGGAGTAAAAGTACTGATGAGAACACATTCTTAACCACTTTATTTTTAAAATTTTGGTTCCCAAGTTGAAGAACGTTGAGTTTTTTGTGACTTATGAGACGGACAAACTAAAACTATACTGTTCTCCAGTTTTTAATGGTTTTGTTGTGGTTGCTGCTTTGCGACTAGATATCATTAAAGTAATATTTCCAGTTCATGGTCATTATGATTTATAATGTTGTCGGAACATGGCTTTCATAAACCTGTAATATCCAGGAGAATTACCCGAACATTGCGTAGCAGTATTTGAGAGCGCTCAAATGAAGCCATCCGCTTACCATGTTGTTAATTTTGGCCATGCACTTCTGAAAAACTGTCCACGATTCTTGACGCCATTGTTTACCGAAACCTACCCGATTACAACAAGACCTATCACTGAAAATGTTATTCGGTGCATCATCCTCGTCTGGTGGAGCACAGATCCACATATAATGACATGTGGGAAACTTTTGCAATGGTTCTTAAGAATGGATTACATAGACAAGTAAAGATACTAAGGTAAATAGTGGATAATTCCTACAGCCTGGGAAACTTTATCAAGATAATAATAATAACTTAAACATAGTTACAACTTTTTCAAACGGCTCACAAAAAGTGATAACTAGTTCGATAATTTTGTTTGAGGCGTGTAACCAATTCTAATGGGAAAAATATAAATATTCCAAACAACTCAAGCTATTGTAAGGATTAGATGCAAAAGGGTAAAAAACTGCTTCCCAATAAGAGTTCTGAAGTACGAATCAAATTACGGTTTGTCACTTTATTTCATTGTAAGACTACTGAAGTTCTTCCTTCTTTTATATTATTTTTTGCTTGAATGATCGCAATTCCAATTTTTTTTTAAATTTAATGTTTCTATCAATGCTGATTATTTAGTCTGGATAATTCGAATTGTTTATCAAGAGCATCAGATCCTTACTCACGATGGTGCAATATGTGTTGAGTTGTGTATAAAAATCAATACACTAATCATATGTACTTTATGAACAGTGGTATGGTTTCAAAATCTAAAATTCATTTCCTGAAAAGTGGCAACAAATTGCCATTCACCCTTTTTACAGTGGACTCTTCTAATACTAAAATAAATAGTGTTGTAGATATGGTTAATGAGAACGTAAGTAGTCAAATATGTTCGAGTTAGTGAATAATAAAATAGAATGTATGGAAAATAAAATGAACAGTGTAAATGAAAGGATGTACAGTGTTAATGTAAGGTAGAACAGGAGGTGATTGCCCTCAGGAAGGAACTGTTAAGAGTTTCCCACAGCAGCAGAAGAAGATACTCCAGACCAGTGGCTGAAGAAGAGCTGAGGTTTACCACAACCGAGTCGATGAATGTGGGTAGCGAGGAGAATGCAGAGGTCGCCGCACATTCAAACGTCGCAGGAATTTCCCGCCAGTTTTGCAGTGTGGGTACGCCTCAGCCAGGGGTGGGCAAAAGCATCGCATTAAGCCCGCCCCTTACGAAGGGCAGATACCTTGGTGCGAATACTAGCACTAGTTCGAGATCGTCGTGGCTCTGATGATTGGACTGACGGAAGGTTTACTAACTCGCGGATGTACACACGTGGCAAATTTGCGAATAATTCTCTGAGTGTATTTTTACAAAAAAATATAACAATATCTTTAATACTTAAGTTGGGCTCTAATTTACAGCCTTCTTTTCAATCAGAGCCATGTTGACTCCTCTGCATCAGGGGTCATTTGACAGGTTATAAGCATACTGCAAAGAATTATGAAAGAGTGATACAACGAAAACAATCCATAGTTTTCATTTCTTCTTATAGCAAACATTTACGTTTTAAGTGAGTTATACGGCCATGTCACTCTTTTCATTCAACTGTATAATTACTCTAAAATGCAATTTGTATTAAGTTTTCAGAATGCAGTTTATGTTTAAACAAGCTATATTTTCAGAGAATAAGTTTATTGATACTTTTATTGTTGTTATCATACTTACGTCTTTTCTAAGAAGCCATTTTGGCTTCGAGTTAGGTTTCGAGAAAACTGCTTCAAAAACTACTTTCTTGTCTTTTCCTTCTTTGGCGTATTTGTCAACTAATGGTTTCAGGAATGATTCTTGTTTCTAAATAACAAAGAAAGACACATTATTAGAACATTTGTAATAATTAGATTTTATTTGTTTGGAGATTGATGAAACCATTGATCTTCCAGCAGAAATATTGGGTTCTTGAATCTGAAAATATCAGGAAACATTTAACAAAGGCTTGGAGTTAAATCATAGGTGACAGAGAAATTGAAGAATATTTCAATAAATTGACAGAAACAGTAAGAAGGCTTCCACAATATCAGAGCAGAAATATGAAGCAAAGCAGAGCTACAAATAGTACGAATTTATAACAAAATAGTTCTAATTTTTAAATCCAGTATTCACGTCCGTAGAGCCATCTAAACTATTTTTCGTTTACAACTACTTAATAAATTAGCACGCGTCTCGTTAATATATTGCATTATTTTTGTTTACGCTTCCTATTCCTTTTTCATTGGTGAACCGTATGTTAGCAACCCTGTAACAAATTTTGAATTAGTTAAATATGTTCAATTTTTTTTTTTTTTTGAAAGAAGGAATCTACTATGAACGATTGACAAAAGTAAGAAAAGAATTGTTAATTTAACGTAGGGCTTCATGAGGACAGTAAAAATGTTCTGTAGATATGAATTTCAGATTGATTATTTTACAAATTTATAAAATGATATCCATGCAGGATTCCTGACATTAGTATCGACTGTCAATTCGCAAATATGGAATATTTAGATCAATTATTATTATTTAGCGTCATTGTAGCTTCTTGAATAATTATTAATAATAAAATACTTTAATTAAATTGCTAATTGTAGTAACATTAAAATGGTTTGGTTAATTATCAGTCATTCTTATTGTCGCAAATACACTTATATGTTAGAAACATTTTCCTGGTAAATTATTTTTCAGTAGGAATTTGGAAGTTTCTTTATGTAAATCTTAAATATATAGTTCTAAACACTTAATATTTGCATGCCAGTAAGACGGATTAAGGCAATAGTGATATTCTTTGAACGGCAGCTGATCTATCTAATAAAATCTAATAAAATCACAGATTGCAACTATTTATTTAAAAAAAAATAGTCATTAACCTCATCCCGAGTGTAAATTTCCCCATTATTTTTAAATTTGGGAATCGTGAACTAGTTACAAAGAAAACTTGTTTGTACTCTTTGTAACTTAGACCATATACATGGCGATACATAAATAGTTCACCTTATATGTCACACGAGCACTTCAATATCGTGAAAAACATTAATTTATTACAACTTTAATTCTCTCGCACATATTTTTTGCTATTTAACATTATACAGATCTCACATGCTATTTTCGTACACATTTTTCATTTACTATGGAAGTTTTGTCTCAGCAATTAGCTGGCTGATATCCTCTGATAAAACTTTTGGGGTACAAATCTCTGTAATTTTGAAATTTTTTATAATTTTGAAGAATTTATTTTACCAAATTATATAATAAATTTTATTTTGAGCTTTAACTGTTGTAAAGCCGGTTTTATAAATTTATTTCGTCTTGGAGTCAAAAAGAGAAAATTTGAAGAGATTACGGTTTACTGGTAAACAAGAATTAAATTAATTAGATAAGGATCTTATTTCTTACGGCTGTTTGAGGAATCATCTTGAAAGATTTCGTTTACTCATTAACTTACCCCGTAAAGAAAAGTTTTATTTCCGCACCAGTGTCTATGATATCAACGTCACAGTAATTGTTAAGAAATCATAGCCACTGTTGGAGCAGTTTAATTATGACATTTGAAACTATATGGACGTTCCCTGTTCTTCATAATTGCGCACTTTTATATGCAGTCGTAGTGGGAAGGTGTTTTGCTTTCTCGCAACTTCTGAAAGAAACTTAAATAATGGAGAAAAAAACATACTAACAATTTTCATATCTTAAAAGTTTTGAACGAATTAAATCTGTATTAATTTATTTGAAGAAAATGGCCATAAATTTGAGACAATTTAAAATTTGAATTAGAATATCAGGAACACCACATCAAATATTAAAAATAATATACATATCAGTTAAATGCTAACAAATAATTCGTTGCAGTAATTGTAATTAGAAAAATTTCGTGTTGCGTCAAAGAACATCACTTGTGAGGAATGAACTTTAAGATAATGTTAAAAATTGCATACAGAATTTACAGTTACATGTATGGATTTCCTTCCATGCAATGTGTTACACGAGTGCAAACATATTTTTATTAAATACTATGCTGTATGTATCATGCATGTATAGTCACTAATGCTAACACCAAAAATATAAATTAATATTTTCTAAGCGTAATGTCGGCGGCCAAAACGCAAATATCAGTTGGAGTAGAATTCGACTTTATTTTTCATACAGAAATTAATTTTGTCTTATTATATAGCATATAAATAAAATATTACTAGATAACACAAGTGCTAAAAAGTAGACATTTAGAGAGAATGAGAATAGAGCCAGAATGTAACCAGTAACATTATAATTTAAGCATACAGTTATTACAACATCGAATTGTTGCTGTAAGTAGAGTACGACATAAATACATTCAAAAAGACAACAGCTAGCAAGACAACGACATAGAAAATGAATGACAGAACAGCAAGAAAGAGGACAGAGTGACAAGAGAGAATGAGCTGAACCAGTCCAACCTCCTTCTTCGTAAAGTGGTGGAGCACTGGCCAATCAGGAATAATTTCAGCCAAGGAAAGTCTCCGCGATGGCAGTTTCTCACTACTCTAAAACACAAATAATACTAAAATGAACACACACCCATGATACCATGAATATGCGACTCCGCAATGCGTTTGTTAATAGGGAAACTTAGGACCGTATCTTTAGACATACCATATTTGTAAGGGTTAGGACGTTTTTTCCACAAAAACACTTATGGCGTAAATAATTAAATTGTTGTCTCTTATCATTATTTTCAATAGATAAGCTAAATTACTTCAATTCAGTGTACAGAAAACAGTCGAATATCGCAGGTTGGCAAACACATTTTTATATCAATTTAGGATATAATATTGAAAATATTAATATCCATTTCCACAAGTTGAAATTTGATATTGTAGAAAATCTGCAAGTACTGCAATAGGGGCACGATAATACCAAGGTTTCGTAAACTGAAGTGTGATATCAAAAATAATTATTCAGACTATGAGTAAATATAAAAGCAAAAAGAATCAGTAGAGTAATGGAATGATGATTGACGGATTTAATAATTCCCAATGATTTCCTAATTCCCAATTTATTCAGTCAGTGTAGGTACCAAGTAATGGAAAATATTCCAAACCCATCATAACTTAGGACAGTTTCAGCTAAGCGATGCATGGTTTTTTAATTAATATTTCATCTCTCTAAACAAAATAAGAGATTAATATTATGGCCATCGGAATAAAATAATATACATATATATCAGTTGTAGCGATATTTAAAAAATATATTTTTATAAGAGGTATAAATGTTTGTGAGACGGTTCTAGTTGAAAACGAGAAATTAGAGAGATATTTGTAAAACGATACACAACTTTGGCTAGTTTTCTGCTCTTTGAATTCGTAGTTGGCACTAAACGGAATTGAACTTACTGTACCAAGTGACATTCTGCTAGCCAAACCAACAGAATGCTGCCTTGCTTATATGCATCCTTTATTTTACATCTGGGATCCAGTCAACTTTGCAGGATTATATAGTTACATTTATAAGCTTGGTATTACTGTCGCTTAAGGAAAATAATATATATGACGGTAAGTTAACAACTTAAAGAGAACGCGAAAGGGAATATCAGCCACAGCGTAATATTTTCGTAAAATCAATGTTATTAATTTGTGTAGACCATTTACTTATTTGTACAATTATTTTCACTCAGATAACATTAGAATAATTAAATGTTGTCACTATTCTTCTAATATGGCCCCCAAACTGGTTCCACTGCCATTTTCTACACACTATGATTGTTGTAAATTGTTTTGAATTATATCCCTGGCCTGGATACCGGCGCGTTGCTGCAGTTTTCTTGGCTTGTCCGAGTTGACTCATTCATAACAATATCTCTCAAGCAATCATTTATCTAAACATTTCTATTATAGGATGCCATTTCAATAGCTAAACATTAGGACTAAATACTTGTATGTATATTTTTTTCGTACCATCTTGATTTGCTTTGTTCACTCGTGCGCAATTGCACTCATCCGCGCCAAAAGACAGCCAGCTATCGACATTACATTTCTGTCTTCTCCCACCTTTCCTTTTAAACTTATTCGTTTCTTCTTCTTCCTAAAATATCCCACTCTTACGGCGAGATCCCAAGATTCCAGTCCTGGTCCTCACGTTTTTTGGCGTTTTCGTTGAACTCTTGCATTTGCTTGTCGGTTACTCAGATCCCGCTGCAATAGGCCACACTTGCTATGCGCACCACGAAACTGTTTATTATCTGGAGTGAAATCTCCACCTTTTATTTATTACGTGCGCGGGTATAAGCTGTTTACGGTAAAATGAGCACTTTTTAAGGTCCTCCCACCAGGCATTAGCGACTAATAAGTATGTTTCATTGCAAACTCAGACATTAACTTTTGTGATTGGTAAAAGTATACACCATATGTATGAATCACATAGCATTGTTGATGTCAAAAAGTGGCAGAAAGATGAAAATTGGCTAAAAGGCAAATTTTGGAAGGGCCTTAAATAGTGCTCACTTTACCGTGAATAGCCTATACACAGTGGGCTGACTACGAACTCTCCAACAATATTCACTGAGCTTTTGGAGACATGAAACTATGTGTTTCGCGTTCATATAATTTTCACGACAATCTTACGTCATGGAAAAACTCGACAATCACAGTAGTATGAAAGGTATCTTACTGTAGCTTTTTGCCAGGCTAATTTCTTCAAAATTTTGTAGTTTTGATGACTGACCAAGACTGAATAATTCTGGGTTAGAACCAGCAGTTTACATAAATTACTACTTCCATTTTAGTCTCGCTGGCGCGCCCTTATGAAATTTACTCTACCCAAACGTCTCTACTAAAACGTACACGAATGTAAATTGACATTTTCCCAGGTTCAATAAGAAATTATTTCTCAGGAAAATTGCATCAGCTGGTCCCGTGTTCGCTGCTTGGCCACACATTTAATGGAGCTCGGTCTTAAAATGTTGTGGGTATGACTCCTGGATGATTTTCTCTCTGCCTCAATGCAATTTCCCACTATTTCCTTCTTTCAGGCACTCCACCTTCGCCACAAAGATTTCACTTATTAGGTGCAGCCGGAAAGATCTCTCGCCTTCACTCATTCGATTAAATATGTTCCACCCTAAGCTTAAATTAATTTTTAATCAATAAATTCAAATCTATTGATATTTCTGTAAGACATATAGATGTTTATAGCATCTTTTTCTGTACACATGGTACCAAATAGGCCCAAAAAATGGAATAATCCCGAATAAAATATTTTAAATAATCAATAACACATATCAAGAATAATTTTAATTAAAATAAATAAACGCTCGTAAAAAAATAGAAAGGCTTAAGCAGAATAAAATTATCTACTGTATGATAGATAAATTTTTAGCAGAAATAGGTAGTCTGGGAAATATTTTTTCCTATACCTAACGCTGACAAGTATTCAGAGGCTTCATTTTATCGCGTTTAGTTAAATATAAAAATAAATATAACGAAACAGGTGGTGGGTATCATGAATTTAATGTGCAGTGGAATATTATTAGTTTATTTTTTTGCGATAAAAGGCAAAGTGCATATATTACTCGGAAGTAATGATGGCGGATTCCAATTTAAATAGCTGTGAGGGACATCTCAGCATAGGTTCGAAATGTCTACATTGTATTATGATTATGAGACACTCTATCTGTGCATACTTCGAGTCATTAAAAATTACTCGTATTGCCTGAATAAGAAACAAATATTATATGATGGCCCAAATTCTAGATACGCAAATAAATATAATTTGTGGAACCTTAACAAGGCTGAAATAAATTATAACAATAACATTATTGCCATTTCTATATAAATAATGTTTAATGACTCATTATTCTAGAAATGCAGTGACGCCGAAGGTTTTCTTTTACGGATATCTACTGTATTTTTTTTCTTAATTACACATGCCAATAAAATTCGTCAAATTTCGTTCGACATGCCGTTTGTTTTGCATACATCACAGTGCACAAGCACACAGTGGTATAGTGGCCACATCTTATCTGGATGAAAGCCCATACATGGAAATCGCCTTGATCATAGTCTCGGTAGCATTTATTAATTTTGGAACCATATCTAGGCCACAATTTACGAAGTACACGTTGCAGATATTGTCATTCTTAGCTAGAGACTGGAAATTGGTATACAGCAGATAGCTGGCGCAAACGAAAAATATTAATATGCAAATCAAAATTGCCGCTATTCAGGAGTGCATTCAGACGTAAGGTGTGCATTTAATGCACTCCTAACGTTATGCGACACTGCTGGTATACAGGCAATGCTACAGCTACAATTTAGAGCTGTACATAGAAGTATTGCTAACAAATCCAACAGAACTGTGGAAGGCCTACACCTAATCGACGAATGCTATTTTTTAAAAATTTTTTTATAAATACTATTCACAGCCCAGTTGATTCACTCATACATTCAGTAATTTTGCCTATGCCATCAAATAAATATTAGGCACGCGTTCACGCGTTCACTGGCATAAATTCTGATTTACGAAACTAATAGTGTTAATAGTAATTAAATTTAGTCAGTAACATTTTATTTGAACATTAAATATTCATAGCAAAATGTTATTCGACATGCTGAGCTTACTAATCACATCTTTGAACATCATAATAAGTGAAATCACTTCGAAACGAAACACAATTTACTATAAAAATAAGCCACCCATGTCGGTCAATCATGACTAGTTTCTAATATTGTATAAACATTATTCAAAGCGAGATATATACATATATATATCGTGTACTTTAGAGGTAATCGTATATATATATAATGGCCCTTTTTCTTCATACAGTATTACAGAACGTTGTTACGCAAGTGAGAGGCTTAAGAATATCAGCACATAAGCAAAATACCGTAAATTAAATTTCCATACCTTTTCAACTTTCTTCAATGTAGGAACTTGTTTCTCAACTTCTTTCAGATCACCCCAGTTAGGGTCAGCCTGCTCCTTGGCCCATTTCTCGTACTTCCGCTTCTTCAGCATTGCACGGAAATCCATTCCACTAGCATCTGGAAAAGATTGCGGCGTGTTTCTTAATCAACATTTAATACTTTTTGGTAGTGTATTTGTTACTACAAATTTTATAACCCGTAGTTAATTCAATTTTACACCAGCAGAAAGCTCGCAATTATAAACATAAAACTACATTTGCAACATATGCAAGAAGTTATTATTACAGCTAATTAGTCTGTTGTCTCCGACAAAAATGTTAAACTTATTGCATCTGTGATATTGGGGGTGGTTTACAGAGGACGAGAATTTGCAATTTAAAAAATGTTTTTATATCTTAGACATTATTTGCCATCAAAAAGAATTATATTTCAAGACCTTCAAAATCCATACAAATAATTACATTTGTATATTAAACTAAAAATTGTTTTTTCTTATTAAAATTTTTGTGGCCTGTTAAAATTACAAGTGTTTGCCATCCTTAAATTACTCTCTACAGTTTTAACTTGGAAAGTTCTAATAATATCACAGGACTCGTATATTACGACCAGAATATGAAAACGCCATAATTGGGCACTTGTGTCTACAAACGACCTAACCTTATTTAAGCTGTTATTATTATCTATGCTAATTTAACATCATCACTATTTGTTTTATCCCCCTGGTAATTTTGTTTGCATTTCTTGAACACAGATTATGTTTGGAATAATAATCAGCATTAGCGGTATTTTATGACAAACTTTTAAACTGTTGCTCAATCAAAACTATGTTGGTGAAGTTATGTCGTTAGTCCACCCAGGTCCTCAATTATCTTACCGGATCCGTTCAAAACGAACTCCTTCCAGCAGACGCCTACCATGATCGAGGTGCACGCTAAATTTCGAGGAGGATGTGTAATGTAGATTGACTGACGACCCATGAACTAATACCCACAATGTGGGTAGAGTATTTCAAGCAACCCACACTTTGTATTAGGTCGTCTTGCATGAACGGTGCCTGTATCCATACAGTGTACAGCGTGTTCAAATTTTAACCCGGCAAGATTTTCCACCTCGAGCCGATTTTTTTGCAGTGCTCCTGCAAACCATGACTCAAGTCTACTTTTCACGTAGTGGTTTATACGCGGACGAGTGCTACTTCAGCTAGGACGGTGTACTTTACAGTAACATTCCTACATGGGATAATAAAAATCAGCATACCACGATAACGGAACGTTGGCAACAGAGGTTCTCCGTCAACATTTGAGTTGGTATAATGAAATAAACCTGGTTTCCCGTAAACTTGACTTCACAGCTGTACGTTTCCAAAGTTGCTAGATGTTAATCTTGCTATCCATCAGGCAATGCGGTACCAGCACGATGTCCCCCTGCCAATTCACTATACAGCCGGAACGTGTGACAGTATCTTGCCACCCCCTTTTCGGTTAGATGGATTGGCCATGTAGGTCCCATAAAGTGGCCGCCCAGATCTCCTGACATGTCACCGAAATTATTTTTTTCTGTGGGGTCTTGTGAAAACACACGTTGGACAGATAATTGTGTAATTACTGTGGAGGATCTTGCTGGGCGAAATTTTACTGCCATATATAATGTTAAAGATAATCCTCATATGTTGCACAATCTCGGCCTCTATGTGATGCGCCGTTCTGCCATCTACGTAGAAAATTCTGGGAGACGTTTTAAACACCTCGTGGAGACAAAATGAACCCTGCATTAGGCAGATAACATTACTGAAGTTGTTGATTGCTATTTGTTTCTGGCGCCAGTCAAGAGGCATTGGTATTGTCATCATGCCAGGCATTGTATCGCTACCGCTGAAATCTGTTGTGAACGTTTCAAACGAAAATGTTTTGCTGTGGATGATTTTAACAAGAGAGCCATTTTTCTTATGTCGTATTTCTCAACAAATCGGCATCAAACGTTTATAATACGTGACGGTAAAAATGTTGTATATAATAACAGGATAGTTACCCCTATTATTTTCATTAATGTAGAAGGTATATACAAGGGCTTTTTCCAAGGTTAAAAATCTCGATAACGTAAGCATTGTTACACGTTTTGTAACTTACATTGTCAATACAACACTTACTAACTTCATTATTACAATTGGATATCTCCCTCAGTAATCGGACTACTATATGTTCTAACCAATTTGCCATAAGGTATCACTTCCTCATCTCCATAAATTGATAAAACATTCCGAGGGAAATAAGTTGTTTGTAGCAGTATTAAGGATTACCTATCCAAGATAACTGGGAAGAATAAAAAATGGAAAGAAATTATTAAAATCGATTTTTTAAGAGAGTACCTCAAGAATCATGGACCAGATACATCAGCCGCAAGAAACACGATATACACGATAAACAAACACTTGGATGTAAAGCAATAAATACACTTGATAGGTCATAATGAAAGTGGTTTAGATGAATAAAATTAAGAATAGCAATGTATAGAACTTCACAGACGACTGTGGTTTAACTGAAATGACATGACAATAATGAAAGGAAAATACGGGTGAAATTATTGAGGGATATTAGTATGACTGACGTTACAGAAGTATTCAAATTGCAAAAGATTCTCAAGTCATTAGGATGGATGGCATAAATACTGGCCATTTAAATAACGCAGCATAAATTAACAACGTAAGCTGGAGAACCAAGAAGATCCCAAGTAGCTGGAGAAATGTAAAATTGATACCAATCGATAAAAGAGGTCAATTATATGCGATAACAGTAGAGGGGTCGGCTTGCTTCATACACAATGTAAACTAAATGCACAAATTCTGAACAACAGAATAACAGCTATTTATAGCACATTTGCTGGAGGATATATATGTGTGTGGCACTTCATGAACAACGATTACAAACAGTCGCTTTACGCCTATTAATAGAATAAAACGGAGAGATCTGGACCACTCAGCAGTAATTGCATTTAGAGATTTAAAAAAAAAGTTAATATGGACAGGGAAAAGCTGTGGAAGGTTGTGGAAAGGAAAGGTTTTCTAAATCTCTAAAACACTTCAGCACTTAAGGAGCTCACATATTAACAATTATAAAAAATACGGTAACAACAAGATATGCACAACTTATAAAATATATGTGGCACAATCAACAGACGTTTTTAAAGAAGTCAAGGAAAGACATTCAAATCAAGTTGTGTAAAACTACGGCATACCAAGATTACTGGGTGGAAGAGAATCATGGGCGATTACAATCAGAACCCAAGAGGACAGAATAAGGTAGGAGGTAAAATTTCTCCCCTCAGAAGATTTTGCATAGTAGACGGTCTCACATGTTGTAGACTGGAGTAGCAATTGGTTTATATGTATATGATGAATATGTGCTTTACCAAAGGGCACGTTACAATCCATAATAGTATGTTTTGTATAGTATTAAAAACAAACATGAAACACTGCCAAAACTAAATTATAAAAATGAGTTTATAATTTTGCCCCCCCCCCCCCCCCATCCAATCCACAAAAAAATCCTGGGAAGAACAATCAAATCAAACATATTTGTTTATTACGACACATCCAAATGCTGTTAGAATATGTAAACATTTGAAAATGCTTTCATGAACAATATTTACACATTAATTAAATATTATAAGCAACTGTCACATATAAATTTGGCTCTCTTTGTAGATGTGCTAAATGTTTTATGAACACAAAAATTAACACTTCGTGCAACCAGACCACTTCTCTTCCGCTCATCAGATGGTTAAAGTTTTCCACAGATAATGCATTCAGCATCATCAGCGCTGTCTTCGTCACCAGTAGACACGCAGATGATGTCATCACTGCACTCACTGTCACTTGAGTCAGGAGGTCGTGTCATCCTTGTCTTTATTTTTTCTTGGGGAGCGAAGGTGACACATTGTTCAATTTTTGCAGAGATGTTCGCAGCATTTTGTTTTTTTTTTTTTGGGGGGGGGGCAGTATAAGGGCAGTGCATTTCCTTGTTGATGTTGATTGTTTAGTTACTGTAACTGCCCTGATGGGTTTGGGGCTGACCGTAGATGCTTATCGCGAAGTGGAGGTATGTTCAGGAAATGTTTGCGTTATTCCGTTCTCCTGGAAGGGGGGGGGGGGGACGTTTAGAAAAGTCTTGTATTACTCCATCATCCTCAGTTTAACATATTTCCGTTTGCATACAGTATTGTACTAATTCGTTTTCTAAAGGTTGTTGTAAAATAGGTCTTCTTTCTATTTTACTGTCTATCAATGCCTCAACTGTACGACCTTCGTCCTTTCTAATAGTCTTTCAAAAATGCTGGAGGGATATTAAAGGTTTTGCTTGCACGTTTATAACTAATTTCTCCTTTTTTTCCTCATAGCCGTAATGACATTCTTCATATATTATTTATTCCGCTCCATGCATTTCGCCATCAGGAAATAATACAAATGATAAAGTTCCAAATTTCGTCCCTGGGACGAAAATAGGAACTGTAACAGGGACGAAATTAAGAACATTCCTCGACGTATTGTCATGGCCGCTACAGTAACCCACGTTAACAACTAACTTCAATTCAATATAACATCAGAAACTATACCATACGAATTATATACAGCATTATATTCAAAACACATACCGTGCCTAATATATTAATAACAGGCTATTAAATTGAAAGCGACACTAACTCACCACAGCATAAAAACTTAATCATCTTCCTATCTGAAAATACACGTCCTGCACACAACCAATTCTCACAAGTAAGCAATAAAATGTAGCCGCGGAGATACAGGTGTTACAACACTAGTGCTAACTGTGGAAACTGGAAATCCCTAAGGGGACAACATTAGTTGGAAGGACGAACTTCGCGTCCTATACCTTAAAGAATGCAGAAATGAGCGATTTAAGATTAATAAGTAGTTGCATGCGAAGATATAGCATACGAAACGTGGATATCAGGGAGTAACTAAGAATACTTTGCATTAACAAAAAAAAAATAAATAATGTAAGAAAATAATTAGAATATGTATAAAGAACGCACGAAGAAATAATCTCAAGGAAAGGACATATAAACCAATAGCGAAAATAAGTTTATGAAGACTGATGAAAATATGGACCTTGTAATAGTTTACCAAACCTAAACCGGAAAGAGATGAAAAATTATATGTTTTCTTTTAGGAGGTATCGATGCTGTAAGCAACGTATTACTGAAATATATGTGCCGAGTTGGAAAGACTGAAGCAACACGCAGTGAAATATCCACCATAACATAATAATAATTCAATAACAATTAAATTTAAACATTTGATATATGTGGAATTAACAGATTTGTAATTTACGAGAGGAGTGGCAAAGACTGAGGCAACACACTATGGGATACTTAGCATAGTTAGTTTATTTATGTAAGTGTTTTATTACAAATTACGGGGTAGGTGGTATCAAAGCTATAAAAAACGTAGTTGACTTATGCAAAATGAGACGATTATTTTATCATCATAAACAGTAAACTTTATAAGCTAATTTAAGCCTAATAATTTAATATATCAAATAAGTGTCAAAATTCTACATTGGTCTTCATAACGTCGTAATGCTTATTTTAATATAGGATTCTTAAGCCTAATAAAAATGGGAGGCAGGAGGCATCTTTTTTCTAGTGCTCTACATTTATTAATGTGTATTAATATATATATTGATATAATATTCATCCCTTAGCGCTTATCTTAAATTTTTGGCTTAATCCAAATTTTACATTGCCCTTATCTTGTAGGTAATTTGTATTTGTGTATATACTTACCAGAGACATACAACTGTGTTTCTGCAGAGTCTTCTCCATGTTCATTGCTGATCACAATTTTGTATTTTCCTTCGTCATTTGGTTTTACTTTTCTCATACACAGTGTAATGGTATTCGTTTCACCATCTGTAAGGAACTTGAAACGACCTCCTTCAATAATTTCTGTCATTCCCTAAAACAAAGAAAATTTCATATTCACTTTATCACAAAGTGTAAGTTATATTTTGCGAACGTTATAGATATTTAAAAATTCTATTGTTAGGTAAAATATGCAACATGGATTTTATGTGAAATTTTCATAGAGAAATTGATTCTTTGAGGAATTTGCGCTAGTAACTAAATCATATATCCTTAGATTTGCATTCATCAGAGGTGTAACTTAATCCTTTACATTTATATAATTTCATTTCGATTACAATCATGTTATATAATATGTTCGAAGCAATGGAACATTGTAAGCGAAATGAGATAGGCAATACGGGACAGCTAAATGAAAAAATGTTTACTGATAATCTGTACTCTCATTATACAGTATTATTTAAATACCTCTGGGTCGTTACGGTAAGACTATAACGTGGTTATATATACCACATGTAAAGGCCAAAAATAGGGATAAATTAAATACAAAGTGTATCCCAAACCTATTTTACGAATATTTAGCGCTATACGTCACCACTTGATTTAACGAAAATATGTATTAAATATTCAGTAATTTAATTATACAATTACTGGTAAGAAATTAACAGCATGCTATCTGCGACTTTTGTGTGTATAAAAATAAATATATAATGTATATATATATATAATGAGGCTGAATTCGACAGGTAAACATAAGGTGATCTCTTATGCAAAATCAAATGTGTCCTATATATATATATATATATATATATATATATATATATATATATATATATATATATATATATATATATATATATATATGGGATACATTCTACCTAAACTGAAAATTAAGAAAGATTAAGCCCGTGAGAATTGAATTTTGTTTCCATATCTGGCCAAATACAAGGAATTAAATAAAATACATAACAATTTGCCGAACAATGTTTTATGTTATTGGGATCTTCAACCTAAAAGCAAATTGTGACTAAAAGCTCCCACCGAAGTGAAAATATCAAGGGTTCCCACACTCTTGTTTCTTATAACATTTGAACGGCAGGACTAGATCACGGACTTTCGATGGTGGCTTGTTGAGCAGTATGACCTAATCATCACAAATCGTCTTCTTGTCGCAACTGCCCAGGGCCCACCGTCTTCGTGTAAAACAAGCACAAATCATTTCGGCGGCGGTGAAACAGTGCCAGCTGGGTGGCTCGTAGTCTGACTGCCACACCAGCGCGGCATTTTATATATTCGCAATATCGTTCAAGGGAATGAAAAGTTTGAAGGCTTAGTCGTGAGTTGTTACTATAGCAAAACAGATTCCTTGGATATTTTTGCGATGTGACTTTTAAGTGCACCCAAAATAATTGAAACATATTACCAATGGCTTTTCAAAATGTAGTTCTTAATTTTCTTGGATATTATTTAATTTATGTAAAGACTGTTCACATTCGAGCATTAAAGTTGGTAATGGTGGATGGAAAGAAGTTTAATTTCTTAACGTCGAAAAAAAAGTGATAGGTAACCGTTTGTGAAAACTTAAAATTATTTCTTTCGATTTCTGTGTTTTTTTTTTACGCATCTAGGTATAAAGGTGAGCATATTTGTAAAGTATTTACTTTCTTAATAACTTCATAGTTTCATTTGACCGATGCATGAATAAAATGATGAGGCCCAAGGTAATGTTCAGTTTACATGAGGCGGAAGAATACACAACGTGTATACAAGTTGATCTTAAGCAGGGCTTTCAAAAGCGTTCAGTTTACCGTGGACAGCCTATAACTAAAAATTTGCCAGGAATTACACTGAAAGCAAGGTTTGTTCTAGACAATAAATTATTTGTTTGTATAGAATAAAAAGTAAATTTACCGGCACCAACAAAATATATATTTTTTGAGTAAACAAAACTTTAATATCAACAAAATTAAATTTTGTTCATCTAACAAAATGCACGCTTGAATTAACAAAACTTATGTGTTGGAGTAAAATAAATTAGATTGCCAACAACATATTTAGTTTAATCAACTGTATAGATTCGTTTGGCATCTCATTTGACTCCCTTCATTCGAAAATACAGCTCGAGAGTTAATATTGTTGTGACAATTAGGATAGTGACAGGGTTAATTAATTTATTGATTCTTAATAATAATACAAACATCCTAATAAAACAAGTTCAACAGGAAACTAAAAAGTAAAGCTGTAAAATTTGAAATATTTATTTGCTCACGTTGTCCAGTATTTGAAATGTGGGTATTTTAAAACATTCGTATTTTATCAGCTGTCACTTTAGCTGAGGTGGTTTAATGTACGCGAATCCAAACAAATCTTTAGTTGCAACAATCAGTTTTTTGTTTATGGCAACCAAATAAAAATAACAAAAAACGTGGTTTCAACAACAAAATGTTTCATTGCCGTTACAGAAACAATAAATTTGTTTGTACCAAACAATCTTTGTTTTTGTCTTCAACAAAAAGCTATTTCTAAGATTCTATTTCTCTTTTCCTACTACCCAGTCCGACCGACCATTGCCCACATAGATAACGAGACAACAACGCGATTAAACGTACATATACAAAAGCAGACTTGCGCCATTATTTCTATTTATATGTAATAGCCTCTTATCTCCTACACGAAGTTTCAACTTCGTATAGCGAGGACTCACACGAAACAACGTTAGGAAATATAGGAACCTGAACATGCCACGCTAAGGTAGCAGCAGACCGCCTATTGCATTTGGGGAGATGGCGCACCTGTAAGAAACACGTCTTAAATACCGCGACACTTCACGTTGCATCAACCCAGCAGGAACTAGTACTATGAGTATTACATAAACTATACTTCGTTTGTTCTCACCGGATATTTTTTTGGCCAGCTTCGAGACCTACGTCGCTAAGGCAGCATAAGAGAATGAGGCTCAAATTTCAGATTTCGAGTAAACCATAGGTCTGTATAACGTTTATAAATGTTAGCTGAAGTGGTTTATTCTCTAAGGCATTCCATGATTATCATCCTGCTTTAAAGGCGGGGACGATAAACAGGTTGTCAAATAATTCATCACATATTTTTCCAATATAATATATATTGTGTTGCTTTATTAACGTAAAGTATTCCATCCCTGTGTGCATTACGATGAGTATTGATTAACTTTTGCGAAAATAAGGTAACGTGTACGGCAGTTTAAATGGTGTATAATATATATTAATTCCCATTTCACTAAGTAATTACATTTTAGGCAATTTAAGTAACCATATAATCAAGAGACTTTAAATAACAGTCTTACTAAATTAGTGGTAACAGTTATTGTTCACATACTTATGTAAAATTAAAGAACTATTTTTATTGCTAACAAAGGATTTTTCGGATAGTCTATAGTATATTTTCCATACAAAAATGAAGTTAAGTAAGTATAATGGGGAAAGCATTTCATGTGTAGAATTCTCGTCATCTCCGATCGATATTCGAAATATAAATAATAAAACCGTACAACAGTTAAAGATAATTTCTCTAAGAATTTTTATAACTGACATAAAATATAGTTTAGATAGTTTTTTTAAATAATTAATTAGCGAAATTTGTTATTATATTAATTTACTGCCTGGTATTCATATTTTAGTTCAATATATATGGTTTTTATCGTCTTAAATACTGACCTTGTAGAACTTGAACGTAGGAGCAGGGTTACCCTCAATTTGGACCACTATGTAGCCAACAGAATCTGGAATAAAAGAGAACAAATTTTTCAATAAATAAAAACATTACATTTTTGCTGATTGTTATGATATATGCACATAAAAATTCATATTATTATGCTGGCATGTAAAATATTGATTGTAAGAACTATTTTGTAACATTGACAGATGTAGTAGTTAATTAAAAATTCTTCTTTATTTATGGCTTAGTAACTTCCACACTTTATGTTGGTATGCCAAGAAAGGGACGGCTTTTATACAACAGAAATACTGAATCTACAATCGAAACTGCGAATGAAAACCCACACCTGCCAGGGATTTCAACCCAGGCTATCATACACTGTTTTCTGGCATCCTAACTTATTAAGCCACGACATTAAAGCCTAAAGAGACAATTTTACTGGGAAATGAGTACGCATCATGAGAAGTGTTTAGAGGTTCTTAGGTGAGGGCTACAAACTGAGCTTCACTTTAAAGCAGTAAACATTTCCTATTGCAGGTATAATGGCCTGGGTAGTCTTAGTATATTATCTTAGTTCCCACTGGCTGGGCCATGAGGTTCATTGAATTCACAGCAGTAAGTTGAAGACTTTCTGTAGTCCGAAATAATTCATTTACTGGTCGAACCTCACCCGCACACTCCTGTAGTTTCCTAGGCGAGTTTGCGTAGAATTTCGACGCTTCTTTAATAAGAGTGGGACCAGTAGTGATGCTGCCATCCTTCAGACTGAAGTCGAAGTGTTTGTGATTTAGAGCGTTATTTGCGACAACTATGAGAAAACATGCTGCAGTATAACATACGTCTTTTTTCTAAGGTGTCCAATCGTATCGACGTAAAGTTTTAGGCATGAAGAGGTCCAATAAGATTCGAAAAGTGCACGTCTCGTGTGCCTCAGATGAGTGTAATATTGTCCTGATGCACTAATGTTGAAGTTCCTCCTTTTTATCGTCTGTACCATAAAACTGATAACATTTATTTTTAATCCAATGTTAATTTTATTTGGTGCGATATATATATATATATATATATATATATATATATATATATATATATATATATATATATGGCGGTGAAAGTAAATATATAACCATTTCCTGAGTTGAATTTTTTTTTTTCTTAACAGTGCATCTTCAACGTATGAGAATTTTAGCCTATTTTCGTTTGAAAATATAATATCATGATATTGATATCTTAAATATATTTGCATGTATTAATGTAGGTATCCCAATCAATTCCGGTGTCACTCAAAATTTTCGTTGAATATTAGTTTTAAATTTTGAAGAAATTGTTAAACATTTTTTGTTCCTTTAATCAGTTAAAAAAACCATTACTCTACGTATATTTAAGTAAAACGATTTACAATAAATAAGAAAGTATACATTATTAAGCTATCTTTTTAGTTGGAATATGATGATTCTTTGCAATATTTTTGGGTGTTAGAAATATCTATACAATTTGAATCAAATTTAATTTTACTTTATCAATCTTCTAAGTGGATAATCGCACTATCTTAAATATCGATGACCCAAGAACCTTATTAAAAGTGCTTGAACATATAACTGTAAAATTAGTATCGTCTTTCGAAATATTAGTTTCGACATTACAGTGAAGTAAGTAGAAATGTAAGCCTAGTTACTTAAAAAAATTACTTCTAATAATAATTTATTTAGTAGTGTTCCTTTGCATGTGCTCACTGAAAACAGCGCTTAAAGCTACCGTATAGTTAAAAATATCTGTGAAAAAATTGCTATACAAGTTAATTACAGAATTTATTTTGGTTTGAAATTATAAACTAACTTTGAATATATTTGGTTTTATTTCGCGATAACTCTAAATGTATATAATTTATCACTGAATTGCAATGAAACAATTGAGTACAATTCAGCGCCTATACAAAATGCTTTTAATAATAAAAGAGTTGGTTTGTAAAGGCAAAGTTTCATACTCAGTATGCTAAGAAGGACTGAGGATTTTGACGTCACACAGCACGACCGCCATCATGTGTCAACCAACTTAGCTGTGATTGATTGTGACTGACCCAGAGTGGCCTTGAAATAGAATCCGGAATAACTACGAAGCCAAAAAGTCTAGAAAAATCGCAAAAATTAAAAAGAAAATTAATAAACAATTTAAAAAAATTAAGAATAGTACATTTTATTTCAAGATTGAAAGTATTTTATAAGATAATAGTAGCCCGCCATCGCTTCGCTCAGGTTGTAGAGCGTTATTGAAATACATTCCCATATATGTGAATACCGTGACTACCGACGAATACCCATGAATTCCCGTGCGTGACTACCTGCGACTACCTGCGATTAGCTGCGACTACCCTCGACTACTTGTGGCAACTTGCGACAAAACTGCGACTATCTGCGACTACCTGCGACTACTTCTGACTACCCGTTACTACCTGCGACTACTTGCGACAACCTGCGACTACGCGTGACTACTTGCGACAACTTGCGAAAACCTGTAACTACCCGTAACTACCTGCGGCTACTTGTGACTACTTGCGATTACCTGCGACTACTTGCGATTACCTGCGATTACTTGCGTATTTTTTAATGTTAAAATACACTATTTATTCAAACATTGTTTCAAATTATCTTTAATGATTTTGGTGTAGAGCATGTTTAGAAAGCAGCCAAGTAGTTCATTTTTCTCAGAATTGGTTTTACAAATTTTGAAATTTCTCAAGGAATAAAAAAAAAAAATTAAACATAGCCTGTATCCGTGTGGATAATGTAGCTTTCTAAGAGCGAAAGAAATATAAGAATTGGAAATGTAGTTTTGGTAGAGCATGCTTAGAAATCAGCCAAGTAGCTCATTTTTCCCCGACTTGGTTTACAAATTTTTAAATTTCCCATAGAATTTTTTTAAAAATCAAACATAGCATCTGTCCGTCTGGAACACTGTAGCTTCCTAAAAGTAAAAGATTTATAAGAATCGTCTCTGTAGTTTCTGAGGTTAGCTGTTACATATAAACAAACTAACTCGCATTACCTCTTTATTATTATAGTATAGATGTATTTTTATTAAAAATATATAATATTTTTAAAAACGAGTACCAATATTTTAAAAAATTCAAAACTTTCCAAAGTTTAGAAAAAAAATATTAAAGCGAATTTTAAAAGAAGTGTACTTCATTGCATTACAAAATTGTCTTCCGTAGCTTCAGCAAGAATGGTTGTCTGCCATATAATTTGTTATTAGCTTCTGAGGCTGTTTTATCTATAAGAGTATTTATTTTCACATGAATTACACTCAATTAAATATCTTTGATTCAGCCTGAACATTTAGGGTGTAAGTATAAGAGATCATTGGTTTCGGGCCCGTTTTTTTTTACCTCGCCATTTAAGTGGGGAAGATTACCTGCACACATGCGAACATGAAATAATCATTTTACATTAACACATTCATTTGGCATTCTTCCCAGAAAGTAGTTTATGCAAGGTGGTTCTCCTGTATCCTTTAGTCGAAGAGTTCATGTTTACCTGGATAATTCTTTCTTTGATAAATGGCTATATCTAGAAGGATTGATGATCCGATTTAAATACATTGGATTTCCATAAGTGGGGTTATTTAAAAAGCACAATATACGCTGATGTTGGAACCCTTCAACACCCATCTGAAAATATGTGTGACCAATATCACATGGTACTAAGTATTTTCGAACAGGTGCAGCAATTCATGACACATAATGTCAAAGTTACATAGATACCGCAAGAAACCATTTTAAACAATTTGTTTACGGCTAAGGACACAGAATAATTAAATATGTATAAGTGACAAATCGTTGTTACGTTCTTAAATATTGGCTTTCTTGTGTTGTAACTCAGTGATTAGAGTGCATATGCCGCAGGGACTCGGTTTTCAGGTGTGCGCAGGTCTCTTCATAATCAAATATAGTCACATAAATCTCAAATAAATATTTATTATTTTCCTGAGAAAATGATGTATTTTCAATGTTTATCACAATTTCAAACACACACACATATATATATTGTTGGTGTTAATATTGGCCTATTCCAAAATATTTCACAGTAGAAATAGTAATTTAGTGAATTATCATTCCACATTACACAGAGAGCGCACTGTCTACACAGAAAAATATTTTATACCAGACTAATATCAATGTTTCATGCTACTGATATTTCAACTACAAACGTTTCCACAGATATTTTTTTTTTCATGTGTGGTGCGGTGTAATATTATTTTCCTGTTAAAATCGGTATAAAATTTAACCTAGTCAGAGCGTGATCTTATACCAATGTTTCGCCCGCTGATAAATTTTACGTTATTCCATAACGGGATTACATATGTTATGTATGTATAATAACTGTAAGTAATTTATATTCTTAAAAAATGTTACTGCTGTAACTATGAAATATGAAGTATTTTTATATTTTTACTTTTCCGAAAAATTTTGTATTTAAAACACGTAAATGTAATTCACATATTCCTATTTCATTTTGCTTACAAAATGATTGATTTTCTGACAAACATTCACTGTTTTGTTTCTTGCCATGCCTTAATTTCTTCTAGATATATTAAGCGATAAGTGTGGGATTCAAGTGACAAGATAATATTCATGAGTTGAGCTGAGTAATTTGGGTGGCTCTTAACAACCAGGTCTTGAGAGCCGATAAGTGGGAAATAAGGCGAGAATGGAGCAGCGCCGGAATCCAAGGTCGGGGGAAAGGTAGATCCCCGACAAAACCCACCGACCAGCGACACCGTCCTGCACGATTCCCACTTGCAAAAATCGGGGAGTGACCCGGCCGGAGATTTAATCCGGTTCGCCTAAGCAGGAGGTGAGCAGTCGAACCGCTCAGCCACCACGGTCTCTGATAATATTTATGAATCGTGTGAAGAAACACACTATTAATTTATGTAAAGCAAATTTACTGACCTCTTAAGAAAAAGTTATATTTAGTATAGACAAGTATGAGGTTGGCCTATATATGTACATGAAAAAGAAAAATATTATCATGCAATTGTGAGCATAGGTTTTTTACCCACCTACAGAATACTGAAAAGAAAGAAGTTTTTATCAAACGCGACACCGTGTTGGAGAGTTGTATACTTCGTGAGGTGTTCCTTATGCAAAATTAAGATGCAAATATAGAGGACACTTTGTACCTTAACTAAATATATGAAGGACGTAATAAGTCCCGAAAAATGGAGATTTAAGAAGTATTTTCCCGAAATATTGGAAACCAGGTGAGAAGAAAACACAATTTGCGGAACATTGTATTAAGTTATCGGGATCTTCAACCTCAAATCAAAGTCACAATAATAACACACCCCGTAACGAAAATAA
Source organism: Dryococelus australis (assembly GCA_029891345.1). Taxonomy (NCBI): domain Eukaryota; kingdom Metazoa; phylum Arthropoda; class Insecta; order Phasmatodea; family Phasmatidae; genus Dryococelus; species Dryococelus australis. The sequence goes on along the minus strand of CM057009.1, from coordinate 211,681,690 downwards.
CAGTGTTTCCCACCCTCTTATTGCCGGACCTTCGTCACCGTCAGGAATTATGAACGTTTGATGCTGGTTTATTGAGCAGTATGATCTACGAAACCAAAATGGTATGCGTGTATGGTGTACGCCACACTCGGCTGTGTTGCGGCCATACAAGTACGTACGTAGAATTGCCTGCGTACTAGGCGCTGTATCGCTGCAGCGGAATCTAGGGAAAATTTTGTGTACGTTTTAAACAAAAATGGTGGGTCCGAGACAGTTACAACAAGACGTCAATTTTTGTTTCGTAGGTCATACTAATCAATAAACCAGCGTCAAAAGTTCATAATTCCCGATTGTAACGAAGTTGCCGGCTATGAGAATGTGGCCACCCGTGTTATTTTCGTAACGGAGTGTTATTTTTGTGACTTTACTCTGATGTTGAAGATCCCGATAACATAAAACAATGTTCTGAGAATTGTACTTTTATCTCACCTGGTTTCCAAAATTTTGCAAAAACACATTCCAAAATCTCCATTTTCAAGGACTTATTACGTCCTTAATATTTGGTTTATGTACGAAGTGTTCTGTATATTATTTGCCACTTTATTTTTGCATAAGGAATACCCTCACGAAGTTTGACGTTCGAATTCACCCCACACTATATATATATATATATATATATATATATATATATATATATATATATATATATATATATATATATATATATATATATATGCGAAGTATGATTACGAAAGAAAATACAAAGAGTAAATAGAAGTTTCCTCACGTAACGGTACGTAAAAATATTCATGAGAATCGACGCTCACAGAAATTCGGTATTTATTCGTTTTCGCATAGTAGTTCCGCCATGAATACATAGCTTACTGACATCAAAACAATTATTTTCTTGGTTCGCGGAAACGCATTGCGATCGGTGCTTTTGTTTTGCTCTAAACGTTTTGTTTATTAAATAAACAATTTTTAAACATGTAAAATACTAATTTCCTGGCAGAACCACCCAACGTTGCCACGGTATAAGATGGCAATAAGAGGTACAGGACCACGTTTAAAGAGTTTTAGGCCCGATGCAGGTTTTGAGATATCCAATCTTGTTTTAGATGTTTCCGGCCCAATGAAGAACTGGATTTAATTTTTACCTTCACAAAATTTAAATTGGATTCAAAAGGGCATTCATATGCCAAATTCGGTCCAGATCCTTCGGTGTTGGATTGAGATACACGACCCGTTTTAGAGGTTTTGGGTTTCGGGCCCAGTGAGGAGCCGGAGTACATTTTGACCCACTTATAATTTACATTGGGTACTAAAAGAGATGTGTTAGCCAAGCTCCGTCAAACGCCGTAGAACTGCAACTTTTATATCTCCATACAAAAATGTACTGCATTCTAATTTCTAAAATGTTTTTCCAGCACTGTGATGCAGCACACATAAAAGACACACATATTTATAGTTATTATAAAAAATTTATGAATGTGTGTTTATATAAAGAAAGTTTACAAGTAATTTTTTGCTTAGGCTAGAATTTTTCAGAATACTATTTTTTTTTCTCAGGTTTCCATTACACTTGCGGATTTAAATTTATTAATCTTTTTTCCTAAAAATATTTAAAACTATTTTATAAGAAATGCCATAGTCGCTTAGTATAAATAACACGTAATAAACATACATAGGTGCAATTATATTGCTGTTATAATTTAATCCATATAAATTATCGCCATAAAGATAGACTCCCTATTTGATGAGTTGGAACTTACCACATTCGCAAAATTAGTGTTCTATATATCAATGTAGAGAAACTGAGGTGCAGAATACTTTTTTCTTTTTTGCTTCTCTACATATTTCAAAATGCAATAATTTTGAATATGTGAATCAGAAAATTATTCTATGTAAATATTTCAATGGCATTTTGTACATGCTATATATGTATATATATAATATGGAATTATCTTTGATTATAAATATCGAAAATATTTAATTATAAATATCAATTTTTTTTGAAGAAAATTCCTACAAGTAGCTAATATTTTTAATGTAAAACTCTGCTTTTTAAGCCACGAAGAACATAAAAATATTACTTACAATCGTAGTTTCACGAGAAATTTGGCCAATGTGTTACTTAGAAAACTTCTTGTAATGTGACTTTAAATTGTCACTTTTATGATGAAAAAAAAGCGATTTCAATTTATCCTGTTGCATACACAAGCTACACAAATGACTGGGTGAATCCAAGAATCAAATACGTCTTGCAAAGAAAACAATTAGAAATTGGCAACACTGTATCAAAATAGAAATATAGAAAAATTCTAACCAGCGCCAGAGACGTTACCTTTGTACTAAACACCACTTTCCACCTCACTAAACCGTATCTAATACATATATTCTCAATTGTTGTTACCTTCCACAGCAGTGTAGCTCTCCTGGACATCAACTATTACAGGTGGGCCAGGAGATCCAACGGGCTTCAGTGGCGTAGATGGTTTATCAATTCTGTCATCTAACTCAGCAACACTTGGCCTCCTCACGTCAGTACTCGGTCTTCTTCTCTATATTGGGAAATAAATTATAAAGATGATTGTGCCCCGTATATACAAAGAATATCTCGTCTGTAGCTAGTGACTCATTCAGATGCCACACTGCATAATATTTTTATGATTCTTTCACTAAAATGAAATTTTCGTTAAATTTATTTTTAGTTTTAAAAAAAATACTTTGTTTAGAATGTGTTCCAATTAACTTTTATTTCAGAAGAAAAATTCTAATATAATGACACAATTTCATTGGAAAAAGAGTAAAGATATTTAAATAAAAAATGCATTCTTTTACACTCTGGAAAAACACAGAAACATAAAATACACACACGAGCTGAAAAACAGAAATGGGAATTGGAATGTTAGTGATCATCAATGCAGACCTTAGTGACAAAGACACATAAAATAATAAACAAAAATATTAATATAACATAATGAAACGGTGTTACCACAATTAAACAGAAAAAAGTAAAATAAAATTAAGTGAGGAACTCACAAAAAATGAGAGGGCAACATATATAATGTCCAGTCGGCAGCTTCCGAGGCTCAAAACCCACTACCTAATATACACAAAACATAGATGTTTTTCTTCTTCTGCAGAAAATGACTGTGTAGTGTACGAAAAACATGTAGCTAACTACCGGGGAAACAACAGTAAAACTAGAATATCACACATCTCTTGTCCTCTTAGGGTGCGTTAATGTTTGGAGTGAAACATAGAGAAACTTATATATGTTTTCAAGTACAGTCTTCGTTTATGTGTTTTATGATATGTATAGACAAATTGTATTGTAATAAAGCGCGTGTGTCCTCTTATTTTCAACATTTTACTTTTTACCGCCTTTGAAAAGATGAATTATTATATATGTTTGCTAATATTTTACATATTGATTCAGGCTTATATTTGTATCTAGGTGATGTTTGATAGTCAAACGTCTCCACTGTTAGAGCCCATGGCATACTTTTTAAGCATACCTAGATCTAATATAATATTTCTAAAATATTTATTTATAATTATTTTACATTTTAATTACAAAAAATGTTCGCCATTATCTGTAAACTTCCTGAGATATTAAACCTTTCATGCTGCTGGTTTAATAGTTAGTTTGTTCTGGGTTATACTGATGAAAATCGAATGGTCTAACCTGTCTTTGTAAAGGGATGTACCTAATAATATGACAGACGTCATAATGTATTGAAATAAATTCAGTAGACTGAGAAACAAAAGCTACTTATTTTTATGCTAGACTACTACATGAAATCATTGTTATTACTGTTTAGAATTATTTGCAAATATTGGAGTAAATTCTGCACGTTGCCGATTTTGTCATAGCAGTGCGTTTCTGTAAGATGTTGCGCCTTCCATGATACCTATCTTCTTAGTTGCATATCTGTACATCTGAATATATTTACGAAATGTATAAGTTGCAATTAAAAATGCTGAGATGAATCTCACAAGCCTCAGCGTTGTTCCAAAGATTTTCACCATTCAAGTCAACCATTCCTCATCGGCTCTCAAGACCTCGATGTTCAGAGCCGTCCAAATCTCTTCATTCGTCAGGCACGTCAACCATGTCGAAGTACTTGCCGTAAGTGAACGTTATAGAAATGACCACTCTCTTAACTTACGCGATTGTAATGTTGGTACGACAAAATCTGGCATACAAACACAGTAAGCGTATTTTTGCGTAAGTATGTTGTTAGTTCTAGGAAGTAATGTCCCTTTGAAGATCACAGTCTAGGCAATTCTACTTGCATCATTATATGCCGAAACATGCGACTTAAAATTTAATAAAACGTCGTCCATCTAGTACGTATTCAGCTAATACCACACTTCAGCCTTTTCCACAGCATTGAAAATATATATTGTATTGTATCAGGGAAAATACGCACCCGACAACAATCCGAGAACATTACTTTTGTTTTTCGTATTTGAAAATACAAGAATTTTACACCAAATTTATAAAATATATTTTTATCCCCACCGAAAATATGAGTTGTACGGAGCAGTTAGCAAAATAAACCTTATTTATATGAAAACACTTGTTTCAGAAAATGGGACCAAATAAGAAATTTACCTCAACGTTCAATTTTACAGTAAAGGTAGTAGAGATCTGTACTGAGAAATACAGTACAAGATTATCTGCAAGTCTTGCCGATTAATCAGCGCATAGTGTGAAAAGTATAATATTAAAGACGGCTATTTATCAAAAGCGTACCTTGTAAGATTTAAGGTGAGCATTCTCTTTGTGGGAGACTTTCAATGTGAAATTTTATTTAAATATATGAAGTTACGAATTCACGAAATTTTACTTTTTATTACAATAATATTAGTCCTCTGCAAAAATTAAGCTTTATTCATTTATCTGACTACATCATTTTACTCAGTTATTATGTAATGTAATATATTAAAAACTAGTAAAGAAGGGATCAACGAAATACCTTTAAGATACTGAGATAACGAAGGAATAGTGTTATGAATTATTCTTACATTACATGTGAACGATTCTTAATTTTCCTCTACAAGCTATTAAAGATAGCCATATTACATATTTGGTGGTCATTAAGTGAAATTTTTTGTTCGTTGAAAGTGTGTCGATGACAGTAACACTGAACGAAAATTAACGTTGCTCGTAAAATATTTTCTAAAACTTTTTAAAAACAGATATTATGTTTTCAAGCGATTCTAAACGTCATTAATGAATGATTGGTCACAATAGTGAGTTACATAAACCCTTTTTTACTCACATTTGTAAGTAAAATATATCAGAAAATATAATCAGACTATTGTGATAAAGGTACAAGAGATGTGTGTTCTGGCTACTGCTTGCTGACTATTCTACACACTCACTACACAGTGAGATATTAAAACATTGGAGTATGCACATCTGCCAGACAACTCTAACCTGAAGCTTATCCTTGGTCTGAAGTTCTCCAGGGCGAGAGCCTTTTCTCTGTCGTGTCAAAGCAGAAATAAACAGGTGAATAAACAACAGAAAATTACGAATAAAATGATAAAACAAATCACACGACATGACACAAATAAGTAAAAAAGGACAGGAACATATATTTTGGAAAGAAATATGTATACATGATTTTCACTAATTTTCTCAGGTGAAATGTTATATCATTCAAATTTACAGAAAACTTTATAGTTGTTTGCAAAATTTTAGTTATATATTTAACTTTAACCGTTACTGGAACATAATCTCTTAAGCTTATTCGAGTTGAACATAGAATAAAAAGTTTGGCCAACTAAGAGAATTCCTGACATATGCTCATAGTGGCACACGTATCATGTATAATTTCAGTGCAAAATACAAAGTTTGATAGGGGAATAATTAAACAACACACATCTCTCAGTGATTCAATGGCAGTTTTCTCTCGCATACATTTGAACATCACAGTATATGTGATTTAAATTAAGGTTCTAAATGATGTCAATACAAAACAAGCAGTTTCAAACTCCGATAAGACATATTTTTAAAGATTATTTATTAAAGGTAGTAAAATCATTAATATCTTTCTGAAAATACTTTAATAAAAATTCCAAATAGATAACATGATGTGAAATTCTGATGAAGCAATCTTCTGTGTCTATAGAATTTTTGTTAATCGAATTTATATGCAACCTGTAGAAACTGTTCATGCTTTAACACGCTGCACGTTGGTATTTTGTTATTTATATACACACACCATACCACAGTACGCATGTGAAAGCATGTTGAAGAAAATAAACTGCCAAAGAATTAGGTCAGCTTTGTGCTAACCAAACACAATTCTCACCTTAGGATCAAATACCTCACCAGGCCGCAATTTTCCAACCTGTAGACAAATAATGAAATCAAGCTAATTAAGAGAACTAAGGAGAAGATTATACTGCCGAACGTCGGATTAAGGAGAAAGTATAACGGAAAACTGGAAGCTTACATGAACAGGGATACAGTACAAGGACCGGACGAAACAGTACTCTACATTACGATTACAGTACTTACATTAAACATCACTTGGAACTTACACAATAAGACTTATTCAGATAACATAAGGCCCTGCAGGAATGAAATGATGTAACAAAAGCATAAAATGAAAAATACACGACGGCATTAATAATAATCAAATCAACGTGACTGAAAGATAAATCAAATCAAAGCAAACTCTAATGCGTAGGTAGTAAGCAAATGTTGAAACATATAAATAAACTGAAATAAATACTTCGAGTCAACAAACAACCATTAAAACGAAATGGAAGCGGAGTGACTGAAGCGCAACAAAAAACCTGTTTATAAGGAAAATAAAAGATAATAATTTTGTGCATGTACAAAGGCTTAGCAGCCTCGACAGCACAGAGAGTTGATCGCCCGCCTCACCTTTCTCTCCTCCAACACTTCTCCAGGCCGCAACTTCCTATTTTCCTAGAATCAAAACAAACATTACAGAAGAAAAATTACGTTAATAGTTAATAAGAGGTTGCCTCAAATGTAGGACTAATCTGTGTAAAAAGGTACTTTCCTATCCAGTCATTAAAGAGTGTGGCTTAACTGTATGTTTTTTATGCGTAAAATAAAACAACTCAGAATTTCTCCTGCAGTATCTTGAATGAAGTATGTATTTATTCTTGTATTAATTCATTCGGTAACCATTTAACATATGGCATGAAAGAAAACAGAACTTTTAAGTTTTTAATACTTGTTAGTGGAGTTAGAATAGTAAAAACACGAGATTTAAAATGCAGTTTAAGTTTTAATGAAAGTGCATCCAAGTGAATGATACGATTGGTGGAACACTTAACATTCTCTGACAAAGCACAACAAAATAAAACAAGCTGTACCTAAAATAATATTTTATGTTGTCCCCTCGTATTCAAGGCAAATTTATTTCCCGAACGTGTGCGACATTTATACTCTCATTACAGCTGTCTTCTTAATTTTCTTCCTCTTATGGCTCTCTTTCAAGGTCAAACCCCGGAGGGTGACTTGATTTCTTCAAGGCAGAAGGCGAAATGACTTCTGCCGGTGACTGTTGTAGTTAGGTTTGTATTCAGTCAGGGCCCCTAATATGACGGGATTGCAAATACGTTTATAGTCTACAGTTAATCCAGAACATGGCCAGAAAAGTATCTTTCAAATGGTGCTCGTCGGTGATATTTTAACACCTTTCGCACGGTGGTAATACCGTCGGCCATTATTAACACCTGTGACTCGCATTTGCTAATCTGTGCGAGATTCGGTATTTTTCTCCGCCACCGCACGTTTGCCAGGTCACGTGTATTTCACGAAGAAGAGATTAAATAAACATACTGAGTGCAGACACATCGGCAACGGCGAGTCTCTTCGTCCTCGATAGCGTAGCGTACATTACTACAGCTCTTGATTGTTTTCCACTTAGAAATAAGGCCTTCGACGACGGCTGCACCGAATACTAAGGAATCCAACACAGTAGCAATAGGTGACGCTCTAGGGTATCTTTGCTGGACATTTAACCACGCACTCTTCCTGGGGCCTATTCTCGAGAATACAATCTGCCTAACTCACAACTCGAAATTATAATTTAAGTTCATTTGTTCACCTGTCATAGCTTCGGATCAGAAGTGTTATACAAGCCGCTACTGCTCAAGTGCAGGGTGACCAATTTTTAAATTTTCCGCACTAATATCGAAAAGTTGTTGAACAATTGTTAGACGACTAAAGTTGTAAATATCCTCTAAAATGAAGAAGAGGCCGTAAAATTACTTGTAGACGAACGCGAGTCTACGTTAAAAATATCAAATTTAAAGAATTTTCAACTTTTCGACTTTGATAAAACCACGTAAAAGAATACTTATTTAGGTAAGTTATATTGGCATGTATCTGGAACCAAACGTATCGGATAAAAATATTTTTCTTTAAGATACAGTTGTACAAAATCGTTTACATAAACTCGTTTCCCTTTGTATCCATTCGAAACATTTTTGTGTGTTTGCGTGGTCCTCCGCGATCACAACTCAACATTACTCTTATTTCTCCTGAGAGTTAGTGGCTGAAGGAACGTGGTAGAACTGGCTGTAATGTGGCGCTGCTGCTGGGTGATACGATAAACTGCATCACCTGCGAGACGTTTCTGTTATATTTCGTCGTCTCGGAATCTTAGAGGAATGAACTAGTGTTGATAAGAACTACACAGTATAAAGTTTAATGTTGTGATAACAGTATTGATGTTACTGCAACAGTATTTTTTTTTGTCATTTGTGAATCTTGCTGTTAATGTTATATATTTTTAAGCTATTGATGTAAATGTAACACAAAGTACTTGTGAAACAACACTACCTCCTTACTGTACTGTCAACGTTAAGGTGGTGTTTATGGTGGCAAAACAAATTTTGTCTTGAGTTGAAGTTAACATCTGTGTTAAAAAAAATGGGGTGTGGCTGTGTTGGGGACACGGCCGTTTGTTTTGCGTGAATACGTCTACGTTGACGCACTCGGACGCATTGATGTTTTTTTTTACGTTCCCGGCACCGTTTCACTCGATCATATGGGGGTTTGTGGGTATCACTGGATTGATTTTAAGATGCTGTTTCCAACAGTATACGATTTGTGTATTGCGACTCGGCTTTTTGACGAGTATAGGCCAACATTGTGTTAAGTTTTCTTAAATTTTTACATTAAACTCATACAGTTTCGCCATAACCACGCCACGCAAATGTTTTTATACAAGCAATCGATTGATTATTATGAGAGATGTCGATTGAAGCTTAAACAAGCGTCGTAGCTTCTCCTAGTCAAAAGTTATACTATGCGGAAGTTTTGAGACGCGACGAAACGAACTTAAAATTGCGGCGCACCCCGCCCCCCCCCCCCTTCTCAACATTCGACATCCTCTCCACCCTCCAGATGCTTCGCGGTTCTCACTCTACGTATCATATTTTTTTATCCTTTGGCAATCGAGTGGTGTAATTGAATTTTGATTGTAGACGATAATTTCGGAGCTGCAGTGTCAAACTCTATCCCCCGATTTTATCATCATCGGATTTTCTGGATTGCCTCCCAATATGGTTACAAATTTAAAGACGTATCCACGTCAAAATTATGTTGTATTTTATTTGCTTTTAAAAACATTCCTATGTTAAAATTAATAAGCAAAATTATTTCGTTATAGAAAGATCTATTACCAACGAATGAAAAAAAGAACTACAGGGAGAGGAACCGAACCCGTGCCTTAAGTGCTTGAGTTACCCCTATTTACAGAACCTGACGCCTTACCAACTGCTGTATCTTAACATATCTGAGGTACTTCATTATTGTGGGCATTCGTAGAATATAACGACAAACTGCATTTCTCTTTCGTTAAGTGGAAATAATTTATATTCTCTAAATATATGCACAATTGGCACGCGTTAACTGCTTTGCAAGGCTCGAGAGATTGTCTACCTACATTTAGTTAACATAATATGGTTTAAAATTTCAATACAGTGGTTTCATTTTACTAGATTATCGCTGTTCACTTCGATCCGCTATTTTATAACGCCAAGACAGTATAATCTTGTGTTGGTTTGATATTTATTTACCGTCACAGTAACACAAAATATTTTGTTCTCCCTGTTACTTTTAGCTTAATTTAACTTTTGGTTGCGGCAAAAATTACTTATAGGCTTTATTAACATTAACACTTCAACATTATTTTTACATTACAGTAATATAAGACTTTGTAAATGGTTAACATTATTAACTTTGTCACAACACTATTAATTTTACTATACATTGACGTCTGATAAAATGCCTCAACAGTAATTTTTTTGTTACGAGAACGTTTCACTTTTTCTGTGTATAAAATGTGATCCGTGCATCCGGTGAGTTGGCTATGACCAGTTGCATCTATGATTGAACGAGTGGAAAGTGGTCAACCTAGCAGAATGCTTCCAGAGCAGTGATATAACGGCTAGTCACTGTGGTGACAATTCGCTGAGGGTTTGACAATTAATAGCATTACATCGGAGTCGACGGGACCTTCTCGGCGTGGGAGCAGCGGCCAGAGCATGCGGCAATGACAGTGACACTGGAGGCTGTAATCCACCCAGAGACTTAGAGTGGGATGGACCCCCGTGGGATCCCATTCTCCAAGATCAAGAAGCGAGGGAGCGATACGGGCGCAACTAACACGCACGCCTAGTGCCTCATCGCTCCTGCGCACAAGGCGTGCAGTGTTTCCGTCGTAACGGTGTATTGTGCAAACTAGATTTGTAACAGTGGGGTTTTATTATACGCAATGAAAGCCCACAGATTAAACTACGCCCTTATATCTGTACTTTCCTCTTGCCGCTTAAGGAAACTGCATAGGCAAGCTTTAAAAATGTGGTATTTAACCATTTTCACGATTTTTTTTCTCCAAGAGTACACTTAATACGACAAAAGTAAAAGAATGGGGGACATAGATAATTTTCTTTTGATCTTTCCTGACAAAAAGTCATATTTGCAGAACATTTATTTACCGAGATAGGCATATTCGCACCAGCAACTATCTCACAAAAAATGCGGGGTTCCATCCCACTCTTAGTGCCGAGTTCAAAATAGTTCATATTTAAAAGTGCGGTTGCTGCTTTTGAGACAAATTTAATTATAGCATGAAAATGTGTGCTGTAAGAATTAATGAGTGGCGGCAGAATGCCGAGATGGCCGAGCCGAGCCATGGTAATGCGCGGGCTGCCATAAAAATGTGCATGTGTATTTTTGCCGGAAGGTCCGTACCGAGGCGAACCGATACGAACGGAACAAATGCGCGCCCTGCTGTATATATAGCTTACTTACGCGAGTCAGAGATTTGGGCGGCGATCAAAAGCTGAGTGTGGTCCTCAGCGGCGACGAGGGGTGATACGATGTGAAGACTGAACAGTGAAGACGTACGATATTGGCGGAGACGTTTCTCGCGTGCCCTGCCTCCATAGCTCTGGGGTAGAGTGGCCGACCCTTAGTCGGTGGGCCGCACGCTCGCGCCCCGGCCCCTCCACGCCAGACCCTCGGCTCGCTCGATGCACTGCGAATTTGTCAGCAAGACGGTTTAACTTGAGCTCGTCAACGGCACTTCAACGCACCAACAACAACGAAAAAAATAAAGTAGCAAGTAGTACGTTGTTCGTCGCGGCAAGGAGCGATAGTCTGACCACCACATAACCACACCTCTGCCGTCCTGTGTGAACTTTTTATTCTGGACGTTTTACGTGTAACGTAAAGGACACGTCACTCCGGCCATATAACGAAACTAGTTTGGCTCAAATGGGTACCTTCGTTTATACGTCAGTGTATTTCTTAATGGATTTCAGACAATTTTTTAAAATGCGGATGATAATAGGGAATACACGGGCAATTGAAACGAGTTGCTTTATATTTTATTGTACTCTTTGAGTTGTATTTGTATGTCATTGGTGTTCTGGGAAAATAGGGATACCTGTTACATATTCCAAGTCGAATAAACAGTAACGTGTCAGGGTCGTGTAGAAATGTTTCCTTTCTTTATATTGAAAATTTTCCATTCTTCACAATTATGTGTGTGAAAACATCCTGACAAATAACGGACACACCGCTATAGGCATGTCAGGCCGCGTTTTACTCTTCGTGGCACGTGGTGTTTGAAAAGGGATAGTAACTTAGTTATAGTTTTTCATTTAATGTTTCATCTCTTCGTATTTGCATTTGATTACGTACGGTTGTTTGTTGCAGTATTGTTGAATATCTGTGATAAAGGCTGTTCACAGTAAAGTGAGCACCTTTGAACTCAACCCTGCCACTGTCACAACCTGCGTGTATTTTTAACTGAGACAGTAGTGGCATGCTCCCAGTCAAGTTGTTAACGACGAAGGTAAAGCAAGTTCAAGGCTCGACTTTGAATTAAAAGTCAATACTAAAATAATTTATTTCCTCATGTGACTTTTTAAATCCACATAAGTGTGTGGATGAAATAGTTTGTAAAAAATTTATTTTTATAATAATTGTACAGTTTCCCTTTACTGAAGCATGAAGTAAGTTACCAGGTACACATCAGTGTTGATTTTACATATAAGGAAATGATACACAAGTACTTACAAGTAGCTCATAAGCAGGGTTTTCAAAAGTGCTCATTTTGCTGTGAACAATATATAACTATTATCACGTGCTCACTGTTTCGTTTAGACTGCAATGCCGAGAAGATGGGGCTTGCCTTTATTTCCAAGCGTCACTCTCTTTGTGAAGGAGGTTAAGAGACGTTCGCTGCCCTGGCCCGCTCTAGCCCTCTGTTAGTAGAGACGGTGATGTCGCTGAGTGGCCAAGTGTCACTCACCTTGCTAGTGAGATGGTGTCAGCGATTTGATCTTTTTGCCACTAAGCCGGCGACTTATCTCAAATAATAAGGCTGCCCACCATCCCGAAAACATTGCCCTCCCATCTTCCGCTTCCGAAAGTTGACTGCTGCAATGCGAGTAAAAACGTAGGACACTTGCGCGAAATTGGCGAGGCTCAAATACGAGGGTTCAGTACAGCGCGTACAAACTTGACAAAAGCCAGTATATTCACAGCCACTTTATTAGAGCGTCAAATAAACTTCTTAACGTTAAATGATTTTACATTAAATGTGATTTCAACAATTCTGAAATGAGAAAATTTTTATTCGTATCAGTAAAGTGAAATTGTGTGCGCGCTGGAACTGAAAAATCAGCACTGGTTTGTAGCAATAACAAAAGTTTTACACATTACGATCATGTATGTAATACAAGGTATACATTTTTAAAACGTTGCAAACCCTTAAAATTTCACGAGTGGTTTCCTCATAGATACGAGAGAAGCGGTCGTAATGAGCAACTAACTATCTCTCGTTTTATATGTTCAAACGATTGTAGCAAGTGATTAATTCCTGTGTAAAACAAGCCTCGTCGGAATTAGTTATTACTGTAAAATACGTGATTTTAAGGCTCCGAAATATTTATAATAGACGCACAATATGCACACAAAGGATGCGAGTTAATTTTCACTGACAGTATATTGTTCATTACCAGACTACGCCATACCTGACTTGTAATAACACAGGCTATGTCTTAATTTTTGTAATTATACGTCTAGAGCTACTTAACTTTATGCTACAAATTATTTTGCACCTACGATCTATTATACGGACTCCTTCATCTTCGAAAAGTAACAAAACAAAAATGTGAAACATACGATGGTTATTAGGCGTTGATCTATAGGACAAGAAACAAAATTAACAGAAGTTTGTGTACGGTTATGCCGAAAGACATAAATAATTGTTTTTTTTTTTTACATCTTGAACCCGAGTTGGTTATCTTGCGGTCACTGTAATAAGTGCTGATGTTTAAGGACATTATCGATTTAATTAAAATTATCTCTGAGTCACTGCACATCCACATCGGTCCAGGATACTTAGATGATGTATAGAAGTAGCAGGTAACTATTTAATATTTCAATGTGAATCAAATTCTAAACCTTAACTATATGATTAAACTACGACAAGTGGAAGTCAGAACAATGTTTCTACATTCTTCTATGTGTAGGACTTATATACGTAATGTTGTTATTTTGTGCACCGAAATAAACATAGTTTAGTATATTTTGTGCAATTAACGTGTTGTTTTTCTTTTAATCTGTGCAACTGATAGGCCCAACAATATTTTAGTTGTCGTCGATAAAAATATTTATTTACAAAATATTATTTTGTGTTAGTGTGTCAGGTATTTCGTAAAAGAAACACAATAGCGAACATGTAATTGGAAATTAGATTATCCTGTTACATTCATTATCTTGTCCATTGCAGAAATGCATATTTACACTTTGCTTCAAGAAGGAGTATTAGTATTGTTAGGAAAAGACAAATATTAAGTAATTCAAGTGAAACATCTTCCGAGCTTGATCTGCCATAAAATGTCCTGCGTTTTAGTGGAAATACCTGCTAGCATTCAAGAAGAGACAACATTAAAGGTTTTTTAGAGCTGTTATTACATCAATACCACAACACCACAAAAAAGGTTGTTATAAACGGTGTCTATAATTACCGCTTAGTATGATGTTTATGATCAGAAGTCCTTAGGAAATGAGTTGAAGTATTTATTTGGCTCGGAATTTTTACACGACAATTAAATGAACTTCTCTCTACAGTCATCACTCCAAACTCAACAACTACCATTACTGATCTGAGTAGAAATGATAAAGTTATTTTAAGTACTCACATAGAAACATTTTACATTCATAAGCTAACATTCCCATACTTTAAGTAGACATGTTAAATTTCACCTTAATTTTGTGATCAACGTAATAGCTTATTTTTATTGATACTATCTAATCGCATGAAGTTATTTTATACTCTGCAGTTTGCTGCCCAGATAGTTAATATCAAATCAAATGAACTCGATGCCGGTCTTTACTTCGGATTGCTTCGTTACACTGGATTATATTTGCAATTTGACAAAGGGTGTTAACTAATATTGTCTTGATAATAGTGTTTCTCGTAAGTTGTAGTAAAGACGTTTAGTTCATGGGAAAAGCGTTTTTTTTTAATTATTCGCTCATAACTTGTATGTTTGCTAAAATTTATTTTTCAATAAAATATTATATTATAATAATATTTCACTAATTCTTGCTTGTGAGTGGAAAACGCAGTTTGTACGAAGAACTTACACACAATAAACAGAAAAACTACTACAGCAGAATAAAATTATTTATATAAACGTTTCTGTTAACATCCACTTAATATTTTTTATTTTGTGTTTCTCTGATATATTCGTACAGGAGATGAACAAAATAGCAATGTATCATGAGTTCCAAAAAATATTGGAAATTGCTTTCAGATAAAACTTACACTATCCGTTTCGAGTAGAAAATCATCTCACTGCTCACAACGTATAATCATTAATTCCTTGGAGTCAACTTGCAATGAATTAACCAAACCACGAATATTGCCTATCATTTAAAAAATGATAGCGCGAGAAATAAAATTTGAGTACATTAAAACCTTTAGCAAAATATATATTTAGTTGCATGCATAAAGTAGTTGAAATCTTAAAACATTTTTATTTGATAAACGGAAGTCATGACCATTACTTAATGAAAAACTGTTTGACATCTTCGCAAAAATTCAAGTGATTTTTATGAGAATTTCATGGCAGAGAAACGCGTTCACAAACCACAATTCTGCAGCAATAGATAAATAAAAACGTATGAAAATTTTCCAAAATTTTGATATCTTTGTTTGAAACACTTTGCCCACGAAGGATTGCGCACTAAGCCACTGCATGTCATTAGATTATGAAAAATATTAAACCTGCTGCTATTTTTTGTGGTGTCGTAGGTACACACAGAAATACAGAAAAGCATTTAAAAATGAATCACCCTTTCTCCCTGTACAAAACATTATTTCTAGTTGCCTTTACTTTTACAAAGCTGATATAAACTTCTTAAATTATTTGTTAGCTTACATATACTTAGTTTTTGAAATAAGGGTTATAAATTATTCGATTTCTTTCTTGTCTTTGTCAAATTAAAATTAACCTTATTAAGTAGTAATTTCTGAAATGTTGATGTCCAAAGGAAGACTAGGAAGATGGCGACGTTTCTCAACATTTTTTTTTTCTGCGAGATTGCAGCAGTTACGTGTCTCCAGCTTTTTTGGACTTCTGTAAGTTTGACTTTTCGCTGGGAACAGGTAGTACACCAATTTGTATACTGCTAATCTCCACATTGCAGCGCTTTTGCGTGGCCAGGAGAATATTGGAATTGTATACAATCAAGGGACTTTGGCGTAGCTGGTCTGGTGCACATAAAACGTACAAGACGACGGCGGAGCCCAGCAGGCTCTATAGAGGCCCTCGTTATCAATAGGCATACACAACCTACACCAGTGAAACCACTTACAGCCATCAGTTGGAACATTCCCACTGTACGGTGATATTGTTATAGGCTATTCGCGGTAAAGTGAGCACTTTTGAAGGCCCTCCCAACAGGCGTTAACCAATATTAAATATATTTTATTGCAGCATCAGACGTTAACTTTTGAGTGTGTTCAACTGTATACATTGTATTTATTAGTCACGTGGCAAATTTTATACTAAAAAGTGGCGGAAAGATAGCAATTGGCTGAAAGGAAAAATTTAGCAGGACCTTAAAAAGTGCTCACTTTATCGTGAATAGCAAATATCTTGCAGCCAAGTCCCATTAACACACAGGCCACACAATTTTCAGTGCTGCAATTTATGGTTTTGTAAATGCGGTTGCAGGAGAAGAAATATAGGACGATTGTAGGAATTTTGGATGCAGAGATTTTTTCTACCCTTGCCATAACGACTTTTATTAACGTTTGTTGGTTAAATTTAACGAGAAAAGGCAGTCTCATTCAGGCATTCGAGGTGCGCATAACGATTGTGTTCATATTAAGTATTTACACTGTTAAAGAAGTGTTCCGTTAGTTCACGGAAAAACTAGTAAAAAATTCCCCAGAAATGTCCGTAAAATAATCAGCAAGTTGCCTTTTCAAGAACCTTCCGCAACTTCCTGGAACTAACCTATAAAATTGCTAGTTAGTATTTCTGTACTTCAGGTAAAAATATAATTTGATTACTAAAAAATCTATATTTTTTGTTGTGCTGGTGTTTTACTGCGTATGAAAAAATTTAGAAATGTTAACATTTTTATTCTGGAGTGAAATTTGAAGGCAAATCGAAAGGCCTGTGTTTCGTGGCTCTTGCCGCCAAACTAAATAATTCTTGTGACCGTGGTGTGTATAAATATGTAATTTACAGAAATGTGACATGCGTCTGTTTCAGTTTCTATTAATGTTTGAGTGTTTCAAGTGTTGCCAACTCTTACAGGTGCCTGGTGCTAAATTTATGTGTTTTGTGTAATAGGTCGGAGTGGCGTGGGTGTCGTAAATGCTGCCAAAACGATACTTTTCTTGTTACAGTAGTGAAGAAAGCTTCGTGTATATTCGGCATTGTTCGTTCCCTATACCCGAAGCAAAAAGAAACACGCAGACTTTCCGAATATTGCATTCACAGAGTTCAGCTCCGTTTATCGTCGTTACACTGTCAAAGAAATTGCATTTTTTTACTGGGAATTCGTTCGTAATTTTACAAAAGCTTGTAAGAGTACTAAAATATCTCTGGTAAAATTACTCGTTTGTAAAACTGCAATGGCCGTGTTTGTAATACACCTCAAGAAATATTCGTACTATACTCACCCGTGTCCATGAGCTTCAGCAAAATGGCTGACAAACGTAAAACCGTATATAGATGTTTGTGCAAAAACTATGGCTGATGTAAAGTATAGTTGCGTGCAAATAGAAACGTTTGTACGAATTAGAATTGCATTGCAAGTTTAAATAACGTAAAACACTTAACATCACTCAAATAATATAAAAAAAGACAATTTCAATAAAATGAGACTGTGTTACTCCTTATCTGTTAATGTTTCCTAGTTACACAGAACTCTTTAAATTCAAATAAATGTATTCTTTTAAATTAAGTAACTTCCTTAATAATTCATAAGTACTTGAATATAAATTTTGTCATAAAAATAAGCTTCGAATTCGTAAGTCAAGTTAAGTCTTGTGGTTAAGGTTCTAACCCACTCTCTCCAAAGTATTATTTTTCGAAAATTATATTTGAAATTTTTTTTTAAGTTATTCTGTGTTATTAATTCATCACAACTATTTTCTAGAAGAAAAAAATAATTTTATGCTGACTTCTCAATAATGTAAGTTGTATTGCAGATTTTAATACTAATACAAATGCATGTTTTGCAGATTTTACAAAAAAACGGTTCGTAGTTTTACAACGGATTTTTTTTTTGTAAAAGAACCATCAAATTTGTATAGTGTATGGATCGCGGTGCCGTATAAACACATCCTATTTCCGCAAAAAATTCCCAGAATATGCGGAACATTTTTAACAGTGTAATTCATACTTTGCCCACTTCAGACCCTAGGTAGTTGTAGCAGTAAAGCTGCAAGTATTTAGATTGGCGTGGTTGACTGCTGTGGCGGGAGACAGGAATTATGTCACATTTTCCGTAGGTGAGTATTCACAGAGCGCTTAACAATAGTGAGCTGGTAACCTGGATGTACGTTGACTCAGTGCAACGGTTTTAATTTTTAATAACAATGCACTTATTATTTGAAGAAAAAAAACGTAGACAAGAATAACGACAAGTTTTTATGCTCCAATGTGTTTACTTTTAAACTCGCTATTTATACTACTTCATAACCGGCAATACTGATGGGTTACTGCTTTTGTTCTCCAATCAGAGTGAGGTTTCTTGAAACATAGTTTGGAGGTGGCGCCCGACTCTCGTGGCATTATGGGCTAATTCCTTTAGCCCATTGTTTTCAATTTAAAATACTTATTATTTGCTACACCAGTATGTAACTGATCTTAATTTTATTTCCAAACACTCATGTAAATTGCTTGAATTCCATTATATAAGATTTTATCATGATTTAACTTAACTCATGTCAAACAGCCTATTAATATATAAAATACATCAGACGCAACACAAGAAAGATATTAAATAATAATTAAAAATGTTGGATGATTCATTTTTTTTAAATAATAATATTGCTATATAAGAAAGATATATAAAAATAAGTATATGTTCTTTTTTTAAAATTAAAGCATTACACATATTAATACATTCTTAAACATCACGTTAGTTCCAAAACTGAATTTCAACAATGTATCCCTTGAATTGTTTTCTAAACTATAGTTTTAAATTGAAATGTATTCAAATATTATTGATAGAAACATAGAGTTTTTCAGTTTTAGAACTTGTTAAGCATACGAATATACCAAGCTCACATAGACAATACGAACAGGTACGGCAAAAATTACATTCCTGAACATTTGGCAGAAAGCTGCAAATAAAAATAGTCATAATGTTTTACAAGACACAGCACAGACATCTGCCAACTGAAACATACACAGTAATATTACATTTGAGACACATAAACACATAAGCACAAAATTGGTTTTAAAATGTTCACACTGATTATGACGCTTCGGGCAGCAAACAAAAATATCACATGCAAAAATACAAGTAATATAAAATACCATATTTACATATATTTATGATAATAAACGTAAATCAAATTATGTACAAAGAGTCTTTCATGTTATATTTACAATGATATAAACGTGTACAGATTAATTTTTACGTGACGTAGTGACCTAAAGCAATAACATAACATAAAGACGTTGAGTATTATCAATATGCTATCCTGCTGTTTACTACGATTAATACAATTTTTGTAGTTAACTAATAATAGATGGAATAAAAATCAAACATTATTAAATTATGGAAAAAACAAATGTAACAAAATGATGCAAATTAATGTTTTCAATAATTTTAAACATAGACGAATTGGGTTTTATATGTATATGTTTGTATATATAAATATATATATATGTGTGTATATATAACATTAAACAAAGTTAACATATATATAAAAACATTAAAGCGTTGTGTAACAAGTCACAAATTATTAAGGACTAAAAACCTTAGTAACGTGATCATTGTAAATTATTTATACCCCTTTGTATAAAAGTGCAAAACCGAAATAATATTAAATTTAATGTCTTCCCAAACGCTTCATTTTTACGACTCAGTTTCCGGAATATAAACTTTTAGCAACCAATGAAACTTAATAAAATACAGAAAGGTAATATAAAAATGTTTAAATTTTACTCTGCTTAAATAAATTATGTTTACTACTATTTAAAAAACAGAGCGTTCATTACTATTGTTCTAGTGGTTCGCAAAAAATAATTTTCAGCAAAGACCAAAAAAAAAATTTTATATGCAAATTAAAACGCAACAGAATTTCCAGTCGTAACCATCAAATGCAGTTTAGGAAGTTGCAATAGCGATTCTTTCTTTTACTGAAGATCCAAATTTCGCTAATATTTCGTATATACTTAAACAAATTATTATTAGATTATTTAAACTTAAAATAAATTCTCAAATTACGCAAATCCCAGAAACTAATTTTAAAAAAATTACTTTAGCATAAAAATTAATCTGTACACTGTTTATATAATAATGTAGTAATTATTATCATTATATATACATGTATACATAAACAATCCAACACGTAGAAGTCATCTCGAACCTTCAAGATACAAGTTTACGTGTGCTGGAACATGCATTTTAAGTTTACAAAACTGTAAAAAAACAAGTGGTTTTAAATAATATTATAAAAATGTTATTAGTAGATATTATCAGTAAAACTAAAATATCACTTTGACTGAAATAAAGCTAAGTTGTTAAATAAGACTCATGTGGTGTCAGTATAAGGGATATTTGTTTCAAAAAGAAGTTTAAAACTGACTCTGCATTTGCGGAAATTATGAACATTAAACGTGACTTAATTTTAAGTTCAGTATAAAAGTTAAATTGGTTAAAGGTTATCAATAAACACATAACAATATGAGTTTAGTAAACATAATTAACAATGAAGAAACAAAAGTACATTTTGACATGTATCATTTTGAATTTTTAGTATTTTCCAAGGTCTGTAAGGTACAAAATTTGTAAAAAAACCTCTTTCTCTTTATCTCTCTCTCTCTCTCTATATATATATATATATATATATATATATATATATATATATATATATATATATAATTATTGATTAAGAGAAGAGAACACTATTAAATATTTAAAATTTTACGAGAGTCATTCAATAAGTAAGGTTTCCTCTTGCGCTACGTGTTGTATGCTAAGTATACTGCATTTGCATGAATAATATCAGCCCAGAATTTGTTAGAACGTCACATTTTGGATACTATCTTGTACATATTTATCCTCCTAATAGTCTCCCAACAAGATGTACCTTTAGTTGTCCACACAAATTGAGTTTGACGAACTCAAATTCGGATGGTTAGGAGGATCCTCCATGATGTTCCAATTAATAAACTTTCTAATGTCTCGTGTTCTCCGTGCAGTGTAATATTTAGCATCACTGTGAAAAAGGGAAAACCTCTCGGCAGAGACGTTGCCTCGTCCTTCTATGATTCATAGAACCTAACGGATAAAAACGTATCTTCGCGGTAAAGAAGCTCAATATAGAAGAAGACCTTGTGCATCCCAGAGCAACGTAGCCATGATCCTGCTGGCCTAAGACGCTGCTTGAGATTTCTTTCTCTGTGACGATGTCACATACTTCGTTCTCTTAAAGACCGTTTGTTGTAATAAAATGTAATTGGGCACCCATGTTTCATCAGCGATTACTATATCTTCCATGTTGGCGTTTTATTCTCCAATTAAATACAGCAGATATGTTAATGGAGTCGAAAAAGGAACATCGTTGTACGTAGGTAGAGCTTAAATACTCGTAGACAACGAAGTCATTAGAAACGGAACCCGTTACTTTGAGAAATAGGAAAGGGGAAGCAATCGGCCATGGAATGTAGTAATTAACCATTCCAGCATTCGCCTGCAGAGATTTCGGAAAATCGTGGGAAACCGAAATTAAATTGCTCGAGCCGATAATAGAACATGAGCCCTCCGAAATGTGAGCATGTTATTTTACCACTGCGCCACCTAACTTGGTGAACATATTTGTACTGTTGTGTAACATGAAATTCGGTACCCAACGTGTACATACTAATTTGAGAGTGGAGGTAGTCATTTACTATGTGGTGAGAAATGTCGTATGATAAGCTTACGTCGGTAACGATGCATCGTATGGTCTCTCGTCGGTCCTACCTGCAAAATTTATTCAATTCTGGCTGTACTGACAGTAGTGGTTGCTGTGGCTTTCCTGCCACTGTGATGCTAGTTGCCAGCATCGATTCTTTCAGTGGCGAACATTCTGCATCGTTCTTTCTTATGATGTGCTCTTACTGCAAGCTCATCGTATAACACTGCCACTTCCCTGCGGATGTCGGTGGGAGAAATATATTTAGTTTATGAAAGCTGAATCATGGAGTGAATTTCATTGGGAAACCACTTTGAAAGTTGTGCTACCGTGAGACAACTCATTTCGAGAATTTGTTGTTACTGCCGGTACGTGCCTCATACTGAGCAGTGTGCATGAACGTAAGAAATGCAAATTTCCCTTGAATGTAAGGAACTTTTACCTCTGTCACCTTGCTTGCTAATCTACTGCATAAATCTTACTTATTGACCCACCCTCGTACAATGACCATCGTACAATAATAAGTACTTCAGAGAGTAATGAAAATATAAGATTGTATTTGTACGAAAGGTTAGTCCAATATAATTCTAACCTCGTATATTAATTCACTTAACCGTATTTGCCTTTGATGAAAATTAAAATTAGATATGAATAAACTTATATGGAATTGCTAGATTCCCTTTTGAGTTTGCATAAAACACTGGACATCATTGTGTTTATTAATACGTAATTCTATACATATCAGTCTCAATCGTGTTTATGAATCATTTGATAAATTTACCATATTGATTTTATACAACGATTGAAATAATGCCAGTGCCTAACAATGTAATTTTTCTACGAAGCATAATGTGGCAGATAACACTGTCTGCATTAAATGCAGACTGTATTAAAATATATTATGCTTCGTAAATAAACTTTATAATGTAGCAAGTAGCTGTATAATTGCACAAAGGAGACCAATTCAAATTTAATAAAATAAATGTATTTATGAAATGTGAAACATATGGATGTCTTACCTCATCGCTGATGATGAGACTTGGCCGGCGTTCTTGATCGGCTGGTGGTATAAGCGAACCCCGCCGACTGGACTGTCCAGAGCCAGGTGCTAATGAACCTTTCCTTGCATCGCCAAGTGGAGACTTTTCGCGGCTCACCTCAATTTTTGGAGCTTCCACTTCTGGTGTTTTTATTTCCGGAGCTTTGATTTCCGGAACTTTTACGCCAGGCGCCTTCGTCTTCTTGTCAACAGGCTAGATAACAACAACATTACATTATTCCACTCTAATCATGTAATCATGCTCAACGTATTGTTTCTTTATTTTAATCTAAAGAATTATTAAAGTTCTACTTAATGTACGTTTACCATTGTAATATTATCAGTTGCTTTACAAATACGAAGCCCAACCCAATATTCTGAAAGACAAAAACTACATCATTTGCAAATTTGTATTCGCAGCCGCAGATTTTTTCTTCAGTCTGCTGTGAGGAGAGGCCGAGAATCAACTGAGCATATCAAAGGACCTCACAACGGAAGGAACCTGGCACGAGTAAGTGACGACCACAAATAGAATAGTCGCATTCAGGGATTGCCAAGTCATGTTATCTTTTGGATGGCTAGCAGAAATGCCAAGAAAGAGAGATTTCACTGAGGACAAGACACGCCAGAAAAAAATTAATCGCAACTAGTTTATTTTTGTCTGGGTAAATCAACAATATACCAGTAGTACAGATGCTAAAAATAAATATATTTTGACAAAACGCGAAGACAAATATATTTGCTGTTAACTTTCTGTTCTATCACTATACGATATAAGCGCTCACTGTTTCTACCGATGCAGAGATAATATTTTTCTGGAAATGTTCCATTTTTTTATTATTTTAAACGTCTTTGTTTTTGGCCGAATTTCTTATGCAGTATAAACGTGCCGGTTTCTCTTATCAAATTCTTTTCTGAGAAAAAAAAATTAATTCTTAGGAGTAGATTTTTCACATAGCTAAATTTTACTACACGAGTTGACATAGTAAGAGCTATACATAATTTCAAACGATGATGTCTCAATGATTGTTAGAAATTATATAAGCAAGCTGTTAAAGAATTCGTATTGCACGTATGAGGGCAGATATGTGTTTCACAACATGTACTGAAGGTTTGTTTTAAGATCTACATAATTATAGTACCGGCCTTGCAAAATAGTCTTAAACAGCACTAACTTCACCGACCTAATTAAAAGTGCCATATTATATAGAAACTGAATAATGCAAAGTTAATTAACATATAAAGCATTTGTGATCATTTTTTAATTTTTTTTATTACTGCAGAGTTTCTTTTGGAGTACGGTAGAAATAACGTTCTTTATCTTAGCTTGTATGTCACAAGCAAACCCATTCCATCCTCTATAGTAGTGCATTAGCAGGCACGTTCTCACTTTAAGTAACATGAAATGTGCAAATTTTTTACACACATAAATTTCTACATAAATAAAACATCTATATCATAACTTAAATGAATCTGTGAAATGTTCATATATCTACTTTTTCAGATTTAATTTATAGAAAAAACTGCACATGGAAGAATCTGATGCAAGTACCAAGTATATACAATCAATTTTTGCAAACACCGGAATCAATTACCGCCACTCCAGTTAAAACTACGTTAACTAGTGCATTAGACAAACAAAAGACCTTAAATAACTACTGGAATATTGCGAACTTAAGCAAATGCTACAGGAAACCTTAGGCAGCAGAGAAAAATAATACTCTAAAAGATACAGGAAACTTATAAAAACATTTAGACGATAAAAAAAGGCTAAAATAAATGCTGTCAAATAACAAATTTAACATAGAAAATTATACTACCATACACTAAAACGCAAGAAAAGTACTAAAAACAAGCAATCTGTAGTTTTTGATTTATAGAATACAAATGCCAAAGCAAATACACGATACGACACTTGACAGGACTGAATGACAAGACACAACTGGACAAAACACGTTGAAATGATGTAAATGCAAAGCTATGCAGCAAAACATTATACAAAAGGTGTCACTGATCTCAAAATACTACAAAACAGCATACTCTATGACGCTGTGAGTGCGCACTTGATTGAGCGCTAACCTTTTCATCTTCAATAACAGGTGACCTATTCTGTTGAACAACCAGCTGTGAGATCACTTCAGTCTTTTCTTCTTCCACATCGCTTTCTTCAGGACTAGATGGTATATAGGCCAGAGGGTCGTACTTACGAATCTATACAAGTTTAAAATTTTGCAACAAATAAATGATTAACGTTAAGAGGTGTATTACATCAAGTTTAATTATATTTTAGTTAATGTATATGACATTAGTTTGTGTTCCTGTTAGCTTGGTTGCGATGTTAGAAAAAACAGACACATCATCTTTGTGACAGAAACATTTTGTTTTAGAATTGCGGTTTGTACGGTATTTGGTTTCAGAGCTTAAATATCTTTGTTATAAAATTGATTCATTCTCAGGGTATAGTTTAATTTCATAAGTTACGTACATTATACATTCATATCACTGCTAAACTTGTTATTACAGTAATGACTATTTTTGGTTTCAGATAAGAAATAACGAGCCCTGAAAGTTCTTTATATAGTGAATTAAATAGAGAAAAGCTGTAAAATTCAGTTTAAAGTCCCACTAAATTAAGCCTCCTTTTAAGCAACCATGCAAATACTAACTACACCATTTGCAGGAAAATTGGCAGCTGTATTTGCGAAAATCTTTTGCACTGCCATATTAACACAATATTCTCGTAAAATTAATCCTTGTAAACGGAAACTGCAACACCATGAAGTACATGCAGGATTCGGCTCAGATTCACATTCCGTGTCAGCCTTATTTAGTAATAATATGAAATACTCAAACATATTTATACGCATTTCATTTTCACATTAATTCAAAGTGTAAACATCCTGAGTTTGAAAAAAATTAACGAATATGAAATATTACTGAAACAGCGAAATCTAGGACGTGTTTTTGGGGAATTAATCTTTATTACATATATATAATATTTTAAGAGTTAACCGTTCAACATTTGTAGGAATGGGACAAAGACTTGCGCTCTTTCCATTCCCGTCCCAAACATGAACAGTTAGATTCAAGTCATAGGATATTATTGGTCATTTTAGGTTTGCAGGATTATGGGTTGTATACATTGTAATGTGAGCTATGTGAGTTCAAGTATAGTGTAATTGAAGCATTCTATTTTCAATTATGCATAATATAATGCAGCCACTTTGTTGATTATCCTATTCTCGTACTGACAAACAGTAGTGACATTTCCAAAAATACCTGCTCGTTGTCTTAAATAGTCCCCGACTGTAGTGTAAGCGTGTGCATATTTAGGTATGTATATTTGTGACGGTTCTGGCTCTATATATCTTTAATGTGGTAAACGAATGCTCGGTAATCCTCGGTGTTTCGACGGTTGATTGCTCGAGCGCCTTCGGAAAGGGTGACCAAGTGTTTCCGCCGGTGGCTGTATCAGTTTAAACTTGGTTCAGAATATTTTACTATCGATCATAGGAAGCCGTTACGTGTAAAAGTTCCACCCACATTGTGAGGTAAAATTTCCTCTGAAGACACTTTTGTTGCCTATGACATAATTCAAGAATGTGGTCACAGATATTTCTTCCCTCGCTGTGGCTTCCTTTTGTGACACCAAACTAGCTATTTCACTTCAAAACATATTTTTGCCCGTCCTTTCATTAGTATTTAAGTACTTCTTAAGAAAATATTTCTCTTATCCCTCAGCGTAAAGACAAGGTTTGGTAAGAGTCTGCGAGAAATGTTTCCTGTTGCATTTTAGTCTCTCGTACTCAGGTATCTACACCATGCTTCTGCCTTAGGAATCGCTTTAAATATTTACAATTGTTACGTAATGGCAAATACAAAATCAGAAGTTCACATAAAAGTATCGCTGATATTCAAGTCAGATTTCGAAACTGGGACCTGTGACTTCACTCTGTTCCTTATATTTTCCTTGCGTTAGGTTTTCATCCTATGTATCAATAACTATCTAGTTAATACAAATTTTATTTTAGCATTTTTTTCCTTAAGGGGTAACTTAACTTGCTCTTTTCGCAAGGTCCATGGTGAGGGGCTGAGATGTGGGTCAACAACATCGGATCCTGACCGGATTTGGGATTTGATAATGACCTTGGAGGTGTCGTTGCGTGATCTTGAAATTCACCTTGGGTGACCTTGACATTGAGATCTTGAGAAAATATAAATCAATAAAAAATGGGGGAAAATTACTAATATATAAGAATGATTTTAACCACGTAAAAGTGTCTCCTTTGACAACAATGTCCAAAAAAAAAACTAAACAAAACTTTTAATAAAAATGTTACAATTTTATTATTTGAAAACTATTTTATTTGTTAATGTGTTTAGACTTCAATGGTACCCGACAAAATTCTCCCAGAGAACGCGGTGTCATATGACTGCAACTTATTTATCGCATGCATATATTTAGACATTGACCACAGCCAATCAGCGACAAGGATAATTATGTTACAGCAGAAACTGAATTTCAAAAGAGCCCTCAGAGAGATTCCAGGCTGACCTGAGCAAGGCATCAACTTTCAGTTAGACCTCAGACATCAAGCAGGCATCGAACCTCAGCCCTGTGTCAGACTTAGAAGTTCAGACTTCAAAACTCGGACAAACCTCAGAACCCAAACATTTCTCAGATATTCAATATTCAAATTTATCTTTAATACATATTCCTGGAATGTTCCTCAGGTATTCCTCAAACTTAACAAACATCAGACATTCATTCATCAAATATTCTTCACTCGCTCATACCTCAAAAATTCCTGAAATAATCTTCAGACTTTCATTCCTTGTACAGAATGGTCCGGCTAATATGAACACCCTCAAAATTTCCTGAATGGTTGCAGATCGCGAAATGTGGTTTTCGCCAAATTAAATTACGTACGCGGTCAAGTAATTTTCCACAAAATGACTATCCGTAACACGTTTCCATTGAAATAATTAAACCAAATATGATTTTTCCCCTGGACGCATACATTTATTTCAACGGCATGTGGAAGTACGTGTAAAGTGGAATTCAGTGATATAGCATATGTAATGGAAAGTAACACAGAAACGCCAAGAAATAATGTGCAAATTATGATTAAGTTAGGTGGGCCGGAAGCATGGGGCAGTGGACCTGTACTCACAGCTGTAAGCAAGTTAAAGACGCCATGACTCATCCTGGTGGGACCGCTTTCTAATAGCAGCGCAGCACCAACCAGTCCCCGTAATATGTCATGGTAATTGGCATTGCAGTGTGTAGCTCTACGTACGAAATAAAGTTCACGAATGAGGAAATACTGGACGCTCTATTTATTTACAGTGAGTGTGGCAGAAATGCCAAGCTAGTCGTCCAAATGTATGGTGAAAGGTATCCTTATCGGACGCCCATCTCACAGCAAACGATACGAAGAACTTTCAACGTTTCTTGTCTTTAGGTGATTGGAATGCCACAACGCGAGTGCGACGAAAGACTTATACGGGCCAGACGCATCAACACTATGTGTTGGCACGTGTCGATGCAAACCCCCACATGGGTATGCGATAAATTTCCATGTTTGTAGGAATAAGTAAAACATGCGTGTTACAGATCATGTGCCAAGGGATATTCCATCCATATCAAGTTGCTCTTCATCGGGCATTACATGAAGGTGATTTCCAGCAGTATGTTCAGTTTTCTAGGTTTGTTCTGATGTCTGTAAGGGATGACAGCAATTTTCTGAAGAACATACTATTTACCGATGAAGCGAGTTTTAGAATCCATAAGCGCGTAAATTTACAAAATATACACTACTGGGCGACAGATTATCCGCGCTGGGTCCGGCATGTGGCGCGACAGTGGTAAGAGAACGTGTGTTGTGGAATCGTTGACGACTACGTCATAGGTCCATAATTTAGTCAAGGGAGAGTGACTGGCTGTACTTACGACCATTTCCTCATTTCCTCAGAGAGACCCAACCGGAACTTCTGGAAGACATGCTACTCGACATGATGGTTGTTCTGTGCATTTTCCTCGCGTGCCGAGGCAAGTGTTAAAATGAAACGTTTCCAAATCGATGGTTAGTAGGGCGTGGTGGTGTTGTTAGATGTCCAGCTCGGTCCCCTGACCTCACACCTATAGATTTTTTCCTGTGGGGAACACTGAAAGATAGGGTGTACAACGCGGTTCCAAAGACGCCATATGACATACAGGAACTCACTGTGGTAGCTTGCAGCAGCATTACGCCAAAAAAATTCAGGCCGCTCGTCGCTTGCTACATGTGCGTTTACAGATGTGTATTGCTGCCGAGTGTATACACATCGAGCATATGCTGTGAAAAGACCTAATGTGAAGTGTTCCAGCCATATCTGTGTTCTTTTGTATTATGCCTGCAGATGCAATTTACTTTTTTTCTCATTATTTAGATTTGTTATATTTTCGTTTTGCATCAGTACACACTCGTTACTCAGTGCAGTAATGAACAAACAAATCTCCTGGATTACGTTGGTATCTCAATAAAATGTAATGTATTAATATCAGACTTGCACTCACATTGCCCGTCTTCCCTCCACTGTGGGGCTCTCCTTTGTCCAAAATCACATTCCATCCCCCTTACTTCATTAAGATAGGAACTATACTGCTATAAGGAAGCGGTCCCGCCAGGACGTGTCATGGCGTCTTTAGCTTGCTTACAGCTGTGAGTACAGGTCCCCTGCCCCGTGCTACCGGCCCACCTAACTTAATCATATTTGCACATTATTTCTTGGCGTTTCTGTTTTACTTTCCATTACATATGCTATATCACTGAATTACACTTTACACGTACTTTCACATGTCGTTGAAATAAATTTTTGTTTCCAGGGGAAAAATCTTATGTTGTTTGATTATTTCAGTGGACAACTGATACGAACAGTCATTTTGTGGAAAATTCTTGCCCTCGTATGTAATTACATTTAGCGAAAACCACATTTCGTGCTCTGGAACCATTCTGGAAATTTCGGGAGTGTCCATGTTAGGCGAACCAAATTGTATATTCTTCAGAAATTCACTTCCTCAAATATTTTCTCCCGTGAATTTCTCAAGCATTCATTTAATGTTAATTCATTATGCATACATCACATCTTCATTCTTCAAATATTAATTTCAGAAATATTCCTCAAACTTTCAATCCTTACGAAATTCAAACATCATTCATCTCTAAAATATTTGTCAGCCTTTAATTCCTCATTTATTATTAAAAGTACCATTCCTAAAAAACTCATTTTTATATAGCTACCCAAACACATTATACATTTCTCTGGCATTAATTCCTTTAACTTTTCCTAGATATATTTAACTCATCAAATGAACCTCCTAAATATTTTTACCATAAGTGTAGCCCTCGTTGTGCAGTTGTGCCCAGAATTATAATTCAACTTCACAACCGAGGAAAATATATACAAGTCATTAATAAGTCTCTCTAAAGACAACAGTAGAGAATGATACAAGAAAGAGAGATAATTCCTATGAATATAATTTATATATATACCTTGCATCTAAACATCGCATGTCACAGCTTATTGCAATTTGTGGACAATACCTGATCGTTTTATCATAAGTAGACTCCCTCCTTAAGTTATTCGAGTACATAAATATTCTATTTTTATGTGCCATTTCACACAGTTTGGCAAGTACACATTTCGCGCAAACCGACAGTATTACATTTGGTCATTTAATTTGTTTGAAGTTCCCTAATCACTTAACATTAAGTGTACAGCATGGTAGCAGTAGGTAACGGTGAAAATACACACTGTGATAAATGATTTACGTATTTAAATCAAATATAAAGTAAAATTAAAATCATGTGTTAACAATTTTTCTAAACTAATTACAGAAAACCATATCTGCTACATTTAAGCGAAGTTATGAAAAGTAAGTGATGCGAATAAAATCGGATAAAAAATACAAACCAAAATAATTACAATAACATCATGAAAATATGTAGGAAAAATTAAATTGTAAAAATTGTTGTCTTGAAATTCCAGTAGAAATTATAAATACCTATTAAAAATAATAACTAAGAAAATTAAATAATCCTTTCTGATTATTTTTATTCAGTCGCTCCAGAGTTAGATTCTCGCAAAGATGTTCTAAATGGTGACGAAACACCCGCAGTTTTAGTATATATATTATATATAATATTGCAATTAAAAATAAATTTTTACAATTAAATTTAATTATAGATAAATGTTTACTTTCGCCATTTTGCCTGTTTCGTGACCACTGGGATAGAGACTAAGGTCACACAGATCCAACATGGTGCTCATGGTCAGTTATGTAAGTTTTTTCCCTTGAGAGTTTAAGAGTTGTTTCGTTTTTTGTGAGTTTTCTTGATTTTTCATATTAAAGGTCATTAATCTCAATGTCAAAGTCACTCACATCGAACATGGGAGTCGAGCCGTCAGTTATGTAAACAACATTGTCGCCCTACGCCATCGAGTGCGAGCTCCATCTGTAACGTCAACCGAGAAGCGGACGAATTCGTGAATACACCACCATACACCGTTGTCCCGGGATGCTGATTCTCCATCTACTAACACTATTCCGAAGTTGAAGCCTCAGGTATTTTTATTTCCTCCACATGTTTTTGTTATACAACGCCAAAACAACCAATGCCTGTTCTTTCTTTGTGCACTTTTATTTATTCATACAAATGTTTCATCATATTGCTATGGATTACTCCCATCATCAAGATAGTTATATATGTTGTACAAGTCGGAGGGAAAGCTATAAATTGTCATTCTGGTTTCAAACTCTGGCCTTTATGTCATTGCCAGCATACCTCTCCACTGATAACTGAAGGGAACTGTTATTGGAGCTGTTTTTAAGCATACTATTTGTGAGAAATTAATCTACAGATACACCCTCAAAAGGTTATTAACATCGGGTCGCAATTTGAACTACAGAACTGCTGAAACTTTGTTTATAATATTCATATGCAAACACTACCTCAAATCTGAAGTACCTGTGCTGATTACTGACCGCTCTGAATGTATATCGTATGATCTTTTTCATAACTGAGACGCACAATCCTAATAACACATTTCAATACATGTATGGCATATTATATGGCTTTTAATTTATCAAACAGTAACCGTACATTGCACTTTGCTTATATTACTTGATATCGAATATTGCAGTTTATTTCAGTTTGTTCATTGTACCATTGCATAATTATTTTAAAAGAAAATTTATGATAGAATAATATTACAATTTTCTTATGCTGTTGTAACTGACTCCAGTATAGCATATTTGAAAGAATATGCATAATGAATTTGATGCGACTATTACGAACGAGGTTTCGCATAATGGCTATGATCCAGCTGATACACCTACAAGTGTTTTGATTAATGTTTTCTCTGTCATGCTCGTTACGGCTGGAGAAAATAACTTTATACCTTGGGTGGAAGTAAAGCAATTGTAGATATAATTATCAACTAGTGTTGATGTATTTGATCATTCTGTTTGTGAATATTGTACTATCAGTGTCGGGTTGGGTGTACACTCGTAGAGAGACGAACATAACGTATTTTTGATTCGAACATAACACACGATGTGATGAATACATAGGGCGTGCTCAAAACTAGTACTTCCTCTATGTAAGTGGTTTAAAATATTATTAGTTTTTAAAACAAATTTTAATTTTTGAAATGTGCCATTTACTTTTCAGTTTTATAGAAATTGTAATTTTCTAACATTTAAAAAGTTTTAATAATGCTCAGTGTTGATGTCATTTTAGGGCCATAAAATTGAAGATCACTAGAATTCAAGGTCTTGGTAATCAGAGATCAAGGTCATGTAAACAACTAATTCATCGACCTGATAAATAGGTATTCCGTGAATCCTGCCCATGAAAACACACCAGCAAAAATGAAATTTTTAAGTAATTGTGATTTGGAATGCTGAATTGTTGCAACAATGTGGTAGACAATAAAATTCCACGTAAGCGTGAGATGTAAAAATTTTCCCACGCATTTATAATGGTGTTAGTTCGTATATTTATGACTGTGTGCATGCTTGTGTTTAAATGTAATGAAACATTTAATATACATACAATGGAAAAGAATGCTGGCAGGTGGTGTTGGGACCTGTGTTCGAGAATCAAACCTTTTAAACATTCCGCAGTTACTCTTAATGATAGAAAACCCTAGTCCAGGCACATTAAATTCACACTTTACTGAAGCCCTTCTAAAGTTATACTTTCAGGTATCTGTAACACTTCCTTGTGCTATATGTAAACAAAAATATTACTATGTGAAGCTTTTTTTTCCAAATGCATAATGCTTTGTTTACATTATTAAACAGTCGAAACAATGCTGCTGTATTTCGAAAAACATAATATATAAACGTTCACCAATTTCAACCATATTCAGGTCAGTTTTATGACTTAGGTATTGATAATGTATTTATAGGTGTATTTCCAAAGGCAATAAAATATACATTATTTACGACATGGCATGTTATGCACATTACAGGTTAATATTTTGCCGTGACCATCTTCAAATGTTTAACTATGAAAGAAAAACTGTACAGAAAATATTTAGTCTCTTTATTGATGTGGGTTGTGTTACTTGGATAAATGACGCCTTAGCAATAAAACATATTAAAAGAAACGAGCATCAAGCACAACGACAATAAAGAAAAACTCCCTGGCGAACGATATTTACCTAAGTGATTCTGTCGATGGCGAAATTTTATGGCAGTAGGAGTCTGCGGATTCCTCTCTCATAAGGATGAAATTAAGTTTTATATTCTATAGCTCGATGAAATGCTATATGCATCGATATTTTTTGGACAACTATATGCTTTCAACACTGCGTTATTGTTTGCATATGAGCACGATAATTCTCGTTTCCATAAAGCAAGGTCACTTGCGTAGTGGTTTAAAGTCAATAGGTGAGACTACTTTACTAGAACGCTCGAACCTCTGGTCTGAAACCAGTAAAACATATTTTGGATAATATGTGTCTTCGTTTTTTTGTGCCAGACTCACTTGATTAACCAAGTCCACCATTCACCTTTATACAGGAAGAACATTAAATAATTCTGCAATTTTTTACCATAATTTAGCGGAGATCATAACCAAGAATAGCGTATGATGTTATTACATCCGAATTATGTCTATTCACAGCTGGCTCCACTTGAACCAAGAGAAATGGGTTTCCACGAGACAATTGGCTACGTAGTGTATACGACTACTTTCTCCTTTATCTACGTTTATACTAACATATTTACGTACTCAGATAAGATACATTTTTCAATATGCATCTATTCCTACTACTGTAGAACAGGTTGGCTAATTAAGAGGTAAAGTAAATATCTCTATGTGGAAGGACATTTAGGTAGGGACTTAATGCGAATGCTGAAGTGGTTTGTTTTGTTTTCTATGCAATTAAAAATTATTCGTATACATCAGTGCTACGGACAGTAAAACAGAAATCTTACAGTATTATCAAGTTGGTGAATCTGGAAATGTATATAAGACAGGATACATATTATTGGCCCCAATATTTGTCTTACTAGTGAGATACTACGGATACAAACAAATTTACCATGTTCCATTAAAAAACCTTTGCCTCTAAACACAATATTATAAACTACTTACAAAAATAGATATTTATTAACTTAACAAATTAACTACAGAAAACCATAAATACCTTTGGTGGCTCTGTTTTCTTTAGAGACGACCTCCTTTCTTCTTCTTTCTGAAATAAAATAATTTATTGTAAAACAGTTTTTCTACAACGTATTTTCTTTTCTAATATAATTAAATAAATTAATAGCTGTAGTGAATTCATTAAATGTTTAGCGTAGCCAATAAAGCTTGGAGCAGTATATTCTCCATAATTTTATTATAACATACAGGTCTAACAAAGAAAATCTTTCATCTCTCACTGCAGGAAATAAGCAATTTGGTTAAAAAGTGTTTTATCCTACGCAATGGACCTATAGGGCATCGACAGTGTGCAAATGAAAAATACTTGGCAAATAATAAGCAAATGTTTACAAATTAAACATTATTACTTTAGCATGAATTTCAAATAGGATTTTGCTTCTTCGCTTTGGGAAACTGCATACAGAACGCCATACACAACCCACATCATCATTATTACAACATAGAAGATATTTCACAAGTGTCAGGAACAAAAGTTCACAACCCTTGACGACTGCATTCAGGTTTATATTCCACGCTGGACCTGACAGAATATACGTGGTGTTCAAAACTTGGTTTACTTATACACACACATGGCCAGACTGGCTATAGAAACGTTATCAACGTTTGCTGGAGCACTTCTGGTGTTATCAAATTATAGGTATCTGAGATGCGATGAATTACGTCTTTATGTGTTCCCTTAATCTAATATGTAGTTGGAAGCGACAACAACTTATACGACGTAAGATATCGTGTTTAGTGATATCACAGCGTAATAGGGAGCACATTTTATATACAGGAAATTCACGGTAAAGTGAGAACTTTTTGAAGCCCTCTCATTTGGAACAATAATCAATATATATTATATTGTATGCTCAATCGTTATCAATCAAATGTGGTGAAATATATATACTTCGTGTATTACTTACATGATATTATTTATTTTAAAAAGTGGCGGAAGGATAAAAAATGGCTGACAGGAATAAATGAACCAGGGCCTCAAAAGGGTTCACTTTGCCGTGAACAGCCCAGGTAGTTTACTTTTAACATGTTAAAATATGTAAACCCAAGAACGCGCTATTTGAACAATTATAGCGAAAAAAATCTAATTTCTTTTTGGGGCAAATTTATTCATTACAATATTTCCTTATACTGAGCTGGCCATTTGGAGTTAACATTTGTTGAAATTGAAAATCATTTTCTCGGGAAAAATTCTTAACGATGCGTTTTTAATAATTTACATTATTTGGAATGTGTGTTTGAAAATATTTAGGGAAACGAAAGTTAATTCATAGATTTACAAATTTACTAATATATTAGTAAAATAGTGAGGTAATAAATTCAAACCAAAAATTAAAAATTATATGAGAAATTGTTAGGGTGATTAGTTGCGCAACCAAAAAAATATTCGTTCCAGCGCTATGGTTTTGAACTGTAAATGAAGTATAACGCATTTACAAGACAAAAGATAGGCGGGGTGGTCAATGTCAAAGCAGGCGGAAAGGGTCTGGCAGACCTGTCCCGATTAGAACAAAATTGTATGTAACCAGTTGTTCATTTCCGGCCTTTTCACTTTTATTGTGTATTTCTTAGGTGATAAATAAGTTCACAAAAACATTTTCGCTGTATGATGTCGGGCAGTGAAGATATTCCTCGCCCTCCGGAAGATGAAATGTAATATTCTGAAGAACATTTATAGAACGACAAGTCAATATTGAAATTGAATGATGACGATGTTTGCTATAGAGGATTGCCATCTGAAAATTATTAGATTGCTTTGAAATATTTAGTTATAGTTTCTAAATAAACTATGCTAACGGGAAATCTGCACTATTAAATAACCGTAGAAAAGATACGTAATGAAATACGTGTAAGTGAAGAATAGCTTATTCGTATGGATGAAACGTGAGAAAAATGTCTTTGAAGAAATTGAAGGGAATTATTACTAA
Organism: Dryococelus australis; assembly: GCA_029891345.1. Lineage (NCBI taxonomy): Eukaryota > Metazoa > Arthropoda > Insecta > Phasmatodea > Phasmatidae > Dryococelus > Dryococelus australis. The sequence goes on along the minus strand of CM057009.1, from coordinate 211,644,837 downwards.
AGAATGAATGAGTCAGAATGATAAGATGCCAAATACAATATTCTATCCTAGTATGAATTAAGGTCAACAACATCAACCTTCAAGGAGTAAGCGAACTAAAAGTATGGATATAGCCATTAGAGAAAATAAACATGTATCCCGGAGGGAAGAAGATATAAAAATGGGTTTGAATAATGTAGGTCCCACGTGTCATTGACTTACAATCAGTTCATAGATACCTCGCGAAAACTATAATCAATTAATGACTAGAAATTTTCAGCAGTGAGATTTAGCTGCTGCAGTACATTATAGAGGCTTCAAAGTAACGAAAAGACCTATAATTCATGAGCGAAAAGTTTCGATATTCATATCGACAACATAAAGAGCTGAGGTGGAATATTCGTTGAGATTAACAGAAATTTTTCGATTATAACATTTTCGTTTGTTTAATATAAATAAAATTTAAATTATTAAACAAAGTGTAACTGAAATCACCATAGAACTGACATAACCTACAGCATTTTTTAAGTGTTGTGTTATTTCAATTTATAATTAATTTAACTGTACTATAGGAATGTAAAATATAACTGAATATGTGAGACCGTGTAATATAAACTGTAATTTCATACACTTGATAGTATTAAATTTAAGAGTTTCACAGGGTACCGTGATAGCTTTACAATATAATTTAACGTGCGTCTTTATGTAGAAATTCATAAAACCATTCTTGAAAAAATAAATGATGGGAATACAGTTACACATATTAGTACGTGGTGTTATATAATATTACCCTGTCAAGAAGAGAGTTAGCTTAAGTATCCTCATACCTGCAAGAGACAACATGTCTAATTATTCCCGGAGTTTGGAGGCATGTGCAAGTAAATAAGAAAAGGTCATCACATATTTGATGTGAAGAAAATTTCATACAGGATTGTACAAGGACTTCGTAAAAGATTCCCTACTGTTCTACGTAAATTATTTTCATAAACCCTTAGGAAGAAAACAAAAAAAAAATAAACGCGAATTATACGACGAAATTTCCCTCATAATAAGAAAATAATTACATACACTGTCTAAGTTATTCCTTGAAAGTTCGCCTCTCTAGTTCATGCCTCCAATGTGTGATTAATTTAATACGCAGGTAAATTACTATACATACGCGTGCAAAATTACACTTTCTATGTGAACAAAAGTGGAAAAAAATCATATCGAACAGATGTTTATCTTCATGTTGTATGTAAACCCTTCTTCCTTATTCGTTTAATCCTTCGAACTTTCGAAACATGCATTGATAACAAATAATGCCACAATTACGTGTGTCGGTCCTAGATCGTAACTGAATGTTATCTTGGATCATACATTGAAGTTTAGTGGTGACAACTGATTTACAGCATATTTATTCGTAACTCTGTCTGACGAAACTTCGCCGCTACTTAATGTCTTCTTTTGGGATACCACATGGCGTACGGCATTGAATCCTCAGTGGCGTCATATTTCTACGCCCCAAATGTACTAGCCACAATTACGCCACCGCTGCCCAGTATTCTTTGAGAGAAAAGTAAATTATCAAGATGTTTTATGCCACTACACGTTAACGCGCAACCGTAGGGTTTTTCAGGAATTTTCAGCCGCTTGACATTTGCAGTGCTGTACCGATTTATCATTTTAAAAATAGGATGTGATTTGGCGTGCATAGGAAGCAGATTCAGCAGCCGGTGCAATAGAATTCTGTTTGGTGTGTAGATTTTATATGCAATAAAATATTTATAATATATAATATGGTTGCCAATTGTAATCGCCAATATCAGCGTCAGTACTGTCAATACTTAAATCGCAGAAACGTTCTCCGCAACTATTTATTCCTTAATTAGTGTTGCTAAATATTTCACATCTAAAACTCTATATACTCAAAAGAGAAAACACATTTTAGCTATGTAGTGTATAAAATGATGAATTTTCAATTTAATGCCACTTTTCATTCGATTAAAATTTGAATGTATATGGTTTCTCCTAAAATATATATATTTTCCTTGCACGGATGTCATCCCTTGTAATGGTAAACTTAAAAGGCAATCAAAACATGGTGTCAATTTTACTTGTCTGTTGATGCATTAAAATCAGTTTGATTAGAAAACGTTTGCCTGTGAAAGAATTAATTCTGATTTTTCTAGAAAGTAAGAATATTCTTCAATATTTTAATATTTTATTGAAATTGAATTTTATGTTCTAAATAAACGTTTTAAAGTCTCCGTGATAAATATTTTCACAAAAACAGTGTATTAAATTTTACTATTCAATGCCTTATTTGTAATAATATAATAACACAAATATTAACAATTATATGAACGCCAGAATCATAGTTATTAAAATTTTTCCATTATAATAAAATTATAAATATAGGTTCAAATTCTCTAACTAAGAGGTAAAATAATGTAAAATATTTTCACCTTTTCTTCTACTGCTGCCTGCTTAATAGTGGAGGTTCGTCGCTCCGCCTGGGTACTTACTTGCTCTTCAACCTACAAGCAAAATAAAGTATTTAATGCTAAGCCGTTATCTCTTAAAAAGTGTCATTGGCTAAATAGAAAAAACGAATTTGGTGAAGAAAAAAATAGCGTGGCCAAATAGGGTGACCAGAAATTACGTATATGTTGGGTGGTCTTCATTATTAGCTGGCAATAGAAATAATGTGTGTTGTTCATGTGAGTGTTTTGAGAAAAATTTCGTATAATTTCTGAATATTTACATATTTTAACACACAAATAAGGGTTTTTTTGTTATGAAAGTTATCCATTATAAAGACAGAACTAATTTAATTTGAAATATTTTTAAGTGTTGTATCAATATATAGGAAAAGTTTCCTTTATTCAGTACCTTAAATAAAAAGAAAGAGTATCTTAAAGGCCTAAAAATTAATTGTGTCCAACACAGAATAAACCTGATGCATACTTGTTTTTGTGCTTTTATAGTAAATATTTAAATCATACCTTTTGAGTTGACGCTCGTCTTTGCTGTACCACCTTTTCTTCATCTTTTACAATCTGTAATTTAAAAATATAACTTGTTATAAAACCATTATACACAAGCAAATAGAAAAAAAGTTTTTCAGCAAAGTCCCGAATTAGAATTTATGTATTACATATACGTATATATTATTTTTGCTGTATAATTTTGTGAATTTCTCAAGCTTTAATTTCTAATTAGATTTATATTTTCTCTATCTATACCTGCTTTGTTTGAAAAAAAAAAGAGAAAAAACTAGCTCTGTTGGTTTAAAAAATGTGCAGATTATTCTATTTTCTTACACTTTTATTATAAAATAAAAATGTCATAAATACCTAGCAATGCCGTATGTTTATCAGAATGTAAATTTTTTAAATGTGAACTAATAAAGAGAATAATAAAACAACGGAACACAATACACTACTTCTTCTACCGCCACCGCCACAACGACTCTACCTCGGAGATAAGTAGCAGGAGGTACTTGCAGCGTTGCGGACTGCCCTCGTGCTGGGCGTAAAACACTTGTTGATAATAATGCTAAACGTTTGAACGAGGCGTAAACACAAGTCGGTTTCCCGACAGAAAATTTCACATAACACTCTCTATCACCCCAAAAATGTAATGCAATCTCCTGAAACACTCTGAAAGGATAAATGTTAAGAGAAACAATGAAATATAAACACTTAACCACTCAAATTGTCAAAATATATTTAATTGTAAGCAAGTATTTTCTTTTTAAGCACTGGACAATAATTGACTCTCAAAAGTATTTATGATACTATTTTCGGTGTTCTCTGAGATGATATCAGATAAGTCACGGTCTCTAGTTGTCCTTCCCGTGCGAGGACATTAATAAATGAAGGTGCGACACTGTAGAGTATTTATCTACTACAACAGCAACAAAGAAACTGCACGTGCATGTTTAATTTATTATACTACCTGGTATGCTGGCAGTTTTAATAAATATGAAATAAAACTAAATACAATAATAAAATAATAAATTTTATTTTTATTATTGGCGAATGATATATCTTCAGTTCGTTATTTACAGTTTAATGCGGGAATTCAAGGTTAAACATGTACATGCTACCAATAGCTGATTAATTATTAACATAATATTTCAAAAACACACTCGTGTCATTTTAGTAAAAATATGATTCCACACATCTAGAATAAAAATGTTTTATTATCTTTTAAGTTTTTACTTTATTCTTTGCAAGTTAAAATTACAGACGTAAAAATTAAATGTTATATTTGCATATTAATAGTTGAACTTCAACTTCATGGTTATAAGTTGATTTTTTTTATATTGCCTTTATACAATATATAGGCGTCCTGCCAACCTGGGCTATGTAGCTTGTTTGAAGTAAAGGAACCTATTAGTGCAGACATCTTGTAACTTTCCCACTATCTTTAATTTAATAATGGAAGTTATTAGATCGAATATGAAAATGTGTATTATAAAAAAATTGAGGGCTTAAATATGTCTTATTCATTGATTCGAAAGCACTTAACAAATATTTGAACATGACGTGAGTGTAGTGTGTACGAAATTTTCGCATGCATATCGTTGTGCGATTGTGCCATTTAAGAGTCCAGATTTCTGGTAAATATAGAAATTACAGATGAAACTTTGGTATATGATTACGATCCTTATACAAAGTTCTAGATTTTTAGTGGATGTCAAGCTGCTCTTCGTAGGAGAAAACGGCACTTTTCTCAAAATCCATCATTATGGAAAAAGTGTGCGCAGAAAACAGCTGGAGGTATGGAATAACTTCATCATTCACCATTATGACTAAACTATTTATGGGCATAGATTCAGGAGTAACATTTTCTGTCTAATAGTGTATGGTGTGTCATTATCCAATTTATTCGCCAGATACGGCACTTTGCGACACTTTCCCAAAATCAAATAGTCACGCTCATGGATCTAAAGACACAAACTAAAGAGAAATGTCTGAATTGATCAGGAAGTTGCAAGAACGATGGAATAAGTGTGTTTAAAGTGAGACGGGATATTTTGAGGGGGTGAATGGGAATGTGTTCTATTGGGACGCAATGTTTTTATCATTCTCTATTTTTTTTTGCATTACAGCTCGTTTACTAAAATCGGAGCCAAAAGTGGATAATGGGAGGGAATGTAATGACGTTCAACCAAAATGTGAGCAGTTTGAGATTGAGAGTCGAGCGAAGGACCGCTCTGCCATAAAGCTCGTAACAGTAATACCACACTCTCGTAAACGACACTGTAAAATGCGACACATTTGTAAAATGTAATTAGCACTCGAAAAAAAGCATGTGTTACACATAAACGAAGTGTCTCCCACTTGATTCGTTTTATTTTTAAGGCTATTTGATGCATGTTTAGTCTAAAGAGGATAACAAAAAATTTAACGTTATTGACTTAAAAATCCTCGCTGTTAGTTTAAATTATTCGTAGCAATATTGTGGATGTGGGTAAACCATGAATAATGATAACACGTTAATTTTTAACGAACATAATTATTTTGTGTAATTTTTTTAAATTAAATTTTATGTGTTACTTAATTTTGATATTAATTATTCGTTCATGCGCAAACATGAACATATTCAAAAGTTTGCTTATTATGTTCAGAAAAGCAAAAATGTTGTCCATTTTATTCATCAATTTGCTTCTCACTTATTCAAATGGAAAATTAATCATGACCGGCAAAACAATTGTATTGAGTTAATATTATGGATAATAAATACTGAATACACCATTTTCAGAGAAAATTTCAAAGCCTCATTTTTACAAATCTAACCGAAACATAAACATGCACACTTACCTTTTTTATAAAATAAGTTTACTACATACATATATATTTTAAGAGAAAAATTAATGATTTACATTCATTTCAATAAAAATAGCCGCACATAGCATAAATTATTTGAAGAGGCTGCAGTAATTATACAGCATGACTGGGGGTAACATTGCAACTGACATAAGTTTCGCTTAGACTGGGGGTGTACAAGAGCCACTAGAAGCCCCTTGCAATTCTACAACCCTAGATACCTTGGAATGTCGTAGAACGAAGCTCCGTGAAGTATATGAAATGTTTGAATGTGGGGCGAATGCTACTGAGTGACTGTCATGTCTCGACTCATTAAGCACAGATATATGAACCATTTAATTTGAAAACACTTAACTGACTGTATGTAAAAGTGACCATTTTTATGTTCCCTACACTTTGTATTATTGGGTAAAGAAATCAAACTATTATACTTTGCAGCTAAACTCAATATTAAAAATATATATATTTACCTTATCTCCAACTTGTACAATGGAAGTTCTTCGGGATTCTGACTTCATCTCCATTGTTACCTAAAAAGTTATATATATATATTCAGTTAGATTTTTTTTAACTATGCCAAATTTATGGCCACGAACCTACACTTACAATGGGATATTACTTTAATTATTATGTACAAGATTTTTTTAACGAAGTAAACTGATATATCAATAACCAGCACACTATTAGAAACATCGTTTTACAGAAAATATAGAATAAATGCAAGAAAGGAACAATATGTTTTCATTAGTCTTACTACGGAAAAATATTCCGTATTACATACAAATAACAACAGCATTGAATTCCGACACAATACCTGCAGCAATACAGTTCTGTTCTTCAGGCGACTCTATAGAGTTTCTCTTAAACTATAACTTGCCCTTAGAAAATCTATACCGAAAAAAATATTAACTAATGTGTGCAGGTGCAAACTTGTTCTCTGTTCAATCTTGTATGCCTATTCCGAGTCCCTGTAGTGTCTGAATAGACCAATGAATACTTACATATGATTTGAAACTACTTTACTGTAGTGTGTATTTTACGAAATATGGCAATGCAACAAGTGCTTCACAAACGATTAATATTAATCAACCAACAATCATACTCTCGTTGGTTACAACCTTTCTCTGGTCAACCATTCAATATTTTGCTGATACTAAATTCAAAACCGTTAAAAGCTATGCAATTGGAAACACTGTTTGAATGTTGCTTGACATTTCTCGTTAATTGTCATTTTTAAGAACATCTCACATAGTACATATTCTATACATACAGTTATATATGAATAATATTAAATGTTATCAAAATGTTTATATAATGAAATATCTGAAAAACAAGCTCCATTACATAGGCCTAACTACAAATATGGTAAAGCAACTTACCGAGTTAAAATATCAGAAATAATTATAGGCTGTTTGTTGTTATTCAGTAATTAAATGAAGCTTAAGAGTAACTAATATAAAGAAATCCCATACTGTAGAAGCATTTATAACATTAAAGCCAATTAATAATATTGATCCATATTTCAACACGGAAAATTTAAAAAAATTGTCTAAACTGTCGGTTATCAAATACCATTTTGATTTCATCGTATTAATAAACATGTCTGTGCAGAAAATATTCCAGTAAATAGTACATGATTATGAATATTCACACTTTTTAAATTGGAAATATGTCCCATTCAAATAATTTCCTAACACATCGTACACCAGCATTGAAAGCGCAATTTAAACCGTGTATTACAGTGCTGTATCTGGCATAAGAGAAGAACTTTCTTTCGTGGTAGAGAGTTAGTCAAGAACAATGATTTACAAGGTGGATTTTACCTGTGTTGAATAAACACGTTCCTGTCATCGTAAACCACGAGGAAGCGAAAGTATAGTGGGAACAGAGGCAATGGCTGACTGTGTTCTACATGTTAAATAAAACGCCTCGTACTGTCAAAGGGCGGATAATTTTTGACTCGCTCTCCTATAATTTATTCTATTACTGTAATTGTTTCCCCCTTTTATTTGTATCTGTTTATGATAGCGTTAAAATATGGATCTAATTTTAAAAAATTTCTAGTTTTTAATATAACAACCAATATTTTTAGATTTACTAAACACTTTTGAAAGCCGCATATAAATTTAATTTTTGAGCCCATTGTGTATTATTCTCCCATATTTACTCATTAACGTTGTCACGCGATTAATGACAATAATAATTTCATAGCACTGATAAATCCTTAAATAAACGTAGATATGCCTTTTCTAATAGGTACATGTACTATCACAATACATAAAAAAAATAAATAAAAAAAATCGGCAGATAAAATTGTATAACTTAATCTACACTTATTGGGAGAGGTTCAGACATAGCATTTTATTTTATAATATACTTTGCAAATTTTACTGTATTACAGTTGCCATTTTTGTCTAAATGAATACAGCTATGGGCAGTGATATTTTGAAAGCTTCAAAAGTGCTTAATCAACCGTTAAAACGTTACATTAGCGAAGACCTATAACTAAGTAGTTTTTCTGTAGGATTCGCCAGAAGGTGTTGACGTATTACCACAATCTGGAATCATGGTTTCCATCATTTGCAGCTCGATGGCCGCTACCTTAAAATTCGTTTACACAACTAAATAAACCGAAATATCGGAAACGTTTATAAAGAAAATACGGAATGGTATTAAAATTTAGTATCGTGAAATTGATTTAGTATCAGGTGCAAGACGAATAAAAATATTTAGAAATAAAAATTAAGAAAAAGTGATTTGTCAGAAAGTCTATTTTTTAAACTTAAATTTCGTAAATATTTAATCACGCACGTAACATGAGCTAAAACTATTTCTTTCCCAAGGTTCAAAGTTCAATAAATAGACTATTGTCACTTGTTTTCATCACCACTCCTTAATCTAAAAGAGGAAAACTACGTTTTTTTTGCGTATCTGCAAGTGTGGTAGTTGGCTTGTGGCTCTCATAATGAACAACAAATTTGCCGCCATTAGTCATAATCATTAATAGGTAGGCAGAAAAGTGGAATTTTCAATTTATATCTGAAAATATATTCACTAAATATACATTATATAAGTGTTTAATTTAAAGAAATATGTTTTATTAATTACTATGGATAATGGTCTGGCATATATATATATATATATATATATATATATATATTTCAGTCCATCCATGGTAATAATTTATGACGTTACAGGTTAGGGGATCAACACCTAGGTCAAATGAATGATTGCTATTGAATTTTAGGTTTCTTTGTTAATTGCTGTAATACTGTCAAAATTATGGATCGCTAAGATTTTAAACTTCATGCTGCAGAACCAAGTAGAACAAATAGCCGAACATTCAGGCACATGGCAAATATTTTTTATAAATAATTAAATAATTATTCATTTTACTATCAATTTTTAATTGTTACTTGGTGGCAATTTTGTAATTTTTTATGTCTTTCCCTGTATGTGTATCAAGCCAAGACCAATATAGATTTCCCCATTTAGAATGTGATTAATACAAAATTCCAATTATTAACTTCCCATAGAAACTTTTTAATTAATTGAAAATATATAGTTTTATTTTGTGGGTTTTGACCGAATAGCTAAATGGCATTCCTAAAGTTTTTTGTTTAAAATAAATTGTTTTATTTTCACTTACGAAAATTTTCAAAATATATTTGAACAAACTGGGTATTCTTATTTGAGATGTGAAATAATTTAAGATGGCAGCCCTCGAAACAATTAATTCAATGTAACATCTTTAATTATAATTTTTTCAATATTATAGGACATATAAGTGTTTTTAAATGTTTGCAAATGATAAGAATTGTTAGAATATCTGATACATCCAAATCTATGCCATCTATTTATTAGTCACTGAATCTCGACATGGTGACTGTCGAGATAGGGTGACATCATAGACTAAAGAAATTCAAGATTTCGGATTGGATTCAAGATATAAAACGGCATCATCTCTTAGCGAAACCTTCATGTATATGGCGAAAATGCGTCTACTTAGTTGGCAAAGTTAAATGCTGAAGGTTGAAGAAGATGAAATTTGTCAGCAGAAAAAGGCAGTAGTAATTCTATTAAAGTGAAACTTGTTCCAAATACACTACTGAGGAACATGCTATCATGTCATCAAGTGTAAGACATTTTCAAACCTTCTTCTCTTCAGTAATAGTGGGCTTATGTTGTTGAGATGGCATAGAACTTTCATCTCGTTTAGTTTCTTCTTCATCACTTTCTTCTGGACTAGATGGTATAAAGGCCAAAGGGTCGTATTTACGAACCTATACAGGTTCGAAAAAATTGAAAATATGCTCAAGTTGCATCTTAAGCTACCTACTTAACTGTATCTTCAGATGTACAACTATTCTTTAGAAATCACATATGATGACTGTGTTGCCATTGGGTGTATCATATTTAAATTCTTAAATTACAAACAATGCGAGAAATGAAAACGAAATTTTTTCAGCAAGAAGTTCATCACATAATTTGATATAACCTCTGTCAATCTGTAAATCGATGATTGAAGATATATCTATGATAGGCGAGAAATTTACACATCTTTGCAAAATGATCAAACGTCTAAGTCTAGCTATCAACAAGTTCATTCAGGTGTTCAGGAAATGTTTAGGTGGTGTTCTTGTTGTCTTCTGTCTTCCCCATATCCCTTGTTGCAGCAAACCCTACGGGAGAAGTGCCAGAGCAATGAGAAATCACCATTATCACCAGAACCTAAACTGACTTCATTAACATCTTTATCACCTTCCTATTTTCTAGCACCGATTTCCCTTTTCTTGGTGCTGTAGGAGCATCGTAAAACATTAGCTTTCACAGTTATGGGTGTTACATTATGATTTGAAAGCTCGTTCAATTCTCATGACAATTTAGCACATGCATATTCCACACAAACCAATTGTATGATATGCTGTTCGTCGCTTGTACTATCCGTAGTTCCCTTGTATTCTGCAAACATATTATATATTGTATTAGCAGAGAGTAGCAGTGTTAACACATGCTATTTCTCAGTGGGAAAAAGAATATTGCACTTGCTGGCCTCGATTAGTTTATATAAATTATTACTTCAAACTAATTGTCTAGAGCATTTACAGAAGCTAAGATCGCACATGATGGGTTCCCCAAAGAATCGCTCTTCTCATGTCGCCAATCATTAAAGATTTGACTAAATAATTTGGCACAGTAATGACATTTTTTTCCTGGTAACGTTTTGCTAATTGGTGAATTTTTGCACGTAGTAGTCGATATACTCGATTTCGCATCATCAGTGGCTTTCAGCATCTTCATTCAAAAGAAGCCATGCATTTAGATTGACTCCTAGAGACTGATGCCTTCTGACTGACTCCTACAAACTGACTCTTGCAGACTGACTCCTGCAGACTTACTCCAGGTACCTTAAAGTTTGTGGACCATCACGGATTTCATACATCACCTAAAATTGAAAAACCCAGGTTTGTATAAATAAATCTAAATAACAGAAAAGTATTGTATAAGACTTTGATTTTACCTGCAATGGAGCTGAAGACAGGGAGCGATCCTCTGTCTTTAGATACCAGATGCCACTTATTTTCTATGATTTAGAAAAGTTTCTATTAAAACTGTATCTTTTCAGTTTTAAGCAGAAAATTAAATGCGAAATAATAGATAAATATCAATGTCAGCATCACATGTTATTATCAAAAATTTCAGCTATGGTGCCAGGGACCCTGCTTTTCCAACTGATGTAAATGGATTTTCATTGGTTCTCACATGTTGTTATTTACAATAATTATGCATTTATCTTTTCCTCATTTTAATTTATTCCCAAACTGATTAGTAAAAATTGCTATTTAAGTTTTTGTGTTTTTTTTTTTTTTTTTTCAATTATCTGTCACTTCTGTTTGCATGAACACTGTATGTGGGTTTTTTCAGAGAACACCAATATTCTTTCATTAAGACTGTATTGCAGAATATTTTCTGTGAGCATAAGCTGGGCTTCTTACAAGAGCAGTAAACGATTCTTTATTTTACTAGCTTGATCATTCCTGATGTGTTTTATGAAATTGTTCGAGTGGGTGAGTTCGTACAGTAAATTAATGTTTCGCAAATGGGAAACATGCTGTTTGGAAAAGAATATTTCGGTGATTCTACTATCATCGAGGGCCAAGAAGGTGTTTATCTCAGCAGGAGTCATTCCAGCAGGAGTGAATCTTCTAGAGACAGTCTGTAGGAGTCAGTTGGTAAGAGGCTGTCGCCAAGAGTCAGTCGGCAAGAGGCATTCGGCAAGAGTCAGCATGCAGGAGTCAGTCTGCAGGAGTCTATTTGTAGGAGTCTATCGGCAGTAGTCAGTTTGTAGGAGCTAGTTCGCAGGAGTCATTCTGTAGGAGTCAGTTTGCAGGAGTAAGTTTACAGGGTCATTCGGCAGGAGTCGGTCGTCAGGAGTCAGTCGGATAGTGAAAGTATGTAGGAGTCGGTCTTAATGTATTACTTAATTTAAATGATGATGCTGCAAGAATCTGACGATGCGAGAAAGAGCATGCCGAGTACAACTTCTTGCAAAGTGCCACTAATTGGCAAAATAAATATTGCTAGTGTGCTAAGATATTTACCAAAAGTTTTAATGCTTTGTGGCATGAGAAGAACGATTATTTGAAGAAACAGTCTCGTGCTATTTATAGCTGCAACAAATTGTCTAGGCAGTTCGCTCGAAACCATAACTTGAAAAACTCATAAAACCCTTTAAGTGTAGGGTTCTTTCGACCACTGAGAAACATCATGTGGTGACATTGCTACCTCATGCTAATACACTGCATTATACAATCGCAAGAGATGAGGTAACTATGGAAAATATAAGTAACGAATATCATGTCATACAGTTCATTAGTGCAGAATATACTCTCACGAAATTGGCATGTGAACTACGTGAGTTACAAATCATAAAGTAGCACTTGTAGGTGTAAAATTAATGTTACCAACAACAACCAAACTGCCAAGAAAAGAAAACTCAGTTACAGACAAGAGAAAGGCAATGAAAATAATGTATACTGTTGGTGTTGATTCTATTGATGCCCTGACACATACCTCCACTGTCATCACTGCGGAGAGCTGCACGAAGAAGCTGGAAGATAACAAGAACATTGCATACACATTTCTCGAAGACCCGAATGAACTTGTTGACGGTCTCAGACTTTACATCACTTTGTAAAAAGGTGGAAATATCTTGCATATTAAAGATATATCTTCAATTATCGATGAACTGATTCGCAGGGTGTTATATTGCATGATGTGAACATATTGCTGCTGAGACTACAACATATAAAGCAAGTAAAAATATAATTTCTAATGATATAATTGTGAACTTTATGAAACAAATGTTATTTTAGTGTTGTATTTTTTATACAGTGTTAGTGCTAAGATACAAATGATCTACTTACATGTATTGGTGCAAATTTCGAGTATAAATACAACACAGACCCTTGACTGCATATATATATATATCTGGGAACAAAGTACAGAAGTAGAGAAAGTTGCTGCATAAACGAATGCTACATGTGTATGTATCCATGAATGGTACTAGTTCGTATGGTTGGTTGGTATGGGTAACGACCTAATTTATATTGTTGGTTGGTCTTCTTGCCTGGTCTTTTCGTGCATTTGGTATGGTTGGCTTGCGTGAATAGTCTGTTGGACTATGGTCATTTGATCATATAGTCATTCGGTATGGTTGGTGTATACTTACGTTATCTTTGTATAGGTCGCATGGTCAAAAATATCTATTCTGTAGTCTTGTTGGCTGGCTGTGGTGTGAATTTCATTAGGTCTGCTGATTTTGGATGGACCAGTGTGTTGGCATAGTTATAGTTAGTTGGTATGTTTGTATATTTGTAATAATTGTGATTTTGGTTATAAGAGCTATGGTTAGTATAAATCACGATGAATAATTTTCATTGAACTGAATTGGTATTGGTTAAGCTAGGCAAACAAAAATGTACCTGGAAATATACTAGCACTGTGTAAATCACAATATTGTTATAAAAGTTTTTCTTGCCTAATACATCCTATGAGTGTCTGAAGTGTTGCCTACAGAGTCTGGTGGATACAAAACTAATGGATCCAAAATGGTGGGCATCTATGCTTGTAAGAGGTGTAAGGTAACAGTATTTAATGCACATATTGCCAAAATTATATCTTATGCTTACATGCTAGATTTCAAGGATCTAGTTGTATGGCTTATGTCGTTTTTGTGGACAAAAATTATGCCTATATACTGAATTTTAAAGCCTAGCCCAATTGGTTCGCAAATGGTAGTCAAATATTAATATGAAATATTTGGGTCAAAGTATGTCCCTCGCATATTTCCAAACTAAGAAATTTAGTTAGTTTACATGCTTAATTTAAAAAAAATGTTTCGCAAATGGTAGCGAACTTAGTCTGTAAGTTGATTGATGCAGGGAAATACTATCCTTATAACAGCTCCTATGGCTTTACATTTCATACATTAGCGAGGTCACAAACATTAGTAGAGAAAATATTTTTGTTGCCTTAACCTCAATGGACAGAAACTGGTGGGATATATAGAAGAAGTGAGGGAGTGGTCGAAGATTGACCAGTAGCATTAGGAATTCTACTTTGGGTTTTGGAATTGGAGGAGTTAAGGGATGGGACAAAGGTCGAGCAGGTACAACAGACTTGGAAGAAAATTGCTGAGATGGTAGAAATTGGAGCTAATGGCTTGCAGGTTGATGGGAGGGGAGAGGCGAATCATCAGAGGATCTAGCCACAGAGTAGGTAAGCACACATATTCGAAGTCGTGTGGTAGTTACTTTGATGTAAGCGAACTCAGTCGCTCATTTAATATGAGACTCTGTAAATGGGCATCGTGACTGATTGGTTACTGCATGCTGCGAAAGTTTCCCTAGACACCATTCCACTAGACCTAGAAGATGGGAATCGTAAAATCTGCTCTTTTAAGTGCTCTGTTGTCGAGCCAAACCTGAAAGAACCCGCTTGAGCGCCGTATATTGACAAGAGAGGGAGAGAGATCCTATATAATTTGTACGTGTTTGGTCATGCCTTAACATGCCACAGGTATCTCACTAGAATAAACAAATGACCCATGTTTCAGTGTTCGAATTTGCCACTAACAAAAAAATTCAAATAAGATTGTATTTAAAAATTTATATGTATAGGTTTAATTCATTTTTGGTATCATAATATTAGAAACTGAATGTTTTATAGGATAAACTATATAATCTGTACTGTATAGTCAATTTCGCATATAAATATTCTTTTATGAATCAGATTAAATATATACATATCTATATACAATATTAAATACAAAAATATTTATTAATGCCCCAATAAATCCAAGACAATTGATGATACTCGGCTTCTACAAAGCTTCAATTAATTTTTTTCTTTTTGTCGGGGTGTTTGATCGTTTTTAGTTTCGAATGAGTTGTTACGTTTTGTGCGATTGTAGTGGGAAATTTTAAGAGAATAAATGTATTTTTATGAAGAAAAAGGATAGGCAGTGTAGGGAATTTTGAGGGGAAAATTGAAAATATTTAACCAATATAACTATTTGTGGAGGTCAGATACACAGCCAAGCTAAAATACGGCTCCAGGCTTCAAGAAGTCAAGTATACCTCACCAGTCACCAGGAAGAGGAGGGGGGGGGGGGGTATGCCACGTATCCCTTACCAGGTGAATTTGTCATCGGACAGCCATAATCACACTACTCACTAGTTTATTGAAAATGCAGCAGAAATAATTAACAGCTCCCTAGTCGTCTGTATAATGAGGGCCTATAGTGCGATTCTTCTGCTTCTGCTAACAGCTTTTCACATACATAAATTGAGTCGCTGCTATCATTCTCAATTAATTGTGACAGATAAACAAAATTCGACATTTTAATGAAAGAATGTTAAATTTAACGAATAAAACAGCAATGTGTTATTTTATTTAAAACCATCGCTTTTAATTAAATTAAGTGTACATTTACTAAGTATGAATTGGAATGCTTCAATGTGGACAACACTTATTAAACTCGAGGTTTCTAATTACACCCAAGTGCGTATGAACTACGCCCATGATTTACGACACCCTTATCAAACTTGAATTAACGTAATATGAGAATTTGTATTACATATTTCTATATCAGGAGAACATATAAATTATATATAACAAATAACTCACTTGTTGAGCAGACATCTTCCTTTCGCTGACTTTCACTTCCTTCTCTTGTGTAACCTGTGTGAAAATAAACATATAATTTTCCATGAAAAGTGGGTTTTTATATGTAGGTATACGTCAATCAAAATTGCTACATATATTCTAAAAATAAAATAATTTCCTCGACAGTATAATTTACGAAATTGTAAAATGAGAGGTAATTTATATTATAAATGTGTAAAATGCAATTTTAAATACAGTATTTATACGTATATCCGAAAGCAAGTAATTATTAAAACTGACCAATTTTTTCTGCCAAAAAACAAATACAGAAGAAAAATTAGCAGGCAGCCGATAGATGGAACCCGTTCCAAATGAGGGCTTCCTTAGTATATTTTAAAAATCATGGCCAACAGTGGTCTCGAGTATACGGAATAGTTCTTTCAGTTGCCCTCACGGCAGTGGGACGTCGACTGTGGCGGTGCAAAACATTAGGTAAGAAATAATGCATAAATCCGGCTAAATACTTGCTCACAAAATATGTGGACTTCTGTAAACATATTTGGCGTTAAAGTATATTCCGCGCGATCCAAACGTTTATTATGCATTATTTAAGGTGCTCACTGGGTTTTATAGGAACTCACAGCAAGAACATAGAAGTTGGATAAACACAGAATTAAAGTCATAATTTTGTGAAAGGAAATAAATGCTACGCGATGATTAAGACTATTGCGCCAAGCGATTGTATACATTCTTTTCCGCGAATTCCCCTGCGCTCAACGGGAAAAAGCGCCATCAGGGTCACTGGAATAGAAAACTATAATGGGAATATTTTTACTGAAGCGATATTCATCGTCTATGAGCATGAGACAATAATAAGTTTACAAATTATATTCGGGAATCTACATCTGCTGGGTTTGTGAACAATGTGACCCTTACACGACCTGATATTGTATGCACTCGCTGTTCTTCTAACACTGAATCTTCGGTTTTTGTTGATCCAGCTCCTAATGCTGAAACCGTGCTGCGAAGAAATTTTCGTACGTTTACAGTAGGAAAATGAGCATCCACGACCGGGCTTAAAGCAACTACGGTTATTCTTCTAGCCACATCTTAAAACGCTGATATCAACGGCGCGGTCTAAAAGGCACAGCCAGCTCGAAATCGACGGAGAACACAATATAACGTCAGTCAGAAACCTCTCTACTTTAGGAACCAATCAATGACGGGGGTACGGGCGAGGACGCAGTTGTTTATGTTGATTTAAGGACACTCTTGGTAGAAACTAACAGCATGAAAATTATTACTAAACTGATGTTTCAGTAGACTAATTATTACCTCGCTCTACTTGCTCCTCGATCAAAATTCCTGTCTATGTGCAACAGTCGGAGAATAAAATTTGTGTGTGCCTTTACTGAGAGCGAAAATTCTCCGAAGAGAATAACAGGTAACTACGATAATAATATTTCGGGGTTTTTTTTTTTTTTTTTTCTTTGCTCGTGTAGGGGTTAACTAACACTGATTTCGTGTATGGAAAATCTGGAAAAAAAAACCGGTCTTTACATAAAAGCGATTTATTTCTGCAAATATTTTAATTTAAAATTAATTACGAATTTTAAAACATTATAACATTCATAATGGGAAATGTATGATTTGAGGGGGGGGGGGAGCGGCATATAAAAAACAAGCCATACATATGGAGTAGTTTTCCTGGCAGGAATATGTGCTCTAATAACGACATTGAAATGAGCGGAATGTAGATATTTGGATTACCCTTAACATCAAGGTCTTGAGTCTTGAAAGACGTTGAGGTTGAAGTGTGGTGAGTATGGAGCAACGCCGGAATGCAAGGACTGGGGAAACAGGCGATCCCCGAAAAAAAAAACCCCCGCCGACCAGCGGCAACGTCCGGCACGATTCACAATGCGAAAATCCGGGTACGGCATCGTAGGGAATTGAACGTGGTTCGCCTAGGTGGGAGGCGTGTAGTCTGACAACTACACCACCGCGGTCCCTAACGTCAATGAGAATATTTTGTTCAGACATCAGACATCTGTAACACAGGCACATCAAAGAATCTGGTCATCAACCACAAATTAAAAAAAATGTTAATTCTTGTTTGGACCACATGATGCAAAACCATTTAAAGTGGTACATATAAGAAATACTTCGTCTTTTAAAGTAATGCGCAATAAAACTCTGGTACATGAACATGATTCAAAAATCGCAATCACAAAATGTGGATATGTGTAATGCGCAACAATCAGAACAGAATTGGTATACGTAAACCGGACAGTGTGTTTGCCGTCTTTCAGTAACGCAGTTTTGGCCAACAAAATTTGCAAACAGGCATAATACGGCATTCCTTCTCAGTAAGCCCTTTGGCCATTTTCGATCTATAGAAAGCGACACACTGATCGACCAAAATGAATAAGCTCTGACCAACAGTTCTGAATCCTAATTTAGTTCGGTATTTTACTGCCTGCCATTTTGGTCGTTCAGGTTTATTCTCCTCACGAAGGGTATATTTTGATCCAGGTTGTTTCGTAAATTCATTTCCCATTTATGTTATGCGCAGACAATGCCATTACATGTCAACAAAGTATAGCATGAAATATTCCAGGAAAATAGTAGAAATTAATATATTTTAGAAACAGAAAATTGTAATACGACTGCAATATAATCTTTCATGAACTCATTGGTAACATGAGTCAACATTTCGTAGGAAAAAAGGTACCTATTTGAAATACGTAAATCTGTTGAATAGTTTTATATTCGTAATATTTTTTTGAAATAAGAATAAATGAATATCACTAATGTTTCTATGTACATCTAAGGATTATCAATATGTATGTAGGTTTATGGCAGATAAAATGTAAAATTTATAATAATCACATATTATTCGGAGTAAAAATATCTCCTATGTTTTAATAGACGTTACAATGCAAAAACAGTTTTACAAGCTAATTTAAATGCTAATTTTTAATGCACAATTACCAGTATGATCTATACACTCATGTGTGTACGTATATGTATATGTATAATATACAATGTATATTATAGATATAATTTTCGGTTGAGTGAAGTTAAAGCACACCAAGAAGAAAATAGCACTCATAAAATAAATTCAATCAAAACTCTACAACAACATAGTACCATTAGTGTTCTTTACCAGCTCATTAATTGCCATACTACAAGAAGTTTGATTGAAAAAATAAGTGCAGATTAGTATGTAAGAAGCCAAACAAAAAAGTCAATAAAAATATTGTAAGGTAGCTAAAAGAACAGTATTAAAATAAGTTCAGCAGTTTAATAGTGTGTGTAACAGATTTGTTCGTAAACATTTAATAATCAGACATTGGAAAAATATATAAATATCATAAATGTAAATAATTCTAGCAATCATATTACGAACTCTGTTACGTCCAGTGAATTATGTGTGAATATGAACCTTGTCACTGGAGGTGGAAACTAATTATTGCGTATTAAATTCATTAGAATAAATAAGCTCATTTCGTATGTTTTGCTTAGTATGTAAACACAAAATCATATACTATTTACTCGTTATTTTAAAAATCTTTTTAAGCAAAATATGAATCTGTAAGAAATTTATGCACAATATGCCATTTTAAATGAAACTCAGCAATGTCTCCAGAAAAGGCGCACTTGCCAGTAAATTTTACGAAATATTAACAGTATTCGAATCCCATAATTAGAATTTCTGGCCTAAAACGCTTCTCCTTTCCACTACAACTGCTATCATATTCTGCAGTGATTGTCTGATACTTCTTTATATTATGCTATATGTTCATTCATATTTATTCAGAATAATTTTTTTTATTGCAAAATATACCATTTTTAATATGCAGAAAAATTGCGATTGCTGCTGTCATAATCAAAAGTTGATTAATTTTTCTATTCATGCTTCTGCATCCCCTTCCACTTACGATCTCCTGTCTCCAAAACTCTATCAGAAGATATAATTTCGGTAGGGGTGCATTGTTGGGGCCCAGTTTTAGCCATGATGAAATTTATTAATCACCTGAAGAAGACGTTCGAAAATTTGGAAAAGGAGTTCCTCTCAAGAATTATCAAGACTCCCCTTTTAGGAAATTGGTGTAACATTTAAGTTTCATGTTTTCATCGGCACCCATGTATCTAATCAATGCCCCTGTGGTTAATTTTTGTGTGACTGAGTGTATGTACTGTATAATGTTGGTATTTGACCACACTTTCGCAAAAAACCAATTCATTATGTAAAAATGTGTATCTTAACCTACCCACTGAAACTACGGCCACAATATTTAGTATATACCTTACCTAAATGCAACACTTCCTAACGGTAAATATTTATCGTGCAATTTAGCCAGTCTCCTAAAGATTCGCACTTTTGAGTTTCTTACAGGAATACTTTTTACTTCATACCAGCCACCCTCCTCCAAACATTTACAACTGCCTTAAACATACATACTCTTCTTGAAATATTATAGCTATGTGAATCTTTCCCTGCGTCTTGTCCTATTCATTACGGATTATTTTGCATAGCTTGTTTTGATTTAGAACTTCCTCCTAAACTACTCCCATTCCCCCCGCCCCCCTCACTATACATGCATCCTTCTTCATTCCTAACCATATTAAACTACAGCTTATACTCTAACATAATTAGTTCCATCCCTTCCCATTGTCAGCGGTTTATTTTACTCTTCGTGAAACTACTTTTCTAGTACCACCCCCTCTACACGCTCATTTGCCATACCAAAATTGTTTCACCTACTGTTTCTATGCTTGGCTTCTAACCTAACTTGCTAAATTACTTCTTTTTCCATGACTACTCTGATTAACGCCATTCACAAACTGTTATATGACCATTTAGTTTTACGTAATTTTTTAGGTTGTAGTCTTCATACGTCTCGCATATCCCACTGTACTTAACCATTTTCATTTCCATGACAACGTTACATCCCCTTCGTCCCAACCCATTATTTCTCGACTTCTAGCCTTTCCCAAAATTTTTCACTTCTTGACATTTATCTCACTATGTTAAACTGCTTCCGTTTCCATAATGACTACCTCCCTTTTACCTTTCAACCACACCCGTTATATATCCCTTTGTCATTTCCTAAACATTTAACCTATATTGTGCATACTTGGCTTGTACTCCTCTCTCCTTGACTGCTTCTGTATCCTAAATATATCTACCTATTTACTCGCTCTTTGTGTGCCATTTTAGCAGCCCCTTTGCGCAAAGAATGTTTCTTGGGCCTACCTCAGAATTATTCGCGAAAATGTTTTATGTCCCTGCTTAATATTGCGCACTGCCCTGTCTTTTGCAACTTCATTTTCAAGTCTGCGCAGTGCTGTGGGTTTGCAACCAAATATTGGTATATTTGGTACGTTTGTTCTTTTGGCAGTCGTGCAGAAGTGGAAATATTTTTTGGGAATAAATTGAATTGTATGTTGAAGGTATTTTATAGATAATTTATGTTTGCTAAAAATTTCTGTTACTTTGCCAAAAATGTTTTCGAATAAGTTACAGAGTTAAAAATGAGCAGAAAAATTCTAATATGCAAAGAAGATAGAGCTGATGTTGGAGAAGCATGCATGCAAGTATGTGTTATAAAAGCTGTTTGTACTGATATGCCAAGAAAACTGGGATAGAAACATACATCTGAACCATAAGGCAAGGCTACTTTTGTGCGTAAGGCAACATACACGGTGGAGCTCATATAGTTGCTTGCGTCATGAAGACGACAGGCCATAGTGATTAAATTGATTTTCAACCCGGTGATAGCGTGAGAGATCATGAGACAAACATTATGGGATACGGACCAAGATTGAGGTTTCATTTTCGACCATTCAAAGAGTGTACTGTGACTATGAACATTCCAGTGAAACATCGAACGTACGACAGCAGAGTAGCCGTCAAAACATAGCTGCAACCAAAATATTTTCAGTCGGGTCCGTGTTGAACTGCGTACAAAGAGAAATGTAGACCACAAGGATAATACTCTGCAGTGCACGTTGGACTCGCGAGAGAGCAATTACTTGGATTTCCTGCTCGGCGAGCAAGCGAGGATCATGCACGCGCAGGGCTCGTGAACACGCCCACAACACAGAATATATAATTACACAGAGGCGAAATGGCGTGGTGTTTCCTTCGATGTGGGCGTCCTTATGCTCTGATTGGCTGTGCGAAGCTCTAGGAACGGGAACTGTGTCAGATTGGCTGCTCCAAACTACAGAAAGTTTTCCTTTGTCTGGGCTACCAGCTAGCGAGTAGATTACCAGGCACTGATTGGCTAACAGCGTTCCTATAGTTTGTTGGTCATGTGCGCCAATTTGCTGGCATGTGCGGCTGAATGATCGAAGTAAGTAGTTTCACATATGTATTCGTGAGTACTATGTGACCATATTCCATTGGACTCTCCCCCCTTCTCCCGGCCGTTTGACTCGCGACGAGTCGGCTCAAACGCACTCTTCCGCACGTCTGGGCGTGGCTCAGTGTTATAGAGTGACAAATCATGTGGCGCACATAGGAACCTTCCTACGCCGATTCATATCTGATTTCATTCTTACGGGTTTCGCCCTGTTATGACTAAGCTGCACCAACTCTACCCACGTTCGAAACTGCCAAATTGTATTTGGAGAATGTCTCGTACAAGTTTAGGTTCGTTCCGTTGCCCTTTCGCCCACTTGATTTGAACTTTAGAGAACATAAATGGGATGCCCCTTAACATGCCGTTGAAATAAGTGATCCAGCACTCTTAACAGTTGATAATTCTGGACCGTTTTTGAGGGGGCATGCTGTCCTTTGTCTACAGACTACATAGGAATGGTTGTGGCGTTCTTGGCCGCCGTATTTATGCACAGTACTACGAACCAGATGTGGAACTCGAAAATACTAGTTGGATATCCCAGTTTTTCTGGTTTTTCAGTGTAATTAGTGCCTTATATTTCAGAAGAGAAATGAGTTTGCCATTTAAACTAAAAAAAACAATAAATATTTATCAAGAATAAAAAACTATTCTGTTATGGTATGCAAGATTAATATGAAGCAAAAATTATAGCCTTGCTTATTTGTAAAGTGTTAGTATATGCGAGAAGCGTACGTCACTTTGCATATACGTAAAAAAAGTATGTAAAAAAAAACTATAGTTGATACTGATATTATTGTTTTGTCTACAAAAAAAAATCTCATAAAAATTTTCTCACCTTTTCAGGTTCAGGTTTTTTAGAAGGTTCTTTTTTTGGAGGTTCTTCTCCATTCTGAGAAAAATTCATAGAACATTTTTAGTGATACTGAAAATGTTTATATGACGTAATTTTTATTGAATTCAAAATATTTACAATAAGAGTTACTGAAGAAATGTTATTCCACTCTGTATAATTTGTACTTAATTCAAACGAACGAATTATTTCAGTTTGAAAACCACTATTTAATTTGCTGTTTTTTTGTAGAAGAAGAAAATT
This sequence comes from Dryococelus australis, assembly GCA_029891345.1. NCBI lineage: Eukaryota > Metazoa > Arthropoda > Insecta > Phasmatodea > Phasmatidae > Dryococelus > Dryococelus australis. The sequence goes on along the minus strand of CM057009.1, from coordinate 211,621,402 downwards.
ATAATTTCATTATCTCAGTATAAACTTGGTTTGGTTTAATCGAAATTTTAGTACCCAGTTCCAATTTGTATTTAATCAATTTACTTTTATAGCTACTTTAATATCAACTTGATTGTTTTAACTCTTTATCTTGTATACTTAACTACTGTAATATCACTTTTATTGTTTCAGTTTGCATGTTGTATACATAAATTGTACACCAGTCTTTTTAAATTTATATTTAATATAATTGTGTATGTATGTACTCAGTTCAAGAAATATACAGGTTGATTATGAATATTCTGTTACCAGTACATGATATCTGTTAGAAACATTTTCACTTTACTTAGTACATCAAAGTAGTAAAACTGCCGTTAAGAAGGAATATGACTGTAGGAACCAAATTTACATGCCCAAAACTTTCGAAGTCCGTTAAGAATTATAGAGGTTAATAATGAATATTCTGTTACCAGTACATGATTTCTGTTAGTAACATTTTTACTTTACTTTGTACATTAATGTATTAATACTGACGCTAAGAATGAATATGGCTAAAGGAAAAATATATTTACATACCCAAAACTTTCAGAGTCCGTTAATACTGTGACGGCAATTGAATGTTTTGCTGATAGTATAAAATTTTTTGTCAATGTAAGTAATTATTTATTGAACTGTACGGCGTAATTTTGCGAATGATTTTGCAACGACAAATACAATCTTTACCCCAGAGTACTCAAATTTTACTGATAAAAGGATTTTCCCTCAGCAGAACAACTTAATGATATGTACCTGTACAGTTACTACAAACTACAACAGTATTAAACTACGTTATATGGTTATATTTATGTTTGGTAACTTTAAAACTGATCATAAGATCTCTTCTGCCTATATAATTTTCTAGATGGGTAACAGAAATTAATGATGAAAATAAGAAATAATTATAGAGCTTCTAATAAGATATTTTGACATATATATATATGGTTCATATTATAAATATATGCTTCGTTTTGGCACACATCAAAACTATCAATTTTTATGGTCCTACTATATTATACAGAAAAATTTAAAAGCAATAATTTCAACGTAGAAAAATAATAATGTATCACTTTGTTAAACGATACTTCAACTTATTTTAACAAGCAATCTAAAACATTGACGAACAATATTGCAATTTCGTTATTTATAACTCTCTGTAAGTAAGTATTTCTTTATTTTAATTTACTTAATTATAAATTTTCTTGAAAAGAAATTTGTAATCTCTTTCTTTAAATTGTAAAAAAACTAGGAAGCTAAAACTGTTACAACCATTTTTTAGTTACCACAGCCTATTTAAAATCGTGTTGTATTTGTGCGCATATTACCTAATTGAAGTATCCTAATGAGCGATGCTCTATGATAACACTATTTTGGGGTAATAATTGCAGCGTATATAGTTACTAAACGTTATATACAACACAGACTTATTTTCTACCTTGCATTTAAAGTAAAAAATTAATTTATCTATTTATAGTTATTTTAAGCTGGTACACTTTAATAATGCCCTTTAGCTACAACGGATTCCTATGAGTTCGAGTCATTTAACTTATTATGAGATTATAACTGAGAACTGCTTTCGTACCAGTAAGTTTAGAGCATCGGAATACAAAATTCATTACAGGCTGTTCACGGTAAATTGAGACTTTTGAGGTCCTAGTTACTTTTACCTTTCAGCTATTTTTTATGCGTTAACTACCTTCTTAAATAAATATTGTCATGTAAGTAATAAACACAATATGTATATTCCACCGCACTCGAAAGTTAACGTCTAAGGCTATAATTAAATATAGTTATTGACTATCAAGCCAAATGAAAGGGCTTTCAAAAGTGCTCACTTTACAGTGAATAACCTATAAACAGTTTTAATAATATACAAGATATTCCAAATTGAACAAGATGATAGAGGGTCCCAAGACTATCTTTAATAACCATTGTATTTTTGGTCCGATTCCACAATACTTGCTAAATAAACAGTTTTTTAATTATAAGTTGTACTGAAATATGCACTTAAGTTTTCTTGATTGCAACAAAATAACTTTCCCATTTATGTGAATTTTTTTCAAAATGGTAAGTGCATATTGTAGTCACGTTAACTAATGCGTTCATGTTGTTGTCCTTATTGAAAAAAAAAATTGTTTTGCAGAATCCATATTTCTGGGTTTCTGTTTGGAATTTTCATGCGTTATTATACTATAGAATCAATGCCTTTTACTGGAAAAACTAACTCATTGTACGCCTAACGAGAATAACTAATCATAATTGGCCCACCTGGAATACATCGGTCATGCGTACACATCGATACTGATGCAAGTAGAATGATCACTGTGTCATTCTTCCGATTCTTGGTCGACGTGTTGAGGGTCAGTTCTTGGGATGCTTTCAAGTCTTGCACCAGGTATAAGGCCTCCCACGAAAGTGTTGGGTGTTACTAATTACCCGGTTATCAGGAAACATTTAAGGTTGCAAACCTCCTCTTCTGCGTTTATACTTTTCATATAGAGCTGCAGCACGGTGGCTGTTGTCATGAGTGGCACCATAAATCAATACGTCTCTGCATATTCACGAGGTGTTTTATTTAGGGATGTCACTGATCCTCCCATATTGGCAAAAGTTTTATTCCTATAATCATGTACAATCGCATTGCCAGTAGTACGCAACGTTCCGACTCATAATAAAATTTAGAATTCCAATTTACAAAAGCCAAAGTTACAATGAGATAACGGGGTCATTAAGCAACACATAATAACAGTAGTATGTGCGGGTGGTAAACTACTGATGGTTGTACTCACAAGGTGATTAAGGGAATATTTTCGCTCTCCTCTAGCTGACTAACTGTTAAGTTTATATTTAATTTTGTGACCAATGAGAACAACATAACGTGTCTTCTTCTTTGAAGTAATTTATTTTTCCATCTCTGAAAGCCAAATGCAGCTCATGAGTGTTGGTCCCGTTAAAATTACAAATTCTTATATGTTACAGAATGAAGTGGCTTTTCCAGAAGCAGGCATTATATATTACTTTATTAAATTTCATGTTAACTCATGATATAAATTCGGACACTTCCTATCATCTGTAAATTTGATATTATTTTTTTGCAGGACAAATTAGAGATTTTATTAGTCACGTAATTTTGTTTTTGATGGACACTATTTGCGTTACAATACTGAACATCTTTGTGTAGATTAGAGTAGATCCGAAAAATCTCGAGAAAATTTCAGAACATCTCAATGGTCTGGAATCAGACAACATACACTGTAAAAACAATTGTGTAATTTTACACAAATGTACGTGGCAGCACAATCTCCACACATGTTCCTGTATTTTTACATGTACATGTGTACGTGTACTTTTAATGTGTCCCATGCATATTTTCAAATACAATGGCAGTGTAATTTTACTATACTTGTTATTATTTTTAATAATCAATATGTTCAATAACAAGTACTCTGTAGTGTCGTTTTACTTTTTTTTTTGTTACAGAGTGCATGTTATTTAACTATATAAATTATAGTTTCCCTGCCTCATACTGTCAATTTATACAAATATTGCAAGTGTAATTTTACCACTGTGTATGTGTAATTTCTCACTAATAAAAAAGTAAAATCGCAGATTCACTGCAATTGTAATTACAAAATTTCTGTAAATTAACAGAGTTATAAAAAATTATCTGTAAATTGTGGATAACGATTGACTTTAGATATAGAATAGGTAGTCATATACAAAAACCAGCATATTCCATGAGTGGGAGTTAAGATTTCCTTTTAAACACACGAAAGGAGTTTGAAGTAATTCTACTCCCTACTGCTAGATCGCATGATTTAAGCAAATACTTGTACTTATATTTAAATTCACAGGAACATTAGTGTAAAATTACAATTCCTGAAATCGTTTTAGGAAATTGCACATAAAAATTTAAAGGTACCATAAATTTGTATGTGTAAATATACACTCATATACTTTAGAATTTGTAATTTTACACCCCTTTTAATGTCAATGTACCAGTACATTTTTTACTGTAAAACTGTACTATATTTTCAGTGAAATAGGAAAACATGTACTTTTACACTGATGTATGAGTTTATACTACATTGGCATGGTTCTAAAAACACACAGACTTGGGGTTTTGGTATCATAATTTAGTGTACTTTTACACATATATTTGCATTTATAATTTTACGTCCTTTTTAATGTCAATATGCTAGTATATTTGTGTTTTTTACAGTAAGAATGTGCTACCTATAGATGTTACACTGATATACGGGTTTTAATACAACATTGGCGCGGTTGTAAAAATACACAGGCTTGGGGTTTTAGTGCCTTGCATTAGTGTATCTTTACACATACTTTCGCACTTGTAATTGTACCCCTTTTTTTAATGTCAATATAACAGTACATTTGTGTTTTTTACAGTAAAATTGTACTACCTAATGAACGAAAAGGAAAAATATGTACTTTTACACCGATGAACGTGTTTTTAATACTACATTGGCATGGTTGTAAAAACACACAAGCATAGGGTTTTAGTGCCTTGCCGTAATGGATTTTTACACATACTTTTGCATATACAATTTTACACCCTTTTAAATGTCAGTATACCAGTAGATTTGTGTTTTTTTACAGTAAGATTGTACTACCTTTGAATAAAATAGAACAATATGTACTTTTACACCGATATACATGTTTCAATGCAACATTGGCGTAGATATAAAAATACACAGATTTGGGTTTTAATTCTTCATGTTCGAGGATTTTTACATGTACTTTCAAATTTGTGAATTTACACCCCTTAATTTGTTAATATACAAATACATTTTGTTTTTATATCATCGACTATGTTGCTAATAAAGTTGTATATTGCTGTATATTTACACTTACTGTAATTGTTTTTACAAATTACACACAGAAAGTGTATAGTTACAAAAGTATGTACATGTATTTTTACACTTTTTTTACAGTGTATGTGGTGGTGGTTATTATTATTGATCTTGGACTTATCGTCTTGTTCAGTCTGCTGGGAGTTTGTTTCTGGAACATATTGAATACATATATATATATATATATATATATATATATATATATAGGACCAGTCATATTAAATACAGTGGAGTAATATAAAAATTAATAAATGTACTACGTGTATAACACATAAGCGATACACTACTCCAACAAATTGTGTTGGACTTGTGGCACGATGCCTTGTGTGGTGGAGCAAGTTAATTGGACCTTGTTGGAACAGTGCTTTTTAGTGTTGCTGTGAGTGATGCCGGCTTCCATAGAAGGACATTACGGTTTCATATGTTTTCTCACAGTAGAATGTCACACGGCAGCTGACATCCACAGCAGAATTGCAGTAATATATGTTCAGAATTGTTTAAATCTCTCGCCATCAGTGCGTAAGTGTCAAGGTTTCGAAGCGGCTGGTCGTCATTAAAAATTAACTAATGACTAGTACGGGCAGGTAATATGTATCAGAAGAGAGAGATTGGCCACTATTTTCAATATTTACCATTATAGTCTCCATACCATACTACGTGACAGAATACACCGTTGCGAGGTTTCCACCAAATTGCATAACAAAGAGCAAAATATGTGTAGTTCTGTAAACAGCATCTGGATCGCCAATTGAAGACAATGATTTCTTGGTTTGCACTAAGACGGGACGAGACAGTCTGTAATGACTATGACCTTGAAAAGCACCGTACCAGCAAGCAGAGGAAACATGCGGTATCATTACCTCCTAAGAAGAGAAAACAGCAGGTCAATACAACAAAGGTAATAATGGCGCTTTTTTCCATAACTGTGAACCTATATTTAAGTAATTCTTGAACCAAGGTGCTGAGCGAAACGAATAATTTTGTTATTGTCCTCTACTATACCGCTAAGCTGAGCACAGCCAACAGTATGTAAACTATGATCCGCACATTTCAGTGCTAGCTCCTAGCCCATCCAGCCTACAGCACTGATATGGCCCTATGCCATTTATAAAATTTTCGGAAAACGAGGAGAGGTTTAAAAGGGATCCACTTTCAGTCGGACCAAGTAGTACAGGAGAGAGTGCAGTATTGGGTCGACTTACAATCATTAGATTATATCAACACAGGCATCTGTTGTCTGGTATCAAAGTAGGAGTTGCATGTTACCAATGATGGAGACTACTGACATTTAAATATATACATATACTAAATTACTTTTATTTTAAAGTTTTCAATTTATCAGCTCTTGTAAATTAAATATACTCAAATGTATGACAAAACATTGGGAAATATGTTTCACATTTAAGTAAACATAAGAGAAACGTTCCTCACAAAACAGTGATGAAATTTTTTTGTCAGTGAAGTTCTGAAAACAACGTTATTTCCTTTGCAAAAGCTCTCTTTCTGCAACTTTTATTTAATTGTGCGCCGTCAAGGCTTTATTGATTTGTGTGGAGTGTTATCATAGCTTACGTGTATATAATTCATTTAAACACATACCGAAACATTAAATACGATACCTAAAACAGCATTGCAAAAATAAACAACGTACCTCGTATACACGCAAGGTGTGCAAAGTTGTGCAAGGAGAGTTCTTGCAAGCAAATAAAGCATTTCCACTCCTGTTGTATTATAAACTTTTTCGTCTGATTGATGTGAGAAATGTTTCCCCATGATTTCAACATAAATTTGTATTAAATTCTGTAGGTCTTTGTATGCAATTAATATAGTAGTTTTTCTATGTATATGTTCTATTTTGATTTGGCAAATAATATCATGAAAATAATGCAAACTGTATACTTCAAAGCAGAAATTATTTTTAATTTAAGTGAAAATGTTAGACATTTTAAATACTAAAGTGTGTTTTGAAAGCAGTAAAATTGTTTATATTTAAAATACTCTGCATTCCAAATGCTTTCTGAGAATCTGCATGCTAGATAAGAGCAAGATCTCTTAAAACCATGTTAGTTACTTTCTACAGACAAGACAAAGTAGATGTTAGACTTTTTAATGACTTTTAAACCTTTGCAAATAAAAAAAAATGCAGTGTAGTCGGCTTTATAAGTATGAAATTGCATACTATGATAGCAGAAATAATAACAGAATTTGTAAACTAATAGGAGTATTAATGTGATTGTTAAGAAAATATGTTCGTGATTAATTAAGGTAATTAACTAAAAACTTTAGGGATTTTGCTAATAAGGCTAATTAAATTTCTTCTCGTATTTTATTTAAAGCGATTTGCTGCAAAAAAATCTCAGGTTAAAGAAATGTAAGCAAATTTTAGTGCCCTACAAAATTAAGTAACATCAATAATTTCCTCACCTCCTTTGGTTCTGTTGGTCTTAAAGCTGGTGTTTTCTGTTCATCTACCTTGATGCCTTTCTTTTTTCCTTCAAGATTATTTGTCAGTGGACCTACATATAGCTCATTTTGTTTATCTTCTTTATTTTTAACAGGAGGTTTTATATCGTCTGTTTGTTTCACATCAGATATTTTCCGCGTATGTTGTATCCTGTCAGTTTGTTTTTCATCAGTTTCTTTCAATAAAGGTGTAGTTTCCTTACTTTTCTTTGGTAATGGTTCATGTATGACTGGTGGTTTAGATTCAGCAGTTTTAACTGAAGGTTTACTGTTGTCAGGTTCACTAACGTCTAGTTTCTGTTTTGTGGTTTTATTTTTGTCGGTTGTTTTATGTTCAGTTGTGTTTGGAGTCCCTTTATTTTCGTCACTGCGCTTGGTTCTGTTGTCCTTGCGTGATGGTAAACTGTCGTCAATTGGTTTTTCATCTTTATTTAATGAGGGTTCCTTTTTACGTTCTAAATTTTCTTCAGTCTGAGAATAAAGTTGGAAAATGTTATTTAAACATTTAAATAATTATTGTTATTAAAATAATTTTTATAGAAATATTTTTAAAAATATATTTTGCGTGTGCAATATCGAATAATGCGTACTTTATGAGTAATTTGTATGTGATTCTTCAGCGAACAATTTTTTACATCCAGCTTGATGTAATTGAAAAAATATGAATGTTAACACTTGGTTTGCCACAAATGTTATCCAGTTCAAAGATTGCTGAAAAGTCAACTATTGGTATCTCCATCAGTCAATATATCTTTTTTCACATTTAAATTACTCTGTGTGTTTGCTCTTTTTGCGGCATAATTTGATGCAATGCGGCATTATTGTATGTGTGTCTATAGTGAATGAAAGATGGTTCTGAAACATTATGGTGCTCCTGCAAACTTAATTAAAAGTATTAACAAAAGGAACACTTAGACGTACAAAATTTAAAGTACACATGATATGCCCTGAGTTGGCAAGGAACATTTTCAAGTAATATTTAATGCTGTTACACAATAAAACATATATTCCTCGTCAGAAATGAAGTACATAATTTTTGTCTATCGTATTAACATGAAGTAAACAAGTAAAATTAATACGTAATTATTTACACGTACTAAATATAAGAATTGAACAACAATAATAAAAAAAACTACATTGAAAGTCTGCAAAGCAAACGACACGAGAATATTATAAAAACTAAATAAAAATATAGTTTCATTATATTGGAGAAAGTTTAATATTAAATAACGGGAAATTCCAATACTTCAATTCACAATGTTCAAATCTTCGGAGATTTTCAACTATTCAAGCTACCTAAATGTGTTAAGGGTCTGCTGCATCAATAAATACTGTTTGTTGTTTCTTTATAATTTACAGATTCTAAGAAAAGCTATTAATTATTGATAAAGAATCAACGTAGAAGTTTGGAACAAACCAAAGCAACGAAAATATGCAGTTGACACCTGGGATCACATGAATTATTAAGATATTCGGGTCTTTAATTATTTTTATAAAATATTTGACACCTTTAAAGTTTAAAGAACATTGTACAAGTATTTTGATTTTCCGTTGGAGCTGTACGCTTAAAATGTCCCATCGTTGTATTCCAAGTAAAAGTGTGTTAAGAAATCTCACATGGAAGCCAGCGATGGGACATCATGGGACTTTGCACATTAGCATCTAAGTATATGGTACGTAGACATGACAGCTGTCGTGCTTTAAATTACTCAGTTTTTGAGCAAAGCACTTAGAAATACGCCACTGGCAAGCTGCAGTGAAAAAATTTACTCTTCCTCGAGTTAAGAACCTTGCGTGTCGTGGACAATTGCGTTATGAGCTGCCATGTCTGTGGAGGAACGGACTCATAACCACGCACTTTTGAAAACAGTTTTTCCTAAAAAACTTCATGTTGAGCATTCTCTGAACTATTAAATGGCATTTGGAACCTAGAAGTATTTTTGAGAGTATTTTTTGAATTGTAAGGGATCAAAACCTTCCTTCTAAAGTAGGCCTAGTCATTAAAATTATGTTGTGAATAATCACTCTCAGTTCATATTATTATAATACTTTTCTGCGTTCTTCGCTGGTACCAGTTCTGTAAGAGGGTACACTAGCATAATTAATTAAATTTTGACATATATTGGTTAATGAGATAGAGAGGGCAAAAATTAAAACATGAATTTGACAAGATCAAGAAATATTATACTTTTGTGGTCATAAACTTAAGTTCCGGGAAAATTATAAAGTCGTTCTACTATGTCAGTATTTGCAATATACTTTTCATCAAGGAAATACGTACCTTAAGGGTTTCCACTTTCTTCAGTTTGGCAGCTTCTTTTAGGAAATCTACCTTCTCGGGTTCAACCTGCAAAAATAAAAGCATGTTAAAATTACAATGAAGTCCTACTATGCGTCAAAACTGTAGAGCATAGTCAACTCAATATATCTGCTTACAGATTCAGTAACAAAAGTAATTACTTATAATTATTTGAATATGCCTTCGATATACAAATAGTCACAGTCCTGGTTAATAATCAAACCCAGAAAAACAGCGTTGTACAGATTAAATATTATTCATAATAATTTTCCACTCCGCAGAAATCACTTCAAAATGTAACCTTTGATGTTTACAGCACTACACGCGTACGCATGGAACGTTATTTCGTGTTTGAGTCGTCTAATACAAATAATATTCAATTTTTTTAAATAGTTTTTGCATATTGTCACGAAATATAGTTATTTTACAAATTTTTACGATGTTTTAAATGTTTTGATATTATTTGAATATATTATTTCATCAATTCTAACATTTACAATCGTAGTAAAAATTATTTTATTTCGAAACAAGTATAGGATTATTTGTTGAGACAATGATTTGGGTTATCAGAGTAGACATTATTTTTAAAATATGTTTAATCTTCATTCATATCAAATGATTAATTTTAAGATTGATATTTCCGTTGGTTTTTTAAAATGAGCATTTAGGAATAACTGAATATAAACACGGGATACTATTTTCGCTTTCAAACAAAACCGATGAATATTTAATGGTAACCGAAAAATAACTTCAGTAATAAATATGTAATAAAACTTATATATATTTAATTAATTAATTTTAATTACCTTTTCTAGTTTTGGCTTCTTCTGTGGAACTTTATCCTGTGGGCAAAAAAATAAAGGTAGAATCTACTCACATATTGTTTGGTTTATCTGCCTTTTATAAATCGATATTTATAAATAAAAGTTAAATAAGAATAATTTCAGGACTGAATCTATACCGTAAACCACGTAACTTATAACTAAAAACGTCCCAGGAAATTGAATAAAAACCAAGAAAATGAAAAAAAAAAATCACCTCCAATTATTATCACAAATTTTACTAAACTTAAACACGCCATGCTAGCATTATTCTGCTTCGTAGTACTCAGACTTAGCAATCTGAATAATAAGATTTTAATCAGAAATCAGAAAAAATCTAAATATTTAGCTCAAACATGTATACATTACACAATTATATACAAACTGTCGGAATTATGTTCTATTAGTAATGTTTAAATCATGCATTCCACTTTAATTGCGGTTTTTAATAGCAGCAGAAGAAACACAGACACCGTGAAAGAAGAAAAACACAGATTATTAAATTCCTTAGGCTGGAATCACACAATGGGTTTTTGCCGCTGCGGCAGAACCGGAATGTTTCTACGGGATGCCAAAAACACATAATTTAAAACGAGGGGTGTCACACTTGTACTGCGTTGCCGTATTCACCGGACGCTGTCGCATCGTTCTGTGGCGCGACGTGTTGACCAGACAAACGAAACCAAACGAAGACACATGCCGTCAGGTATCCAGTTAACATTGTGCGTTTTTACCGAAGTGGTTCTTTCTTTTTAGCTGTACTCGGCTAAGAAAATTGTTCGACGTTGATAAATTTATAGAGCGCATCCACGAGAGACAAGATTTTGAGAAAAGCGTACGAAAAATTATTCGTATAGGAATAGTCATGAAAGATCATGGTTAGAAATCAGCGATATCGCGTACGAGAATTGAAAGGACCTCGCGTTATCAGAAACAGATGAGCCCAGTGCCTATGATTCACCGATTTTCGCAAAAAGACCTGCGCTTCAAGTGTTCATCCTGTGTTTAATTCAAACAACATGGCGCCTCAAACGACTTGCCACATCCACTGCTATAGGATAACTGCGACGAGATCTTGTCCTGCTAATTGTATTGAAGAGAACAGTACGACTCGTGCACATCGTCCTGCTACACCACATCCCTTTCTGTCGCAGCAGCATAAACGCAAAGTGTGATTCCAGCCTTAAGAATGAGAATATAATATAATTTTGTAAAGCGGCAGTAAGTGAAACGATTCAAAAAACTTATGTTAAGAGCGATTACACATGAGCAAGCGCTTTACGAGGGCTCTACCTTCATACTTAGCATGTTGCCTGTACATTGTCCTCAGAAAAGCGCATGTAATATAAAACGTGCATATCTTGATTGGCGCAATAACTGAGAGATAGGCATGTCCATAAGACTCAGGAAACAATTATATAGGCAACTGGCGGAATTTGACAGATGTCAGGTAATAAGGTCACGAGGTGCAGCGTGCCAACACGCAGAATTATTCCGGCATTTGGACCATTCGGACTGATGCCCGGTTGGCCCTGGGGGCCGGGGTGGGGCCAGACGGGTGAATTGAGTAACCAACCTGTAATGGGTGTAAGGCTCTGCCTGGTGGGGCAACGTGCGACCCATGCGGAGCGGTTGTTCCTTCTCGTTCATCCCTCCGGTGGAGATCTGTCACCTGGCTGCATGAGCGTGGTGCGGCCGCAAGTGTAGCCGGGGAAGCAGGTCAAGCCCCATCCCCTTGAAATGGGGTAAGATGCGATTATATAGCCTCTCTTACTAAAGTCTATCTCCACCTCCACGATGGTAAGGGCTGGAAACACAGTGGACAACGCTGTGGCTGACGGAGTGAGGACTAAGCGCTGGGCGAGTGACGGCCCCACCAGTGCAATGGTGATCGGTCACGGCGAGAGTACATGCTGCTTCCAGAGGTGACTTGTATTTCTCGCCAGCGGTGATGACCCGCGAGCCGGCTGCACGTCCCTAAACCGAGGCTTGTAGTGGATCTCGAGGTGGTGGAGCACTAATGAAGGGATTGTCTGGCGTCCCGGAGGTGTTGGGTTTCTCTTGGGTGAAAACTCGATGTGCAGAGCACAGCAATGTGCAGAATAAATCGTGGGTACCCAGGGGATCAGCGGTATTAGCCCCGGCCTTGGCAGTGCTGATCAAGGGTTGGACACTGTGTGGCAATGGTTGAATACCCTAATTCTTGGGGTTGCCCTTACTGGAACCAGGCAGCGATCCTTCCAGTCCTGGGAAAGGTAAGGATACTTTCCTACGAAGGGGCGCAGGTCTGGTCCGCCAAGAAGAGGACACATTTACTCAGTGAGTGAGTAGAGGTTGGATAGGCCTCGGCCCCATCAAGGTGGTGCGTGTCGGAAAACCCGGCAAACACTGTTGATAGGTGAGGTGGTTGCACTTCCACCCACCGCGATTGGAAGGAGCGTAACTCCTTCTATTGGTTGCATTCAACTGCAATCAATTAGTAGCGTGATGGCTCATTTAAGCTTCGGGTTACAAAAAGTCTGGCAAGAGGATGACCTGGCAAGTCATCCTCTTAATTTAAGTCCTGGAAGTCCTACCCCTGTTATACCCAAAGGGTTCAGACACAGGGGGACCGGCGATCAAGGCACCTGATGGATGCATAATAATGATGCCCGGTTGCACCAGCATCTTCCCCGATCCGAGACTGAATGATCCTGGTTCTGAACCAGGCTCCAGTTTGATCTTGGCTCCAATGTAAAAGTGTTGCACCAACGAAATTTTATGATTCTGGATCTTCGATTCGTCGATGTTGCTTCCAAAATGAGAGATCGAGATTAAGTATGTGACAAATGTTTCTATTGGTTCGTAATATTTAACGTCATGGAAGACTATGGATAAAACTAGATGTGTGATGTTTTATCCGTTTTAAGTGAATTATTTTTGTACTAATTTTACTGAATAATATTCAAGTGCGTATAAAGTCGTGTTAATTTCCCGAGAAAACAATCGAACGTAGTTCTATCTGTTGGTGTACTTCAAAACATTTCTAGCTGATTTTGGATCAGAGATTTCAAACCGCATTTGGTTGTTCAAATGAACTCATATGACTCAGATTAACTAATGTGCAATATTTTCTGTTCGAATATTACGTCTGAGATAGAGTTATCAAACAGATGTGAAGTTGTTAGCAATGACTCGTGAATACTATAATATGCACTATTTTCTACTGAAAATCATAAGTGAGGATTATATGCCCAGTTCGCATGAAAACACGAAGCACACGATATGTCAGCTCATACAGATGTATCTTTACAAAGTACTTCTGATGGCTGCAGAATCCGGATAAACTGCAATCCGCAATTTACGCGATTTGTCATTAACTCATATCGATTCAGTCCAGCTCTGCACTCGAATGTCGCATAGTTTTGCTCGTTATACCAATGGATAGCAATGTCGGAATCCATGGTGACCGGCAGGTTAGAGAAAACTCGAATGTACTCATTAGTACCATACGTCTACTACGACATTGATAGGAGTGGAGAAGACCCAGTTACTATCCTAGAGACTCAGCGATATGTGGCAGCTTCATTACACACTGTATTTGCCGAGTATTCACTCGGAGAACAATCATCCAATACGCTTTTGTGGATTTTGGAAGGCAGTTATACAATTATACTGAATTCATGACTGGCGATAACGCTTTCTATCAGACTCTACTGGGGTTTAAGGAAGCTGAAATGCTTCTTCAGATAAAGGACATTCGCTATTCTTTCAAATCACTAGTTGATGAAATTATTTATGACTGATGAGATTTAAATATTTTCATATGTTTTTAAACTAATTAATTATTATTTAATTACGGCTGCCAATATAGATATTGCACGTAAGCCTATTAAAGTGAATTCTGAAATATGTACAATACATAATATATTTATATGAAATATCTTTAGAAAATAAATTTTTAACGAGACACAAAAGTTTTTGTAGAAATTCATTATACATAAGTGTGTGTGTATATATGTATATATATACATATATATTCACAGTATAATTAATGACTTTTTTTTATAACCTTTTAAAATAAATTTTTTGGATAGGCCTTTAGAATTGTGATTTTATTATTACCAGCCAATTAATTATTTTGAGTTTCAAATCGGTATTATTTAAAGGCGAACAAGAAATGTAAAGGTAAACGTTTACTTAATTTTTAAGATATATCTAAAACGATGATTAGGTATATTACATAATAAAATGAGGGTCGTAATATACATTAGCTCTAATATACCTCATATGCCATATTAAATTGATTCACGTAAAACATGTTAATCTTTTTGATGAGTAACAAAACTGAAAATAATTTAATAAACATATTAATGCTGAATTGGTTTTATTTTTCAGTTTTAAAATTGTTAATGTAAATTTATGTCAAAAATAATTCAACTAGTTGTACACCATATTTCTTTCCTTTTTAATTATAATATTGATAAACACTTGAATTGTTACGAATGTGTTGAAATGTAGGAATATTATGATTCTTTACAATTATTTAGTAAATGTTTCATGCATTTTTGAATGAAAGATTGACAAAGAAGTATTTATATTTTTTAATATATCTGCGATTTTCATTTTTATGTAGTCAGATTATGATTTTACATTTACCTTAAGTGTTTTGTGCATCAGTCAAGGGACATTAGGATTTTGACCACATTAGTCTCTATTCCCAAGAGAAAGTATGCATAAAATGTTACACATAATAATGAAGGATATAAAATAAATCCTCAGTTCAAACAAAAGCAGTAAAAAATACAAGAATACTACCTTTGAACTATACTGAACTATACATGGATACTTGAATTAAAATATACACATATGAAGTTGAATGTGTATTGTAAAAAATAATGCGGAGCAATTATAAAAATCTTTTTGCGCACTGGCAGTTAATAGTTTTTATATTAATCTTCTGTATGCAGTTAATATTCACTGAATTACTAACAGTTTCGTAACTTAAAATTTTACGATCAGCTTACGAGCAACTTTGAAGTATCAGTATAAATATTTGTAGATATTAGTATAAAGCGAATATACAGTTCCTTGTATTGTTATAATGGCGAAACAATTGCGCTTACTACTTTTTCGTTAAGATAAAAGTTAACAACAGATTATATTAGGTAAAGCTCATAACAGCTGTAAGCTGCAACTGCGCATAGTAAATATAATAATTTAGAAAAAATTACTTTCAGACAAATGTTAATTAAAGCTGTGTGCATGTTGTTCAGAGCAGAATACCATGATTAGTCAAAATGTAAAAGTAAATATTAATTTTTTTTACCTTGGGTTTTTCTACTTGCTTGTCAGGTATTTTTCTTTCAATCACCTCCTGTTTGTAAATGGAATAAACAAATTGCATTTAAAATTGCAAAAAATGTAAGTAACAAAATATAATGTGTAAATCGTAAAAAAAAAAAAAAACATTTCAATACACGCGAAAAAAATATTAATGAATTTGTATGAAGAAGTTGATAAAAAATAGTAATTATGGAAATTGTGTGTTATGTGTGTACCTCCTGAGAATCCCACTCTTCTTCACTGTCTTCATCCATGTGTTCGTCAGACTCCGATTCATCCTTTAGAAGTAATTAAAATATAATGTGTTAAATCTGATTTTAGGAGAACATATTCTGATAAAAGTTATAATAATATAGTAGTTCATGATATTTTTCTTGTTCATTACTTTATATGAGTCGTATACCTGATTATGAATGAATTTATAAATCAATTATGTTGTTTGGTAAGTTTTGGTAAGTAGTTAAATAACTCAATAAATAAAAATCTGTGAGCTTACCTTTCCTTTAGTTTCTATTACTTTGGTTTCAACCTTTTCTTTAATTGTATCTTTTTTCTCTACTTGTTCTTCTTTTCTCTTTTCGACCTTTTCAGGCTCTTTTTCTTCTTTCTTTTCTTCCTTTACCTCCTCTACCTTCTTCTCTTTCTTCTCCTCCTTCTTTTCTTCTTCTTTTTTCTAAAACACAATAGTTAAACATATTATAAAACACTTATTGAGACACTGTAGACAATCTCTTAGCATAAAGAGGCAGCTCTAGTTAATTTATTGGGCGTTTTTAAATCCCGCGGTTTTGAGACCGAACAAAACAGGAAGACGACTTACAATTTAAAAGTACATTACAATGACCGCTGAAAATGCCTCAGACACACACATGAATCAAAATATATGTAATATGGTGCATTTAAATTTGCCTTACATGCTTAACTTCATGTATAGGTATTTTCATGATTTGGATAAATTTTTGTGATGGCCAATCGTAATTATAACTGATGTAATGATTCCCAAAATATCGTGATAAAATTAATTTGCGTGGAATATTTTCAAAATTAAAGAATTTAAGTGTTGACATTGTATTGTACCTTAATTTGCATAGGTCTTTATTGATGTATATAAAGGATACTATATTTTGCACTCATTTCCTTAGTTTTGAATTCCAAATTATAGTACGGTTTTCATCCAAATGTTCTATATCATTTCTGTGAAAGTTATCTGCAAATGGCAGGCTTTATTTCAGAAGGGGAAAAAAATTAGCAGCAGACGTCCAGCCCAACGTGAGAACCGAAACTACATTTCAAATATCCATCTTACAGATACGTCTTTTGAAACCAATACATTTAGTAACAGAACTTGCTACAGCCAATTGTAACATTAAATAAAAAATAATAAACTGAACATTTAAAACCGACGTGATGTACGCTCAAAACGCATAAAGGCAAGTTTTGACATGGCTGATGACCCAAAGAATTTACACAATATGTATAGTTTCTGGCAGCAGCAAGTAGTTAAAAAAAATTGAAGGAGGGGGAAGCATAGTAATCAATTTGGTGGGAAACCCCTTAATCTAAATACAAGCCGTTCGATAAGGGAATTTGTAGTCTGGTGGGCTTAACGTATTATACCATACGTAGAGAAAGGGAGAAGCGCAATTTTCTTAAACGAGGAATAAGGAAACATGTCTGTGTGCTAATAATCTATACAGAAATAAGGAAAATAGCCAATAAAATATTAATACACCTTAATTATTCGCCTTGTTCAGTCGTCCAGAAAGCCGGAAGAAGCGCTCACAGCAAGGAAAACATCTTACTAATGGATTGGAAATGTTTAATAATGTACGGATTTTGCCAGTTAAAAATTCCCAAATACACAATGAATTGGGCAAGTAATCTAAATAGTCTACGGCTTTAAGAAAAACGACATGTTCCATTAAAAAACCACATTATTGCAGTGTTCCAGTGGACACTTCTGGACTTAGCAGGGCTCAATAACATACAAATTTATGCCTCTAGAAGAAACTGCCGACTTAAAATGTAATTTAATTGACGTGTGTTACAGAAAAAAAGAAGTTATAACAATATCACTGAATCGCGATGAATGTTATGCCTAACGGCATCTGTAAAGCCACATTTATTACTTTGTTGGGCCAGCTCGTTCCCAAATTAATGCGTCAATACAAATGGCTGTGGAATCAGGTAAATAAACTTTTGTAATCATAACCCAGTTTTTTCAAACATGCTGTGAAATATGCTCCATATAATGGCCACTATGACATTGAGGAAGCTCGGGCCCCATCTTGTACAAATTATTGATTTCGACTCATCAGGCATTATAAATGCCTCGGAATGTTGAAACATGTTTTAAATACACATGATAAACCAGACATGAACATGCTGGAAAAAGAATCCTGCACACTCAGTTACGAAAGGTGGGATATATAGCCACAAAATGTCCTCGTCGTACTGATGTGCAAACTATCGTACCACTACAAAATATGAACGACATTTATATTTTATGGCCACCCATACCATCACGTCAGTAGGGTATGTGCTACTACAAAGTGAGGTAGGGCTTGAAGCGATTACCTGCAGTCTTCCTCATTTTTGGCACGGTGGTCATCCATTTGCAAACAAAAGCATAAATTGTCACTAAAGGCTATAGGTTGCAAGTCGGTATCATTACACATTGCGCTCTGCTGATACCAGTGCAAACTATAATGACGAAGTTAGGTGTTTATGGTGGAACATATCAAGGTTGCGAATATCGCCCATTCTTTGTGCTAGGTTTCTGTAAATATTTCTGATATAAATACGGTGCTCTTCCTAAACTGCCATGTGTCGCTGTACGGGCACAAGAAAGCTCCTGACACTATATTGACAATAAAACCATCCTCTCTCTTGGTGTTCTGTCGGCTTTCTCCAGAACCTGTCAGCAATGGATTGGTACCTTCATGTGTCCACTGCTCCTATCACTATCAGGCTGTAAAGTCCGAATGGTTAAATTACCGGCAATTTGGTACAATGTTCACTCTGCCTATAGTATCCGTTCTGTTGTGGTTTTTTTAATTTTATTAGTTTTGTACGGCTTTCTCGTGTATATTCTTGGCATCCTTATGACGCATTAATAATCCCCGATATTATTCGGTGGGTCACATTCGTTGAGCCGTTCTGAGGACGTTATTGCTTATGTGTATGCGGTATGGTATGAAAACTTGATCGTTTGCATAGTATCCACCGTTGTGCTTAATTACCAACTTTGATGGCTACCAAACAGTTTTTACAAAATAAGCTATTTTTATTTTAACTTTTGCAGTTATAAAGGATAATCAAGTTATAAATTACATTTTTAATTGCTGTCAGTAGAAATAGTAGGAGAAATAAATCATTACATTAAAAAAATACTTCCCTTAATGCTATAAAATAATAAAGTAAGTATTTTGAGTAATTTTAGATATACATACATGTTATATAAGCGCCAGTGTTCATAAGGGCAGCATAGTATAATACTAAGATTTTAAGTGCATTTTCAAACGAATTAAAAAAATTTTCAAACAAAAATTATATTATTTAAAGAAAATGCTGTACACAAATAAAATTAAAATACAAATTTTTCCATATTAAAAAGAAATGCTGTTTACTTTTATTTTTTAATTAGCAAAGAAATGTTGTCGAAACATGACAATAAATTAATTTATAAGCCATGTATTATTAATCTGATAATTATTATTTTTCATTACACTTAACATAAAAATTAAATTTAAAAAATTAAGTTTTGAAATTTAAATAACATATTAAAATTATTTTTTAAATAAAAAATTGAAACATTTTCATATGCTTTAAATTACAGAATTTTATCATTATCATAAATTTACATTTATATTTTGCATATTACAAAATAAAAAATGTGTAGTTAAAAATAAATTTGATATCTATAAAAAATTAAGTCATTTCTCTACTAGTTAAGTAAACCTTCAGTCAAATTAAAAAGTTTAATAATCACTTCTTCTCTCTACATTGATGAAAGAAATTTTAATTACTTTCTTCAAATCCTATATGATAGGTAGTCTTTAATAACTCGTTGACAACAATTTTACTATAACTGGTAACATAAATATATGTAAGATAACAGTAATGATAAAAGTAGGCAAGAACGCCTTACGTAGGACTCGAGTCAAGAAACACTCGCGCCATCAGCTCGGCTCTCAAGACCTTGTTGTTAAGAGCCGGTCAAACCTCAACTCACTCGTACCATCAGCTGGCGTGCAACTAACTCCACTACAGGGGTAGGTTTCGGAGTACCAACTTCTGTTGTTTTGGTAGACTGGGTAGAGTAACATGAAATATGTAAAGGTCTATCGTTTTGAAAATAAGTGTCCGAACCTCTTAAATCACGTGAGTTTACATGGCCTAACATAGATTTACTTGTGTGCAAATTTTGGGGTAAAAAGTGGGATTTGTATCCGAGATATGGCAAAAAAAAGCTCAATTTTTTCATGTGGTGCGAGTGTACAAAATGACTTCAAATACTATATGTATATGAACGTATGATACACGTAATAGATGTTATTAGCAAACAGAGTTTCGTTGAAATAATTACAATTGTACTTATATATTTTAAATACCTTGACTTTGAAAATAATTACCCCACGTTACCAAAAATGATGGAAGTTGGAAGCCCTTACAAAGTACTACATGTGTACCGAGTTTGGCAATATTCGGTTCACGAGTACACACACCTATACACCAAGGCACACACACAGGAACATTATCTCATAAACCATATTTAGTTTGGAAAGTTGCCTAATAAGCTTCCGTTTTCAATATAAGCAATCAGTATGTTCATAAATGTTGAAAGTAGGGTATTCTATAAAACATCAAATCTATGCCGAGATTGGTGAAAATCAGTGCAGTTTCCGATGTTTTCAGGGGTTTACACACAAACTCTCACACACAAATAAACAGATAAGAATAAATTAAGATATAACCTCATATGTATTCCTATCCTTCAAAACAGATGTTGAAATGGCATAAGGAATTAAGTAAACACTTTTGTTCGTGTATAAATGGTATTTTATTGAATAATGATTGTTATCGATCTGGCGCTCGTTCAGAAAAATAATAACTATCACAGAGGAAACGAAGTTAATTTATAAGTGTATTATGTTGGTACTCTAAATTTCATTCCTACTAAATGTATTCAGGAACAGAATTTGGCATGGTATGATAACACCACCGAGCTATCTCGCAGAAATACGCAATATGGCCATAGTGTGTCGTTGTAACTATATTTGAGCACAACAATGATGGTTAATTCGTATATTTTGTAATTGACGCGATCTCCAAATGCTTTAAATATGTGTTTATATACCTGAAATAATGTTGCTAAGAGTCCGTGCAGTACGGCAGCATAATAACAACAATTGGTGTAATTATAATCAGGCGTAGGTAATTTCCGCACTTTATGTTGGCACCTTGCCTTAAACGACATTTGGCGGGGTATATATGTTCATGTCATGCGGGCTTAGGCGCGGGGGATAAAAACCGGGGGCCTTAAACTCGAAATCGTTTGGCTTTCTCAGACCATTCGAGCCGAGTAGAGTGGCGAACCCACATACAGCTTCACATATACCAGATTTGCTATGCTGGAGCGAAAACATCTCGCAAACATTTAGATAATTCGATTCGGGCTAGTGGTGGCCGCTTGCGAGTTCCTTCATGGCGAGAGTCCAGCTTGTACACGCTCCAACTTGCTGTTTTAACGTACGAAACGACTATTCAGTTATAAATTCAGCAAAATGTACATCGTGTAACAGAACTTTAATGCCAAAGTCATGTTTCGGTAATAAAATGTGTTAATATGAATTATAAATACTCCATGATGTTACTGGAATAAAACGGTATAAAAATTGATATACATTACATATGCGACGTGTTCGTAGTGGAGTTGGGGTTAGCGCTGCTGTGACGAGCCCGTACGCCCCAGCGCCCACCACATCCGCTCCCCCCCACCCCCCTCCATGATCAAGGCTTGTGGCTCGAGGCTCCTCTGGGGAGTTATTTTTTATTTATATGTCTTTATAATTTCAGTTATATCGTCAATGTAATAAGAAAAAAAAATTTCTTGGTGATATTTACGCTCAACATTTAATCATAAACGAGAGATAAAATTACTAACAAAACTCGCCTTAGAGTCACTGCTGGAAGGTTTTCGATATAAGTGTTGCGCAATGAATTTTATATTTCTTCTTACGGCAATTTATTAAACGCAGTGTTATTCTTAGCGAATTTCAATATATTGATTGCGAATCTCACTCTCTTGTACAGTCTTATAAGTATTGGAAATTTGCCTTTTATAAATAGTGAATTTTAGATGAACAGCGAATGATGTGAAACAGTTTCGTTTGGGCGAGAAGCTGATCGCTTCTCAAATATTTCAGTATTAGAGCCGGCAATGCGACAAATACTTCCACGCGCGATTTGTAGACAATACTTTTTTCTGTGGATAATCATACATGTTGTTCAATCAGAAATAAAACATACGAGACCCGAATCAATTTCGACAAATAAATGATTTTGCATCGATAGGGTTTTTCGAAAACATGCTAGTCTAATTTGAAATAAACAGCAAATCATTGTTTTAACAATTACTAACCACCACCTACAAACGAAATGTATTAAATAGTATTTTTGTAAAATCTGCGAGGACATTACTACCTAATTCGTAGACTTAGTTCAAAATTACGGAGAATTCTGTCTGACATGGGATGACTGTGATCTGAAGAGTCGACGTGTTATTAATCTTCAACAAGTTTGTGATACATTTGCTACTATCGACATGTGACAAGAATTTTATAAAATTATTACTGTTTATAAATACCCTCCATTTCTCGCTAAGAAGAAGTTCAAGTAAGACAAACACAGCGAACTTAAAAATCAGTGAAATTCAACACAATAATAATCACTATGCTTATAGTGACTTCAAATGGAGCCATTGTAACTATACAAAGTTTACAGTAATAGTTTAGAGTCATGAGTATTTCCCGGATTGAGGTGACAGTAAGCTAGGCTGGGCAGCCCTCTATACACTCGAGACATTGCCGTTTGTTTATTGGTTGCTGTGATCAAGTGAGGCCTCTGTACAGGACTGTTGAACACTCACTCACACAGCTGCTTCCTCATTACTTGCTCGCAGTTAAATGGGGCGTGTCTAAAGAACTGTCGTCCAATCACAACAATAGGAGAAAAGAACAAGTGTTTGGAGTTTACCTTGCCTCCGAATGAATTCGCGAAATACTCGTGGCACTAGTAAAAGTATGTTAAATTACTGTAAATATCCGTATTTTAGCGGAAAAGATTATGTATGCGTACCGTATACAAATCAAATATTATTTCGTCAACAATTTTGAAGAATTAGTGACTAATGGTGGAAACACATGTACACAAAATGCTTATCCAATTGTGGTAATATTCAAATATTTCCTGGACAAAATGAAAAGCTAAGTCTAAATTTTTTTCACTAGCACTGAATCAAATTGAAAACATTAGTACACAGGGGTGAACAATAACCATGATTTGTTAAGTTTTCTACCTGAAATTAACACGTGAAACCAGACAAATATATTTTATAATATAAATTATTAAATGCCTTATCAGTATATCTGTAAGAACCCTAAAAAATATGAAATTAGAAAGATATTAATATTGTAATACCGCGACCAAAATAGCATCAACATAAATGATTATTTTAGCATGACAAAAATACAAAGAACTTAAGTTAATGTGGCAATAGTGTCTCAGCACAGAAAAATTGCACAAACAAATGAAATAAATTCATAAATTCGAAACAAATAAAGTACAGCGCATTCGGATTAATTAAAATGATGCTTTATAACATTTTTAATTCTTCGGTCTTAATACTGTATGCTATTTATTTTTAGGATAGTAGCAATTCATAAATGAATGTATGTTTAAGCTCTCGAAATTATGAAACTTCTCCTTCTTGCATTTTACAATTAATAAATGAAATTAGATGAAACACATAGAAATTGATCATGCGCTTGCTAAATAAAGCTGCACTCGTATTAATGAAAATATGTTTAATGGATGTTCGTTGCAGTCTGACATATCGTTTTTTTTAATTTCAAGCTGTATGAGCTGCCATACAACACTACAGTAAGATTTCCTGCAGCTTTATGCTGGAGTTTACAGTCGCATGAGAGTTGCTGGTCGAGTGATGTTTTGCCAAACGGGACACGGTGTTGGTATGCTCGAACCATTCTAGTCTGCTCCTGTGCGACTTGAACATTCGAAATGGAAGCCAAGTGGTTAGAACTGAGTGACTTGGCTATCTCGCATGCGACTGCGCGCTGGAAATCATACTGTATTGTTGCTTGGCAACTCATACAGCTTCAAATAAAGAGACAGTCCGTCAGACTTCAATGAAATTTCATTAGAAATCTTTTTAATAATGCGAATGCATCTATATTTATCAAATACATAATGAATTTCTTTGTGAGTGGTCTAATTACATGATTTATTAATTGTAAAATCTAAGTAGAAGTTACAGAATTTGTAGCATTTAAACAAACATTAATTTATGCATTGGTACGGTCGTAAAAATAAATAACTTACAGTTTTCAGTCCGCAGTAGGGGGTACTTAAAATTTTATCTCACCCTCTTTGCTGCGTTATAATGTATTTGTTATTTTCGTTAGCTTATGCACCATTTTAATCAATCTGAATGTGCTGTACTTTATTTTCTTTCAACCTTTTTAGTTAATTTTAATTGTTCACGCAATTTTTTGTTGTGCTGAGACACATTTTATTCCCACTTTTACTTACGTTCTTGGTATTTTTGTCATGATCAAATTTTCATTTTTGTTGATGTAAGAAATGTCGCGCTGTTGAAATCGTAATATCTCTCCCATTAAATTGTTTCCAGGTTCCTTGACATACATGTATGTATTGATTAGGTTTATAGAA
This sequence comes from Dryococelus australis, assembly GCA_029891345.1. Classification (NCBI taxonomy): domain Eukaryota; kingdom Metazoa; phylum Arthropoda; class Insecta; order Phasmatodea; family Phasmatidae; genus Dryococelus; species Dryococelus australis. The sequence goes on along the minus strand of CM057009.1, from coordinate 211,596,632 downwards.
ATTCATTTTTTTAAATTAACGTATCTGGTTTCATATATTCTTTTCGGTTAGATAATTTAAGAAATTATGTATATTGCTTATACCTGTGTACTGATGTTTTCAATTTGATTCAGTGTAAGTGAAAATATTTTGGCCCTAATTTTGCATTTCTTCCAAAAATATTTAAATATTGCTACATTTGGATAAGTGTTTTGCGTACATATTTGTCTACCATTAGTCACTAATCCCTTAAATTAGTTGATTCAATAATTGTTCATTTGCATACGGTACACTAACATAAAGTTTTCCGCTAAAATAACATTATTTACAGTGATTTTACTATTACTTAAGATTTGAATAGTTACAATGTCTCCACTTGAAGTCAGCATTGCGATTATTATGGCGCTGAATTTCACATATTTCTTAAGTTCGTGGTTTATGACTTGAGAACTTCTCCTTTACGAACAATAGCGGGTATTTATAAATAGGAATAATTTTACAAAGATATTGTTACATGTTGATAGTAGCAAATGTATCGCAATCATATTGAATGTTAAGAAGACGTGGAACTGTGACTTGATCTTCAGATCACAGTCATCACGAGGCAGGTTGAATTTGCCGTAATTTTGTTTTAGGTTTAAGAATTAAGACGTAATGACTTCGCATTTTGCTTTTATTTATTATTGTACTAAATTGCTGTTTAATAAATCTCGATGTAAGTGCTGGTTAACAATTGTTAAAACAATAATTGCTGTTTGCTTTAAATTATACCAGCTTGTTTTCAAATTGCCTCGCTGTTGCAAAATTATTAAAATAAATCCTGAGTTGACTCGTATCTCGTAGGCCTTTGTTTTATTTACGAATGAACACCATTTATGATTTTTCGCAGAAAGAGTATATATACAAGTCGCGTATGACATTGTCGCATCACAAGCTCTAATATAGACCTAATATTTTAGAAGTGACCAGTTTCTTACACAAACGAAAACATTTCATACCATTCGCTGTCATGTAGCGTTTGTTATTAATAAAAGCTGAATTTTCAATCCCCAGAAAGGCAATAGTTTATAAATGAAACTATTTTACGTTTGTATATATTTCTTAATTTAAAAAATGTTATTAATTTTTCCAGAATTTATACACAATTTTAATTACCAAATAAGTTAAATTTTTACCTCTTTATTTTTCTGATTTAACAGTGTTAGACTACAAATAAAAATTATTCACGTCTAGCTACTATACTTTCCTTCGGAAAGGTAAGCTTATGGAATTGTCCGAATGTTTGTCTGGATGACCCTGAACAATTTGTAATAAATTTTCAGAAGAATATGTTATCACTAACGACCATCATGGCGTAAACCTTTGAAAAATCACATCTTTGGCATTCATAAAACTCTGTAGCTGCAACCTACTTAGAGTAATTGTAACATTCCGAGATGTAATGCATCAGGGTATTTTTATTTGTACATTTCCCAGAGGAGACTCGAGACCATAAAACGCGCGCCTTCTGAAGTGGGGGTTAACGCCGTGGCGTACGGGTAGTTAAGTTATTGATGAATTTGTTCCCTGGTAATATAACACAATGCTAGTAGTAGGCAAAAGAGAGAGCTGGCACAGGAGCCTAAGAGCCCGGATTGGCGGATCTGGGTTTTTCTCTCTAAATCGCTTGTTTTTCTCTCAAAATCGCTAATTTTCACTCAAAATCATACGTTTTAGCACAAAAATGCCAAAAAAATTCCCTTCTCCTTAAAAATTCCCCCTTTTCCCCAAAAAACTGTACTAGCCCCTCATTTGCATAAACAAGCCCCACAATCCGCCTTGTATTTTGCCAAAAAAAAACCCTGTAACTCAAAAAATTCGAAAAATATGCGTTTAAACATTTAAAAGTGCAAGTATTAAGTGCTATATATAACCATACTCGTCATTTCAAGGCGCATACGATCGTGACGTCATATTGATTATGTAACCCAATGCTAGGACCACCATTTTGGAACTAAGAGCTTACTCAGTAATCAAATAACAGATTCCTACGAAATTTGGCAAACAAGTAGTACTGCTGGAGGCGATGTTGAGTTAAGTGATATGTTTTAAGCACGTCAGACTCTTGTTTTCAAAATGGCGGTCACATGGCAATTTTTACCTAGTCGAAACTATGTAATCAATTTCAAATTAACTTTGTATGCTGGCAGTAGACATTACAACCATCAATTATCTGCATGGAGCATATTTTGTCTACCATTTTGTAAGATAGCACCCTGTGAGTAAATAAATTTTTTTATAGTATCTCGGGAAACAATTCATGAAGTCTTTCCAAATTTGACAAACAAATAGGTTTGTAGTAGGTGGTGTAAAGTTGTATTTTCTTGTAGGTAAGGCGCTTATTTTCATAATTGTGACTATACTAATATTTTATCTCAGTATATTTTACTAACGAAACAAATTCCTACTTAACTTTGTATGCTGGTAGTACCTATGACAACCACCAAATTTCTCTATGCAGAGCCTCATTTCTCTGCCAATTTGTAATATAGCCCTACCAATAAAAATAATTATTTTATCTCGTATCTGGGGGAACAATCAAACCATTCTTACAAAATTTGGCAACGATGCTATACTGTGGTAGGAAATAAATATACATGTATTTTTAAAATAGGACACACTTTTTTTCAAAGTGGGGGCTATAAAATCATTTTATTTGTGTGGGCGATATCTACGAAACGGTGTAATCTAATTTAACTTAATTTGTATATTGGAAGTATACAATCATCAATATTGCTACTGCATTAATTTTGTCCTTTATTTATGAAGATCGCCATACGAAATTATTGAGATTTATGCAATGTCTCTAGGACCAATCAGCCGATCCCTACCAAATGTTACACTGGAAAATTTCAAATAAATTAGTACCAATCTGTGAACTTTATATATGCTACAGAAGCCATGTAAACTTTCATGGTTTAAGTGGGTCAGACAACGATGTTCAAAATTGCAGCTTCGTAAATCATTTAGGTAAGTTTTGTGTGTGTGTGTACATATATATATATATATATATATATATATATATATATATATATATATATATATATATATATATAGTGCTACGGTAGGGAATGTAAACTTACATATTTTATGTGACTCAGTCACTTATTTTCAAAATAAAGACCTTGTTAATATTTTAGGTTAATCAAACCTATCATTCGAAACATTAGACTTATTAAATCCGAAGTTGATGCTCCGAATCCGACCTACGTACTGCAGTGGATTGCAAGCTAGCTTATAGTACGAGTTTTTCTGGGTTCAAGGCCCGGGTAAGGCATGTGTGTATTTGTAATTGACTTACTTGTTGCATAAGTTTATGGTTTCATTTCTAATGTTATTGCTTTCAAAGAGAATTCAAGTACTCCCTATGAACTAAACTGTTAAGAAATTATTTAAAAATTAATTACACCCATGTTTAAGGAAAATACGCTCATTAGTTACATCAGTAAATTCTTGTTAATTTATAATTTCCTAAACAAATGCAAGCAACTACAACAGAATTTAATCATGTATAATCAAACATAACCAAGCATAGCAAAATGTTACCTAAAGAATCAACCTGACACTTAATTAAATGTTGCAAACCAATTATAAATTAATATTACTAAACTTGGCAAAATATATCCGCATGTACCCATATTATTTCATGTGATCACGAGACGTTTATTCCAGTATATTTATCACAGTCTGAACTACTTGTCTCTCGCTCAATAAAGCATACTTGACTCTCAGTAAAAAGCTACAGATATACAGTATTAAAATTTATATAGAGTAAAACAGAAATTCTGATATATGAAATATCTGCTATATGTTTTGAGAATTTTTTTTTTTTTTTCGGAAATTTCACATGTACTGAAAACACTGGCGTTTACTGTATTTGTTATGTGAACCATACTAATGTAGTTTTTCGATCATTATAGCGGTAACATTCTTACACCGTAAGTAAAATTTTGTCAAAGTTCCTGATATTTTCTAAACCTTTTATGTTTTCTGATATAATTAACTATTTTTAAAAATCATGTTAGTTTGTGAAAATTAAGGGTGATATTTGATTAAATACAAAAAAAAAAATAAAAAATTAAATACAGTTTTGACAAGTGCAAAAAAAAAAAATTAAGAGTAAATTTTCAGTTAGTTCTTTTCCTACAAAATATTTACTCATTATATATATAATGTATTAATATTATTAACTAATCATTATATACCATATATACCATATAAATTAGAAAGATTGATGAAACCCCTGCTATGTGAAGTGAGAAAATGGTTAAATCTACTGACATTCTTCTATGTCCTGTTAAACCTGCTAGTGGGGGGGGGGGGGTATAATGTCCACCCTGTACATACGTTATATAATATATAATATATAATAATAACCGCAATATATAGGAAGATATAAACATCTTCCTTAATATCTTCAATATTAAACTCTAATATAAGCTACATAAATTAAATAAATATTAAAATAATAAATCAAAAAGAAACAAAAACAAAAAATAAATTAAATGTACTATTTTGAATCTTCTGATTCAAAGTAAAATAATAGCTTAATATAAAATATAAACCCTGATATATATATATATATAATTTCACAGTATATATATATATATATATATATATATATATATATATATATATATATATATATATATATATATATAAACTGTGAAATAAACCATTTAATATTTTAAATAATGAATTTAATATTCTATTGAGAAAAAATAATAAAGGAACCACACTAACATTAATTGCATTATTTATAATAATTATAATTAATAATACAATAGGATTATTTCCATACGTTTTCACAAGAACAAGACATTTAACTATGACATTAAGATTAGCTTTACCTTTATGATTATCTTTTATATTATACTGGTGAATAAAAAATACAGAAAGAATATTTACACACCTAGTACCTACAGGTACTCCAGGGGTATTAATACCTTTTATAGTTTGTATTGAAACAATCAGTAATATTATCCGACTTGGGGCATTAGCAGTTCGGTTAGCTGCTCATATAATTGCTCGTCTTTTAATTATAACATTACTAGGAAATACATCAATAAATGTTTCCATTATAATACTATCAATTATATTAATTATTCAAATAATATTATTAAGATTAGAGGCCGTAATTGCAATTATTCAAGGATATGTATTTGCTGTTCTAACAACACTGTACGCTAGAGAAGTAAACTAATGTCAACACACCAAAATCACCTTTACCATTTAGTGGAAATAAGACCTTGACCATTAGCTGGGTCTCTTTCAATAATACTAACATTAACAGGAGCCATTAAATTTTTTCAGCAAGGATCAACTACTATATTAATAATAGGGGTAACAATAACAACATTAATCATAATTCAATAATGACGAGATGTAGTTCATGAGAGAACATATCAAGGATTACATACTAAAACAGTAATTAAAGGATTACGATGAGGAATAATTTTATTTATTGTCTCAGAAGTTTTTTTCTTCATCTCATTCTTTTGAGCATTCTTCCATAGAAGCTTATCCCCAGCAGTATAAGTAGGGTCTATTTGACCCCCAATAGGAATTGTATCATTTAACCCAATACAAATCCCATTGCTAAATACAATAATTTTATTAACATCAGGAGTAACAGTAACGTGAGCGCATCATAGATTATTAAACAATAATATAAAATAAATAAATCAAAGTTTAACAATTACTATTTTACTAGGGTTATATTTCACTTTACTTCAAGCATATGAATATTTAGAAGCACCCTTCACTATTAGTGATTCAGTTTATGGATCAAGATTTTTTATAGCAACAGGATTTCATGGGATCCATGTAATAATTGGTACAACATTTTTATTTGTTTGTGTTATACGGCAATTTAACTTCCATTTCTAAAAAAACCCACCATGTAGGATTTGAAGCAGCCGCTTGATATTGACAGTTTGTTGATGTATTATGATTATTCTTATATATTTCAATTTATTGATGAGGAAATTAACTTATTTAATATAATAGTATATTTAACTTCCAATTAAAAAGTCTGATTTAATCAGAATAAGTAATTATATCAACAATTGTGGATTTGACCCAAAATCATCACGATTACCATTATCATTAAAAATTTTCTTAATTGCTATAATCTTCCTAATTTTTGATGTTGAGATTGCAATATTATTACCAATACTACCAACAATAATATTATCAGAAATAAATCATTGAATAATAACATCAATTCTATTTATCATAGTATTAATTGTAGGGCTATACCATGAATGGAATCAAGGAGCTTTAAATTGAGCCAACTGGGATTATAGTTAATAATAACGTTTGTTTTGCATTCAAAAAGTATTGAGAAATAAATTTATCTCAAGTAAGAAGCATTTAATGTAATTAGTTTCGACCTTAAAGAAGATATAAATTTATCCTTACTTATTAATTGAAACCAAATAGAATTTTATCATTGTTAATGATATTATTGAATTAGTATTCCAATTAAGGAAATATAATCGAATAAATAATAGCTGCTAACTAATTATTTTAATGGTTAAACTCCATTAATATTTCTGTTTATATAGTTTAAATACAACCTTACATTTTCATTGTAAAATTAAAATTATATTTTTATAAATATTTACAAGATAAACATCTTCCTTAATATCTTCAATATTAAACTGTAATATAAGCTATATAAATTAAATAAATATTAAAAGAATAAATAAAAAAAACAAAAACAAAAATTAATTAAACATACTATTTTGAATCTTCTGATTCAATGTAGAATAATAACTTAATATAAAATATAAACCCTGACCTCCTAATATTTCAAACCAACCTTGATCTCTAGATTGATTAAAAGATAAGCCAAATATTAAAGGATAAGAAGGTATTTTAACTGTTAAATAAGGAATAAATCTCATATTACCAAAAAATATGCAGAAACCACTATAATTATAATTATAATTGACATCAAATAAGCTAAACTTACTAATAAAATATCCAGCCCAAGCACCAAGTAAACAAACAAGAATAACTATAATTTTTCAATTAAGAGGTAAAATAATTATATAAGGAATAGGTAATAAAATCCATCTTAATATTAAACCGCCAAATACTGAAACAAATGTCATTATTATTATACTTTTAAGTATAATTCAACTTTCGTCTATTACATAATGATAACTATAAAGAGAAAAGTCCTTAGTTAATAAATAATAAATTAAACGAAAACTATAACTTACAGTCAATCCGGTATTAAAAAAATAAATAAAATATGCAATTATATTAATATATCTCATAGAATAAATTTCTAAAATTAAATCCTTAGAATAAAATCCAGATAAAAAAGGCATACCACATAAACATAAACTAGCAATAACAAAACATAAACAAGTTAAAGGTATTTGAAAGAATAAATTACCCAAACAACGAATATCCTGGCAATCCTTAAAAGAGTGAATAACAACACCTGAGCATATAAATAACAAGGCCTTAAACAAAGCGTGAGTTAATAAATGAAAGTAAGCCAGATATACAAAACCAAAAGAAACAATAGATATTATTAAACCTAGTTGACTTAGAGTAGATAAAGCAATTATCCTCTTTAAATCAAATTCAAAGTTAGCACAAAAACCAGATATAAACATAGTAATTAAAGAAATAAATAATAAAAAAGTTGATAATGTTCTATTTATATATATATAATAATATATATAGTATCAACTATTCTTCTTATAATTAGTAGTGTTAATGAAGGAGGTAATAATCAGAATCTTATATTATTTATACGTGGGAATGCTATATCAGGGGCTCCAATTATAATTGGAAGAAACCAATTACCAAAACCTCCGATTATAATTGGTATAACTATAAAAAAAATTATTACAAAAGCATGAGCTGTTACAATAGTATTATAAATTTGGTCATTACCAATAATAGACCCCGGTCTCCCTAGTTCTATTCGAATTAATATTCTTATTGATAACCCAATTATTCCTGATCAAATCCCTAAAATAAAATATAAGGTGCCAATATCTTTATGATTAGTTGATAATATTCATAGTTATAAGTTGTATGATAAATAATAATACAAATAATAATATATTAATATTTATAACGAAAATTGATATTAGTTTTACAATTAAATGCATAAACAACTTCATAAATACAAATCATTTAACAAACGTGATGTATTTTTTAATTGCAAAAATGAAGATTTGATGATCATAAACAGGTGTTGTTTGAATTATGAGATAAGCGATATTAATAAAATCAGATATTCTATTACACAAGCATCCAGAATTTAATGGGATGGAAAATTGTATGTATGACTTTGTTATATATATAAACATGAATATTTAAATGCCCAAATAATTTTATAACACTAAAATAAGATATATTAATCGCAACATGTATTTTAATGTGGTTGTTTAGTAGGAATTGTAAATGAAATAATAATGTATTGTGTTGATGAAGTGCATTTTACTATTAAATTTCTAGTGCTGATAAAATGATTGAACTTGGAACAAAATGAAGGTTGCCAATTGTTTGGGATAATTCGTTGCTATAATTGAAAATAACATATAGGAATCAGTTATATTTATAAATATTTTGTACGTTTTTGTTACAAAAATAGCAACTTGTATAAAAATTAAATATTTCAGAATTATAGCAGCCCAGTTGTTTGTATTTATGCCGTAGAGTTTGGATGTTTTCAGTCATCTAGAAGCCAAAAGATATATTTTTGGATAAATTACTGCTTGGAAAACATTACCAACTTTTTATACTTCTCGGAAAAACATACAAATCTGATTTATTTTTAATTCTACACGAATTAATAGTTATTACACGTAGGTCTATATATGATTCCAGTATTATAAGACTTATAAGAATTGATGAGATGGATTTAAATAAAGGATTTCCAATGTTATGAAAATGTTACTATTAAAATTGTAATTGATTTACAAAATGAAATAAATTCTTAACTTTGCTTCTATATTTAATTGTACCATGCTATTAATACCTTTTTGAATTCAAAAGCTTGAGGCCTAGAGTTAAACAATAATTTACTGATAACTAATGAGCCTACTTCCCACTACATGGGTGCAAATACAGTTTAAGTGAAGTTTTTAAAAGCTGACACAGTAGATAGATGTTGAAGTCTCATTGGCAGCAATATCATTAGAGATGAAACCAGAAACACGTGAAACAGTACCATGACAATTAGAAAACACGAGCGACTTACCCGGGATTCAAATTCAGTAAAACTCGTAAAATTAAGATAGCTTGCAATCAACTGCATCACAGAGGTAGGATGCGGGGCATCAATGTAGGACGTAATCAGTCTAATGAACTGAATGATAGGGTTCCCTAATTTGAGAAATTTACACATCCATCATTTTGAAGAATAAGTTTCCGAATCACTAGAAACACATAAGTTTACATGGCCTACCATACCACTAGTTGTGTGAAAAATTTTGGTGGATATCGGTTGATTGGTACCCGAAATAAGGCAAATAAACCTTATTTTCTTAATCGGTGCTATATTACAAAAATGCCCAAAAAAAGTTCTTTATACTATGCGTCTAACAGATACTGACAGCATAAAAAGTGTGAATCAATTTGTTAAATAGATCTGCAAAATACATCAAAATACTTATATGACCCGCATTTTGGAAATCAGTATCTCACATCATTTAAATATTGGAACTGTATATGGCCTTCTGTAGCTTAGAAAAATGTTATATATATTAGATGCATTATTCCGGAGATATGGTAAAATGTTCATTTTAATCTCCTGGCCCTACTTTGCAAAAAAAAAATCCAGCAAAACAGGATCTCTGTAATCATAAATGATGCTTATATTTAATGCTGTTTGCATAAAACAATCTCGTTGAATTTTGTTGAAACATTTCATAGATATAACATATTAATATATATTAATTATATAAACCCCATTAAAACAAGCCTGCCGCACATAACACATCCTAATTTACATACTTCACAGTAGCAATACTTGAGTGAAATTTTGGTAGAAATCGGTTGATTGATCCTCGAGATATGGCATAAAAATCCATTGTTCATGCGACGATCTTCATACATGGACAAAGAGTTTATGTACTATTAGCATGTTCCATGATTGTCGTAAGTGTAACATAAACGTTGCATTTAAATATGTTACATAGTTTCGTAATATAGCACACTAAGTTAAAATATTTGTATAGGTGCCATTCAGAAAATAAAAGACTTACTTCTTAAAAAAATATAAATTAATATAGCCTACCACAGTACAAACTCATTGTCAAATTTAAAATAAATCTGTTGATTCTCTCCAGAGATACGGCATAAAAACTGTATTATTTCATGTGGGTCTATCTTACAAAATGACGGTGGAATGGAGCTTTTTATAGATCATTTTGATGGATACAACTGATACTGTCAGGATACAAATTTAAGTTATAATTTCTTTGCAGTTTAGTAGATAAAAACATTTGAGATAAAACGTTTATATAGCCGCCAGTTTGAAAATATGTATGTCTTGTATCTGACCCTTTCAAAGTATATCAGTTTACATGGCCTGCCTTAGTACTATTGTTTGCTAAATTTGGTATAAAGTTGTTGCTTTTCTGGAGATGTTGTGTAATTATAATTTTCCACGTGATACTATTTTACAAAATCGCGTACAAAATGTATTTTGTGTGAACAAATTCGATGGTTGTAATATATACAGCGAGTGTAGAAAGTTTCATTGGAATTAATTACATTGTTTCGACGATTTAACATATAAAACTACATAAAATAGCGATATGGCCACCATTTTGAAAATAAGTGTTTGAAATACCTAGAGCACGTCAGTTAACATTACGTACCGCAGTACTACATGTATGCCATAATTGGTAGGAATAGGTCAATTGTTTCCCGAGGTAAAAAAAAATTGTTGGTGTGATACTCTCTTACAAAATGGAGGACAAAAGACACTCCATGTAGACAAATTTGATGTTTATTATATATACTCCCAGAATACAAAGTTAAGTTGGAATAATTTAAATGGTTTCGAAGATATAACATGCTATGCAAAAACATACAGATATCTATTATTTTGAAAATAAGTGTCTAACTTATTTGATACATGCATGTACATTTAAACTGCTGCAATACTACTAGTTTGTAAAATTTGGTAAGAATCTGTGAATTTTTTCCTGAAACATTACACATAAAGTTTATTAATTAATGTAGAGCAATCTTACAAAATGGCTGACAAAAGTGGTTGCTGTTTGGTTATATGATGCTTGTAATAGATACTGCCAGCTTACAAAATTTGGTTGAAATTAGTCAAATGGTAAGGTAGTTTTACCAAAGAAATTTAAAATAATCATATGGCTGCCCTTTTGAAAATAAGTGTCTAGTAAATACCAATTAATTACATATACCTGGCCTATCATAGTATTACTTATGTGCCAAATTTAGCTAAAATTGGTTGGGTAGTTTTCGATATTTAACGCGAAAGCTTTATTTATTCAAGTAGTTCTATCTTCCAAAATTGCCAACCAACAACAATATTCACCACTGAATTCAATGCTTATAGCTTGTGCTGTTAGCATACAAATTGTGGTTTAAATCATTTGAATGGTTTCCGAGATATGACTTATGACTCTTAATATTGAAATGGCTACCATTTTGAAAGTAAGAGTACTATATGTGTACTGAATTTGGTGAACTTTGGTTAACAAGTTCAAAAATTGAAGGGGACGCACACAAATGCACACACACCTACAGACACACGCACACACACACAGGCACACAAGCAGGAAAGTTATTTTATAAGCCTTTCTTTCATCCGGAAAGTTAGCTATAATTGTCATTTCCTAGACTAATAAAAAGTTGTAAATAGAAATTCGGAAAATTTTTTAAGAAATTATAATTTATTTTGTAAATTACATAAAAAACAAAAGCAGATTTAAAGTGTGGCCTCGTCTTCAGAAGGTAATAAACCAATATTTTTTTTAAAAGGCCAGTAATTACTAATTTTGTTGGTAGCATGTGGCAAGCCAATTTGGCTGTGTAGCGAAATGTAGAGGAACCACAAGTTTCACTGGTTAGAGAAGCTGGTCATTTTGAATGCGGCCCTGGCGGTGATGATTAATAACATGGAAGGCGGTGAAAAGATGAAGTTTCCCCCAGATGCAGCTGGTTGACGGACAGCTGCTCGCTCAGAGTGGTCTGCCAACCGATTACGAAGGGCTATCAAATGTTCTGACTGAGAGCCACAGAAGGAGTTGAGAGCCAATGAGAGTGAGGTGAGGTGAATATGAAGCAGCGCCGAAATGCAAGGGTGGGGGAAATGGGAGATTCTCCATGAAACCCACCGAAGAGCAGCATCGTCCGGTCCGGCACGATTCCTACATACAAAAATCCGGGAACGACCACGCTGAGAATACAACCAACCCGGGTCGTCTAAGTGAGAGATTAGTAATCTGACCAATACACATTCACAGCAGCACGCCACAGAAGGAGATGTCTTGCATTCAAACCCCTTGAAGCCTCTCGAGAAGCAGTCAGGACCTATAGCAAGTGAACTTACACGAAGCCATTTAATTGTTATTACGTGGTCTAGTATTTAGTCCTGGCCCTTCGTATGCAACAAATCGCATTACCTCGAAAATGTTTTTCATGGATGTGACGAACTTAAAGCCAGATTTAGTCAAGGAAATTGGGAGGCACCTGTTGCTGCTATTTCAGAGATGAACCGAGGGCTTGTTTCCTTTGAGTGGTATCAGAGTAGCAAATGGGTACTAGGATGGAATGAGTTTAGCAGATGGACGAAAGAGAATGCAGTATTGAATAACTCACCCCTTCCTCCCCAAGGTGGACCTAAGTACGTGGCAGTAATTGGCCTAACCAAACCTGGCCCAAGATCAGTTCAAATAAGTGGGGAGGGGGCGGTTAAAGGAGATAAAGGGAATTCCTATCATTCGTTTATCTAAAGTGACAGAAGGGTTTTTTTTAGTGAGAATGCGTAGGTTAGGATTTTTACTGTGATATAGATTTTAGATAAATGCTGTATTGTTTGAAGCTGTGTGGCATGGGTTTTAGCTTTGTATTTTAGTCTTTTGTGTGTTATTTTAATGTAGTGGGTACAACTTTTCCTTCGGTCAAATGGTAGGTGTCAAAATTCCAATGTTCTTAGCTGTGCCGCAACATATTCAACCAGTTTTCAATTTAACAGTGTTGGATTTAATTCTAAGGAAAGTTTTGCGCTGGAAATACCCACAATTGGGGTAGGTATCTGGACGGGTGTTGTAGAGGCCTGGCTTGGCTCATCTGGAAACTTTGTACCTGTCGAACTATACAGCATGTTACCAAATATGTGGGATGTTATCGGGGAGTGGATAGTACACCACAAAAAAAGAAAAAAACATGTCTCTATGAACATATGTTTTAAAGTCGATGGTTTCCGAGGGTACAGAACTTCCAACGTTGTACCACACGTATTGGTAATAGTCAATATTTCACTAGGCATGCCTGTTAAAGTGATTAGCTGGGATGGTGTGAGTGTTATTAACTGACGTGCACATGTGGATAGATCGTTCAGAACAAATTACCTGTGGGGGCATCTCAGGGACATGGTTTAAGCAATTCCAGTTCCCGACATAGCAGTGCTTCACCAAATACTCAATAACATTACGTATTGAGGCTTGCATCCAGGGAAAAGGTGGACATTTTGAGCACTTCTTGTAAAGTGACGTACCATTGCTGGTATGCTAACATGACTACCGCTACTTGAACTGGAATTTGTCAGGAAGACTATTACGAATACATCCAGTACAACATTGGACGTACTGTAACTATGAAACTATCGACTTAAGGGCTTAGTTTCTTAAGGACATATTATGTTGTTTTGGGCTGTTTATCAATTCTCTAATTACTTCCCACATATTTGGGGACAAACTGGTGTGGGGTGTGATAATGTACAAAAGGCTCGAAAAATGTTAGTCATCATCACATGCCCTTTGATAGCTCAATGGTACACCCATGAGGTCCTGCAACGAGTGGCCCTGCTGAATTTGAACACATATAGCAGTGGCCTATTCCAACAAGACAACGCTCTTCCTCACTGCTGCAGTCTCAAAAGAGTGCCTTGAAGCCATATGGATACTCTGTAATGGCCAGTTGCATTTCCAGACCTGTCCCCATTTGAATAGATGTGCGATGCTATTGGTCACTCTGTCGCAATTCCACCTCGAAACTTTCAGCGAATAATTAAACAGCAATGGATGGATTATCACATGAAACCATAAGGAACCTCTACAACGCCATTCCATGACATCTTGCCGAATGTGTTCGCAAACATGTAGGCGAGGCATCGTACTGAGATAAGTATGTATGCGCAATGAATATTGCTCATACCAGACTTAAATTGTAATAATTCCTTCTGGGTGAACGATTTTTTGGGTTTGAGTGTGTGTGTGTGTGTGTGTGTGTGTGTGTGTGTGTGTATATATATATATATATATATATATATATATATATATATATATATATATTTGTAGCCATCCTGGAAAAAAGAAACTAAAAGATTGACGTTTTATTTTTAAAATGGTGGCTTCATTTATATTTTTGTAATATGTGCTGTCTCTGGAACACAAAAATCAATTCAACCTACCTTGGTATGTTTCGTCGTGTGGGTAAGTACCATCAGCAGAAATACGGAGGTGAACTATCACATCTTAGCATTTTCTAAACTGAAATTCTTCACGTTACTCATATAAGTACTAAAATGGAAAGAAAATAAATATTCTTATGCAGTAGTAATATAATTTCTCCATGACTGTCTTATTCGCTTAACGAAGTAGGCTATACATCCGTAGTCACCGAATTAATTTAAAATAAATGTTATATTCTGTAGTACATGCTGTGAGCTTAAGTACTACGCCACCAAATCCTACAAAATTTAGTGAAAAATTTCTAATTTTGATTTGACCTCATTAAAATTACTTGGTTATAACGTGCAATTGAAACAAACCTCTTTTAGTTACATCGGTAAATTTCTATTTTAATTTTCTCGTTGCCAATTAACTGTTAAGTGTATTATATTTATATCATACTGAATTAAACTATAGCCTACGTGTTTCTTTGCGAAAAAAATATCGAATCTTTAATTTAAAAATTTTAGTTTTCAAAATAAATTATTTTCATTAACATTCAAAAATGTTCATTGGAAGTGGGTAGTATTATTTCAATAGCTGATAAATATTATAATATTTAATTAATTTTATATAATTAACCAGGATGTAAAAATATAATTAAAATAAAAATTAACGAATTTAGGCTTTGAAAATGGCAGATTTTCAGTATTGTCTAAAATATGCAAATTCCGAGTTATTTTAGCTATGTCAATTCGAAGGCCTGAACTATTTTTAAAGATCAGATCCTATATGCGACTGAAATAAGAATTACTTAGATTACCTATTTCCATAGAAATTTAATTAGATTACTTTTTAGTGAACTGTGGCTGAATGTTTTACTTTTAGTTCTTGAGTAAATTCATGCTGCACTTATCAGTCAATAAGATCTCACTCCAAAAGCGTTAATAGATTTGCACAAAAATTCGTCAACTTCAAAGCATAAATTAATTCTTTTTGGGTAATCAGTGTAGTACCCGCTTATAATGCGCTGATACATGTGCTGTTGGGTGATGGAAAGTGAGACTTTAAATTAGATATCAAGATGCGAGATGTTTTGGAAATCACATTTAACTATTGGTGTGTTTGAATAACACTGTACTACTGAAGATGATAGCAACGCCTAAGATGAAACTTTAACATTAGATAAATATAAGATTTTGAATCAGTCACCAAGATCGTCATTTTGAAAGAAGTAATATTTTCTCTTACCTTTTCCTCCACTTTCTTCTTTTCTGAAACAGAAAATAAATATTTTAATAGACAACGACACTAATAAAACAATAATACAATTTCAAGAATATATCGATATTATTTGTTACTGAATTGTATTTTTAGAAATAGAATGTATTAACTAGCAGAAAAAACCACTTTCAATATTTTTCTCATTTCTCCCAAAAAAAAAAAAAAAAAAAAAAAAAAGGCAAAATATTTAGGTTATTCATACTAGTGTCCTCTATACATTCATTCATATTTCGAGCGCAAAATTAACATTATCACAAAATCAATAAATATATAGGAATAGAATACGAAATATATTAACAAATAAAAAATTGCTTTAAATCCATTACTTAATCTTGCTAAGTTATGTGATTTCTGGTCATACAAGAATTTTTTCAAACATATTCAAATCTAACATTATTGAAAATATTAAAAACTGAAATAATAAAATGTTATAATATATGTATAAATATACCTACATTATTATATAATTCATTCACATAATTAAAATTTTACTGTATATTTATTTTTGTATATTGTAGAATATACATTTTAGAGATCATTATATACCTTAAGTCTTAAATTAATGCTTTCACTCTTTGAAAAATAATAACATAGAAACTATTAAAGATAATCTAATGGGACTGCGGATATTAGACCATAAGGACAATGTTGTGTGTGTGCCAGCGAATGTAATCATTCTGCAGTTGGCAGTAACATTTGCAGATACGAGCGGCTGCACTACAATTGAAGAGGAAAGGGCGGAGGTGGCACGATTTTATTTTGAGCAATGTACGTGAATTTGAAACTGTTAATTGGAACTGTGAGAAAATTATTGAGGAACAGAGACGATGGAGGACAGAATTCGATACTGTGGCATCGTCACAGGTAACAATGAGGCTATTACGTGATAATTTGGAGAGGGACGTGTTTGTGTCTGATGAGAATAAGGGATGGCGTGGCAGGAAGAGAACGAACACAGACCTAGGAAGTGTAGTGGCTGTGTTGCACACATCAACACTTCCCCTGGGAAGTCGAAGTCAGTAGAGTTTGCTGCGTGTGAGTCAGTTGTCAGTAAATGAAGTGTCCCTCTCATTTTAAAGCAAGTAAAGCGGAAGTTTTACATTCCCACGTTACCTCACACTATGAATAAAGATGACACATACAGAAATAACAAAGAATTGTGGGTGTGTTGTGAACACGTGCAACGACGTACATTTTATTGACGTGGAACTGTCAATCGCCCAAATTGTGTGACCTTGGCAGATGAAAATCACCGCAATGTGGTAAAGCAAGCAGTTAACCTTCCTGGGTTACCAGTGTGGTGCGGTATGTTTGCCAGATGATTTGTGGGTTGAAAGTTACTGTACCTTGTAGCATGAAACCATATATTGCTATATTTTCACCAACTCTACAAATATGACATTTTCATCATCAGTACGTTGCACTGCCACATTACCATTGAGACGCATGGGTCTCCTGGATTAAATATGTATTTGTGGGTGGTGGATAGGCCGACGACAAAGTGTCGAGTAACCACCCATATCTCCAGATTTAAAAAAGTTCAATTTTTGTTATTAGGGAACGCTGAAGAATGCTGAGTAAGCCACAAAGCTACGGATACTGGATACCACAAGAGAAGCGATTGTGACCGCCTGTGAATCTACTCTAATGGAAAGAGTAGCTATGTTTGCCATTCTGTTAAACAGCGTTGCTGACAATGGCTTGTTAGTGATGACGGACATTTTTTATATTTTTAGTTCGTATTAACATATTAACACATCCAGTGTTTTTTTTAGAGCGTCAAATGCAAGCAGTCACATCGAATATACTAAAATAGATTCTCAGGTTTTCACGCTCAAATAGTGTAATGATTTGTTGAGGACAGCTACTTGTTGCTTAGCAGATGTCCTTTATACCAAAGAGCGCTACACTCTGTTAAAAAGTCTTCTACTGTCAGTGATACCAACCTTACAAGAAACTATACATTTTAGACATACGATTATCTATGAGCTATGATTCCTATACACTGTCAAAATCTTCACTAGATTCATCAAAATCATTGCGGAAATATACAGTTGATGTACGGAAATGCGCTCTACAACGACATAAAATGCCTCTATGGTACGTACGTACAAAATACGGTACCTCTGTTGTTTCCAACAGCATCGAAACTAATAACCTGTGATTATTTTAAAATTCTATAAGTTTATTCCCCTTCAATTAATAAAAAAGAGTCAATATTTTATTTAACTTTCCTTTATTTATATAAATAAATCTTTAAATTACAAAATGGCTGGGAGTGTATATATGTATTGTACTAATATATTATTCACGCCATATTATATGCATTTTAAGGGTGGTCAAATTTAACTTATTTTGCTCTAAATCTTACGGTTTGAAATATTTCAAGTTTTATTATGCCATGCTTAACTTATATTTTCACTGTGGTACATGCATTTTATTAATGAAAATTAGGCCCATAATCTACATAATTTCGGCTCTAAAGACCTCAATGTTAAGAGCCGTCCAAATCTCTTCACTCAACTCTGCATTATTACTTCTTTGTACAATCCTTTCGCTGCTTGATTTAACACCTATAATTTTGACATTTCAATGTTATTACAGAACGCATCCATATATATGATGATGTTGAAAGGTCAAGATAATACGTGTCAACTCTTCAAGATAAATCTGTGAAAGCAACAATAGGAGTGTACGCAGAAAAAGTAACGTTGATTTTAGGCCTAGTTATAATTAAAAGAAGGTACCGATATAACAAATGAGCCTACTTTCTTCTACAGAGATGCAAATAATTTTTTTGAAGTTCAAGGGTATAATATAATATCATATTATGATAGACAGGTCTCGTTGACAACGAAATCATTATATACAAAACCAGAATTAAATGCAATACTAGTAAGACTGTAACACATATATACGTGATGTACCCAGGACTCGAACTCAGAACACCTCGTACCATAAGAAGGAGTACAAGCAAGTACTTCACAGAGGTGAAATTCGGAGCATGTACTTCGGTTATAATAAATTTTAAGTTTTGGGTAAAAACTGTTCACAATAAAGTGAGCACTTTTGAAATGAACCTTAGAAAAAAGTCACTGCCCCTGAACGCATGTGTTTTAATGGACGCACGGAGTGACATTTGCCCAGTAAAGTTGGTAACGATGGATGGAAAATAGTTCCATATATTGACGTCAAATAAAAAGTGTTAGGTAACAATTTGTGATAGCTAAAATTATTTCGTTCACTTTCTGTTTTTGTTAATGCATTGAAGTGTGAAAATGAGCCCATTTGTATCGTATTTACTTTCCTAAAAATTTCACAGTTTTACTTGATCGACGCACGAATAAAGTTATGAGGCCCATGGCAATGTTAATTCTACATAAGGCGGAAGAATACACAACGAGCATACAACTAGATCTTAAGCAGAGCTTTCGAAACTGCTCATTTTACCGCGAACAGCTTATAGACTTGGTTTACCAACCTCAAACATTTACAGGGACATAATTTTGAAAACAAGTGCGTGAGTCACTTTAGTCGTGTAAGTTTACATGACCCACCGTAGCACTAATTGTGTGCATATTTTAGTGAAAATGGGTTTACTGATTTCGGGGATGTGAGATTAAAGCTTTTTTTTTATCTTCTGGCGCTATTATACAAAGAGGCATAAAACCAGACTCTGTATACTCATAGATGATGCTTCTAAACCCATTTAAATTGAATAAGTTTACATGGCCTACTGTAGTACTTACTACTCATATAAAAAAATTCGTGGGAATTAGTTAGTGGGTTCCGAGATATGGTGTAAATGTTACATTTTACACACCACGCATGGTCTTTAAAAAAGGTGGCCAAGGAAGTTCTCTATAAGAAAATTTGATGCTTCTAATGGATACTCTAAGCATACAAAATTTAATCTTAATTTTCTAATATATATGACTGACTTAGCTAAATTATTTATACGACAGTCATATTTTAATAAATGCCAGACATACTAAAAATGTAACAATATGTGACCAGTTGTAGAGCTACTTGTGTGAAAATTTCGGCGGGAATCGGTTGACTGCTCCCTGACAGACAAATGACATAAAAGCTCAACATTTTCATGCGATTCTATCTCCATGAATGGAGAACAAAACGGTTATGTTTTGGAGCATTCTATATACTTACTTAAAATATTTACATATCCGTCATTTTTAGAATAAGTGTCATATTTACAAAACATGCCCATTTACATGGCCTACCATAGTACTATTTATGAGCCCCATTCACGTGCCTTTGTGTCTCCGATTAACATGATTGCGTACAAGTTTGCGGAATACATGACATGATCCTTGGGTATGGCACAGCTGAAGGTAAAAGAAGAGCAGCTCGTCGGCTGTATCAAGAGCGTTATCTACAACGTGCGACACCATCGCATACCCATTTTGCCACAGTTACGTGACGGCTCCGAGAACAAAGTAACTTCACCGCTGATAGGAATGACTGTGGTGGTCCAAGGAGACGCCGCGCTCCCGAATTGGAAGAGGCTGTACTGCATCACGTTGATCAGAGCCCGTCAACTAGTACACGAACAATTGCGCGTGCAATAGGGCTTGAGGCAGGGTAGACGTCGCGTGCCATTAGGTGATTGTCTGAAGTAATGTACTGCCTACCCGGTTGCATACCAACACAGGCACATCTGAGACATTACTCTTTCTCTCGGTGGAAGTGGACGAGTGATACACCTGATTTGAAATGGTTGTAGCACGGAAACGGTACGTTTCCGGACATTGGCTCTTATTCAAAAAATAGTCTACTCAGTCCCCTCTACAAGTCCTAGGAGTTTGTAAGGGGAATTTCCGAGCATCCTGTATTGATTCTTCAGAGTGAAAGGGCGATTAATAAGATATGCTGTTATTAGGGCCCATTTCCGGACAATTATCTGCTTTCAATTTTCAGTTTCGGTAATTTTTTAGTCCTTTTTTGTTATGTTATTCGGTATTATATAATAATTGCCGTGCTTAAACACGGATATCACATTACAGTAAAAAATAATTTCTGGAATGTAAGTGAATATTTCAAGGTCATAAATGCTTGCTACACAAAGTATTATACACATAAAAAAACTTAAGTCGAGTGAAATTTTTAAAATAAATGTATATTAATCATTTGGATTTTATATGTACATGCTTTTGTCACCGACATGAAGGTTATCATTAGTTTTGCATGTAATGAAGAAACCTTAATACCTAAAAGGATTTCAGTCCGTAATTAAAGTATATTTATATTTAACAATGATTGCATCGACTTACCAGTTACAGTCAGTTGTGCACTTGATTCGTCCTTGCCAAATTCATTCGAAACTACAACTTTGTATGTTGCAGATGATTCTTTCTTGCAAGTTGTAATATTTATTCTTGTATATTGGCCATCAAAAGTAATGGTGTATTCTCTGGACTGACGGACAATTTGCGAATTTCTGCAAAACGAATACTTCTGTTACATTTTCATAATATTTTGATTACAAATGCAGTGTATTTAAAAACATTTATTTAAGACAAATTTCTAAAAATTTTGAAAAATAAATTCAAGTAAGAATTTTGGAACCGATACTTATCCACTCAAACAATAATATAAACAACAATAGAAAAAAAAACATTTTTATGCTAAGTTAATGAAAAGCATTCATTTTATATTTTATATCGGGTGTAAAATTATTCCGTGCTCAAAATTCAAGCGACAGTAGAAGAAACCATACGAAACATTTTTTTTGTTAAATAACCATCAATATTACATGCTCGAGTAAGCACGCCATGATATCCGAGGCCAACTGAACAACAGATTCGGTGGCCAACGTACTGTATTGGCCGTACGGAACGCATTGTATAGCCTGCCCCTTCTCCTGACATCACTCCATTTGACTATTTTGTGTGGAGATACTTGAAGAACCTGACGCATGGAACTTCTATTGAATCGGAGGAAGAACTTGTTTGGTTGATTGCTCTCTATAGCACATTCCTGTGTTCTTCGAACGTGTGCGATAGGGAATGGCAGAGCTTATATTGAAACAGAAGGGCACAGGTTTGAGAAACTTCTGTAAAGGATTACAATTAAATTGGAATTTAATGGTTTCATTACCAATCAAGTCAAAATATACATCAATTACCAATTTCTGACCTATGTTTATTTAATAAATCATTACGATTTTTTTATCCTCTATGATCCCTGGAAGTTTGAGTATTAAATTCTGGTACATCCGATATAAATTGAGAAATATAGATAATACCGAATTCCAATTGTGACATCTTCACGAAAGAATTATTTTTATGTTGTATGTGTATGCACGAATTTTGAGCGCTCAAGAGCCTGAGGCCCAAACCCTGCATATAATTTAAAACTATTCGAATAAAACCACTAAATTGTCAGCTCAGCCTACTGCAAAGACAAGAGCATTGGAAAGTAGCGCGTTTCGCGACTGGAAGTTGGCCCTACCAGATTCTATGAAGTGACCATTAAAAGGACGAACTTGCGGAGGCATTTTCAAAACTTTGCATTCTTCACGAGGCCCGGAAAGAGCAATTCTTCCCAAGTGTCGATTAATGCACATTATTCAGACCCTGTATTAATGCATTGTGTTTCGTCTATGGATGCGAGTACAGTTTCGTACTCTCAAACGGAAACGTTTACAGATGGTGAGTACCTTACTGGTGTATACTAATAAATGTCTCTTACAACTCCCCACGCAAATCAGAAATAATGGTTTTTGACCTAACCGGTGTCAGGCGTCGTCTTATCACGTCCCATTCACGCTCAGTGGCAACAGTAGGCGTTATTATAGGATGTCTTAAGCTTCAAAGCTGCAGAAAATACCACAAAAGGTATCATATTTTACTACAATATAACTCGATTTTATGCGCTTCTAATTGTCAATGTAACACCCATAGATCTATTATAACTTATTCGTGATTCAGTAATATATTTTAAATTTTTTTGCTATGGAATAATACTTACATGTTATGATTTGTTACTATGTTCTGAAATATCTGTAAGGAAATATGTAACTACTCGTAATGCGTTTTAAATATATTTTTTATGAAAATGTTCATATGTATTTGAAGAGTAAAAAATGATGTAAAGTAAAGATTGATATTATACTCAGAGAATACTGTAAATTTAGTATAGGCATTTTTACAGAACATTTATATTATTATCCGACAATTTGTTAAAATTTAGAATTATTACATTAACAATTATGATTTCTTCATACACACCATGCCAGTATATGAAATCCATGGCGTAAACGAGTTTGAACATCCCTATAAATTAATAAATTTTCGTGAAATATATGCTAACTGAATGTTGTTCTTAAGCTAAAAACTCTAAAAATGGATTTAAATGCTAACTTAAGTTAATTTTTTACTTACTTGTACCATGTTACTGTTACAGTCTTGTCTACTGTTTTCAGTTGTGCTACAAATTCTGCTGATTTTCCTTCTTCTACAGTCTGTAAGAAAAATTATATATGGGAAAAATATATTTAAATTATAATTACTTATCATTCATTTAAATTTTCATTAAAATTTTTCACTACTTTAAAACGAACGAAAGCCTTTTAAAAAAATATTAAATAAAGCTATTAAAAAACTCAGTTACTTACATACTGGCAACTAAAAATAGAAAATAAATTTAATATGTAATGTCAATAAAATACTGTATTAATGAAAAATGCACTGCTTTGACTTAAACATGGACGAAAAATAAATTGTATTCCATAAAATTTTCTTTCAGTGTTAGATGTCAAATTACTTTCTGATATTATTATTTAAACTCTACTAGTGTATACTCAAATACGGCAATAAAAGTTTATAATCTTAAAACATCCACATCCATTTCTGCCGGAGGAAGCCTTGGCATGAAATATGCAAGAGGAAAAAGCTTTTAATAAAAATTATTTTATTAGAAATTGTTGTTTTTTAGTCATGGCTGTATTAACTCTCGACATTAAGGCAGAAATTTATTCACTTTTCTTGAATTTTTAACGCATTCGAACCATATAAATTTAGCAGGATCATAAATAATTCTAGTAAATCCAGTTCATATATGGCAACCTCGGGTGCAAACTTGTTCGGCAACATCTGAGTAGTGGATATAAAACGCTGAAAAATTATATTTCACCACCTTTCAGACAAGGCCCTACAGAAATTCCAAGTAAGGATAACTTAACTAATAACTTTGGGTATGAACCTAAGAGTAATAATCTGTATACCATAGAAAAATAATTTAATTATAATTAATTTCGCATTTGTAACTAAAGATTTTAACACAACAGTTTTATCAAACATCCAAGTGAACATACAGTCAGCAGCTAGTATGCAGATATATTGATTAATATTGTTTCTGTACAGACTATGTTAATTTTAGCATCTAATTATTTATAAAAAAAACTTAATTTAAACAATGTTTACGCATGTGCACTACAAGACGGCAGTTTTCTACAAGTAACAAGAAATTAAAACATAAGAGAGGGGATTTTATTACCTTCTCATATTACCTCCCAGCTCGAGCATTTGTATACACACCCTTCTTGTTCGTAAAGAAAAGTGCAATAAAAAGAGATTTTATTTAGTCTCTGTAATGATAGGGTTTATAACTTAAAATGACGAGTACGAGAATGGTGGAACGCTCTAGAACAAGCTAAGAGAAAAGCACTTTGAGGGTGAAAATAAAAATAGTATAACTGTATCACGTATTATATATTCGACTTATTTTTGCTATAAGGATACCTGAGTCATTAGAAGTCTTTAGGTTTATTTAAGAAAATACATTGTATACAATAAAGATGCTTATTTGTCACAAAATGAATATTAACTGGTAGAAGTAGCTCGCTATTGCCCGCCTTTCGTTAAATCTGTTTGCGCAGTGAGGCCACAAATCCAGCAAAGGAATTTACACCACTGTACAACAAGTTATAACCACGCTTGCAAGCAATGGAAGTTAATTTCTACGTGTTAATTCTTACTTGAACGCAGCGCGTTTTCTTCACCAGTAAAGCATTTAGTTTCCAAAGGAGGAGTACTATTTTAGCAAATTTGTTACGTTGCTTCTTTAAAGCGAAGAGAGGGGAGGAAATCGAACCACTGGGCATGCCTGAGCACTGTGGTGTCGCAAGGATTAGAATCATAAATACACGAAAACGTATCATAAATTCATTCATTACTGCGCGAGTGAAATGAGTCAATGTCGGAACGACGCCTTGGTTGGAACGATAAAACGAGAAGGAATGTGCCGAGGGCTGTAGCTCCTTTACAGCATGAATATAGCCTGCGGTGAGATTAGGCAGGGGAAGTGTAATCACGGAATGAAAACGTAACAAGTGATCGCTACACTTTTCGCATGAGCATCGACGTAACATCGCAGTTTAATATTGAACCTGGGACTTCATCATGTAAGACTATTGAATAAATATCAGAGATTCATATCGCTTGAAATACAATATTTTCATGACTATTGTATTGCTTTCATTATTTTTTCTTTATAAATAGCTAAAAGTAGGTCATTATTACTTACCAAAGTTGTCAGGCCCTTAATAATTGTTGGTTTCTCTCCTGGTTTTTTCTCTTCTTCGATAGGAATATCGATTAGTTCCACTATTTGGGATATAGCTTCACCTTTTTCGTTCTTGGCTACCAATTTGTACTTTCCTTTGTCTGCAGCAATACAAGATTCAATCTCCAACTTCACTGCAAACTCACCCTGCAATCAGAATCATAGTTCAGGTAATTTACAAAACAAGCGGCAGAAGTAAATTATTCACTGAGCACTTAGATGCAGTTATTTTATAAATGTATGATTTGCAAGTTTGAATGATTCTTAAGTTAAAATGATGCTAATTTATTCATATATTTATCTCTTAAGTTTTAAGAGGATCTTGATTTAACCATTTTATTGCTTGAAAATATTACCTCTTTAATTTGTTCAATGCGAACAGAATGCCTGGAGTCTTCACGAACCGCATTTGCTTCCTTAAACCAGGTACACTGTGGAGCAAACTTTGACTGCACAGTGCATTCCACCACAACTGCTTTCCGTTTAATAATTTTCGTAATCTTTGGCTTTTCTTTGATAACTGGAATGACTGAAATTAGATCATATTCAAATAAGTGACACTAGAATATAATTAGTGTTAAAATATTGCTTATTTGCTACACTAAGGAAACAGTAAATGTAAACTTAACTGAACAATTATGATAAGCTTAGCTAAATGGTCTTACCGGCTAAGAAGTCCGGGGGGTAAAAGTAGTCGATTATAGTAAACAGAACAAAACCATAGTTGATTCAAGGTTGTCTAAACACTTTTGAGGTCAATCTATTAGAGTGTCCCTACTGTAACTGTAGTTGTTTTAACATAAACACTGGCTAAACGCATATCAATTGTTGGCAGCATATTGACACAAGTAGTTCTGAATTGTTTTGTTCAAGGTAAAGTGCAATATTTCTGAGTCTGCGATTACTGGATTTGGCTTTGTTTATGATACTTTGAGAACTAGCCCAATATAATATTTGTGTGTGGGAAAATGTCACTATTTTACTTTAGTAAAGGGCAGTTATTGTTCACGTGTGGCAGAACCATGTACACCGAACCGAAAGAAGATACATGGGAGATCTTTAAAAACTGTTCACTTAAACTCGAACATTTTTACGGTAAGGATATTCTTATTTTAAGTTATACAAATATGCTTAGGAAAACATTTGCATGTTGCCCTCAAGATAGTCGAAATAAGATGAGCCTACGGCCTTATTACGGATAAATTTCGCTGACGAACGATTTAGCGTTACATCGTTAATTGTGAAGCTCATCGACCTTTAATGACGTCATGTTTCCTTTGACTGTATTTCTCCTAAATTCACTACATAAACAGATGACATGATGGAAACACAATTAAAATACGGTAAACACCGTATATGTTAGTCTAAATGAAACATTTCGGGTCTATAAAATGAATTTGTACGCTAAATTACATTTAATTTCATTCTGAATAAATTAACGCTCTTATAATAGCGCAAAATAATAATAATTAGACAGTAAATGTAACTTGAAAAGTACGCGACTTTACTGCGTTGTTGTGTGCAGTATACATTTTATTTCCCACTTGCGCCTGTGACTGTTGTTTAGCAATTAAAATGGCACGCAATATACAGACGTGTGTTTGCTAGCTGAATAAAAAATATCATCATTCCATAGTTTTCTTTTATGCGTATTTCAAACGATTATTAATACATTATGTAACTTGCACATCTCTAAATAGTTGGTTATTCCGAGCAGCCACTTGTCTAAGTAATATCACTCAATTTGTTTAGGCAACTATGTGTACATAGTGTCGTTAAATTATCATTTTCCATATATTAGCAATCATCACACACTGAAATAAACACGTTCTTTCACAGAAAACATATAACGTGAAAATTTTTGGATGTATAATACAGTGCTAATTGACTCCATACTGCATGCCGTTTTTCAAAACAGAACTTCATGAAAATACTTACAAAACGTGTACGCAAAATAATAATACCAATTTAAATTGTTTTGTGGAGTCAATCTGTTTAAGAAAATGTTTAAATTGTCAACCCAAAAGAGGTTAAGTACGATATAACAAATTACTTAAAAAACATTGAGAATAATTAAAATAAATGTAGTTTATAAAATAGAACATATTTTACAAAGGGAATTGAGCGTGTATGTTTACTTCAAAATATTATTTTAATTTATGTAGGATATTTTTATTTTCAAAACGAATCACCTCATTAAACTAAACGTTACAAAAAGTACCAGCCGAATGTGAAAACACGATGCCATATTGTATAATGTTATGATTGTTATACCTTTCTTACGATTAGACTACATATATTATATAACATTAAAAGAAAAAAAAATGTCTTGCACATTTAAAATGGACTGCAAAATAAAAATAAAAAATTACTAGTTTTTTTGCAGTTGCAGTAATGAAATGAATCTTTACGAATCAGTCTTTTTTATTTCTTATTTATTTTCTTAGATACGCGACAGTTCATGTGCTATTGTAACTGACATGCGACCAGTTTCCATCACTATGTTTTGCCGTGAGGGTGAACGTAACTATAGGCTGTTCACGATAAAATGAGCACTTTTGAAGGCACTGCTTAATATGCACGTTGGGTGTTCTTCCGCCTTATGTAAAATTAACACTGGCAAGGGCCTCATCACTTTATCCGTGCGTTGGTCTAATGAAACTGTAAAATTAGAAGAGTAGTAAACATTTAAAAAAATCTGCAAATTTTTACACTTCGACGCATTAAAAAAACAGAAAGCGATAGAAATAATTTAAGTTATTACAAATGGTTACCCAACAATTTTTTTTCGACGTTAAGATATGAAGCTACTTTCTCCTCCACCGTTACCAACTTTACCGGGCGCATGTCACTCAGTGCTCCCGTTAAAATTCATTATGGTAGGAGCAGTGATTTTTTCCTAAGGTTGAGTTCAAAAGTGCTAATTTTACCGTGAACAGCCTATAAGGTTTTATACTCAGGTTAAGAACAAAGCGAAATGTCTTATGGGAGAGTTTGATGTAGGGGACATTTCCGCCGATAGTTTGCACAGCGTTTAAAAAACGTAACTTTTAATTACATTTTTAAGCTACGAGAATTATAAAACAGGAAAATTTAACTTAGTCACGAAGTTATTTTATTTTATATTTTTTATTATTTCAACTATTAAGTTTTTAACGATAGAAAATATAGAAGATTGGTACACATGCGATACTAGCGCTTATCTAGTGGCGAAAGTTTTTGATTGCCAAAAATTGCCAAACATTCATCTTCCCGACGTGTAAAGGCTGTTCACGATAAAGTGAGAACTTTGGAAATCCATTTTAGAAAACAGCCTCCATATATTTTAACGGGCGAACTGAGTGGCATTCGTCTGGTTGGTAACGATTGATTGAAAGTAGTTCCATATCTTAACGTCGAATAAAAAGTGTTAGGTTACCATTGTTGATAATTCAAATTATTATTTTTTTTTTTTTCATTTTTTGTTTTTTGAATGCATCGAAGTGTAAAAAATAAGCAGATTTTAAAATATTTACTTTTCTAATAATTTCACAGCTTCACGTGACTGACGCATTACAATGTCAATGTTACATAAGGCGGAAGAATACACAACGTGTATACAAATAGATCTTAAGCAGGGCTTTCAAAAGAGCTAATTTTATCGTGAACAGCCTATAGTGGAACTATCCTTGACGTAACTGTCATGCTTTTGCAACACACTGAATGCAGTGACGTCATCAATAATCAGAGAGAAACGGTGTACGTCGCTCCGTCATCACACTCTCTACAATATCGTTAAGCCAACGAACTACATCGTAACTCTTCGATCGAACAGTGCGCTAAGAGGTGTTAGGAATCACCACCCTTGCGCTAATCAAAGGCGATTTTCCTATACACGAAGAACTGACCTTTCTGTCACGAACAACCTCTTGGATTGGTGAGGTCAAATGACATGGGAATAAAACAGTGATGGACTTACGATAGGGAAAGAAACGAGAATTACAAGATAAACACGATACCAATGAGGTACGTGTCAAACTCTCCACATGAATATTCCCGTCCGAAATGTTTGTCAAGATTTGGGATCAGCCGAGGACGTAATTGGCGGGAGGCCGGTACCTCATCATTACATACCCGAGAAATTCGCGAGTTCAATAACCTGTAAGCTAGACTTCACAGTCTGATATACTCTCATTCAGATATCAACTGTTTATTGGTTGATTGTTGTAGTAGTAATAGGCGGTGGTTGGGCGCACAATTTCTTGCATGTTTGTTATTGTCTTGTTTATCTCCATGGGGTGTTAAAAAACACGTCGACCAATTACAAACGTAATATGAACGTACATGTGTGTGAATTCCAACTTGTCTAGAAATGAACCCTCGAAATTCTCGGGCCTCTGCTTATCATTAAGTTATCCGTGTTTATATCTGTTTGGCATAAGTACGATTTGTGTCTCATAGTGGTTGAAACAAATATAGGCCCTAACTTGTTCGCTTAGCATTAAGTTATTGTTCAAATCTCTTTTTCTCCAAGTATAGAGATAATAAGACTGAAGATAAATGTTGAAATAAAATTATTATTCGGAATAATTATAATCTCAACCGATTTGACAAGATATTTGGAAGGGTCATGTAACACACAGCCTCTCGGTCCGTTTTCTGGAACGGCGATTGAAAAATTTATGAAAATGCATCCTCAGTATATATGTCCGGAATTGAATACACGATATACCGAAAGACAGTCAGGCATGTGGCCACATAAACATATTAACTTTGCATTCCATTGATTAGTAAACATTCTTGTATTATTAAAATACTCTATTAACTTTATCATTGTTGTGTGCCAACTAGCGTGTTTTTGCCGCTTAAAAAATGTTATTTGTCCTCGCGAATATACAGTATAAGGTCATATTTTCAGAATAATGGATTATCGATAGAGAATGTAGATATCGCGATTTTTATAAAATCTTTAAGTGTTAATAAAGTAAAAAAAATATACGGTTTCATTAATTAAATTTGACTTAATGACAAAAAAAAACATTTTCCTCACAGCATTGTGTTTAAGGGTATCGATAAATTAGCATGTGTTTTCCCGGATGGAAAGGAAGGAATATTTTGTTTTCTGCAGTCATCGTAACGACAGCGAAGTACAGGCGTATACCAATGGCAAGTTCCCACATCCATTATCAGAAAAATGGTTTAGCTCTCGTGCCTTGATACGCTGCTGAACATTTCTGTAAATAAAATAGATTTTAAAATTCTCAGTTGGTGTACGATACCGTGGTTGGATGTGAAGACAAACGGAACGGCCCCTCAAGAACACATAAATACGGAAGCTCTCCGTATTTCCTGTGGCCTGTAACGCTTCAAACACTCCAGTATTACAGGAGATTGTAAACAGAATACGCGTCCTGTGCCACCTTAATGCGTCACCTACCAGTTTATTTACTCTACTGAGCACTTATTTTCTGCTTCCAAGTATTTTGCATTACCCTAAGAGTAATTTTCATCGTGTCGCTGTTGATTTGAGCGATTTCGTCATTTTCAGTTTAAGTGTACTTTTGCCCTTGCTTTTCCTAATCAGTTTTGTATACGCTCCTTTACTATTTATTTGCATTTTGCCTTTTCGTAAACTTAGTTTGTGTTGCGAGTCATTTTTAGTCGTTGCTTTGCTTGTTGCGACACCTATCGGGACTTGTGTAATTCTGTTTTGTGTGTGTGTGTGCGTCAGTGTTTCGGCGGGGTACCTGCATCCTATAGCATATTTGTTTTGTTTACCTATTTCTTATTAAGTATTCACTTTTTTTTAACAAATGTTTGATTCTCTCTAACTCTGGCATAATTCCTATTTCGGTTCCAGATTTTAACCCTTTGCTGGGGCTGAATATTTTGTAAGTAATTTAAGTTTTTGTTCTCATGCTGTTGTTCTATGCATATCTCAGTTTTGATCAACTATTTCGTTTAGTTTCTTAAACAATTATGTGGATGTTATACAATTTATTTGAGGTATAATTAATGTGTGTGATTTCCTAAAACTTTGTTTTCAGTAAAAAAAAGTTTCATTAATTTATACCAGTGAGTCTGTCAGCTCACCTAAACAGGATAATTCTTCGTGTTTAATATTTTGTACTATCGAGACTACTTGACTAGTTTATATTGTCTAAATATTTTACCAAACGTTTATTGAATAACCTTTTGTATTATAATGCTTGTTTAACATTTCTTGACATTACCGATGGCAAATTTGAAGTAAATATTTTCTATGATATCAATAAGTACATGTCATGATTACGACTCATAAGTACAAGTTAATTTCCATGGTAAATTTGAACATCGTTTCTGTAACTAGTATTTCGTATATTAAGTTTTGCCAATAATTAATTCTATTGTTTCTACAAACCTTATTCTAACAAAAACGGCATGCAAATGTGTTATTCTTAAGTAAGTATGATATATTACGTATCGACCATCTCGTTATTTCATGAATCGATACTGACTTGTAACGATTTCCAATCGAATCTCCCCCCCCCCCCCTATTACACTTTGAGAAATGGCGTGATCTACATTACATCTACATCTACATTATATCTGCTACATCACATCACCTTTTTAATATGCGAACATCTGTATAACCGCTTCGGGTAAGTGATTATTGTGTAATCATTTAATCTTCGCGTTTTGTTCATTGTTTTATGGCCCGATCGATGTTAATTTGCGTGGATATGTTTCTTTGGCGGGTCGCCTGTTTGGGCAACAACCATTTGGCCATAGTTCAAGCTACCTTGGGATCGTAACGTGGGATTGGCCTTTCTGCATCCCAGAATTTGATTTCGCCATGATTTAACTGCATTCTGCATCGGAACCTGCCGACTTCGACCTTGTCCCAGTCTTCATCAGGCCATACCTTTTTTTTTTTTTTTTTTATTCTTTCGGATTTGCTTATGGCATGTTGCGAAAAACCTTCGGCTCTACGAACTTTGAATTTTAATATACTTTGGAACGTGTTCCAAAACATGAGACTTTAGTGAAATCACCGTGTTGATAACCTAGCTAAATTTCATAACAAAAACGTGTTCAGTAATTTTAATGTTCATCTTTGTGTGTGTCGATGCTGACCTTATCACCAAGGTCATACCACCATCTTGAAAGATAATTCGGCATTTTGCAAACTTAAGAAATATTTTAACTTTGTAGGGGTCCCCATTTATATTTTACTAGCTAACTCAGTAAAGTCAAACAAAGCCCTATATACAAAATATAAATAAAGTAACTAATACTTACTGTTGAGATTAGTAACATTCTGAGATTATTTATGCAGAGAAATACTATTTTGTTGTTGTTGTCTGAGATATTATTGTGTTGTTCGGAGTGGAATAAATTTTGAATCATGTTAAGAAATATTCTGTGTTACAATTTCGTATAACCTTACTTATAAAATCCAGTTGCCTTAATATATATATATTTTTTTTTTGCTTTTTTTTTTTTTTTGCTTTAACCACTTATTATTATGAAATTTTAAGTAGTAACCTATGAATTGCCGGGATACCGGAAAAGTTAAGCCATTGGTATTTTTATTATGCTTAAAACTTGTCGGCATGCACTGTCACTGCAACCAGATCCACGTGTTAGGTGAACTGTGTCATCCTTGTCCCTAAAGGGAAGGGTGACACAGCCCGTCACTTTAGTAAAAACACTAATTTTCAATATTTTAAACATTTAAACACCATATAGGTAAATATGAAGGGTTTTGGGTTAATACATTTTATGTTCATGATCAGGTGCTGCTCCAGAAACAAACAATCAATAATGTTTAAAGTAATTTTTTAGATATAGTACGACAAAAATTTCATGTACGTAATGTTAGTGGCCTCGTTACAATGTGAGAACCCAAAGAAAACGAAGAGTACGCATTTACGGAAAGTACGGAAAGTTTCTTAACAATCCCGCGGTATTTTCGGGATTTGGATATAGATTAACATTCTTGTCCACAATTTCTCGAACGTTTTAGGGTAAATTTTATTATTTATTTTCTCAACCTCACGGAAACATTTGTAATAATATAGGATGACAAATATTTCTTAAAAAACCATGAGGATTTTTTTGAAATGTGCTTTTAAGATTTGACAGCAATTTCGCAGTTCTGCTTTTTAAATGCAGATATGTGTTAAATAACAAAACACGACAGCAACAGTTCTGTTATTTCCAATAAAATCCGTCCTCCTTCTAACAAATTAATTATTCTCTGGGTACAGCAAACGGTTTCTTTTGACGTGGGTAGTTCGTATCTTAATTGTTTCTTGACTTGTGATATACTGAACCTAGACGGTACTAAACAACTCGTCGTCGAACATTTAAAGTATTTATAATGTAGATGAATTTTTTACTAGAAAATAATTCGTATTCTCAAAATTTTGAATTTTTTATTTTTAAATTGTAACTTTTTAGAACACGTGATGGTGCGTGAGATATTTTTGTACGTCTTCAGAATGATGCTTGGTATAAACAGTATCAATAAATCTGTTCACTATTATGGCAAGTCGTTTTTTTCAGGTTCATTGAATGAAAAATCCGTGTGGAATAAACGTAATGTCATTAGTTATGTATACTGAATGCTCTGCACGGGTAACGCCATGGGTGACTCGCCAGACACAACACGTTGCTAGACTTCTTTTACTCGTCACACTGTAACATTTTTCCGTCCAACTGCTTCCAATAAGTTTGGTCAAATAAAGTTGGAAGGTCAACGAAACGTCACTATCACTGCCGTGTTTGTAAGGAAAAGTTGGATGGCTCGTTTCCATCAAATATTTTGAAAGTTGGACAGATTCTAAAATTTCTTTGATGTTTGACGCGCTCATCCAATCAGAATCGTACATTACAAAAATATACATTTTTGACATCAAGGAACTTTGAAATGGCGAACAATTGGTAGAAACTATATAAGGTTATGAGGATGATGAATTTATATAGAAGATCTTTGAGTATGAATGCTATTCAAAGTGATTAATTCACAATAGTATTCACAACTCAGAGGCATTAAATTTCACTGTGCAAGAAATATGTCTGATGAGTGAAATCGTTTTTTAGTGAAGAAGTGAAAATAAGTAACAACATTTGTTACATTTATTTCTGCACTGGACTGCATGGAAACACACAATTACTACCTCACTTGGAATATAGATTTTAAATGTAAATTCAGACTAGATCCTCCAAGTGAAAGACATTTTTCAGCCTGACAGTATTTCAAATATATTCAAAATTATTTGATTTTACATGTTGTATGCAAAAATTTCATGGTCGTATATAGTCATCAGATTTTATTGTCAAATATATTTGAAGACGAAAATTTGTTAGTGTGACAGGGGCATAAATGAAAAAAGTGGTTCTCAGAGACTAACACACACACACAAATCATGAGTATTTCGGAGAACATTTAGAAATGCAAATGAAAATATTTGCAATCTCAGACGGAATACCGAAGTAGTGCGAAGGCAGTGAAATATTTATTTTAGTTATTGTGAACGGATATGCAGGGCGATGTTTGGTGTTATCCAGGAGATATTATAATGTATCAATTCGAAATGTAGTAAATGTGTAATACAGATAAAATTACCATAAAATAACAAGATAATGAAGAGTATTAGTTTAATTTCGTTGCACTTTACCCCTGTTAATAATGAGGTATGTTTCTCCACTCAACGAAATGTTATTTAATGAATAAGAATTTTAATACCCATGCCTACATATAACAACGCAGAGATGATCTCTTCAATTAAAGTTTTTAGAAGTTGTTATGACAAACATATATTCTTATACTAGATATAATTTACTTATACATAATTAAAGGTATGTACTTACTTTCAACATTTAAAGTTAGGTTAGCGTTCAACTCTCCCATTGAATTTTTGATGTTACATTTGTACAACCCAGAATCTTCTGTTCCTGGATCCTGTTAACCAAAAGTAATCGTTACATAAAATAAACATTTATATTATCTGTAGTGTTGAATACAGAAAAATTCACCATTCCGTTGAATACAGTGTTATAATGGTATTATATTTTCCAGAAACATGCACGCGTGGCATTCCCTTGCATTGAAGAAGGTTAGAGCTGAAACATAATTATATTAACAAATGCGATAATTTACCGTACCGAAATGTTTTTGGCACTGAAATACTATACATAAGCATAAGGGGGGGGGGGGAGGAAGTGAATCCACAAAACTATTTCAGATCTACTTTATATAGTATGTGAAGTGAAGTTATTCCTTTGAAGATTCAGTTATTTAATCTACAGCCCAAAAATCAGAAACAGTAGATTTTTGCAACAACAGAGATGATTTTTGCATTGATGTGACCAAAGTTATTAACTATCCCCTTAAATATTACAAAAATTACTTAGTTTTGACTTTTCTTTGATAACCAATCTATAGCCTGCCAGGACCATGATTATAGTCTAAAACTTAGCATCTGTGAAACGTAAGCTGGCAAATAAAATAAATTAGAGCCATAAATAGTATGGTGGAATAAATTACTATCAAGATATAAATATTCAAAATGAACACTAGTGGTAAAATTTAGCATGAAAATGATTTTTCAATGAGAATTTTTAAAAATTATGTACTGCGGAAAGTAGTTGACATCTGCACGCCACCACAACACATTTGATCAGTATTCAAGAAATGTTTTTAAAAAGTAGTGGTAGTGTACTGATAACAGGGGAACTGAGTGTAATGTGTCAAGGTGCGTATAATCGTTTAAATAAGATAATGAAGTCTAGAAAATGCAAGCTAGTGTTCTGCATATCTAAATTTTAAAGGAGAGTAGGAAGTGAAATATAATTATTTAAATCATCAATTATAAGGCCGTGTGACATTTAGGTTATAAAGAAAGTAAAACACTCTGACATAGAGGAGGGCGAAGCACAGTATGAAACTATATTATATTAATTTATTACTAAAAATAAATCATAACAATGGCAACAAAATATACTAAGTCTTCATCAACAACTTAAATAATTATGAAATCTCTATATTAGTAACTGTTAATAAGACACTGAATATGCTTACGAAGTGTGGTACAGGTTTTCTCGTACAAAAGAGGTAGACATAGCGTCCAACGACACTTGTAGACTGCAAACAAATTTCCTAGTGCCTATTGCAAAGAAAACCTTGCAAGAATATTACATCCTTAATTAGTAAGAATGTGCTGCTATCCCATGAGTCATTAGCTCAGCATAGTAATTTTGCAGTCCTTACAGCAAGCAGTAATCTAGGGAACGTTCTCTGTCATTTATATACAACTGTTGAAGTTTTAAAAAAAAAAAACTGTGTGTGTAAGTTTATTTAATGTTAAAATAAATGTGTGAAATGAATTGTTAGTGGTTGATTATTTAATAGATAGATGCCCTGTATAACACAATATAACCTTTGCATCATCTGAATATAGATAAATACAGTTAAACACTTATTTATGGCAACCCAAAATCTCTGCGGGTTAGAAAGACATGTTTAATATCTGCACCACTCAGCTAATTCAGAGTGTTCGTTATTAGTGTCACCACTCAGCTAATTCAGAGTGTTTTTTATTAGTGTTGTTAGATAGAGTGTCTGTTTATATCATCATGCCTACCAGCTGGATTTATAAACTCAGTAAAAGTGAGCTGGTCGGCAACCTCCAGGTTGCGGGCATTAAAGTTGGGATTATGTAGACACTCGTAGAAAGATTTTTTTGCCGTCATAATAAGTGTTCAGACAGATGCACCTGCTTAAATGGATCAGGGTGTTGGGGAGCAGTAGCGGTGAAGATGTAATAATGGGTCGTGCATTGCTGGCATCACAGTTAGTATTAACCACCGTGAAAACTTGACAGATTTTGAACCTCAACTATTGTTTTTGGTAGACAGAATAAAGTCTAGCCTTCTGATGAAATCCCATGTTAAATTTATACAGGGGCATTTCCCATATTGTATGGTAGTTGCTCTTGAAAACCTTGCTGGAAGGACTGGAACAGGGGAAAAATTGGTTGGAAATCAAGAATAGATTGTAGCAAGTGTTATGTGCCAAGAGTAAAGCAAACATGGTGCAAAATAGTGTCTACCATTTCCAAAGTGAAGGAGAAAAAATTAGCGAGTTCAGTCAAGAATTAATTGAATGTGCTGGGACATCATGAGTACAACCTAGCACTAGTGACCTTGTCATGTAAGTGTTGGAGAATATGGCCCCACAAGTTGAGCTGTTATGTACCTTTATGTCTAAACCGATCACAACCAAAGAACTGAATATTTAAGGTGTAGAGGTAGATAATCAGGTGTATACTTCACAGTAACTTTGCTCAGTGGCAGATAAGAGTAAAAGTGAGGTTAGGGTTAATAAAGAGATAAATTGCCACCAAGAAGTTTGATCACCTGTTTTAGCTGTGGCTAAGTGGGGCATTATGCCACTAATTATATATCAGGAAAGAAATTGATATATGGAAGTGTTTCAATTGTGGAAGTGTAGGTCGTATTATGAAGAAGTGCAAAAAGGGAAGTACCAGGGATAGTGATAAGAAAAATGGGAATAAGGAAAAGGTACTGATATCGAAATCCAATAATAAAAAAAATTGTTGGCAAATATAGCTATAGGTTAATTTGAACCTTGAAGCCATGGTTGAAACAAGGATATCCTCTTGTTTTATTCATAAAGATTTTTAAAGTAATGTTATTAAAAAGAAGTTAGAATCAAAGTACTAATTTAAAGTTGATGAAGTATCTACCTCATAAGTGGCCAGAGTAAAGGGATATTCTGTTAAAGTTTGTGTGTTATTGCTTTTTAAAATTTCAATGTATTCCTTGACGGGCAATGTTTTGTTATTACTGATTTAATATGCAACATGGTGCTAGGGTTAAAGTTTCTACATGAGACTAATTCTCTGGTTCATTGTAATAACAAATTGGTAATTTTTGGCTTTGACCAAGTGCATCCTGTTGGTTTGAATTTTAGTTCTCCTGCTAAAAGGGTAAAAGCCTGCATGGGAATGGAGACTAAAGGGGAAGTTCTTTCGGATAGCCAAAGGGAACAAATAAAAGGTATCATGAAGGAATTTTAGGATGTTTTGACATTGAAATTATGAAAATGTGGTATTTTACCCCACAGAATACATGTATCTGATCACATTTCTGTGAGGTGTATTCCTTTCCAATGCTCCACACCAAAGCGGTGGGCTTTTTGAAAAACTGCAGAAGATTTGAAAGGCAGGAAATAATTCACCATAGTTTGTATCCATATGTGTCATGTGCATTTTTCGTCAAAAAGAAAGCACCTATAAAATGTAGTCTTTTGTAAGAATACAGTCTTCTAAGTAAGAAAATTAAAGGAGACCCTTTATGTCTGCCTAACATCTAGATCCTATTCCAGTGACTCTCTCAGGCCACCGATTTTAACCATCTTCGATTTGAATTCGGCTTTACACCAATGTAGATAAAGGTGGCAAAAGTATACAGGGTTTGTAACACGGTGTATTGTAACACTTTTGAGGAGCACTTAGATTTTAACCTGCAGCTGTTGGAGAAATTAAGAGTAGCTGGTTTTCTTGGGCCAATATGCAAATAAAAATTTTGGGCTATATAGTGTGCTAGGGGAAAATGGATTATGGATGAAGATAATATTGTGCTCCTATTGTTAATTTTACCACATCCAAGGATGTCATAGGGGTGATGCATTTCTTAGGCATGTTGGGTTATTTTTGAGATTCATCCCCAGGTATGCCAAATTGTGTGAATCTACTAATCAGTTGAAAAGGAAGAATGTGGATTTTTGCTGGGAGAAAGAGCAACAGAAAAATCTTAAGCATTTAAGTATGATATTTCTCGTCCTCCTGTTTTGAGATTACCCAATTTCGATCAGTGGTTTGTCTGAGAAATTGATTCTAGCAGTAGGGCCCTAGAAGTTGTTTTGTTGCAGGGAGAAGAAGGGAACCAGAAACCAATAGCTTTTGCTAGCAAGACTTTATCAGAAAGTGAACATGTGGAGTTTGATTTAAGATCATATAAACAAGCCTTAGTGTTACCCGCCAACTTGGTAAATTGGGGAGATAGATTATGAGGTTGACCTGTTTTAATCTTAAGATCTGTCATGATCATGGTAAGGATAAATGCATGACAGATGATTTACCAAGAATTTACAATCCATTTGCATTTGACATGCCACCAGGACATAGAAGTAGGAGAATTGTGTAATGTTTTGCACCTTATCACTGAATCTTTTATGAACATCTGTAAATGGCAAAAATAAGATTCCAAAGGCCAAGGCCTAGTAGACAGAATTCAGATTGTAGCAAGGTATCGATGACTAAGTCAATTATTCCAATGATTATATGTTACTTTCATAATTATCAGGTAGGGGCGCATTTGGGAAGGAAAGAACAGAATTGAAGATCAGGAAGGAGTTTTTCTGTCCCAGTATGCATAGTGATAGTGACAAGTACATTAGGTCGTGCCATGACCACCAATGTGCCAAGCAGACTCAAAATCCCATAGTCAGCACATATTTCTGTGCGAATCCTGGTGAGCGCTTTGCAGAGAGTTTACATCGATGTATTTGGTCCTCTTCTACATTATAGTGAAGGAAACATATGTCTGCTTATTTTAATCTTTTTTTTTCAGAGGTTTGTGGTACTCATGCCCATGAAGGACATGAAGGTATTGAGGATCTGTAATAGATTTGAAAATAAAATCTTTAATATTTTTGGTAGCCTTGAATTGTTAATTTCAGACCATATGTCCTATTTTACCGGAAAAAAAATACAAAATTTATGTTTTAGTTAGATTTGAAGATTTAGAATGAACTGAGTGGCTGTTTGGCAGATGAGCACAAAAGTAGTAGTACTTTATTGAGGGTTTTTGGTCAATGCTCTACTAATGTTGCAGACTTTAGAGAGCAAGTAATGTTTTAGGGAAGGTTCTCGGTCAATGCTCTACTCCTGTATCTTTAAAGCAATAACTGTGCACGTAAGTTTACTTAAAGGTAAAGAAAATGTGCTAAAGTAATTACCAGTGGTTGCTTATTAATAGACAGATGTTTTATATAACACTTTATAACCTTGGCATAGTTTGAATGTAAATAAATAAAGGAAACACATATTTATGGCAACATAGCATGTCTCCTCGCCCGAAAGACATATTTAAACTTGACGATGTCAGAGCTGAAACTTCTGCCTTGGAATAACTTGTTCGAATGAGCCATCAAATAAGTTGCAAAAACGTTCTCGAAGGTAAATCATCACTGTACACGAAAAATAACGTCATTAGTGTTGTATGTTTTGCACAGAAGGTGTCACATTTGATAAAGCTCATCACCTACGTGCATGAACCTGGGGCTTTAAATATGTTTCACTTTGTGGTCTACTATTGTGAAATGAGGGTTCAACACCTCTCTCCAAACCAAGTAATTCATTATGTAAGATTCGCCTGGATCACTTCACTACCCTACTCTGCCCTCCATCCACCACAGCAATCCCGACTGTTATGTAACCTTACAAACGAATATGTAAGCAAATTAGGCAATTCTCAATTATACATTTTCCTGTTCGAGAAGACATATGGTGCTATTTCAATGTTTTTTATGGGCGAAAACATTTAATTAGTTTTTCTTATCAGCCCATATCACAAAACAAACCATTAAAGGGAAACATTAATTACACATGCACTCTGTAAATGTATATGTAAATAATAGTTTTTCGTTACGTTACTAACTATTTTGCAGGAGTCATTTAAATAATACGTTATAAAAATGTCATATCATTTCATTTCTTAAAATAACTGTTGTTTTGATATTTTTTACCATATCTTAATAAACATTATTTAAACTTGTAAATATAAAAATTTACACTTACCTTAAGTTCTAGTTTAATATAGTAGATGTCATTTTTTTGCTCAATAAGTATGGAAATTTTTGAAGATTCTTTGACTACCTTTCCTTCATGATACCATACGATTGTGGGTTTTGGGTTAGCTTTCACTGTACAATCCATTTTTACCAATTTGCCTCCTTTATCTGATGTTATTCGAGGCTTCTCAACAAATGTTGGCCCATCTCCTTCTGGTTCTGGCTCAGCTTCAATGTTTAGGTTTAGGTTGGCATTAGACTCCCCATATTCGTTCTTTACATTACATCGATATGTCCCACCATCTTCACCACTGGGATCCTAGAAAAAACAATTAACACTCAGAGAATGTTCCAAAATTTTAGATTACTTAAATTTACATTATAGATTTTGCGATAAACAATTAAAAATATTTCACCAAAATAATGATAATTGACAGTTACTTAAGAACAAACCAAATTAACTCTGAACTAAGTTAAATTATTATTTAGTTTAATTATGTTAAGGTAAGGAAAATTCACTAGGATGAAAAGAATTTATGTAGGCTTGATACTAGTTTCAAGCAGTTAAAACAAAAAAATAAAGGAGCCTAGAATTCCAAACATATTAGAAAAAAAAGTAAACCTGAGATTTTCGGTATCGAACAAGAAATCTCTCAATAATAACTCCATATAAGTAGAGAAATAGGTAATTACATAACACAGTGTATGGTAGAATATTAAAGATTAAGCAAATTAGTTCTCTTAATATATATCTGGGCCATTGTAAATTTTATGTAGATAATATTTTATTTCGAATAGGAGGGTATCATATTGAGACAAGAGATTTTTGTTATTAATTGTGAGATAAATATTTGCATGTATTATTCATGTGTAAACTCGCCATAAGAATAATATTAAATACCACATAAGCCATTCTGAAAATAGCCATAGTGTAAACTAAACATGAAATTACAAAACAATTAGAAAATTACATCAAAAGTTATAATTTATTGTAAAGAAGAAGCAATAATTCAATAAAAACAAAATGTGCCCACAAATACCTATTACACTTCTATATAGCTGAGTGTTATTAATTACTTGAAGTTAACAACCTGAACTATATAAATTTATAACACACATACATGTAATATTTTTGCTACGTCATACAACAATAAATACTACTATGAAAATTTAATATTATGGTTCACACGTGGTCAAATAAGAACATTTGATATACCTAT
This sequence comes from Dryococelus australis, assembly GCA_029891345.1. Classification (NCBI taxonomy): domain Eukaryota; kingdom Metazoa; phylum Arthropoda; class Insecta; order Phasmatodea; family Phasmatidae; genus Dryococelus; species Dryococelus australis. Next base: position 211,554,048 of record CM057009.1, on the reverse strand, counting down.
TTAGTTTCTTATTTCCGCCTTTGTTAATCAAACACTCTTCGTTAAAATTAATATGTTCATTGTCCCTGACAATTGCAAGCGTAAAGTACGTGATGCCGTAAAAAGTGAGAAACATATTTTTTATTTAATGCTTTTAAATTCTTAGTATATGTTATAGTATATATAAATAAGATTACTCACTACCAAATAAAATATTACAATTTATATTTCAAACGACTTTGTAATTTTTTCCCCAACATTATTGTGAGTGATGTATTAGATGTTCACATTATATTGTGTACAATATTAAGCACTTTTATAAAAGTTTTTATTTAGGAAAAAATGAATTAACCACATACAGGCTGTTCTAATTCTAACTATTTCTTTACTTAGAAAATCTCTTAAATTACCAGAAATATAAAAGTACTGTTTGCAGTTAGGCCTATAACCATAAAATCATACTTTCGCGTAACTATGAAAACTACGAATAACATTAAGCTTACCGCTATAAGGCTATACATTTACAAATAATATTACTTTTTAAATAAAAGGCACTATGGAAATCCAAAAATAATTCTTGCCTTATGATATCACAAACTACCCACAAAACCTTCTGGTTTTATAAAAACTTTTGTCTAATTAAAATAACACATTTAATCAGGAAATTATTTTTAGAACGATAACTTCAATATACATATTGTTTTCCTGTACTCCTTTAAAAAATATATTACGGAACCTACAGTCATTTAAAGTAGTATTTGTGTCTTAATCTCCATAAAATAGATTAACACATTTTAAAAAATTTACAATAATATTTATTTTACAAATTCGCAAATAAACTTATTTCTTTAAAAGAAATTACTTCCACTATGTCTACAATTGTGCATTTTTATCACAAACGATAGGGTTCCAGTAATTCACATATATTTATTTATTACACATCAAAATATTACTCCATAAAAAAAATTGCTGTTATCCAGCAATATGTATTTTATTAATTTATGACCTTTAAAGAATTAAATGAAAAAATTTTTTACGTATTTTTGTAGCCTACATATTTCGAACTGAATGTAGTTTAATCATCATGAAAATTAATTTATATTAACGAAAGATCTGCCATATCAAGAACGCAATTCTTTTAGTTACACTCGCAAGAGGTAGTTAACATTAAAATTAACAGATGAGTAACTTACACATTAATGGATTTAAAAAAATAATACAGATACTGAAAATGAAGTATATTACTGTATTTCACTATTATATCTGTACCCAAGAAACTATTTGATGGGAGCGTGATTACACTACGTCTGTCTGGCAAAAAAGTCTTCATGTTGAAACACAGTTCACTACCTAAGTTGCAATGCCATTAACAAAGAGTTGAGACGGGTTGAGAGATTTGGGTGGCTCTTAACAACGACGTCTTGAGGAGTTAAACACCTGTGCGAGCTACTAAAAATAAATAAGCTCTGAGAAACACCTGTACCTGAACTATCACACTATGTTCTAAATTGGAGGAATGTTTACTGTTAAGATGTCTTCATCGGTTAAATTTAATTTAAAGGCTTGCCAGCTTTATAATGAAAGCGATTATTTTGCTTCATTGGTCATGGACAGTGTTATTTAATACATTCCAGTGTTCAAATGGCACAATATGTGCAAATATGTTTTTACACTGAAAACTTCAACGACGGCGGATATTTTCATGATAGGAAACCATCATTCAGTGTATGGAAAGAAACGGTTAATTCAAGGACAATATTCTTGTATGATACCATCCATACACAGTCTATCCAATCCAAGGTAATCATAAAACTTATTTGAAAATCTAATTATTATTTAAAGCATGGAAGTTAAGTTAATGTCTGCCTATGTTACAGAAATCATTATGAAACATTCTGAACTTTTTTCAGCAAAAACATAACTAGGGCAAAAATAATATAAATTCAGCTTACAATCACTTACATTGTTTATTCATACAATGTTACCTTAATTTCCAGAGTGAGCTCGTAGGCATCTTCTTCTTTCTCTTTTATTTTCATTTTAATTTTGGACGATTCTTTAACAACTGTTGTACCCCTATACCATGTAACTGTAGGCTTTGGTTTAGCTTTACACTTGCATCTCATTGTAATAAGAGTTCCAGTTTCGTTCGGAATTATTCTCGGTTTTTCGACAAAAGATGGTGCAAAACCTGCCTCATCCCCACCTGAAAACCAATCAATGATTGTGACTGACAAAAATAAATCACAGCTGAGTTTGCACAGAAATAAATGCAATACATTCTAAATAACCAACATACATAGAAAAGATAATGCGTTCAACAGCGTTCACTGAGAAATACCTGAAAACTAAAATAAGAAATCTGTAAACAAATATTTGTTAATGCAAAACAAACAAAACATTATGTAAAAGTAAAAATAATTAAACTAGCCTTGATAACTACACGTGTACATGTACATACTTCCTTTACCTGCTTAGTTGCACGTATCTGTACATCAACCTATGACACTATGAGCATTAAATATTATATATAAGGACACGTGGATTTCAAATAATATACATGATACAGAGACATAAACAATGGGATAATTCGAAACGAAAATATTAATACAACAGAAAGAAAAATTAAGCAGAAATATACAAAAAATATCATAACTAGCGGAGCAGTAATTACACACTGATGCAAGTATATGATACATCACCATTTTCTTCCTCATACCTTGAAAGTTTAGAGCAATATTAGCGTTGCTCTCGCCAAAATTATTGAAGGCATTACATCTGTAGTTCCCACCATCTTCTTTTGTAGGGTTGGAAATTTCTAGAGTAAGAAGGTAAGTATCTTTCCCTGTAGCCTTCCTTGACATTCGAACCCGTTTACTGTCAGATATAATTTTGGTCCCTTGGTACCATGTTATCTCAGGAACTGGATTTGCTTCCAGGATACACTCCATAACTAAGATGTCTCCATCTTGTCGAATCGTTGGCTTCTTAGGAAACCTGGGCGCTTTACCATCAGGAATTCTGAAATTAATTCTTTATATTAGATGGCAGCTAATAAATAGAAAAATTAGAGTGTATGCCAGATAAGTACAAACATTAATACTTTAAGAGATTCACCTTAGAGTACCCACACCTGCTTGGTTTATTGACATGTGGTTTGAGTTTACTTTATTAAATTTAAATGTTTAACATTATAAACATATTTTGGATAACAACTTTATTCATTCATAGAAAGAATAATAAGCTTAGAACAAAAATAAATGTGGTGATATATATATATATATATATATATATATATATAATATATATATATATATATATATATATATATATATATATATATACATATATTAGTATGTTTACACTAGCAGTGTAAATTATTTCAGTAATGCATGCCTTTGAAATCATACTATGTAATTTATTATAAACTAAGGTGAATATTTAAGAAAAATATTAGATGACTCATTTGCATGGGCATATGGAAAAACTATTTGTATCAGATTAGTTCAAAACCACATTCATAACAGATTTATGCCCACTCTGCAATCAAAAGTCCATCAGGCATGGACTTAATGACATCGGATAAAACCCATGCCGCGTCACCGATATGGGCAAATATTTTATAAAGCCGATATAACCTATGATCAGACCAAACAGCGACGAGTGCAGTATAAGAGAATTACATACTAAAATAAATATTGGTAATTTTTCGTGTATGGTAACCCATTGTACACTAAAGCCACCTCGACCTCCTGGATTGTTCACGGACTTGCTGCAAGTCCTATAATTCGGTGCCAGAGTACTTCCTAAACATGCTCCATAGGGCTCAAATTTTGGAACCTGATCGGCCAATCAAAAAATGGAAATTGTTTCGGTTTCCACGTAGTCACATAAAAATGCAGACGGAAGTGGACTTTACAATAATACATACATAAATATAACCCCCCATTGCACACATGAAAAAAAAATTTTCTACAAGAAACAAAAGAACTGTCTCCACTTTCGTTCTGCGTAGCGACTGCCTTCCCCTACGTAGGCAAGACAGGACATCACAGTTTCTCAGCTGTCGAGTCCATGTTACACGAGCGAAAGTGCAACACAGGCATTTTATTTCATGAAGCGGTCATCATGTACACCTACCTATGTTAATAAACATGTTAACTGTTTCAACCGGAGCCAGCATAACTACCTAACACGGGTTTCCCTATATCTATAGTGGTAACAGACGACTGAACAAGCGAAGTAAAACATTGCCTTGATACGCGGTTTGCGTCACAAATCTGTACTTATATAAACGCCATAAAGACGAGCATTAAAATGCATAGGCACCTGCAAAGGTATGTAACTTAAAAGTAATTTGTTCGAGCACACTAACCTAGTAACGCCACGAGAAAAGAAAAGATTTGAACAAAATAGAACAGATCTTTGCCACTTAAAAATTTTAAGCATTGCCAAATAATATACCAATATGATCGTACACCGTAAAATATTGGAAAAGTGTACTAAGTTTTTCTGTCCGTGTGAACTTTTGCCCTGCACAGCACCACATTTAAATCGCCCACTTCAATTAATTTCTTCTGTCGTTTTCTTAACTTCAGGTGTTTAAAAGTCAAATTTGGTTTTTTGTTTACTTTACCCTCGGCCATTCGTTTGACTGTTGATTCTAAAACCCCTATTACGGCACTCGTTGCTTCATTGACGCTGTATCTCAATTTACACGACGTTTTTGGTTCACTGCTATGTGTTGCAACATTGTATACGATCTCCCGTGATTGTCCCCGCAACGTGTAGAAACGTAATTTTTCTATTGGAGGTCAAGCTTTAAAAGAGGCCTGTTTTACCACACTAACTCGGTTTCTATGCTACGACCATTACAGAACGACAGAAACCTTGGTGGCCGAGCTTTTATTTAACACGTATAATTCTTTCTGTTAGGACATACTATAATGCTATTTATTACGAAATCTATATCATTAGGTTACTATTACTTCTTATAAACCTATATATGCCGACCAACATATGCAAAGCGGTATCACCTCTACGCGCAAGCCCCTGAACTAGCAAGCAGTGATTTCGTAAATATCATAGAACTTCATTTATTTAAAAGGTGACCCTATAATTTTATTGTACGTGACTCTGTAACAAAGTCCAGTGCATTCCTATATCGTAGCTTCCCATGTATCCGTTTCGTATAGTTAGATACAGCAGTCTGAAAAAAAAACGTTTTAAACTAGTTTGGAGGGCATGAACATAATGTTTCCAACGTGCGTGGTGTCCTTAAAGTACAATTCTGTCATCATCTGGAATGCGATTTCTATTCATAGGTAAACCAATTGAGGGGACATTTCAAAAAAGGCGTTTTTCGAACACGGTGCAATGCATTTCAAATGCCAGGTAAACGAACGGCTTAAAAACACGCTACAGTATTATTATCGAGTTATAATTTACAAATTTGTATTAAAAATGCTGTAGTCCAAAAATATTGAGAAAGGAACCCAATTTTATTCAAATTATAATTTTTTAAGCGACTTTGAATATTTATAAAAGAATTACATTATTCTTGTTAAATCAAATTTAAGGGGCATTACAGTTAGCTAAGAATAATAAACCTATATGTCATACGGTTGCGCAGGTTCCAATCGTTTCGTGATCGTGTTGATAGACAGGAAAATGTTTTTGCATATCATAGTAGTATACTCGTACCCTGCAATGTCTCGTGATGTTCGTATCATCCGGAATACATACCTTAAAATATGTTCGATAATGAAGTAAAATAATAAACTAAACTGAACTGTTATTTTAAGAGATGTTCCGAAGGTTACAGTAAAAAGGGAATTTCAGTATTCGGGTGTCCATTGGGCTCATCCTAATTTCTGTGGAGGTCTTTACAACCCCAATTGGAGTTCATATCTGCACGTCTCCCACAGCCTCTATAATAATGATATGCCGTGGTGTATCGGACTTAATACGCAACTTGTCCGGACTTAGATGCTATGGAAATAAGTAGTATCTTGTAACTCGGCCCGCACACAACTGTGCTCGAGCGATTCCGCGAGCTGTTGAGTGGCTAATCCCATCCACTACCTGAAGTGCTCATCATGTGGCTACCTGCTGACACTGGTGTCTCCGCATGTGGTTTTGTCCCTTGTCCTACTATACACTCGCCTGTAAAGTGGACTAAATCCCTTCTGGTCCCGTTGTCCTTCGGGCATGCATTTCCATTTTATGCACTCGGTTGATAAACGAGTTCTTGTTGCTTCTCTCAGATCCCTAGCAAAGTCGCCTGCTGTGATACAAACTGTGCTGTCTTTCAGTCTGGACCAAATAACGGTATTATCGTGGCCTTATACTTTTTTGGAAATAATTGAAAACCATCTGTCCCACAAGTACAAGTGGGCTGACCGAGGCAATAACGTACTAGTAAAATACTAATTTCATCATTCATGTGGAATTACCATCTTCCGGGTTAAAACTTATAACCCAGCCGGAGGGGATCATCAAAATATATATTTGATAAGTGGTCTAATAACAATAACTACATATAATTAGGTGATTTTCTAAATTGTTTTGGTATATTAAATATATTTATCTAGTTATTAATAATGTTGACATTAAAACATTATTTTCTCGTAGTCTTGGAAAAAAATCTAACAATCAAATTTGTAACTTGAAAGGATTTTCCGGGTAACAATTTTGTTCTTGCATTTGTCTAACTAAATTAGGCCTTTTAGATGGAAGTTACCTGACTTTTTAATATATAGTACGCAGGCCTATATCTTAAATATTTTGCTCACCCAATTAACGCATTTTATCTTCAAGAGAGTGTTAATGTTTGCCAATATTCAGTTCTTAGTGCAAGTTGTTATTCATGACTCTTGCCCAGGACTTTAAATTAGATTGTTTCTATATACACTGCGCAAAAATGTTTTGCACTACCTTGTATCTTCAGCATTCGTTAACACCTAATTGCCATGTTCTGTTCCGTACATACCCCATTCACCAGCATTGTAGTACCCGGCATTGGTAATGTGCACTGCAACCACAACAGCAATTTTGTACAGTAACAGATTAAGCTTGCTACCGTGTTGAGCTGCCGTGTCGACGCCTGGCAGTGCTGCCAGGGAAACTGAAACAGTCAGATATAGGTTTCACGCCACTGACCACATTCAAACAATCGTAGATTGTAACCCTGGTAGCGGTGGGACATTCACAATGGAAATGTGGCTGTCCTGCTCAGGGTTTAACCAAAGTGATGCCAGTCGTGTGTGGAAGAAGTACCAGGAAACATATTCGTCGCAGATGCACATCATAGTGGTCGCCCATGTACCACTACAGCAGTGCAGGACAGATTGTTAGCGGTCAACGCCAGGAAACGACAATTTTCCCACAGCAGTTGACCGGCTCCAAGATCTTCGTTGAGCCACTTGAGTACAGGTATCGACGCAGACTGTCTGGAAGAGGCTTCACCAGAACCACAAATATGACTACAAGACCATGAGGTGTCCAACTTTATCATATCGCCACCGAAGTGAGCTATTAGCCTGGATGCGGGCACACTTCGACTGGGAACTTGCCTCATGGAGGCACGCCATCTCACAGACGAGACCAGTGTTTGTCTTCATCCTGGTTTACGGTCTTTGAGTATGTGTCGTAATCGTGGACCTACAGCAATACAGCTTTACGTCCGCAACTTCTATCCATATGGTGGTAGTAGTGTGGTGTTCTGGGCAGGAATAATGCTTGGTAGATGTACGTCACTTGTTCACATAAATAACACCCTAACAGCCCAGCAATATATGAAAGAGGTTCTCAAAACTGACGTGCATGCTTTTCGTGCCGACATCGGTGACCAGATCATCCACATAGACCACGGATCGTGCAGAACTTCTTGCAAGAAGCGTCCATCACACGAATAATTTGGCCAGTCAGGTCACCCGATATGAAATGCTTCGAACATGCATGGTTGATGTTAAAACGCGCTACTGCCAATCGTCCGACCCACCCGAAACACTCAAAGAGTTAGTTCAGACTACTGTTGAGGTGGGGGACCTCGTACCTCAAGAAATTCTGGACAGCCTCATTCGCAGCATGCGATATGTCCACGACCTTGTCACCGCATGCAGTGGCCATACCTGGTATTAGCGATCTGACATGATTGCTTCATGAATGTGCCACTTACATGCAAAACTGATTTCAGGTGCTGTATACTGTATCTGGTCACGTGCATTAAAAGCTTATTTTCCAGTGACAAATATCTGCAAACCATTTATTCAATGACGGTACGTTTAAGCTAATCCTTCCCCATTACAACAAATTTAAGTAATGCAAAATATTTTTTGCGCAGTGTATTTGTATTATTGTAGTATCAGGGTGTAATAGAGCTTCTGTTTTACTGTATTGTCAATTTTGTCGGATTAGTGGCCAAAATAACTGTCCTTTTGCTTACTTAAACTAAATTTAAGTTTCCGTTTTAGTCTATTAAATCAAATATATTATGTTTATTTACATTTACTGAAATCAACTCATTTAGCACCTCCTAAGAGTGATTGTAGAAATCATGGTTAGCATGCAAGGGTGGTGAATGTTTAGTAGTTCTTATAACTTCAAGTGCAATGAAAATATCAGGAATACACTCACAAATGAATGATTAAATATATGATGTAGCATTCATTAAATGCTGTAAAATATTAATGATTCTCTTTGTAACTCACTCTTTATGTTTGTTCATTAATATATGAATAAACTTATTTTGGTTTCAGGGTATTATAATATAAGTTAAACATTATATATATATTTTAATACCACATAACAATTTTTTTAATTTGTTTACCGCATTCCTAACATTTTCCATATACAAACCTCATAATAATATCAATACGTAGATAAAGTAACTTTTTCCAATAACTACACTAATGCTGTTACAAAAGTCTTATAGAAAAGCAGATATTTAATAAAGAATATGTAGTATGGTCTAAAGCGGCGAAAGTGACTGCACTAGTCTCTTACTGTTGCAGTCCAAGGCTGATTGCAGGTGGACCCAAGCCAGAACGATTTTATTGTTGAAAGCCTGGTGAATGTTTTCAGAGTACTTCATTTTCAGCCATCGTTATATTCCGTCAATTCCTCTCTATGGAAACCACCTCTTTTCATCTCACTGAGGGTAGCAGGCCATTCTTCATGTTTCTTAATTCTAAGGGCCGTAACTCGGGATTCACTGTGCCCATTAGGTACAGTATTTTATAGGGTTAGGGCTACGTAAGACTCAGTATAGGACTTTGATGTCTCTATCAATAATTTACGCTATTACAACTAATGTATAAGTAGATTGTCCTGCAATTTATTTACAAGAATATATTATAATACGAGATTACAACTCTTATAGAAAATACCTATGAATGTTGTTTCACTTACTTTGGTTTGTCACCGCCCTCAAAATTAAGATTAATCGTGGCCGTCCCCTCTCCGAGTTTGTTCTTAGCAACTGCCCTATAGTCACCACTGTCCGAGTTCTCAACCGATGTTATCTCTAGCCTCGCCATATAATAAGACTTCTGGTCTTGTTCCAGCGACATCTTGAAACGACCTCCTTCTTTCACTATTTTTTTCCCATGGTACCTAAAAATATTAAGATTATTTCAATTTAGTAAGTGCACAGTCGATAAAAAACACATTTATAATGAAGGCAATTCAATACTTTTGTGTATAGCTTCTGCAAGCATAGTTTTGTAAAAAAAAATAATGAACATTAGCTTTATTTTATATTTTTTAGTATAAAATTGATTACAATGTTCTCAGAAAATACGAGTGTAATAAGTAAGTTAGCAAACATTGTACAAGTTATTGTAAACAATTTATATTGATAAATGTTAGGGCAAATTAATGTATAAAACTTTACAACTTTTATAAACCATAATTTTAAGAGTCTTTTTTCCCCTTTATTCGGTGAGCGTCACTTATAACTGTAAATAGATTAACCAGGTACAATTTACTAACTTATACAATTACTTTTGGGTGTGCAAAATCTAGGTACATAATTTTACATACTGACAAAGAGTATTACTGAGGTATTTAAAAAAATAAAACATAATAAACTATGCAAATAATACTATAGTCTGTGGTTAAGTTCGTTTCGTTTGACTATGATAAATTAATATTACAAGTATATTTAATTCAATAGATATTAAATAATTACAAAGTGATATCTCACATAATGGTAATTTTTGTAACAACTCCAACCTTTAATTGTAAATTGATTTTTCGGAAAAAAATATATAGATAGTATTTTTTTAAATAAGTGTAGATATTTTGGGGAATGCAAGATGGTGTTAAAACGAGTGTTTCGATGCGCACAGGCCATGGTGTCGGATATGCATACTTATGCGCTAAGTAAAATAAAATACAAGAGACATTGTTGCTCTTGAAGATGCCTTCGCGGGTAAACAAAGCTCAGCTGTCCATAACACAATGACAGTGAAGTCGGGAAGCGTAATACGCTGCTGCAAGAACCACCAGGTAAACTCAAGTCGGCGACCACAGTCATCACTACTGCCACATGTGCTACTTCGAGTACAGCGTCGTATGCCGCCGTGCAACCAGGTCTACAGCCATCAGTTTGAACATTTGTTGTAATGTTCTACTGCGGTTTCGATGTCAACTCAACTCGACCTGAGTGATTATGTTACATGTTTTTTATATAATTATTAATGACAGCATGCGTGTTTGGCGTTTTCTTTATTTGTACCATAATGATTCATTTCTGACACCATGTCCATTACAACGAAACACTCATCTTGACACACCCTTGCATTCCCTAAAATATTTGCTGTGAACATATTTCTTAACGTTGTATTATTATTGATAATAGGATGTTTCCGTTCTAAAAGCAATTTATATGCGTGTATGTGTGTGTGTGTGTGTGTATTTTGGAATTTAATGTTAGTGTTCCTATGGTATGAAAATTAATCAAGTAATGTTGAATACAGTGTTGACTATTCACGGTAAAGTGAGCACTTTTTAAAGCCCTCTCATTTGGAATAATAATCAATAAATAATTATAAATAATTAAATATATATATAAATAGTATATATTCCCTCACACTCAAAACTTAACGTCTAAGTGTATATATATATATATATATATATATATATATATATATATATATATATATATATATATATATATATACACTTAGACGTTAAGTTTTGAGTGTGAGGGAATATATACCATGTATTTATTACTTACATGTGAATATTTATTTTAAAACTTGGTGTTAAAGGATTAAAAAAACTGGCTGAGAGAAAAATTATTAACGGCCTTAAAAGTGCTCACTTTACCGTAAACAGCCTATGAAACATTGTACTAACTGGAAATAATCAAAATTAATAACAGTTGTTGGTTAATATTGCTTAAAAACATATCAGTTATTGAACTGTTTCAAACAGGGTTTAAAATAAACAAAACTAATATCGACACAAAAATTTAAAAAGTTCATAAATATGCACAGTTTTGATCTTCCGGAAATATAAGGATGTTTGCATGAACTGCATAAAGTGAACATTGTGGGACATATAAGCCCTTAAAAATTGAGACATTGAAATGTACCGTTTGAAGGTATCGGAAACGAAGTGAGATTAAACCACGGTTCTCTGAAAATCGTTTTATGTTACCGGATCGTGAACCTAACTCTCCTCGCAATGAAAGCAACTGGTGTAGCCACCATCCCTTTACAGGCAACATTTTACCGTCAGGAATTATGTACTTTTGATGCGTGTCTATTGAGCGTAATAACCTAATTAACGAAAATGGTAATTTTGCTGCAACTCCCCAGGACCCACCGTCTTCGTGTAAAAAGCGCACAAAGTTTTGGCTGTAGCAATAGAGTGCATTCCACTTAGACAATACTACCTACACGTCTTTATGGCATTCTGTTGCGTCCACTGCAGAGAAGACAGTAGACTTTTTTAAAACTCCTATTGTAAACAGAATTCTTTATGCATTAAAAATCTTACATTACTGAAGCGGCCTGTTCGTTTCTGGCAAAGTTCATGTGTGACTCCCTGCATGAAGTATTGCTTTTGCCTACACGACTGGAACTGTATCACTGCCACCGAAACTTTTGTGTGCGTTTTGCAAGAAACCGGTGTGTTATAGGCAGTTGTAACAAGAAGACGATTTTTGTTCGTTAGGTCATACTGCTCAAGAAACCTCCAGCAAATGTTCACAATTCGTGATAATAGAACATTTGCCTGCAAAGATGTTCGGAAAATTGTAGTTTCAACTCTCTTCGTTTATGATATTTTGCAAATAATAAAGCTCCAAATCTCAATTTCTCAAGAATCATATCTCCCTTAATATTCACATTTGGTAGAATGTGTACTATGTATACATATTTTTAAATTTGATCTTGCATACGGAATCGCATTACGAAGTTTGTCGGTTGAATTCCGCCCCATTCTGTATAAAATAATTCTTTATTTGCATATATGTATATGACCTTCACCATACCGCACTGATATACATGGGGGGTCTCGGGATCTCCAAGTTAAACGGCGTCGGGCATGCCTTGTACTTGAGTGGGTGATTGCAATGGACCACCGTGTTGCGAAGGCACATGTACTGCACGTTATATGTAGCCGCAAAGTGATTCCACCTCCAGTGCACAGAAGTGCGGCCAATTGGGGGCCAGGAACTCTGACTATACCACAAAGTTAACCCCTAGTTGTATTTGTATTTACATATGTATTCATTTAAAACGAATGTGCTATCCTAATACTAAACAAGTTTGCTAATTATTTTAAAGGGTACTTGAATGTGTGTATGTACTGCAGGCTACTACATTAAAAATCAATTTTAAAACTTTTAAATTCAGTATCTTAGCTGCGCACTAGGTATAAAATAATGACAACTTTTGTCAGCATTAAAAGATGTAGTCATATTGATTGAATACATCTTGTATACCGTACTCTTCTCTAGAGAAGTGCATGTACTTTGCAATAAAATAAACATTTTTACATTTTAAAGTCTAATATAAATTCAAAATTATTTAAACAAAAGTAAATACATAAAATCGCTTCTTAATTTTAATAGACTACGTATAGGTATGTCACTGGTATCTCACCAAAACTATGACCAAAATTCCTCTCGAAAGGGTGGAGCCCTAATATCTTGTATCTGTAGGGACATTATTTGAATGTTAAATGTATCTAAAGATGCAGCACTGTTAACAATAAATAAACAAGAAGAAACTGTAATTAATTCGTGACTTACCACGTAACCGTAGGTTTCGGGTCTCCAACCAGTCTACACTCAAATGTGACCTTGACGCCATCCTCAGACTGACGAATTACTGGGCGTTCCGTAAACGTTGGTTTGATTCCCTCCGCCGGCTCTGGAGCCTCGTTGCCTATATTGAGAAAGGAACCTACACCGGCTATGTTATGAGTACTTTATTGTCAGAATAAACAAAAGAACAAATGCATAACGAATATTTCTTACATCAGTTGCTGGAAAGTAAGGAAAAAATACAGCCACAGTTACAGGAAACTCGTATCAGCTAGAAGTCAAACAATACAAAAACAATTCAAGTGCGAAATGTTTTTAACATGTTTGAACGTTATAGTTCTATCTGGCACACAGCATACAGGAAATAATGTCTAAAAATATTCGAATGCCTATGTATCAAAACACAGAGCAACAATTGAAATGTATATGTTTCTATATATTCGTGAATTAATTTGAAAATATTTTTGTCACGAATTCTTCGTCAGTTTAATTCCCTCTTAAAATCTTTGGTGGCTGCTATTTATAAGGCTTCGCGCTAATGTAGCAAATATATCGAAACATTGATTGTTCAAAACAAAGTCCCAGCGTGACTCTAATCGATCTTCGTTTTCTGTAGGAAACGAATTTTTCTCTGTTTCACTTGTGTCCACATAAAGAACTGCACAAAAAGTATTTTCTTTTTTTACTGAAGTACCCTCGCTTTGAGGTCTTACTACTTTATATAAGACTTCGTGATACAGTTCTACAACAGCATGCTGTATATTTATTTTCCGTAAAAAATACTGAATTTCGAACATTCAAACATGCATATCCACTGTTTATTTCTACAAAGCGTTTTGTGTCCACACATTGCAGCCTTGGTACATATCTGAAAGAAATTATAAGGTTAGAATAACTTAAAGTTAACTCTAAGCAAGTCATACATGGTCGAGACACATTATTATAACACATAGCCATCGAAATAAGACAATTCGTGAACAGACTCGGTTGGTATTTAAGGTGAGATGGAGGCAATATCTGAACACATCAACCACTGCTCTTATGGATAAAACGCGCGATTAGGCAGAAGTTGAAAAGGCAATGTTCGTGAACATTCGGGCAAAGTGTGATAGTATTTCAGAAAAAGTGCAGTTGGTTTACTCTTCACTTGCTGCGATAATTAAATTTCAGTGTGATTGACAAAAGGTACAGCTGCGATAACAGCGCGGAAGCTATATGGAGTATCACGTTCCGTTGATGCGAAAGGTGAACGTAGATTAAGGCTGTGTATGAGGATACACTACAGTTGGTCAACTCACGGTCCGAAAGAATAAAATGGCTACACTGAAAAAAAAATTGAGATAAAATTCCCTTACATGTAAGGAAAGCTAATTATCTGTACCTGTAAGATAAAATTACCTTTTAAATGAAGAGTAAATTTACATAACAAGTAAAGTACTATTCCCTAGTCGTACGGAAAAAGTACCTGTCCAAAGTGGGGGTAAATCCCAAACAAGTAATGGAAAATGCCGTACAAGCAAGGGAAAATTAACTATACTGTATAGTGAAATTATATTAAAAAATATCGTGGAGTATAAATAATGTTGATTGTTTATTAGCTATATCCTCTGCCGAATAGCAACCTTAACCTCAACTCTAAAATCCTCGGCACTTGCTGGTGGGTGGACGCAAACCAGGGTCTTCTACAACGATAGCCCGATGAGCTTTCCATTACACCACGACGATAGCATGATAGGGTCAGCGAATATTAGCGTGTTATATCATTGTTTCTTCCGCCCGTCCTCCCACTTAGCTGATGAGACGATGCTGAAGAGATGAACGCGTCGTAAGGTTATTTTCCCATACATGTATGGGATTTTCCACTACTATGTACGTGAATTTTACTCCAGAGTGCGGTCATTTTACCATACCCGTAAGGAAAACTATGTTTCCCACACAAGTTTGCGAATATAAACTTACACTTTTAAGCTAATTTTCCCATTATTTTTTACAGTGTATCAGCACGTGTCATAAATGAGAGCGCAGTGAGACCTGTTACGTATGGGGCTCCATACTGACGACGGACTTATCACCGGAAACGTCTTCAGTTTGCATGGCAATAACAAAATCGGACATATTTTGAGTGTGAAAGAGTTGACTTCTACGATGAGTCGTAATTTACTCTCCGCTGAAAGGAAGGGCGTTGGCATGTCAGGCAAAATACCTCGAAGAACAAACATATTGCAAAAAGCTGTTGGAAGAACACAACTGTTGTCGGCAACATTACGGTCTGGGGAATGGTAGCTTGGCATTATTTACATGCATACGTATGGAAGACACTCTCAACCGATTTATTTGTCTACTCTTCCGTGGAGATCCTCAGTATCCATACATATAGATTGTCTTTACTGAGGCGAATAAGATCTTCCAATAGGACAGAGTCGCATGTCATACGGCCGTAAATGTCCGGTAATGGTGGAAGGATTATGGGCCGAGATTCACTTGAGCATTCCTGGTCTCCTAATTCCCTAAAACTTGAACCCAATCTAGCAGCTTTGGGCTAACCTCAATCGTCACGTTCGCTGTATAGCACCTCCACCACACACCCTTCAGCAGCTGTCGGATGCGCTGTAGTCTAATAGCATCAGATAACCTTGGCAACCTTCCAACATTTTACAGAATGACCAGCACACCGGCTAGTTGCTGTCTTTTCTGAATATGAAGTTTGTTTATGATATTATCTTATGGTCATAATAATGTGACTCAACTTTGTAAAATACAACAATTATCACCATGCTTACTCGCAGAACTCTTCTCCAGATATAAAGCAACACAGCTAGATACCACAGATAAATAAAAGAAAAACAAATAAAAGGGTTAAAAAAATTAACATGGAAAGAAACATGTTATATTATCAATGTATTATGCAAACTTAAACAACTGCTAATAGATAACAATTTTGCAAAACAAGTAACTAAAGATAAAATGATAAAAGCTATTACTTTAATATGTGAAAAATAACTCTTATCAATACGACTATGCTATCACATTACTATACGAAATTAGTAAAATAATATAAAAATGTTTTAATAGTAGGTCTTCAGGGTTTATAACAAACACACAAGTTATTACAATATCTACAATTCCCATTAACTAAATTCAATCCGTTATCATGCAAATATACTACAATATGATTACTTTATATTGCTATTAAAATTTCAATAAAAATTAATCATTGCACATGCTAGAAGATTTGTAGTTAATACCATAACGTAAATAATTTGTGTTCAATACTTTTAATATTTAATCGAATCTTTTTTTTATTTTTGGGTATATTGTAATAAGGCTTTTAGATATTAAATCTAATAGCTTGCAGGAAAATTACATTAAACTTAGACACAATACTAATTAAAAATTGAAGTTTTAAGTCGAAACTATTACAAATTCACCATCTCTTATTAAATTTTAATAGAATTTGCAAATTTATGAAGGAGGGATACAATTAAATTAATTTAGTCCACATAAAATTACCAGTATTATCGAAACTGCTTTTAGCAATAAGTAAATTTTCTCGTTCGCTTGTATCATCCCATAGTTAAAGAAGGAATTTTGATCAGGAAAGAGTCATTAATTCCTTCTGTTAAATAAAAAATCCCAAGCAAAATTAATAATTATTCCACTGACAAATTAGTATTTAGTCTCCAAATAGAAAAAATAGCCACAATGCACTTGCATTATATAAATATATATTATTAATGAATTTGAAGTCAGCTGAATACAACTGTATAAAACCCAAGGCAGTACAAAGTAACAAATGAAAATGTCAAAGTGTTAGGCATGTAACAAATTTTGTCAAGTACTTGTTTTAAGTTAAAACAGAAACACATATGTTCCATGCATAACTACTACCGACATGCACACGACAATTATAGTCTAAATTATGAACATACTTACGGGTGCGAAATATCTTGCAGATTGCATGTTAATATGTACATGTACGATATTTATTTTGGGAATTTTACAATATATCATATCATAATAAAACAAAGTGCAATGAGTTAACTGACAACGCTTTAAAACTGACAACACTTTAAGGCAAATGTAAAATTTTGAATGGTTTGAATATGGCTTAGAAGATAAGAATTTTATGAAGTAGTTATATGTACTGTTTTTTCAAAAGATGCATTATCTGTTAACAATGAAACAATTTATTTATAAAATGTAACCTGGAATATTACCATTGGTTATACGCACGTCTATAGAAATGTGCAGCTGGGAAAAGAAATTCGATTTATTTCCATATTATATTTAATATTGTCTGATCTAAATAAAAAACAGGCATTTTAAATATTTTTAAAAGCGAAATCAAGCCACAAAGAAAACGAACTAAAATGTCTATTTTAAGTTATGAAACTCTAATATTATTAAACGAAATTTTATTCACAGGGATGTGAATACTAAATTACGTATTAATAAAATGCCACAAAGTTGTGTGGCATGCTTCAGATCCGTTTAAGGAAAATTCGTTTACTGTATGTAGAAAAATGGTCCTCAACTCAGGCCCTTGTGGCCCGCTCAGTGATTTCTTCCAGCTCGCGTATAAGTTTCCAGCAAGAATTATTTCTGCACAAAACCTTCACCACGCAAAACC
The DNA here is from genome assembly GCA_029891345.1 of Dryococelus australis. Taxonomy (NCBI): domain Eukaryota; kingdom Metazoa; phylum Arthropoda; class Insecta; order Phasmatodea; family Phasmatidae; genus Dryococelus; species Dryococelus australis. The sequence continues at coordinate 211,536,157 of CM057009.1, read as the reverse complement.
TCCACCATATTCGTGGTGGACTGTAAACGTAAATGAACATAGCTATGTTATACATTGCCTGTAAAGTCGATTAGCTCTAACTGTAAAGTCCTCGCCTGCCCCATTAAGAAAAATATCACTTATACCTCTGTAAATTACCATATTTTATTTCACTTATGGACTTTAAAATCCAGAAAATATTAGCCTACATATCTTCTATACATATTTATTTAAAACACGTTTTTCAAACATTTCTTTGCATTTTTTAAAAATTAATTTACTTTCCTGGGAAACTAACAAATGAAAATATTAATGACAGAAATACAGTCATTATTAGATTACGGCGAGATGTAAAGCGCGACTCGTAACACTTACGCTAGGGAAACAATTGCCTCTTTAATAAATAAAGATTGAAGATCACTAGAACACCATCGCTGTAAGTGATAGATGCAACAACTATCTCTTTCTGAAGAAAAAATATCAAATTTATTCAGCTATTAGTTTTTTATCTCTTCTGAAATTATAACTTAAGTTGTTTATCCTTTGCATAATAAATTCAGTTGTTACAGAACGACTGTACATTTACTTTAAAAGAAAATGCATTAAAGTTTTAATTTATTTTTGAACATTAATATTTTATATCAGTGTCAGTTCTCCAATAACGCAGAAAACTGACAAAGATGAGGAAATATCAACACTCTAATTAGCGTAAAAAGATCAACTATGTCAAATAATCTTCTTTCTTAAAGGATTTTAATTTCAAATTTTAATGCTACGTAAATGGTTTAATAAAATCGACCTGAAAAGGAAATTAGTGAATTAATAAGTTTTATTAATTTTAAAAGTTTTTAAAGAAATTTATAAACTTGAACTAGCAATCTATCTGTAAGTTGTCGAACATAAACTTAATGTTATAACTAACTCCGTGTAATGATACAAGAAAAACTGTGTAGTAGATTTTTTTATATAAACTTATATCAAGACGATACAGTACATTAATTCACATGTACACTTTTTCTACAGAAGAATTTCCTTAGCCAAAATTTTACTAAACGCTTATTATATTATGCGATTTTTGCACCTTGTGCACTTATACAGAACAAGTTTTGAGTGACTGATTTGAACTAAAATAAAGACTTAAAATTTTGGATATATAAATAAATATATTATTTCCAGTAGTTTATGATAGGCAAAACAGGTCCTGCTTTGTATCAGGTACAGGAAGTGAGGCCACTATATTAGACTGTTTTATGTTTTATGTATAGTTGCGGTCACGCCATGCGATTTCGCTACAGTATAGAAAGCAAAAATATGGCAAATTATAGTTGAAGCTAATAAAACACAATGTACATGTAGCAAGAAACCTAAATTTCCAACTTAAGTTTATTCATTTTACTTTTTTAAGGGGTGGTTGTTTGTTACAGAGAATTAAAAAAAAAAAGAATATTATGTAATAATTTGCCATGTATTGACTGTGTAACGAAAACTGAATAAAATTTTTGAACAAAATATTTTCCGCTCTCTCTGCATAGCTTTATTAGTCGAGTCATCGCGTGTCGAATTCCTTGGAAATTCCATTTTACATTAAGGTGGAATGGCCAACCCTTTAATTTTTCAGTACAGAACATAACAATAAAGAAGTTGAATATCTAGTTTTTTGAACTGCCGTCGTGTTCACTTCGAAACCAGTTTCTAAATCATGCAGTATATTTAAACTCTTAGTTATTTGATATGTAAAATAGTTCATTCACCACACGTTATGCATAGATCATGTATAAATCAAAAAACCTATAACAAACATTTCATTAATATATTTTCTATATCAGTTTGAGTGAGTCTACCATTAGAAGACGCTTAGTTTTATATTTTACACCGATAGTCTGCTGATAAACATAAACGGTAGTAGTACGCAGATAGATAACTTATCATTGTAAACTACCTAAATATCTTTGAATAAATGACACAGAATACTCTTAGATTGTTTTAAGAAAGTGTTATATTACATATATTATAAGCATTATGTCCTTCACTATTATTACAGATTGTCGTATTTAAAATATGTGTACGACCCTATTATTGTTATATAATTTTGTTCTAAATTATCTGCGTCAAAGCAATAAAAATATGACATGTTATGCAATTTAGAGTATATTTACAGATATGCCTTCTGTGAATAACCTTTTCTTTATGGATATTAGGGTAAAAATGTTGCACAGCAACAATTTAAGATGAGAAAAGTTATTACTTTCATTTTATTACATTAATTCAGGATCATGATTTTCGATCACTCAGAGGACCTAGTGTTATAACATGAGCTGTGTAATTTTTTAGATATTTGAATGGGAAAGTCTCATTATCTGTGCTTCAAAATCATTTGCATTTAACATTTATAAATTTCAAACAAAGGCGATTATTGATTTCGGCCAATATGATCAATACAAAAACTAAACAACTCTCAATAGCCTCATATGGATTATGGTATTTATGAAATACTCAACATGTGAATAAGTGCCACAATACTTTACAGGTGTTTTAATCAGCAAAACGAAGGGTGGGTTGTTGTTATGCTTAGGCATATGTATATTTAATAACACTTAAAATTCTTTTCAACATGTCAGCACATGTGAAGGAGGGAAAATGTTTCTGTGATACACCATATTACAGTTATATTGGATCACAGTATAAGAGTAAGACACAGCATTAACTCTCAGGAATTAAAAAAAAAATGTGCGCGAAGCAAAACACTTTAAAATGATTATTTCCCCAGCCATTTATAGGTGGGTTTAGATTGCCAAGCGTTAATCTAAAGCTGTGTGTATGTGAACGTAAGGCAATTTCTTTTCATTTATCATATAAAGGCAGTATTGCTTTCAATGATCAACTATAATTTATGTAACAAAACTAATTTTTTTGTAAATTGATAAAAACAAAATTAAATTATTTTGTAAGCACCAATCTTACGATATGTGTTTATAAATGAACCGCTAATTTTATTGAAACTTTAAAAAAAGCTTGTAAGTAGTAATTGCCTTACGAAGACACCCTAAACACAGAACTTGCTATTTACATGAATTCTCTTCACTCAATTTGTAATACTTACTGTCGAAATTCAGACTAATTGTGGCATTACTTTCTCCTAATTCGTTCTTCGCTGTCACTTTGTATTTTCCAGCGTCCTCGGCAGTGACATTTTTTAATTCCAACGTAGCGAAATAGGAGTGACCATCTTTATCCACCGTCAGCTGTTAGGAAAATCATTGTTTTAAAATAACACTTAAAACAATAAGAAATTTTTGTTACGTACACTATTAATACTAGCAGGCAATTTGAACAGACAGAACTTAAAAATCAGTTATTTTAGGACTAATGTGGTGTTAAGCAAATGAGAGGAAAATATATAAATTTTACTTTTACGAATTCAGAGTTGCATGCTGATTCATAGAAAGGGTAAAAGTGATAGCGCTTCTTAATTATAGTGGATTACGAACCACTTCTTGGCAGGATTTCAGTTATATTTTCAGAAATGGAATGGGTTTATAAATATCACCAGTTTGGCATCCTCGTAATGCGAGAGAGAAAGATATGTCACACCTAATTGGCAACATATAAAATTAATAAACATGTGTGTGTGCGCGCACTCATACACACATACATACATATATATATACACACAACTTGTTGTCACAGTATTACTTGCTCACTTTAAGTGTTGTTATTAAGGCAAACTATGATTATTTTTTACAGAGTATTAAAACACAATTATACTGATGCTGTTTCAATAATGCCACATTTATTTATTTCGAAAGTAATAATACCAGTTGATATAATTTTTCCAGACGAGTGACATTTGCAGGGAAATTTATCATACATACTGAAAAATAACGTTTATGAATCAGGAATGGTATAGTAATCATGCATTTCATAAAATTTCTTCAACATTTAATTGAAACAAGTACAACAATTTTGGTATAATCTATATTATTACTAATATACAAATATAACAATTTATTTATATCCCCTTAGCTAAAATGCATGCAAATAAATGGTTAAATTTTGGTATTACGAAATGAAAATAAAAATTTACACAATATAAAAGTTAAAATAAATATGTTGATAACAGGACTCGTAAAACAGGATTTGAAATATGTAAAAAAAAAAATTGAACGAATTATTATTTTTTAAATAATACAAAATATGAAAGAGAATAAGTCTGATAATTATATAATTATAAATTAAGGCGTGTGTTCATATTACTTATTAATAAATTATGTTTTAATATCAGTGTATTACTTAAATATAATTTTAAGTAAGTGATAGTTATGTAAAAGTGCAACGCATTTTTGTTTACATTATTAAGGCATTTACAACAATTGAAAAATTATATAATTTTTAAGTGTTGCGTGGGTATGATGCAATAGGCGTAAATTAATCTAATTATACGAACTTTGTTGGAATAGCCTGCTGGTTTATCACTCTGGGAAAGTATTACGAAGGCATGCAATTATCGTAAACATGTAAAATATTTTAATAATTTTTTTTTAAGAAAATACATTAAAATAAAATTCTACAAAAGTAAATGATTTTCCGAGTTTTCCAGTAAACATATTTATGAAAATAGAATAAGTATATATATTTAGCAACTAGTGATAAAATATAAGAAAATTATGTAATCGTATAAAATATATACTTATATATATTTAGTAGTGCATTATAACTTTGTAAGTAATATGTATTAACAGTGGTTAAAACAACATTGCTCACTCTCTGTTCTTCAGTATGTTTATTTAATTCAATGCTTATTCTAAGAATTGTTGATTTCTGTTGAAACAGTTATTATTTTATAAGTGCGATGAAATGCAAAGAAATGACTGTAAGAAAAATTAAATAATTTTTAGTTCCACCACTTCAGTAAAATTATGATGTAATTAATTAATGAATTAAAAATAAAACCAATTTATCTTCATGAATTATCAAAATCAATTTACCCGAGGTTCGTTTTATGATAAAACCATTACTTAAACGTTAGTAACATGGGCATCCCTCTAATCATTTCTAAATTAACATTAATTTTTCTTATATTTGAATAATAAAATAATTGTTTTAGATACATTTTTCTATTTGTTTGAATAAGTAAAATTATTTAATCAGACATACTAAACTATAATTATATTACTTAATATGTCTCTTAAAATGGGAGATAAAATGTATTATTACACCCATAGGAACTTCCTTTTCTAATAAATCCCATTAATTAAAGCTTACATGTCTCCTTATAATTTTTATTTGTGTCAACAACAGTATTAGTGTTATGTTATAATTTTTTAATGATGATTTTCCACTGATATTACAATATCTATAAAAAGAAAATTTATCATATTGTGGCAGTATAATATTTTAAAGCTAATATCAGTATCAAGCAAGAAGATTCGCTCGCATTTTCCGCTCGCCAAGTGCAACAGCATAGCGTAAGTAGGATGCAATACGGGTATGCGTGGCGAGGCGAGGATGCTCACACCTATCTACACCTTGTTTACCACGGAATATGGTACTTTTTTGTGATAGCAGATAAGTTTACTTGTTACTCCAACTCTCGCATTGCAAGAGCGGGCCTTCTCCAATGTCGGCTGTGCCGAAGTTTAATAAACATGCACTTTCTGCTGGACCCAGCGGTGTGCACGCGTGGGTTTGTAATACCGGAATTTTTGGGCCAGGCCCAGAGGTATTGGTTGACCGCCAGCGAGAGCAGGTCGAAGACTTAGGAGGAGAGCTTTCCTTGTCTAGTTATGGGTGAGAGCCCCGCCGAGGCGAGGGGTTCGACTACGATAGCTGTGGTGGTTTACATTTTATTAATGCGATTCATGCGGTGAAGGGGTTCTTGAGGTGGATGGTCCGTTCGTGCGACGCACAGTGGAGAAAAACACCCATTTTCCTGGACAAAACCCCGAACATGAAAGTTATAATTATCGTTTAAACTGTTCATGCCCATGCAGCGCTATATCTAGGGCAGTAAAAACTACTAGATAAAGTTCCTTTTCTCCTTTACTTTAGCGGTGAGAAAGCCTGCAAAGTAGCTGTATCATATAGATGCCAATTTTGCGAGCTACTGTAGTCTAAGTTGTCTCGTAGTCATGTGATCTTAGGTGACAACGTGTCGCAGTTATCAATTTTGACCATCTAAGAACCACCTATTATGATGTATGTAAAATAGCTTAACAATATAAATTTCTGTAATTATCTTATTTTCCTTCAAGGTTTCTTGCAAAATTGTGATGAATCTTCTGATGATGTCAATGCCAACACCAGTGAAGCTTGCCGATATAGCCGGATACTCAAAAGAACGCCTTGCCATATTCCCATCAATTGTGTAGACAAAGCCCGGTTTTGGCTTGTCTACTAGTAATTCCATTTTTTTAAATCTGTCTTGAATGGTTTTCTTTGTCTTCGAGACACTATTAATCTGCTCGATGCCATGGTCTTGCCATTTCTGAAGCGGAAGTTCATATGAAAGATGGAGCAAACACTCAAACAACCTAATATGTGCATGAAGCACGGAGAAGCCGAAACTGAGCCTTGAAGAATCAACTGTCTCCAGACGCAGCACTTTTTCCAGGTTGTTGAAGTCTTCAGATGTGAGATTACAAAGGAAACACCCTTGCGTAGATGCAGTTCCTGTAACGGCACTGAACTCTTTGCTGCCAATAATAGTGTAAAGTATGCTGTAGATAACTTAAATTTGTTTGCTATTAAACTCGCCAATGAAACGATGTAACTGTTGTATTTGCAGTTTGATGTGATCCAGTTCCATTTTTTAAATATCTTCTATTTCACATTGGAACTAAAATCGAATGGACCTGGATATTTCTTGAAAACTGTTGGCCCTTGTCCTTTCGGGTTGTCATCAATTAGACGTAATGGCACAAAGAAAGAAAGGAAGACTTTCGAGTCTGCACAAGCGGAGTCACTTGAAAACGTTTGCTGGCATTCTGATTATTCAGGCCGTCGAATCCTTACTTGCAATTCAGGGTTAGTTTTAAACTGTTCTGAACTGCATTGTGAAATACATCCTTCTGAACCTCCAGGAGATTGGAGGTAGTGCGGTCAAGAAGTCCCATTTCGTGTTTTTTTTTCCGAGGAAAACAATGTTTTTTATCCTCTGAATGTCTGTGTAAGTGGAAAACCTCGGTTTATCATGCTCTCGAATAATATTGTATTGACGTCTGGTGAGCTGAGCATAGTGCACATGGCCATCGCTTCTGTTCCTGTGAGCTGCTATGCTGGTGGACTACAGAATCCTTGGTAAGCTTCTTGATATTTCGAAGCTCGCGTGGATGATGATGTTGTTATATCTTTTACAATTTTTGTGGCTTCCAATTTACCACAGAATGCAAGTTCATTTAAGCGGTAAATGAAAGCTCATCACTTAAATATATGGCTCGCAAATTTTCTGTTTTCAGTAGTTTTGCCAGTCCTTGTTCTTCCCTAAAAACATTTCTTCTTTTTTACGAGCTTGCTGCCATCTGTTCTTAAAAACGGATACGAAAAAATGAAATTCGCTTGTTGAGAGTCGGAATACATTCGTCTGTGCATTATGTCTTTATTGATAGACATGTATAAATATATGTACATGTATCTATTGTATACTTTTAGTTGTGTTTAAACACTTCCAAACGTATAGGATGTTATTTACTTTTATCACTATCTTGATGAGTAAACTTTCAGCATATGTATTATATTAATATTTATTACACTTACGTTCAAGCAGACATTGCTAATATATATTTTATCCCTCTGTTCAATTGTAAGAACGATATGTTAGACCATATTTATCGTCTTGTGTTTATATTCAGTATCATTAACTCCAAACCATAACTACACTAATTTAATTACATTGTTATAATTGTAATAATTATTATTCTAATTATATTTCTTTGTTTAAATGGCATGATATTGGATGTTACTTCTACCCATCGCATTTATACTATCATTATCTTCTTAAATTTAATATCTTTAAAATTTTTTCCAGAAGGCATTGAAGTTTGATGAAATTTAAATGTCACACATGAAGTTAAGAAGTTTTAATTACATTTAATAAAATTAAATATATTTTATTTATATTTATTGTCAATTTGTTAAAAACAACATTTTTTTTTACGTCATTTCCTTGGTTTAAACCAATAAAATTGTTTATAATACTGAACATATATTAATATTAATCATAATAATTTACAAAGTTGAAATTATAATACTTGAAATATATTATAATTAACATTTTACGTACATTATATATATTATAAGTAATATTTATTTCAGTACTTGTTTTTATACATTTTATATGATTAAATATAATATACAATTTAAGGCTTTACATTAATAACAATGCAATTTTATTTTAATATTCATATTGTTGTTTTCAATATGGATATAGGAGAATGGGCGATATTATACTGAAATAAAGAAAGTTTTATATTTAATTCATATTTCTTTAAGCACTTAAAAACAAGTTGAAGGCTACAACGAAAGGAAACTTTAAACACATACCTACCGATATTCCCAATGCACGAATAATATTTTTTATTTATTTAGTATAAATATTACATATTCAATTTCATTTTTTCAAAATGATTCTTAAAAAAAAAAGCACTGTAAATACTGTTTGCGGGTTGGTTGTGAATGTCCCTTAAATTCAATTTTTAGCGCAACACATCCAATAACAACGATCAGATAAGAATGACATTTCAGTCCAATACATTCAGGTTCCCATCACGACGATAAAATAATTTCTTTTTTTGGATCATTTAAGAGTTCGCATAATCGGCGAAATATATCAAACTGTCCTCAGAAGTGTAGTGGTTTGGAAATACAGTCATGAAATTTGCGAATCCTGCAAAAACCATTCGGGAAGAGTGAAATAACGTCGGTACATCGATGGACGATATTGAAACGATTGAAGTTTCGTACAATTGCGCATGCATACACATCAAACGATGACGCTGCCATTTCTCTTCGTGTGGTGTGTTTAGACATTTGGCGGCACAGTTCACGTGATGTAACTCAAGATTATGCAAGGAATGACGAAGGAGATATCGGCATGCTGAGAATACAATACCCTTAGAATAAATGAAGGCGTTTGAGGGACGCATGAATGTTCGCAGATAAAAATTTCCGCACACTTTCCGAATACTTCACGGAAGCGTAAAATTAATAAATGGAAACGCGATCCGCAATGGCGAAAATCTGAGCTAAGCTACTTAGTAACGAAATACTTAATATCTCCGTATTTTCTATAGCTTAGCGTTCCTGGGACGAACAATGCCGAATATACAAGAAGCCTTCTTCGCCACTGTAATCAGTTTATCATCGTTTCTGCTGCTGTTCCGATATCCACGTAACGTATGACTTTCCTGTCAAAAATGAAAATTAGCATTAAACACAGGTTAAATTTAACAACACTTAAGTGCTCACATATTACTGTAAACTGAGAGTTAAATAGGTTATATTATAAAAATAAATTATATATATATATATATATATATACATACACACACACACACACACACACACACACTTGGGCGTCACGGAAATATAGTTGGAAAGTGGAGAAAATCATAAATTCCGAAGCTTTCCATTCCTATTAAAATTTCGATCCTAATAAAGTTATTTAAAATTTTAAGAGATATTATTTACACCCATTGGAATACCCTTATAATGAAAACTGAATATGTTTTCTTTCATGATCTGTTTGTTAAAACAGGTACTACAGAAAATATGACAAGCAAATTTATGTTGAATTCCAATGAATTCACGGAAACTTCTGTGAAGTTAGGGAAAGTCCGTCATTGAAAAAAACAACGTATCCGTAATTTAATGGAGGGTTCTGGAGATTTTTTCCCAACACTTAACCGTAAAATGACAGGACATTTTTTGACGCTGCACGAATACAGGAGGTAGGGTGGAATGCCCATCACGTGGTCCATTTGCGCTAATAGTCAGATGCTGTTCGAGGCAGTGGACACATGAATGTACCATACATGACCGACCGGCTACGTAAAACTCCGACATATCATCAGAACCAAAGACAGTTGGACTGTACAACAGAAACAAACAGAGCCAGTGGCTCTCTTGCTCGACATCCAGAAAGTTTTAGCAGTATCACTAGAGAACGTGCCTCTTCCAAAATATTTCCAGATGCGTGACACAGGCAAATCGGCAAATCGGAACTCTACACATTCTAACTTCGGCGCTCCAATACCTTCACCTTCGCTTACTATACTGTCAGGTTGGCTACATATTGGCGTTAGCGGCGAATCATCCTTTACTTTAGCAATGTATGAGCACCGCGGAAGGTTTTTGGTAAACATTACAATCCCTACCTCAGTTTATATCGAAACACGCCTGTTAATACTGCCGTGACTTTCTGAGATTAAATCGCAAGTAATCGTCGTCTGCAATTATAACTTGTGCGATGGTCTGTGAAAACAAGAGCAGTGCCTAATTTGGAGACACCGTGCAGCCACATGTGCTACCTTCCTGGCTGAGTGCTTAGGAGCCAGTTGCGAGCAAGATAACGTTCGCCCACTCACAGCTCTGTACTTTCCATATGTGTTTACGTGACGTTTTAAGATTTCCGCTCGCTCCCGGTTCACCTGACATATTGGACACCAGCTTACGCCTTGCCAAAGTTTTCAAAATTTGGAGCACAATTAGTCAAGAGTGTGAGGAAATATGCCCAGGGAAATTTACGGCGGTCCTACGAGTCACTGGAAGTGATACTCTCCCGTTTCACATGTATACTGGACATTGTTCTGGCACAAAGTTACTGTAATTGTGTTAAATTTTTGTCAGTATCACCACATTAATAACATTTCCTCTCAATCCCTACGTTCATTCGTTGTTCGCAAATTTTTATGGCAGTGACTGTATTTCCATGACTATATCTTGTTCAAGCTTTACTTAAGAATTCAATACAAATTTTGACTAGCTACCTTCTGCTATATATACATATAGACACGCACACAAAGACGAGCCAGAATTGCTTATATATTTCCATGAATAGTTTCATTTGACAATTTTTCACTCAACAACGTGCACGAGGTGATTAAACATTATTTCAAATTGGGGTTTGAATAATAAACGAAATGAGCGTGAAATCATAACTCGAATATTATATAGAAGCAATTCTAGCTCTATTTGTATTTTTAATTTGATTCATGAAATGATAAAAAGATTAAGTTTGCTTTTCAGCTACTTTGATGTAAGGTCATGTATGAGTTCTTTATAGGTTTTGCACGGGATTGGGTACAAATAATGTATGTTCAGCATATTCTCGATCACGTATTCACATATTTAATTTGCAGTTTTTGGATGTAATGTTATTAGGACTTTAGTCCAGGACTTAACGTCCATTATGCACTCTACTGGAATATAGATAATAAACAGCAAAAGTCATAATACCTTAAAACCTTAAAATATTCCTTCGTGTCATGCCTACTGATAAAATCATGAATGAAGGCATACCATTACTCTTTTGTTTTTAGTAGTATCATTGCACTTGTGCATAAATATGGCGGATGCGAATAAAGATATCTATGACAGGACTAAAAAATGTCAAGTTTTTGGAATGACAGCACCTATTTATGGACTATAATAAAACATTAATTTTTAACACGGAATCCGTATATAAACCACAGAAACAAATATTTTCCTGCAAGGAATACTGGAAAAAGTGTAAGTAAGCGCGATAGTGTGGTTATGTCACATTACTGTTATGTCATGTTACTGTTGTAGTTGTAAAATGAACGATTTGAGAAAGAACAGAAGAAGGAAGAATGTTTTAATGTAATGCAAGTATTATTCATGTTCCAGTTCTTTACTGTGACTTGAGTGTTATAATAATAGAAAATGTCAATTTTGTGTTGTGAGTGAAAATATTGTTTCAATCATAAATAAACAAAAATAATAGTTTCTTTTAAAATAGCAATGCCTTCATGGTATACACAACATTCACTATATATGAAATGTTAAAAGGGTGTAAGTCCATAAATTTTACAAACTTTAAAAAACGTTTAAATCTCCATTTCGTTATATTTTTTACATCATATGTGTAAAAAATTAACATTTGAAGTAGAAACAATAGTTTCGATATCATTAACCGGGTGGTAAATAGGTTTTTCTTTTTATTTTATGTTTTCTTAGAACCATTGTTAATTTTCCTGATTCATTTATATTAATATGTCTGTCAACGGGCTGTGTAGCAGTTTTATGTAGGTGAAATAAATACACATTAAAAGAGAGATTTTTTAGAAGGAGCTCAAAAAGCTAAGGTAAATTTAGCTTCGGTGTTGTTGGAGTGAGGTGGAGATGAAACAGCTGTGGAATACAACATTGGGGAAATTTAATAATGAGAGAAAGCCCACAGGTAAACGGAAACGGCCGCCAAGTTTCCACGATGAAATTTCCTGGTTCAAGCAATTATACAGTAAAGAAGAAATTTAACTCACCCTATGCCTAGGTGAATCCTTTACTGCCACACCGTTGTGAGACCAACTGACGGTGGGTTTAGGATCTGCCTGAATTCGACATTCGAACAGCAACCGTTTGCCGTCCTCCTCTTGTCGAATAGAGGGCTTCTTCGAGAATGTCGGTGCAATGCCATCAATTTGCCTGCAAAAAGAAAACAACCAATCATATATCTATATATATTTCCTTTGAATAAGTGAATTATTTGTTTAAGTTCATATCTATATGTATTTTATCTCTGCATCTCCCACATTTATACAGGCTGAGGCAGCAAAGGCAGCAAAGGCAAGCCACCTGAATAACACCGCCAATTTCAGTGGCAAAAGAAAATGTTTCAGACAAATGTTGCTTGGGTCCAAGGCGCTAATAACTTGATAGTGATAATTTCCCCGTAAGTGGAAGGGGATAAGATACAATATACGTACTTATAAACATTCTGTAAAGCAAATATCAACAGTTTGCATCCTCTTTATATATCACAACAATGTATCTCATAATTTCTCACACATATTTGCATAGAAACTTATTGCAACTAATGAATTATACAAAAAAACTCTTTAAATAGTTTGGGAAGGGAAAACTGTAACTTTAATTACAAAGTTAAGTGTTCAACATTATCATCATCATTCGCAATATTATATTAAACATTTTAACACGAATTAGATAAGCATACAATGAGTCCCAGCAATTAAACACTTTATATATAATTATATATATATATAATTATACATATTTTGTAAAGTAAAATAAACTATTTACCTCTTACGTGTGTACTACAACATCGTGTCTCATGATTCCTGACACACATCTTCGAAGTCACTTATAACAAATTATGTGTTACACAAAACATACCATCGTTTCTTTTCAAAAACGAGATATTTTACTTTAATCACAGAAAAAGTTCCCCTGGACACCCTGCTGAATAAGTCAGAAATTGGTTTTTGTGTGATAAAGTTTCAAACAAAGCGCAACACACAGTTCTACGTCACATTTAGAAGCAGAAGTACCTGCCCTCTCTCTCTCTCTCTCTCTCTCTCTCTCTCTCACCCCTAATCATTTTACATTTTTCGTCTCTCTTCGAGCTGCAAACAGCGCTGTCTTGTGGGTGCTTTTTTTTTTTATCTCGGTGGGTGGGATATTTTCGGGGAAGTGTCTCTGCCAATCGAAGGCAATTATGTGTTGTTCCTGGCCGACCTCCTCGAGACGAGTATTCTTGGGAATGATACTTCTCGAGTATCGTTTCGATCAAAATAAGCCGGTACTCAAGATGAGAAAGGCGACCTCCAGACTTCTTGAACAAAATTAATGAATTCTACAAAACCTATTTAATCAGGTAGAAAAATATTATTTTTGTGAAATTTATTTCCCTTCTTCCTTGGAATAGGGTGGTTAGCCAAGTGCTGGTCTAACCTATCAGCACCCCCTATTGTGTGTTTGTAGTCTATAACTAACTTGGACTTCTTCACGGTGACGTTCCTTATCTTTAAATCGACCATTTCACTTTTGCGTCGCTGATTTACTTTGTATATATTGTTCTTCATATAAGTTTGTCTCCCTGGTAATCAAACTTATCAAGCTATCATTAAATATTTACTCAAAAACTGCAAATTGTCTCCAGGTGCATCAACTTCAAAATTTATTTTCGCCTCTAATAAAAAAAGCGAATATTGGAGGAAATGTCAGTAACTCACCTGCTGTATTTATCTCACACCACACACTAATGTAAAGTGTTTCAGCTTCTAACTCACCATTGCTTCCACTTCAAAATGATTATTCACTTCTTGAACTGCTAATTTAAAAATAATTAGTGTCACAGTAAGTGGCAGAACTATTAAAATTTAAATTTTAAATCCAAAATAATTGTTATCTTCTCATTTAGAACGTATCCCTTTACTTTTTCACAAAAAAAAAAAAACCTTTTACGAATATTTCCGTAATAAAATATTTTATAAAATAAGATGTATGCACTGTCTACAAAATTATATGGCAACAGGACATAATACAAAATGTTGTAAATATACTTGATAAAAAAACGAGGCAAGTACCATTGAATTTACGGCAATAATCGAATAACTTTGTGCGGAAATTACTAACCGACATTTGTCATACCAGTGTTGCAATCTTGTACGGGAAAAACGTATCAAATATGCGGCGACATCTACGTGATAAAGTAATGCGATCTGGAGAGCTAATACGTAAATACGTATTCCTACTGCACGTTTCACGATCATCGCGCACGATAATAAACAGTGCTATAAAAATACTTCAAATTCTACACGTTCATGACAACTACATAAACGTTCTTCGTCGTAAGTCGACCCTAACTATATAAATAAACAACACGAGCATTTGCGTTAACCAGGACATCAATCAAATACTAGGAGCTTTGTATTATTACATTTTGCTGCTATATAGTCTTCAAAAGATCAACTAGCACACTAAAATACTTGTTACAGACGGTTGAGGAACATATACAATTTATTTCAATTTGGTCATGTTTTTCTGTGTTGTGATATCTATGGATTGTCTAAGAAAAACAAACAATATAACGACAGTGAGAAGTGTGACTAAAGGCAGTCTATAGTCGCTGTGTTCTTTATTTTGACGCGTTGATTAAAGTGATATGTCATCTCGGGATGCAACATGTCAATCAGGTAGATTTTTGGGCAAGATGTAACTTGGCGATTGTGACAGGACTAAGATCTCGACATGAATTAAGTCGCAAGCAAGAATCAACATGGAGAAGCTATTTAAAGCTAGAACACTAGTGCGAGCGAACTTCACGAAAACTCACTTGTTAAATTAGAGCATCTTTGTGCCCAGCTGAAAGATGTTGACGGTAAGATATTGGAACTTCTTATAGATGATAAAGATGATTCGGCGTACAGCACTGAATAAGATAAAATGCAAGAATATTACGGCCGGTTGGACGAAGCTCATCAAAAATTAGAGTGTCTGTTGACTAATCACAATGTTGGTGTTTCTACGAGCGATCGTTCTGTGAAAAGGAAACTTAAACTCCCTAAAATAGAACTGAGAAAGTTTAACGGCGAAGCTAAAAACTGGTTAGGGTTTTGGAGCCAGTTTAGTCGTATTCACAATGATGCAGATGTAGAAAGAGAAGACAAGTTCCAGTATCTACCTCCCACTACAGAAAATTACGAAAAGGCAATCCAGTGTTTTCAAAGTAGGTTTAGAAACAAGGAACTGTTAATTTAATTTTATGTGTGTGAGTTGATAGGTCTAGTTATTCATAATATCACCTTTTCTGAAATACTAAGTCCTTCACAATTATACAGCAGCCTGGAATCCCATCTTAGATTAATGGAATCTGTAGGTCTGATGGGTGACTTGTATACTGCGTTTCTGTTCCCATTAGTTGAATCTTCTTTCCCATAAGATATACTTCAAGTATGGTTCAGATATTCTGTTCAACTTCTTCAGAATGAAACACCAGACAATCTGCACGATGAAAAACAGTCACATATGTTGCTGATTCTTAAGAATGAAGTGGAGAGGGAACAAAGGATATCTCTAGCACAAAGTGAATTCCAGATACCAGCTCAAAGGGCTACAAGATCGAAAATGAAGCCGAAAGAAATGGAAAACATACCTACTGCCAGTAACCTATTTTCTGAAGAATCTAACGCCTCTGACAATAAGCGTGTGTTCTGCAGAAACCCGCACCAGATCAAGGACTGCCTTAAGGTGCAAAATAGGACTTTAATGAAAAAAAAAAAAATATTATAGTGAGGACCGGGTGTTGTTTACAATGTTTGAAGCAGGGACACACCTCAAGAGCTTGCAGAACCAATGTGAAATGTCAAACCTATTAAGAGAAGACACTATGGTTTGATTTGTCCAGGACTATGACAGAAGATGGCAGAGACAACCCCTGAGGATGGCGAAGTAAAGTAAGATGCACCTTCAGCTTCTCTTACCAATCAAAGTTACAGTAAGGAAGTTTTATTACAGACTCTAATGGTTAAGGTGATAGGAAACAAACAGACTCGTGTTGTTAGAGTTTTGATTGATTGTGGGTCACAGCATTCATATGCATTAGAAAAAACTGATTTTTCTATTGGACTGACATGCTCCGACTATGAAACATTAATCCATTTCTTATTTGCAGGCGCATTATCCACGAGACAGTCCCAAACGAACTACCATCTAAAGATGAGTAGTTTGGCAGGCAGTTACACCTGTGAAGTCCCAGTGCTTGACCAACCCATGACCTGTGGCAAATACCTCGGCTCGGGGAAGGGCCATGGCTGAAGGAACTAAAGAACCATAACATTTTTGTCTCAGACTGTGGACCAGAGAGGCCAGAGATCGAATTGCCCCTGGGAGTTGATACTTATCGATTGCTTCTGACTGGAAGAGTAGAACCATTGAAGTGTGGACCAGTGGCAATTGAGACCCACCTTAGTTGAGTCGTCATGGGCAGATTATCTACAGACAAGAGCTACGACACTAACACATTACTTGTGACCTTAATGTTGACCTGGAACTCTGCAGTTGCAGACTTATGGAAATGAGATGTTCTTGGAATAAGAGATCCAGTGGAGAAATAGTTCAAGAAGGAAATGGAAGCTTCTACTCTGGTCCATTTAAAACACAGTCTCTGTGAAATAGGAGGGTCGTTTCGAGGTTCTTCTTCTTCGGAATGAGAGATTTGAAGAGCTTTGTGATAATTTTGACACTGTGGAAAGAAGGTGCGAGTCCACAACAATGAGACTGATATGTGAGAACAAGTTCAATGCATATGAGGGTGTGTTTAACGAGCGGTTGCAAGGAGCTACTGAGGAAGTGCCCTTTCAGGAGGACACTAGATGCCACTATCTACCACACCGGGGTGTTTTTAAAGAGGGCTCCATGACGAGTCAGACCTATGTTCGATGCTTCTTGCCGGGAGAAGAGATCACCATCATTGAATGAGTGTTTAGAAAAGGGTACTAATTTGCTTGAACAAATTCCTCCGATTTTAACAAGGTTCCATCGAGGAAAATTTATGGGTGATCTCCGATATAATAACGGCATTTCTGCAAATTTATGTTTGTGGTAGCAAGATTTCTCACAGAGAACATCAACGATACTGAGACACAAATGTGTTGTGTTTGGGCTTAATTGTAGTCCATTCCTGTTGGGTGCAGTACTTGACCCCTATCTTGATAATAGTCCATTTGGTGCCAAGAGATCATGTATTTGCTGAAGAGATCCTTCTTAGACGAAAATTGTGAAACTTACTTTGACACAGAAGAACAC
Organism: Dryococelus australis; assembly: GCA_029891345.1. NCBI lineage: Eukaryota > Metazoa > Arthropoda > Insecta > Phasmatodea > Phasmatidae > Dryococelus > Dryococelus australis. The sequence goes on along the minus strand of CM057009.1, from coordinate 211,518,397 downwards.
TTGCATAATTTTGTCTAGAAGTCACGATATTTCTTGCTGAAGTAAAGTTTAAGCTGAGAGGGTAGGTTGTGTCTTCTGCACAGAACATATTTGACCCCATAGGTTTTTTGTGTCCTGTGCCGAAAAACCTCATCCAAGAGAGCTGGAATCTGAAAGGGGGCTGGGATGATCCATTACCAGAAGACATTCAGAAAAGGTTCAGGATATGGGAAACTGAAGTTTGACAGTTGTAACGAATAAGGATTCCGAGATTCTTGACTGCATACTTTCTGTGACGCCAGTCAATGCGCCTATGTGGCTATGGCTTTCTTGCAAAGTGGTACCGATGGAGATATTACTGTATGTCTTGTCATGGCAAAAACAAGAGTCTCACCATTAAATAATGTCTCTATGCCTTGGCTGGAGCTGTTGGATTGCTCTCTTGGCAGTCGCCATGCAGCTTCCATTAAGGAAAGCCTAAACTTAAAGATACCAGAGTTTTTTGGACTGATTCACTCACGAAAGATAAAGACTGGCATCATGTGCCAGGAGAACAGAATCCAGCTGATCTCCCCTCGCGAGGTTGCTCTGCGGAATTCTTTGTGATCTCTCGATGGTGGGAGGGGCCATACTGCTTAAAATTTAAATAAGAATATTAGCCAAAGTCTGAAGTCAATGTGAACCATGCCGAGGTTCAGAGCTAGAGAAGAAAAATGACTACAACCTTAGTTAGTCCATCGGCCAAGGACGAGGTACAGTGGTACCTACAACTGTTTCGAAGCTGTAACAGATTGGGAAACTCATTGCGCAGATGCTATGGTTTCTCAAAAATGCTTCAAAAAGGGAACACTATAGATGAGGTAATTCTGTTGTTAAGGAAATTGAAGATTCTGAGAGTAGACTCCTCCATTAATTCTTAAATCCTAATTCCCCAAATTGGCCGCTTCAAACACGGCATTATAATTGTTACCGAAATAGTGAAGATTTATACTGTATGATGTTACTTTTCGTTTTTGGTTTAAGTGGAACCGTTAGTATTGCTAATAGAAATGAGTGCACTCTATTTGCCACATTATATGCAGTTTAAACCTTCAAACAAAGCGTTGAGATGATTACATCAAAATGATATGAAAAACGTGAGAATGGAATGAAAGCTGAATGCTCATCTTATCTCGTAAAATTGTGTTTTGAAAGACGAAACACATTTTAGGAAGTATTTTATATTGGTTTTATTAGTTTATTAGTTGTTATTTCACTTGATACCCATTGTTTAATAGCCAAGTGTTCTGTTTTGGAAGTTCATTACTGAACGTTTTGTTGTGTTGGTTTTTATGCAACGAAAATAATAAAACATATTTATTTACTGGTTCTCTTAAGGAAAACCTTCATTTAAAACATAAATTACAAATTTATGATATTTGTTACAAACACTTATTTATAAATGCAATTTCCATAAGTACAAATATTTTGCGCAATGAACATTATTACACAGTGGTGAGTCATTGTTAATCTTTCCTTCTTGTATTGGTTTTAGTATGCAAAGTTTGTACAGTAAAATGTATAAAAATGAGGTGTAAACAATATCAGACGCTTTTGCGGAGGTATTTGGGAATTTAGTGTGATACTTCACATCAGTAAATTTCAACCCTTAATAACCAAATATTTAGGGTCTAAACTTGATCACGTGGTCGATTTAGTACCCTAACTAATGGTCTCGTAGCAGTTTCGAACACGGCATTTTGCTACCAACTTCGAATATCGGCTTCATAACGCAGATGGCAAGGTAATGGCCTAAAAGCGAAGTGAAAAGGGCGTGTGAGTTCATTCCTAACACCGGTAAATTTTTTTTTTACTTTTTAAAATTGCGGTAAATTGCAAGCTATAAATATAAACTTTTGTAAATATGATTATTTTACATTATTATTTTTCTATAATCAATAAAAACAATATTTAATTCGCCACTGCAGTCGACCGTCACTTATTCAATCAGTGAAATTGTTTCACGTTACTAATTCAATAAGTGAAATTTTTTCTGTGAATAAATCAGTGGTTTTCAACTGATTATATGAGGAGCCATTTTCAATGATTCGAATAGTTGAATTTCACTCCGAATCAGTGGTTTCCCACTGTTTCCTATTTAGAGTGTATGGCAACTGATTGGTGGGGTTGAAGGGTAACTGGCTAACCGGTCAAACTATAGTAAGTAAATGGAATGAAGAAAACTATATGCACTGAGAGGGAGGGAAAGAGTGTAGGCAGATAGGCAGGAGTGGTTTGTTGTCGGCCACTGATAGGAGTGCAGAGTCGTGAGCTGGGTTCGTGACGAGGTTGGATTGTGAGCTATGGTGTGTAAACTGTGAGGGAGGAGAGTCATGTGGTTTGATGGTGGTGTAATTAGAGGGAGAGGTAAGAGAAGATGTGTGTTACAAAAAGCCAAGGAGGGGAGTTTGGCAGATTTATCGATTATGTTGACAATTGGCACAGGATGTTGAGGGGAACCGACTAGTCATTTGTCTGCAAATCGTCGTACCTGGGAGCAGCTGTACTGTGACATATTTACAAGAATTGAACTCTGATAGCTTCACACATCCACCGTAATAAAGGAAGTTTTCCTCGATTTTTAAGAATATATTCTGGCTTTTTTCAGTTTAAGGTCACTGGGGTCAAGATCAACGTCATGTATATCCAATATCGCACTCCACATCAGTAAAATTATTCTTTCGCCGTTCATTTTCAATTTTTTTCTAAAATTTTTAATTTCAAAATTACTGAGGTCAAAGTCACCCATATCCAACTTGGTGGTCGTTTTCACTAATGTGTTTTTTTTTTTAGATCTTAAGAGATTTTCTATTTGTTTGTAAATTATTTTCAATTATTCAATTTCAATGTCACTGGACTCAAGGTCAATGTTACCTACATGCAATATGACATTTCAGGTCAGCAACACAATATTTTCGGTAATGTTTACAGGTTTATTAAGATTTTTAAATTTTGTATAGATTTTTAATGTTAAATATTACTGGGGTCAAGGTCAGGATACCCAAAATCCTAAATGTCGACCATGCTCAGTATAGTTATAATTTTATCGGTTTTTTGAATGTCTTGATTTATTAACAATTTTACAGTTCAAGGTTACTGGTGTCAAGGTTAAGGTCACCTCACAACATGGCAATTGAGATTAGTAATGTAATATTTCCGTAAATTTTTACAATTTTTAAAATTTTTTTTTTATTTTTCTCAATTTTTCGAGTTCAAAATCACGAAGGCCATGGTCACCGACATCCATCATGACGGCTAGGGGAACATGGCAGGTGGTGTAAGTATTGCTATATTTAACTTAATTAATTACTTTCACTTTTTCACAAAATTTTTACGATAAAAAATAAAAAATGTCCCCCACATAAAATATTGCACTCCATGTCAATAATGTTATTTGTTCCTTGAATTTGTCGATATTTTTCTATTTTTTTGATTTTCGAATTCAAGGTAACTGGGGTCGAGTGAAAGTTTACTGGATCTAGGGCATGGTGGTTGTGGGTTGCATGTCAATAATGTAAACAAGATTGGCCGCCCTTGGCCATCGACCGCGACACGCAGCTGCGACATCAACCAAGTCTCAGGCGAATCTTGAATTTTACTCCCTCAGCCCCCTGTCCCAGCTCGCTCTTAGTCCTACTAGTAATGTTATTTTGTTTTCACAGAATAACAGGAAAACGCCTTTTAAAGCCAATCGTTTTATAACATTAAATCATAATATCTTTTAATACTATAAAAGCGAAACAAGCCCCCCCCCCCCCCTTTTTTTCAGTTGAAGTAGTATTCCACAATTGACAGATTTCACGCTGAACAGGAAAAAATTAAGAAGGAATTTTCTGAAAGCATTCGATAAACAAAGGAACAACCAAATATTACATTTGCATTATTATCTGCTATTGCCTGATTTCATGACCACACTGCCAGACAATACGAATTGCCACACAAAAGAATGCATAGAATGGTACTGAAATTTTATAGATGTAGTGATAAATATGAGTAATACACATGATCACAAAAGCAGAGCAGCAGAAATATATTATGTATGGATCTGTCAATAGAGGGTTGGAAAGGGGGGGGGGGGGGGGTTTCTAACATAGCCATATTAATACACCGTTTTACCGAAAATAGTGAAGAATGTAAATGGACCAATTATCCTCTGGAAGCATTCAATCCTCAATTCATGTCCTCTGCTCGGCACCAGTTTTGGCAAACCCACGAGTTGATGGGTCGCGAGAGACGTTGGCATTAGAGTGGCAATATTAAAAATATTGGGCGAAGTTAAGAAGGCCGTGGCATATTTCAATAAAGCCAGATCGAAGCAAGACATAGACTACTGTGCTATGTGGAAAGAACTATTATCTATAGTGAAGATCATTTAATATTACCTGAAGTACTTGTATGGCCAGAAATTTTTAATTTGAACTGAATGTGCTTCTGTTTGTTGGCTATTCAGCTTCAATAATTCCGAGCGACCCCATTTTTAACAAACAATTATATTCCAAGATGGACGACTGTATCACTTGTGCATGATACAACACACAACCAACAACTGACAATCAAACTGCAGAGCACAATGGGAAGGCAGGTATGTATTGCATGCTGCAGGGCAGAGAATAGTGAAATAAAGAAGGCAGAGAGGTACAGAATGTATTGTGCATTAATTTAAAATCACATTAACATTGAACCATCTCTACATTGGAAATCATCTGGAATACGACACATTTTTTTTGCTTAAAAATACCTCTCCTATCATCACCCAGAATAATAACATTAGCTCCTGGGATATCCTGTATGTTATCTGATTATTATTTTTCAGTTATGCAGGGAACCTCTACGCTTTGGCAGTGGCAGGCTATTTCACAAAGTAGCATGAGGAAAATAAGAGTATGCAACAGTAGACCAGACTCTAGTAAATGAGTTTGTAGGTAGTTTTGGTGTGTTAATAGACTTCATTAAGATCAGGACAGGAACATCGAATCTGTTGTTTTTCTGGATCTGTACATATTATTGGGAACCTGTAAGATAACGACAACACCTCGGCACGCACAGCCAGATGAAATGGTTAACACTTTTAACAGGAAATTGGAGGATCACCTTCAATCTGTTGCCAGTAAGCACAAGAGAGACTGGTACTACCATTTTCTCTTGTTCCTTATGGTATACTGGTCTGTAGTGCACAAAACAACTGGGAGCATTACTGCAAAGTTCTATTCCGAATGCAGCTCAAACTCCCAATGGACCTTATATTCGGAAGCCCCAACGACAACCTAGTTTAATATATCACTACTGCTAGGAGCTAAGCAACAGCCTGAAGCAAACACATGCTATTGTTCGAAGACGAAAAAGGATAAAAATGACTGAATAAAGTCAGTATATGACGAATGTACAGTTATAGCTTAATTCCACGTGTACGAACTGATACTGCTTTATTATCCTTTAAAAAAAATTATTGTCATTTAAATTACAAACTCTGTGGGAGTTGCCGTTTCATATGGTGAAGAAAATTAGCTTCGTCTAGCACAGTATTCAGCATAATTCTCGAGCCAAAATGAAGGTCATGCATCTAGACCACCTGATACCATACCGAGGAAGGTATGAAGTTTTCTGATCGGAGCAATGCTATGAGTTGCCTCTGCTCTAGACAGGCTGTGTCTGCAGGCTCGGTTGGCATCAAGCCAGAAGTTATTTTCGGAACAGTGCCTGGCTACTCCCTCCAAGTTCTGGGAATTGCATGCCTGGCCACTCCTCCTAAGTTCTAAGAATAGTATCACACGGACGGAAGGCGGTTCTACTGGACTCTTATAGGCCATAGAGAATTTCAAAGGTGGGCGTATGGCTGGGCAGAAAATGTTTTAGGCTGTCACAGGACATAATAAATATGTGATTATGCCTATGCACAGTATTGTGCATGGTCTAAGAATTACTCGCAGTAGGCCGAGGGTGTGTTTTAAATTGAGTGTATTAAGGGAAATATTTAATATCGTTAACTGTTGAAGAAATAGTTAAGACGAACCATTTTGCAGAACCACATGATACAGAAAGTTCGGTAGGGTATGAATGTTCGCCCTCAATGTAATCGTCTATAATATGATCAAAACTTTGCGTAGCTTGGATGTTTTACTAAGACATTCAGTCGAATTTTAGAAATTTTCATTTCTTTCGTCATTCAATTTTTATTGACTTTTAGGAATAAAACAATGCTGAAATTTATTTTAAAAGTCATATTGTAGTTTTATATAATTCAGAAAATTCTTCACATAGGCTGTTCGATATTATTTTCACTATCAAAATATTTCTTCTTTATCGATTAATTTACATTTTTCTATATTAAACATACATTTTTTCGTAAATAATTATTACATATGCTGACATTTTCAGCATCACTACGAATGTGTTCTTTGTGTATTGATGTATACAGTCCATTTTTAAATTTATTGTTATGTAAAAATACTCTCTCCTGTTTTTAGCTTAATTTCCGGAGGAAAGAAAGGATCATGAGATTACTTTCCTGCCTGAGTGCCTGTGTTTGTGTGTGAATTTGTGTATTTGTGCCCCCCCCCCCCCCGGGGTTCCAATTTTTTTTAGCATAAACAAATTTCACCAAACAAAGTATACAATTATTACTAGGTAATGACGCCTTACTTTCGTAGTTTTGTACCATGCCGGGCGCTTATTTTCAAAATAGCGACCCTTTTAAAACTTTTGCTACTACGTCATATAGTGAATACTGTTGGACCGATTTAAACAAAATGTTATATTTTGACAGCGCAAGATGTAAGCATTGAATTTATGGGTGTATGTTGTTGGTCGGTCTTATGGAAGATAGCACCACAAGAAAAATTAAAGCTTTTTCGTTATATTTAAAAAACTACACAACTTTTAATCGCCAAATTTGGAACATAATTAATACTACTGTAGGCCATATAAACGTGCGTAATTCTAAGTAATGCGACAGTTATTTGCAAAATGGCGGCTGTACAAATATTGTTAATTCATTTGGTATAACTACCATCATTTATGACGATTTTCAAGCAAATTTTGTATGCAAACAGTATCTATTATAAGCACCAAAAAATGCCTAAAACAACCACTTTTGTTCGCCATATACTAAGATATTGCTACATGCCTTAATAAAGTTTATGGCTAATATCTCGGGAAACAATTGACTGATATGTACCAAATTTGCAAACAAAAAGTACTATAGCAGATGATATGGTCAAATATGTTTTAAGACACTTATTTACAAAATGCCATTTTAACATAGTATGCTATATCTATGAAACCATGTAATCAATTCTAACTTAACTTTGTATGCCGGGAGTGTATATTACAAACATCAAATGTGTTTACACGGAACTGCTTTTGTCCTCCATGTTGTAAGATAGCACCTCGCGAATAAAATAAAAGTTTTTATACCATATGTCGGTATACAACTGACAGATTCCTACCAAATATATCAAACATGTAGTACTGCGGTAGGTGATGTTAAGTAAATCAGACTCTTTTTTTAAAAATGGCAGTCAGATAGCTATTATAATTTTGTAGGCTCTATCGTCGAAACCATGTAATTAACTCCAATGTTTCTTTGTATGATAGCGGTATATAATATAACCATCAAATGCGTCCACGCAAAATCTCTTTTTTACCACAGTTTTATTAAATAGTATCCCATGAGAAATTAGCATTGTCACATCTTTAGAAAAACTTGAGATTTCTACCAAGTTTTGCAAACAAGTAGCACTACAGCAGGCTGACAGAATCTATTATACCGATGAAATTTTTCTACACTGTTAAGAAAAAATTCTTTCATTTTACGGAAAAGTGCTGGTAAAAATGTATACAGAGGTGTCCGTAAACTCTCCGTAAAATTAAGGACACATTAATTAAAAAAACGGACTTTCCGTAAAATTCACGGAACCTCTCCGTTAATTCCTAATTAGTTTTCTGTACTTCTAGTTTAAATAATTTTAGGTATCTACTTAATTTTAATTTTCATTATGTGGGTGTTCTACTGTGTATAAAAATATATTAAAAAAATTTAAAATGTTGTGTACTTTAGCCAGATTTGAACCCGAGTCAAAAGTTTTGCAAGTTCACGACCCTAACCACTTACCTACAATGCTCACGTAGTAAGCCTGGCATACGTATTGAATTTCTATATTACTCACATAAGCAACTTTTTTAGTTTCTGTTAACGTTAGTGTATGTTAAGTATTGTTAATTGTTACATACGCCTGTTGTTACTTTTTAATGTTTGAAAGAACAGGCCTTAGTGACATAGATAACCTTAACTGCTGAAGAAACGATAATTTTCTGTTTAAAACGGCGAAGAAAGTTTCGTGTGGACTCGGCATTGTTAGTGCCCCAAACCCTATGTTATAGGAAATACGGGGATTTTTCCGTATTTTGTATTTACGCACTTAACTTCGTTTTTCGTCATTATGGATTGCGTTTTTGTATATTTACTCCGCATTTTCGTACAAATTTCCGTATGTATACGGAAAATTTTAACAGTGTATAGAAAGTCTCATTTCTCCACCATTTTGTAAGATAGTTCGACATTAAATAATTAAGTTTTGCATCGTATCTCGGGAAACAATAAACAGAATAATTCTTTAAAATTTGGCGAAGAAGTTGTACTGTGGTAGGCCATATTATTTATATGTTTTAAGTGTGCAATTCTCTTAGTTTCCCAATAATGGGTATAAAAATGTGTTAACAAAATTATGTTACATTTTTAAAATCTCACTTTGTATACTGTATCTATAGCAATCATCGAACGTGTTAATATGTAAACTTTTTGTTCTCCATTTATGACGATCGTCACATGAAAAATTGATGTTTTATCCCATATCTTGAGGACCAATCATCCTATTCCTACCAAAGTTTCACGCAAGTATTGCTATAGTAGTGTATGAAGATAAACATGTTTTAGGTGCAGCAAACCTTTTAACGGTGTTTATATCAATAATTTTGATTAAAATGTTATATCTATGAAATATTTCAACAAAATTTTGTATGCTAACAGTACTTATTAGATGCATTAATTATGCATACAGAGATCCTTTATTGGCAGCATTTTTGCCAAATGTATCACATGAGGAGATTGAAAATTTTGCCACATTCCTTTAACAATTCAACGAACTTCCACCAAATTTTGCATGCCTACAGAAGGTCATGTAAAGTTACATGTTTTAAATGAGGCAAGGCATATATATTTAACAATTGAATACTAATCGAATCGAATTTTAAACTGATAGTATATATTGAGAACAATGTATATAAATCTTTTCAGATAATGTTTAAAGGTTGTAGCATTTAAGAAAATAAGGTTGTTACGCCATATTTAGGAGACAAATCAAGCGATTTCCAACAATTTTTCAAACAAGTAGCATTAAGTTAAACCATGTTAACTTTCGTGTTTTTAGTGGATCAGACACTTATTATCAAAATGATTACAACGCAAATATTTTAGGTTAATGAACACTATCATTTAAAACATTACACTGATTACATCCGAAGATGACCCTCCGAATCCTACCTCTGTGATGCAGTTAATTGAACTCTTGCTTTGTTGTTTATTTATTTTTTCTGAGTTTGAAACCTGTAAGAGTTACGCATGTATTTTAATTACCTTGGTAATGTTGCATATGTTTCTGATTTCATCTGTAATAATATTGCAGTAAACGAGACGTCGACACTTACCGGCCATTTAAGTTTTTATAAAATTAAATAAAAATTATTTCCACTATGTAGAGGGAAGTATGCTCATTTGAAACCAGTAACTTCTTGTTGGTACTGTATGGTTTAAAGTTTCTATCCGCATCTTTTCGGAAATATGTATTTTATTTATTACACATTTGAAATGATTTCAATGATTTTGAAATAATTTTATCACAATTTTTTTGTTTATACAGTTTCTTTATCTATACAACCTGTTCCAAGCATATTTAGCTGTTTTGCAGTAAATTATATGTAAGTATCTAACATTATGAAATATTTACTGCCATATTTTGAAAGATAATTTGCAATTAGTTTTGCCAAATAATTTATATAACAGTGATGACTCTTTTAATCACTGTAAGATAGAGATTTTATGTTTACCATTTATAGAAATGGAAATAATAATTTATTCATTAAAATATCATACATACATAAATATACTTTGTCTTATTTTACATGTTGATAGTTTTAATAACATTTTTAAGTTTGCTATTTTTTTGTTATATTCCAATAAATATTGCACTACAACAGTATATAAATATTTATATTCAATTTAATATATTTTTTAATCATTATCAAGGTGTCTTCTTAAATTTGGTATCAAATAGTTTTATTTAATATTTTAAATTATAATTTGGAGCAATAATATTTACTTTAAATATGAAAGAATAATTAATAGTATTAATATTATTTGAAATCGAATTGCTTATCATTATTAACACAAATGGCAAAGTAGTAAGTTCAAAAGATTATGCGGCCTCTTGTGCTTCCTTCATTGCGTGGCTGCAATGGCCAGTCACCCAAAAACTATAATTTTCTCAGACATGCAACATGGGTTTTCTAAGACTGCATTCGTGTTGCAAAAGCACATATTTATATAGTTTGCACCTTTATATATTGCAAATAAATATTTATGGTTTGGGAATTGTCCATAAACATACTTGTAAATTTATTTTTCATAATATTTTTTATAAAACGTATATTATTTATTTCGGAAAGTTAATATTTGTATATTTCATACTTGTATTTGAAAACTTAAATCAAGGAATAGAATTAATATTATTACTTAGTTTATGTTTAGCTTAATAAAAAAAATAACAATTTAAAATAGATATAAATCAGCAAGTATTGCATTTATATAATGTTTTTTCTTTTTTGGTGTCGTCTTATCTACAAAATTATGTGGCTGAACGATTAGCACTCTCGCCTCCCGCCAAGGCGAACTGGGTTCAATACCCGGCCGGGTAACCGGATTTTTGCAATTGGGAATCGTGCCAGACGATACCATTGGTCGGCGGGTTTTCTCGGGGATATGCCGTTTCCCCCGCCCCTTCATTCCGGCGGCGCTCCATACTCACCTCAATCACCTTCATCGGAGCTCAAGACCTCGCTGTTAAGAGCCGCCCAAATCTCTTCACTCACTCTTCAACATGAAAGACTTAGTAATGTCCCAGAGGGTCCGAAAATTATCAGAAATTAATTTAATAATTTTTTCAACAATGAAGGCGTTTTGCATTGGCAAAACGGCGCAATTCAACCACAAGAATAAATGTAGCGATAGACCTGCATAGAATGTTCTGTCAAAGTTATTTCTTTATCATTAAACCTGTTGTAATTTTATGTGTGTGTGCATTCCATGTAGGTGTGTAACGTGTTTTGTTAATGCCTTGCAATAAATGTAGTCCTTGAAATAAGTTTGGTGATTTGTCAGCAGATTTATTGTTATACACAATAATGCTATTATGCTTGAAATAAATGTAACTCAGGACGTAGGGAGAATGCTGGTACCTAGGAGAATGACTTAAGTCCTCAATGTGTCGAGTGACAAACAAATACAATTTTTGTTACATACTTAATAATATTTAAAAATTCTATTATTAGTTTAATTTCGACTCTCTTCTTATAGTTGTCTAAAACATAGAACTTGGCCAAGTCGTTTGGGCACTGCACATAAACAGAAAACGTCCGTGATAATTGTGATAATCTTTTATATATAGCATGGTATGGTTACAAGCCAATGAATATGATGACTGTCGTGATTACTATACAGAGAGCAAATATCTTAAAGGCTTACAGGCTGGACTCTCAAAACAGCTCAATTACCTGGTTCCCTGTTTCTTCGTCAAGGTCACTTATTGTCTGTTTTGGTATTTCTTGTTCTCGTAAAAACTATAACAACTGGAAATATCACTGATACGGTTCGTACTCTTCTATGGAGCATACTCCTGAACGTTCCGACTTCTTGACCATCGATAATAATACTTTCCGATATGTGGAGTAAAATGAGTTTATCTTCTTTCCAACGAAGTTTTAATTTTCCATCTGATCAATTTTCTCCCATTTGTTTACTAGTGTTTAGTATGCATTATTCTTTTTTCTCCGTCCATATATTATTTTCTTTTTGCTTTCCACAGGCATAGAATATTTCTGTCCGGTTGAAAAAATTCGGTTAAAATCTCCTTTCATAGAGGCGTACGTCTACCATTTCAACCTACACACAATCTAATAACGAAAACTAACTCATGTCGGTACTAGAGTGGGATTGTCCATGGTGCGTGAAAAATGATGCAATAATGAGGCGGGATATATCAGGTAAGAAAGACGATTTTCCAGGTAATCACATTTCACGTAGAGCGTCCCCAGATTAATGTGGTGCCCCATCAGCACATTACTATTGATTTAGTTCAGGGGAGACGGTCCATCTTGGCGTATAATCGATCATATTTTCTTGATCCATTTTACCCAACAAGTAAGACGTATAGTTTTACTGATTGTGTAGACCATCCTTTACCAGACAGAAGTTTGGGAACATGTCTAAGATACCTGATTATGATAAAAATGGAAACAAATCAGCACTTCGGTGTCAATGAAATATGGCAGAAGTAACAGTGAGAATGTAATTCTGCAAGCTTATTCAAATAGTCGGGTGAAAACAGTGTCCACTGCTGATATCGCTACATATATCTAATTGGTGGGAAGATACACTGTTGGTTCAGCTCACGCCTGCCGGAAGATGAAGGAATCCTCTCTTATGGCGGTAATTTTGGGTTTTGCAGCCCCTCCCTGGCATGCATTGGTTCCGTCATGTTCCCACTACTCCCAACACTGTTGCACAGTTCGGTTGCAGTTGTCCAGGTGGCGGGCAGTACTGTGGAATGACCACCCTGCTTCTGCTATCCAATGACCGGCCCTTTATCAAACTCTGTAAATTATTGATTTTTGTATCCAATGCGTTGTTAAGGCTTTCTAGCTACTCACGGACGTACATTTCAAATGCGGACGTACATTTCAAATGCGGACGTACATTTCAAATGCACACACACAGCTTCAACTTAACGATATTTCATATTACCAGGGCTGTTCTAGATTTAGCGGCCTCCTGATGAAAGTTCTGTGCAGCTAGTCACAGACGAGACTAAATCAGCTGCAATATTTTCCATGACACTCCAGTAAACACCATGTCACCTCTCAACAATATCGTCTGGGAACTTACTGCTCCATCGTTACTGTCAAACGCCTCATGGCCGTAAAAGTCCGTGAGGCGTTTGACAGTAATGAGACGGCAGTAAGTTCAGAACATGATTATGCGGCCTCATGTTCTTCCATTTCATGGCGTGAATGCAATTGCCAATTACCCAAAATGGATAATGTCAGCCAAAATGCTACATGGATTACAAAATGGAGATTTTCGGACATCCGCCATTTCGATGCAGATGTCCTGTTATCTTTCCATGACCGAGATCTGCATCGCAATGGCGAATGTCCAAAAATCTCCAGCTTGTCATTCACCGCCATTGCACTACTCATTCAAAGTGCTACAGGGTTTCTCTAAGACTACATTCGTGTTGCCCAAGCCCTGCATAGGCCAGTCTGGTTCCCCGGCATCCAGCATGGTCATATATAGAATATGTATGGAGCCAGTTGCGACAGCAGTTTGAGCCAACAACGTATTTGCAGCATCTAGAACGGCAGTTGCTACTACAAATGAGAATATTCCCCAGAATAGCATTGGACGTCTCTTTGACTGCATGCCGGATCGTATTGTCGAATGCATCTACGCTATAGGCGATACAACAATGTGCTAAAGGTGATTTTCTACTGTACAGTTCCGCCCGAATAAACTGCTCATTTTTCTTCATGTTGAAATTACTTACTTTAGTCATAGTTCCCATTGGTTACGCCAAGTTTAATTTCATTTCGACGTCTACATTTTGGAGCGGTAATTGTAGGTCATTGAATATAGTTTAAGTAGTACTGTGGGTATGAGAGAAGAATTAAAATATTTCAAGGCTACCAATTGTTATATTTGTGATGGTATATACATATCACTTTATGTACCTGTTGCAGCACCATTTGCATGGCAAATTTTGTTGGAAACATTTGAGAAATTCTTGAAATATAGCTTATCAGGTTGTATTTTTCAGTTGGCACTGTCTAATAAAATTATGGACATCATTTTCTGAATAAAACTGTACTTAATGCTGGCAACAGGTACTGATAATATACCATGTTGAGAGAAAAACATACATATTTTAAGTTAGGTAGTGCACACTTGTGTTAAATAGTAACAAATCCATAATTTTTAAAATATTAGCCTTATTTACTGTTACTGTACAATCTATGCGCTGTAGGTTACTATTGCACCATTTGACTTCTACATCTTTTATGAATCGGATGAGTGATTCATATGATACAATGATATTAAAATTGTATTAGGCTATTCCAAGTGGCATTATCTTATAGGCAAGCGGAATATTGAGGGCATAAGTGTCTGTATTTAGTACATATATGCTATTCTGACAACATATTAATACTTGTTAACATTGGCTGGACACTTCGTAAGGTATGAGAGATAACATAAAAATGCTTAAGTTTGTCAGCTTAAATGTAAAGTACCAAGCAGCTACGTAAAAAAATTTAGGTGTGATTTGTATGTGCATTATGTACGTTTCTTACGCTAGATATATTTTATATGCACGTGGGGCACTGATTTCATAAACGCTGTTTATAATAAAAGTAGGCTAAAGATCAAAAACGTTATTTTGAGATAATGTTCTTGAAAGTTTTACTGAATAAATACATATTTATTAGCTAACCATTTTCAGGTTATCGAACGATCCCGAGAGAAAATTTCATAGAATTGGGACCTGCACTGTGATGAAGTAAAAAGCAATAGTAGTAATAGTATGTTGATTTTACAGCATAGGTGTTTAGTGAAGTTTGACTTCAAATTTATACTCAGCTTATGCTTGACGAAGTGAAAGACTGCGTAAAATGATGTTTAGACTGTATGTAAGTGTGTCACATTCTATTCATTCTCCTTTAACATTCAACCCACCACCTCTTCGGTTGTTAAGCACAGCTCCTATCCCGGCTCGCCTGCTAAGATCAATAAAGTGAAACTTCACATTTACAAACACGTGCCGAGGAAATAGCACCAAGTCTTTACTTTAGATATGTTCGCTGTATAAATGAATTTCCGTCCAGTTGTCATTTGTTTACAAAAGCCCCCGGAAAATTAAATCCTAGGGCTGTCACACCACCAGAACAAAAACTGAACTAAAAATACTTTATATACACATGTGTATACACGTGTGCAGAGCGCTTAGCATTTCATGTATACATGTTGCGAATATATTATAGTTTCACTTTTAGTTGTTTATAATAATATGTATGTAATTTTAATACTATTTATTGCTGTTCATACGATGAGTTGGGAAGTAAGAGAAAATTCCAGACTAATTATAAAGCAAAAGTAAATGAAAATGTATTCGACGCAAACGAAATTTAGAAGCATACTTTATCGGTCTATGCGCAGTAAGAACGCCTGACTTGCGGGTCAAGGGGAACTAGCGCGACTCCCAAATTAATTGATGATTTTCAGATGTGGAGCATTTATTTCTGCAGTGCAGAACTACGAGTAGTAATGTCATGTCATTCTTGTACTACGGAAGCAAGTGTAAACCGCTGCAGTGACATGCTGCCTTGTTTGCCGTCGTGGGTCCAAAATGGTTCTCGAACTGAACATTCATAATCATATCGAAATCTATGTTATAATATTACCACAATTAAATATATTTCAGTCTAAAATATTATGAAAAACTAATTAAAAAATGCAGAAAATGTACCTCAGTATACGCACGACTAAGCTGTGCTAAATATTCCATAAAATAGACTAGTGTTAAAAATGTTGTTAAATGCTTCCTCTTCCAAACTCCCGCATTGTTCATTGTCTATGAATAACGGGACCTTGAGAAATATTTTGAAAGTAAATCCATTTCCTAAGCTGCAACTGTGTATTAATTACATTTAGAAAAAATTTAGTCGTTAAAATGATTACATTAAAAAATCCCTAAATATAGTAATAAAATATTAAAACATGACTTATTGTTTATATTTGGTGTAAAATTGAATCCCATATTAAAAGCAAGGAAATTTAATAGTATAGCTGAGGCACAAATGGACGTAGATTCACTGAATTATGTAGAAAAATATGTGTTATTGCAATCAAATAAACTTTATTGTTTTTATATTATTTTGAATTTAAATACTGCAGTTGCAAACACACAGCTATCTTTGCGATATATAATATCACAGGAAAGTGTGTTTATATGTTTTCCTCGTTTGCCAGTAAAAGGTCACAGAGTGAATTTCACAGACTGCAATTTGTTACTTGCACTGCTCTCTGCAGTAGGTTATATGTATAAGGCAATCTTAACATTGTTAAGTACAATCGTCTTATATTCTTTGTATAGTACGGTTGATAAAGGCGGCTAGTCCCGTAAGTGTTCCATTCTGCTACTTTTGAACCAGGAAGTGGACCGATGGCAAAGCATGAACGGTTTCCGCAACGTAGGTCTCCATCTTGCCCTGTAGCCGAGTAAAAAAATATAATAAAGTTTTTAACCTGTATATATATATATTTTTTAAATTAAAAACAACCATATGCGTGTGATTACGAGGAAGCATATCTTACAGCAGTCTCTAACGATGAAGAAGCAGTTTGGTTGCTATGGGAGTGAAATAGATCAACATAAAGAACAATGTGTTGAGATTTTGAAACTAAATCGTAATCTTTTCAATTGCCCGCTGTTTATCGTCTGGAAAATATGGATTTGGTCGTGGACAGCACATCATTGTCGGTATAATTTGCTGTGCTTCAAATACGCAACAAAAACATAATCTACAAACTAATGTATTAATGACTAATAAATGTTTACTTACTTCTCATGAGGCTCGTCCATTGCTGAAAAATAAAGAAAATAGGCATTAGAAACTAACACTGATTTCGTCTCATTCACAAACATATCAGAAGCATATCTGAAATAATTTACAATAACATGCAGAATTAGCAAATGTTCATTTCATATGTGCAAATTTAAATTCATAAGACGTGATGGGATATAGACCAACGCCTAGCATATCACACTAAATCTAAATGTTATTGGAACAAAAAAAAGAAATCCAAGGTAAAAAGTAAATATTGTCTTTTGCATACTTTGTATGCATATCTTTAGCCATGGGTGTACATTTTAAATGCAGCTATTTATAACGCTGTCTATGAGTACATTTGTCTAATGATACTAAGCCGAAGTATGCAAGAGCTAAGGTATGTTCAAAAATGTACTTTTGTGTACATAATTAAAGGTTATCTGCTGGAGAATCTTTAGAAGAATTTGCTAACTACATTAAAATATATCCCATGGCTTCGTTAGTTTTCTCATACATATGAAAAATATTTGCAATTGTTGCAATACAACTGTGTTTTACCAACAGTTTATATTTAATGTTAGAAATACCAAATGATCATCATTATTTTAAAAAATGGTTTTCACAATACTGAAAACTATTTTTGGCTGTTGGGAACATTTTTGGTTATAAGTGTAATTTTCAGGCAACGAACACAAACAATAAGATACAACTAAGATATTCCCTTTAAATATCTGCCGAACCGCTGAAGGTATCGATATTTTGATTTCGAATTTGTAAATGGCATTACGGGACTTATAACACACCGTTTATGTCTGTTCCTAGATGTAATTAATTACTGAGATAAGGATATCAACTTTATTTTTTATTAATAAACTTGATATCCTTATGTTAGCCTAACATGTTATAAAGCGGTGGGTTCAGTGAAGTGATGGTCTTGAAAATCCAACGAACACATTTTGAGATATAAGGGGGATTATATAGGTGTATGCATTTGAGTGTAACTGTGGCGGGGTTTGTTACATCATCCGCTGGGAGATGTCCAATGGAGACTTCCTACACATATCTTGCTGCACACACTGGATGGAAAAAACGAAGGTACAAACGTGTTCCGTACATTGCAAAATATGATGCACTGCAAGGATTAGATGCTTTTGCATCATCTGTGTGGACTGTGAAACAGGCACGATTGCTCAGTGAATTAATTTTTATCATTTTATGAACATCAAATCAAACACACCTTTTAATTTTCTGTAACATTAACAACACCAAAAGACAACCTTTCACATGCGCAGTGTCTAGCGCAATTACTGTAAGGAACATGGGAAATGCATGTTTGCCATTACGTTTTTCTAGTCCTGTACAACAGTCGTTAGTAGGTAGTTGTGGAGTAACAAGATTCCTAACAATATCAATAAACACGACTAATAAATGCTCCATAATGCCGTAATCAATTGCTCCCGGATAAGTGGTTAGTTATTCTCGTCTCGCAAGTCCGTGTTCAATTACTAGTGCGTTCATGTTGTGCCTACGTCATCATGTCCTCGAAAAGACCACATCAACAACAATTCACATGTCCAGTCCAGTCGTTTGACGAGAGACGACAACACGGAGGTAAACATGACTCTCGACGGCGTAGTACGTGCTTCAACAATGCGGTACTTTAGGTAATCTGTAATCTTTAGCACTAGCTGTTAAAATTTCTCCTTTACAATACCCCAAAGATAAAAGTCTAAAGATGTTAAGTAGGTGAACGTGTTGGCCTTGCGATGATTCCTCCATTTCTATTCCACCGACTGGGAAAAGGTTGTTAGTGCGTTTCGAGCAACAAGTAAGTTGTGTGCAGGACACCCGTCGTACTGATACCACATTCACTAACGTATTTACAGAGGAACAACTTCAACGAGAGCAGGTTACACTTCCGAAATAAATGTTGCGTATTTGTTTCCATTTAATGTACCCCAAAGAAGTAGGGGCCAATAGTATGTTTTAGTATGTTCTGGGATGGCATCTGGCACAGGAGCGCAGGAGCTGGCAGCCGCCATGTTGTTACACATCACCATCCACCATCCTGAACCCATATGCCCTTGACCTTTTACCCGCATCCTTAATCTTGATCCTCGTGACCTATGACCCCAAAAATAAAAAAAAATGAAAATTCTTACAAAATTATGACGAAACGTATTACGAAAAATTTATTTTTAAATTTTTTATAATGTATTAAACATTTATTACTAATAATTTAATTAAAAATTGTTAAAAATTATTATTTAAAGTTTTTATTTTAAAAATTATTAATAAATGTATAAAATGTTTTAAGAAGATTTTATTCCTAAATTTTAAATACCATTAAAATTAAGAAAAATGTATTATGAACATTTGTTTAAAAATAGATTATTAAAAATAAACTTAAAATCGTTTATAATTTTACTAAAAGTATTTTTCCCCCAGTGGCCATTATCCCTAACAATTTTCCTTTTTCCCCTTAAAATATCCCTTTTTTAAAGTTGAAAATTTTTATTAAAAAGTCATTTAAATAATTTATAGAAAATTGTTTGAAAAATTTACATTTCCGAATGTAATTAGTGTTTAAACGGAAGGCCTCCACCAATTACATTCGTTCGACCCCTCTTACTTGTAGTAATTCAGCCATCTTGATTTTATCATTCGTAATTTGTTGTGAAGTTAACCTCTCGCCGGCGTTCGACACCATATTTGTTTTTAGCTCATTATTTGTTTACATGTTACAGGAGGCGGCCATCTTGATTTTTGATTTGTCATTTGTTTTCTCTTTCTAGACGCTTCCATCTTGGTAAACATCATTTGTTTACATCACGTAGCTAGCTCTAGTGTATTAGGGTATCCACCATATTGATAAGCAGCTCGACTAATTAGTCACTGTCCCTCCATCAATTATTCACTTCAGTTCGACCTACCGTCTTGATATGATCTCATTTATATTTTAAAAATATTAAAAATTGAAATTAATTTTTACAAAATTTATTTTAGTAAACACATTTCCGGGGTAATTAGTCTGCCAATGATTCGCTTTGGCAATTTACTCACGTTCGCTAGACTGTCGGCAATCCTTCACCACATGCACTCCCCTGATTAGTCACATTCGTTCCACTGCCGTATTTATTTATTTTCGATTGTTATTTGTTTGGAAGTTTGTCTCTCACATTCGTTCGATGCCATTTTTATTCTATTTCCAATATGCATAGGTAAGTATCGATTCAGCCACCAGGAGAGGCGGTGATACTGATATGTATAGACGTAAAAAAAAACCTGGTATAATATTTTGTCAATCAAATTTTTTGTTAAATAATATTTCTTTACCAATCAACAGTTTACCTACATGCATTACTTAAGGAAGTGAAATGTTTTCTTTTATTTTTTTAAAGATTATCCAACATACAATCACAGTACCTTATAATTCTATTCCTAAATGTACTTTTTATCGACAAACAAGGAATAAATTAAACTTGTAATTATGTCTAAAACAAATATTTGCCGGTAAAATCTACATTCGCACCAACTTGTACATTCTCGAACGTCATAGTGGCATAGGACGATTTCATTATAATATTCGTGCAAATGCCCAAGCCGTAAGGCCCTGAGGAATCTGTGGCTCATGTGAAAAATATTACACGTAATGTACCGAAAGGCCGAAATAATATTGTGTGTAATACTGATGCAAAGAAGAGTCTTTTTATAATGCAGAAAAATATTATTTGTGTGTAAATAAATGTTTTTAAATATCGTGTATCTCACGTTATGCCCTGCTCATGTAATAAAAAAAAAAACACAGTTGTTAAAAATATTTTTAACCAGCTTTGTTAAAAAAAACACACAGTTGGTTTACATATATGTTTAAAAGTTGTTACATTACAAATATATACTGAATGTAGGTACAGTGTAAAGTAAAAGAGAGACCAGAAACATGCATTATGTTTATGAACGTTATTAAATGTTAAAACGAAACAAGTGTAGCTCCAGGCTGCCATAAAAGATTCCTCTCACGTACAGCGCAAGGTTCCTCTAGACATGTGTCGACCGGAAGGGTTTCGCCACCTCATAAATTTTGCAACTGGGTGGAAATGAAGCATCCTGTCACTAGCTAGCAGAGAGAAAATTGCACGACACCAGGAACTGTATTCACACCAGCCAAGAACCAAGGCTTGAAAAAATGTTCACATCTAATGTCTAGAATACGGATGTAGTGTACCCAACTGCGAGCAACCGCATATCCACTTAACACGTAATACGCCATGCCCCAATCGAGAATAAGTTAGTTCCATGTTCAACCCCTGGAGATCCTCAGACACATTAGCCAAAAAATTATCTTGGTGGGGATACACAGGAAATATGTATGTGGTAAAATACTTATGATAAACATGGTACAATACTGCTGAAAAACTATGCACGCTACTATACCGACAGAAAAAAACAGAGAATGTTCAAACGAGAAAAAATTATTCATGTTACAATACTGGGAGGATAGACTGGAGAACAAATTGGTAAGCAAAATACCGTACAACACATATGAAAATATTTCTACAGGCGAGACGAAATACGTGATACTATACTGTCACGGGAACAAAGCCAATTAAAAACATATAAATATTCAGGTAGAACAAAATACATGCTACTATATTGGTGGGGGAGAAAATTGACGAGATAAATTATACATGTCACCCTACATATGATGAGACATAACATATGGGAGGGTAGGTTCGACATCTGATCCAGATTCGACACCTGGTACCCACTGTAAAATACAGGCAGGCAACATGCCTATGCTAAAACAAGCGCACATAACATATACAAATCCCCCTGTACCTGCACCACCAAGGCAACTATATATATATATATATATATATATATATATATATATATATATATATATATATATATATACTTACTATATATATATATGTACTTTTACCATGTACGTATGTCTGTATATATATATATATATATATATATACAGACATACGTACATGGTAAAACATGCCTATGCTAAAACAAGCGCACATAACATATACAAATCCCCCTGTACCTGCACCACCAAGGCAACTATATATATATATATATATATATATATATATATACTTACTATATATATATATGTACTTTTACCATGTACGTATGTCTGTATATATATATATATATATATATATATATATATATACAGACATACGTACATGGTAAAAGTACATTTTTCGTGACAAAGAATACTTTCCAACGGTCACTAAAAGCAGGCAATCAACAAAATACATTCATATATAAAAGTGTGTATCACCTATGCAAGAGAAAAATCGGTATGACCAGTCACTACATGCATCACCAAGGGAATATATATATAAGCGATAAATATGCCCACATTCCAAGGCGAGAAAATTATATCGATTGCTCCACTTTTACTGTAATTTTTAGTTGAAAATAATTTTTTTCTTACTGATTTGTAGAGAACATTCAACGTACCTGTCACTACACTGTTGAGGGAGACTGTACCGAGTTGATAATTCTAGCAGGGCCTGTATTTGGACTTTGCCCCGACTGCCAGAATAATGCTGATCTTTCAGCAGTATTTTGAGGGAAAAGCGGATAATTTTTATACACGTCTACCCGCCCTCACCGTTGGCTGCAACCAAAAATCGAATTCTTATTTTCATCGAGGGAGACAGAAGCTTATACCATGAACTAGCCCCATTCCCATTGGCCGCAAAGGAAAGCTAGATTTGCATTTTTCCAAAGCGCCTATCTCCAATTGGCCATGAGGGGAAATCGAATTTGCACTCACCCCACATGCCGATTGGTTGTCAGGGGTATTGGAATTTTCACTCTCCCTGCACATCGTTCTAAAATTTGTCTCTAAAAGTCTGTTTGTAAGAATTGAGGAGAAATTAATAAGGGGAGGAGTAAGAATTTCTTGTGAAATCTAGTCTCATATCCGAGGTGCATAAAATTTCCAAGGTCATGCTGTTAGGGACAGATAATAAATTTACCCTCTCTCTTTCTACATTTCTCCCATGAGTGTAACATAGCACACACTCGCGGAGAGGTACATAAAATTACCAAGGTCATGTCGTGAGAGACAGAAAATTATCATGTCATCTCTCTCGCACAATCTGAATTGACAGTTCCCTTAACTTAGAGTACATGGGAGTCTCGCGAAGGGTTACGAAAAAATGTGCGAGAGGTACAGCTACCCCCTTTCCCGCCCACATTGACATGCACACAGGAGATCCCGTCCATCAGTGGTGAGGGTATTGCGAATAACAGATAAAACAATTAATTTCTTCAAAAATAATATTTTACGAAAACTTAAACTCGACGTGATGAAGGATACCAACTATTAAGTAACCTGTATGGTTTATAAATTTTGTACAAGCATTTTTTTTAATTTTATGTAAAAATCACGCTCGCAAACTGTTTTCTTTTCACTGACGAAAATCCTTGGAGAGGAGATCTGTGGACGAATACATCAATATCATAGCGCCAAACAATATAATCTGAGAATGAGCCTTTTGCCCATTCCGCCTCGTGAATTTGCTTTGTGTATTTCTCCAGCTTTCAGCGACTTAAATTGTGCATTTCCATCAATCTTCCTTCATTTCGAAGGTAAGAAATTTTACATACTGTTTAAACCTTTTGTTAGGGTCCTAATTTATCTGCGAATGAGTACAAGGAGCGCGTCTCGTGTATTTAATAAATGCTGTAAATCGTGTATTTGGGTTTGTGACTTGTGACAAAAATTTACAATGTGGTAATAAAGCATATCAGAATATGTATGTGTGTGTGTATATATATATATATACACACACAGAACTATATTTCTGCCTCCCATGTTCGTACGAGTGAACGATTGCGTAGCTGTTTTTGAACATGCTTATCTTAATATAGGTCAGGGGAGCAGCTGCACACTGATGTGACACCACTGAGGTGCGAGCTCTCGGCCCAAGGCCACAGTTCACACGTGCAGTGTTCCGTACTAATAGGTTCCATGTTTCTTTCTTTTTTTGTTATAATGGAGCTAAAAAAATCAGGTTTCTAAAAACTATTAGTTAACGGTGTAAAACTTTAAATACTTGCTAAACATAAATAAATTAATTCCTGTCAGGGCAATTCTTTTCACGAATATCATTTCTCAAATGGTGTTAGGAAATCTTGTATAAGCAGTCATGCCTTCTTATGTTACCAAAAACAGTGCATTAAATAGACTGTAAAAGAGTTGTCTTTTTCTTCATGCAAGTTGCAACAAGCATACATACTCCTTTATTTAGTGTGTTGCAATATCATTGGAACATTTCAGATTAAATGTAGAGAGAAATTTTTGTGAGCATGTTTAAAAACAAATACATACACGCAAAAACTCATAGCTTTCATTGCAACAAAAAAAACCCTAAATTTTTACAGCATCATGAAATAACAATGTATTTTTAAAAAATATGCTTGGTAAATACATGTCTTGGATGTGTCACTATACACAAAGTATAAATTCATCAGCCCGGCATGGTTTTACAATTTACTTTGGGGTTTTGGAAAAAAGATAGGCAGCTGAGCCCTTAAGATTCTGTACAGAAATATTGTAACAGTGCTAGAAAATATCACTGTTCCAACTTCAGTATTTTATTCCACATAACCAGCTATCCGCCACCTGAGCTTGTTCAGCTACCAGGGTTATGAAGACTTAGCAGTATACTACCCCTTTCGATGGCGAGCGAGGAGCTGACGGGCATCGTAACTGCTCTGCTCGACTTTGGTTCCAGCACTGAGAGGCGCGACCTGCTGACATCACTGTGTGATGATGCATATTTAACTGGTCCGAAAATCCCTCACGGGCTCGTTGCGGCAGAAACAGCATTTAGGGTCAATCTAAAGACGCACATAGCCGAAAACATAATTGCGTCCACAAAAGATATTTGTACCTTCCTAGCATCATTGGAGAAGAACATAGTTGGACAGCTCACCGACAAAGTTCGTGATCAGGGCTCGATTAAACTTAATATTTGGCTAGAATTAAATTACACTAAACCAGAACCGTTCGACGAAGGTACAGACAAGAGGGCATTCAAAACTAAAAATTTTACGATATTTGATGCGAGCGACATTGAGAAGCAGTAGATAACAGTTTATAAAAATTTGCGAAGAGGAGGAAACATACAAAAAGCGTAGTTCGGGGTGGACACTGTCGTCGATCAATCACTTACAGCTCCGCATAACCAAACTGGACACTCTCCATGCCTCATCGTATATTGCCTTGCCAGAATAAATGAAAAAACATGAAGGCCATGATTAATCCGCACAACACAAACGACCACATGTGCTTTAAATGGGCCGTTCTAGAAGGTTTTGTAGGCGTTCATCCCGAGCGAGTAGACCAGCGATATGAAGCCCTAGAAACTAAATTCGACTTTTCCAGCCTCGAGTTCCCTACACCATTGCAGCAAATAAAAGTTTTCGAGAAGAACAATGCGTCCGTATCTGTAAATATTTATGGCATAGACGAGAAACAAAAAAATTATCCTGTATGTGTAGCCAAAGAAGAAATGGGCCAACATATCGACCTCCTTCTCTCACCACGGACGACTGGGAACACACACTATTGCTACATAAAGAATTTCGAGCTGTGGTTAAATAAACGTTTACAAGCATTGATTTTCGTATTACGACGACCAGGAGAGGAAATCCGGGCTGACGGGAGAGCAGTGTCTGGAAAAGTATAAGCACGGCTGTAAAGAATATGCCCCACTGCATACTGAAATTCTACAGCCAGGGAAGGATGTTAGGCTGCTCGTTTTTAAATTAAAAAATTACAATTACGGCGATAAATTACCAATTGTCACCTACACTGATTTCGAGGCAGTACTCAAGCCCATTCAGACCTGTGAACTGGACCCCAGCTGCGCCTACACGTACGCCTATCAAAAGAACGAGGCCTTTAGTTTTTGTAAATACGTGTAAGTCAACAATAGTGTGATTCCAGCAGCACTAATATCCACACTGAGACAGGAACCTATTATAAACATGCAAGAAGATGCGGAAAGTAAACTTTATGGACACCATAGTGGATATTGGCAAACAAGTAAAATATATTTACACTGCAAGTAAGCAAATGATACCACTTATGCCAGCCGAACAAGCCAGCTACTCATGAGCAATGAAATGCTGTTACTGCGAATCGGTGTTTAAGTACAAGAATTACAAAGTGAGGCACCACGGAAACTTCACCGGGCGCTACATAGAACCTGCATGCAAAAGTCGCGATTCGCTGTGCTGCCGCCCTAAAAAATTGCCTGTATTGATCCACAAACTCAGTTACTACGATAATTTTACTATCAAATATCTAGGCTACGATTCAAAAGACATATTCATTATTCAACACACGAGCGAGGAGATGATTATGTTTTCGAAACAGCTGGACGAACATTTCTCTATACAGTTTGTCGATACATTTTGTTTCATGGCCCACAGTCAAGCATTCCTGGCCGAGTACCTACCCCCTTCGAAATTACACAACATCGCCAAATTCTTCAGTCCCAACCAACTACCTCTTGTCACTTACAAAGACATTTTCCAATACGATTATGTCGGCTCGTGGAAGAAACTGGACGAGCCGCAGCTGCCCCTTAAAGACACTTTCTTTAACAAGCTGACAGATTCGGGAATCAGCGACTAAGATTACGTTCACGCCCAGGCAGTATAGCAAGAATCCTGCTCTATCAGTTTTAATGATTATTCTGAATTGCATTTGAAGACAGACGTGCTATTTCTGTCAGACGTATTTGAAAACTTTAGAAGTTTGTGTATATCAACATACAAGCTCGATTGTGTACAATACATCAGGACCCCAGGATTCGTTTTCGATACTATCTTGCGTATGACGGGTTCGAGATCGAACTTCTAATTGACTACTAAATGCACATGTTTGTGGAAAACGGAATTCGTGATGGCATGGACCAGTGCGTCAAACATCATGCGGAAGCAAATAACACCTATGCGCCAGAAACAGACGCCCCAGCAAGCCCACCCCATTTTTGCAATATCTCGACGCCAATAATCTGTATGTCTGGGCCATGAGTTTGCCGCTCCCAATACACAATTTTAGAAATGCCGACGTGAACATCGATGTCATGTCCATTCCAGATGATGCTGATACTGGCTATATTCTCGAAGTCGATGTTGAGGAACCCGTGACCATTCATGAGGAACATCGTGTTTTGCTATTTCTACCCAGGCTCCAAACATGAGAAATTAATAACAACAATAGAAAATAAGAAAAATTACACCGTCTACTACCACAACCTAAAGCAGGCTCCCGAACATGGATTGCAGAGTATGAAAATTCATCTTGTACTTGAATTCGATCAAAATCCCTTGTTAAAACCCTACATTGAGCACTGCAAAATGTCATGCTATCCAGAAAATGATTTCGAAAAGAATTCTTTAAATCGGGGAATAATGCGGCAGTATGAGAAATTATACACAATAAAAGAAAATGCTAAAAAAAATGGAGCTAGCATGTAGTGAAAAGCGACTCCAATAACTGGTGGCTACACCGTCATTCTTAGACAAAATAATTTATGATGAAACACATTCCTTCCTCCATCTAAAGCCCAAATTCATTCTCGTTGATAAGCCTGTCTATGCTGGGTTCACTGTCCTCGAACTATCAAAAACTTAAATGTATAGTTTCCATTATGATGGGATAAAGGCCCAGTATCGAGATGACTTTGAACTTTTGTATACAGACACCGACTCGTACCGGTTGCAGATTCGAACCCCAGACTTTGACCAAGATTTGGTCACAGTCACAAATTTAAAAACCAATTTGACACAAGCGCCTACTCCTACACACACCTACTACTCGGGCACAAACAATATAGTTGTCTGCAAAGTTAAGGAAGTGTGCGGAAAAGGGAGGGGGGAGTTACATAATGACAGAATTCGTTGTGCTACGGGCAAAACTGTGCACGTACAAATGCAGGGGCAAATTCACCAAACGAGCGAAAGTTATTTAGTCATGTGTAGTAAAAAATAAAATTACATTCCAATATTTTATTTCTGTTCTGGAGCAGCACTATATGATGCGAGATAGTGTCCGCACTATAAGATCACACAAACACTAGTTATTTTCAGAATGTATAAATAAATTGGCCCTGACATGAGTTGATGACAAGTGGTGGATACAGGACAATGGCATACACACATTCCTGTACGGGTACAATGGATTATAAAAATTATATATCTATTAGAACATACATTTCACTCACATCTGCATATAGTGATACACCAGGTTCACTGATTGCTTGCCTTGCTATGTAGCTACCACTCGATCAGCCATATACATCGATGACAGAGTTGGAAAGGGGCTCAACATGCTATAAAATGTGTGGTGGTTCCAGCGAATGGGTGAATGAGGCAAGGAAGCAAGAGGAGTGCCTTTCCTCGGGGTATTAAATCTGAAGCAATTTCACTCCCCCTTCTCACCCCAACAAAATTAATACGTTCATCATAATGGGCTAATGTGAGGTGCTACAATGTGAGGTATGCTTACCACTTTTAGCTTTCGCAATTTCATATTTGCAATCAAGCACATATACATGGGTTCTGCATCACTGATCGATCAGGGTTTATGATCAATTCCTGTAAGTGGCACTATATTTGTAACTTTTTTTTTTTGTGCTTCTGCGGCAGTCGATTTATTTTCCATGTTCCCCAATGACTGTTTTTTTCGGTGGTTTTATATCTTTATTCCTTTTTTTTACCACTCATTATTTTCCAGGTAACAGTATTTGTGTAATTTTTATTTATCACTGATTCTTCGCACTATCTGTCTAAGGTGTGTTTTTTCGCTGTTGATGTCTGTATGTTTCTCGATTTCTATGTTTACTTACTTTTTCTCGATGGTGCCTTATAGTACTGTGAAATAGTTTTTTCCATATAACTTAATTTTTTTTTTCGTTGTTGACAATGCGATTGTTTTTCTTTGGTGAGCTGTATACATATGTGGGGACATTATTTTTCTGGGTGTTAAAATTTTTACACCACTGGTCCTGGAATTTTTGCATTTTTTTGTGCTATGTGCTTCTGTATCTGTGTGAAGCATGCATAGGCTGAGGAGATGGAGGAGGAAGTGGAGAATATAGGCAATTTCTTTCTGTACCTGTGCAGAGCAGTTTCGTCTGTGCGTTAATATTTTTCAGCATTGGTCCTGGAATTTTTGCATGTTTTTTTGGACTATGTACTCTTGTACCTGTGTGGAGCATGCGTAGGTGGTGGATGAGGAGGAGGAGCGATGGAGCGATGGAATGATGGAGCAGGTGGATCAAGTGAAGTGATGGAACAATGGAGTAAGTGGAGCAGTTTATTCTGTGTTAATAGTTTTCAGCATCGATCCTTGTTAGGAGCTTCAGACGATACATTTTTTTCTTGTTAGGTGTTTCGAATGATATATTTTTCATTAGTGTCTGTGTGGTTCTGTGCCTGTGAGATCATTTCTTTCTATATATATAAATATTTGTCATCTCTGGGCCTGTCATTGCTGATTCTGCCATCATTGGTGTGCTGTATACTCCTCCATCTTCCAACATTTTTTTGTGTAGCAGTTCGTCATTGCGCCTGATGTTTTATCATCATTGGTGGGCTATATTTTTTCTGTGCCTATGCGGAACGTCTTTTCGGTATGTGTAAATAGTTTTCGTCAGTGGTTCTACATTTTTTCATCGGTGTTGGTGTGTACTTCTGTTAAAATATTTTGTCATTGGTTCTACATTTTTTCGTCATTGGTCCTGACATTTTATAATCGTTGGTGGGACATGCAATTCTGTATCTTCTGACATTTTTTTCACCAGTCCCTGTATAGTGCTGCATGGACATTTTTTATTGTATTCTCTATATTTTCATCGTTGCGACCTGCATACCTGTATGTGGATGTTTGATTCCACATTTATTCTTTATTTAATGGTCGTTGGCACTGACATTTTCTCATCGGTGGTTGGATATGTTCTACTTTACCTGTGCACAGAGTATTTTCTGTGCTTGCTAATAGTTTCCATTGGTGGTTCTACACTTTTTTGTCAGTGTTGGTGTCTAATTCTATATCTATTCATATTTTTCGTGGTTGATTTTACAATTTTTTATTGTTGGTTCTACAATTTTTCATCGTTGGTGGGGTGACTTTCTGCGAATGTTATAATTATACGTCTTATTTAAATTAGGATATGATGAGGCTGTCATAATTTTTCATCATTTAGCATGCCTGGAATTCTGTTTTAATTGGATCGTCATTTATGGATTGTACCTGCTTTTTATTGGCGGTGTCAATGATCTGATGTATTTGGCATATTTTGTTACACTTGGGTTTTCAATGTTGGAAATTTACTATTTTCTTAAGCAGCTGTCACTTACAAACATTTTGTGCAGAAAACAATCATCGTGTTGGGGCATGCATCGTCGTAACCCACCTATATTTTACTGAGATAATCATTATGTCACAAAATAAATTTTAAAGCATTTTTATGTAAAAAAAAAAAAAAAACAACTCCGTAATATCTATTCCTCAGTCTCAACATCAGAGGAACTGCTCACATGGACTGATTACAGCCATATGGGCAATAATTGGGAGGGAATCGACACATGCCCACGAGATATGTAAGTAGAAGGGGTACAAGGTGGTTTGTGGTTTTATGTAGTTTAATTTATTACCTGTTTATCGTAAAACATTACATTTAAGAATTAAATTATAAGGTACCACGATGGTACATTGATAAACCTTTTAAAAAATGACAAAAAATAATAATTTCACTTTCATAAGTAATGCATATAGGTAAATTGTTGATTGGAAAAAAACTATAATTTCTTTTAAGAAAAATAGGAATTACATAATACTATAGATGGTTTTGTTAAAGTCTTTAAATATGATTGTCGCCACCTCTCCTGGTGGCTGAATCGATTCTTACCTATGTGTGTTTTAAATAGAATATAGCATGATGTCGAACAAAGGTGAGACACAAACTTCCATACAAATGACGATCGAAGAAAGAAACGAAAATGGTGGTGGAACGAACACGACTAATAAGTTGAGTGCATGTTGTGTAGGATTACTGACAGTCGAGCAAAAGAAAGTAAATAGCTAATGGGAATCATTGATGGACACCTGGAAATGTACACGTTTTAAAATAAAATTTTTCAACCATTCTTAAATATTTTTTTAGTCAAGTGAGAGCATTCCAAGATGGTAGGTCGAACTAAAGTGAGTAATTGATGGAGCAACATTGACTAATTAGTCGAGTCGCTTACCAATATGGCAGATATCCTAATACACTAGCACTATCTACGTGTCGTAAACAAATGACGCCTACCAAAATGGTCGCCTTCAGTAATGGTTAAACAAATGACAAACGAAAATTCAAAATGTCCACCTCTAGTATCATGTCAATTAATGACGAACGAAAAACAAATATGACATCGAACACAGGAAAGAGATAGACTTCGAAACAATGACGAACAATAAAATCAAGATGGTGGAATGAATATAGGCGAGGAGGGTCGAATAATGTGAGTAATTGGTGGAGGCCTGCCGAATAAATGTAAGTTCTAAAATAAATTTTTATAAATTTAAAACAAATATTCAATAAAACTTTTCTAGGGAAAATAGGAAAAATTTAAGGGATAAAAGGAAGATTTAAGGGAAAAGGCAAGTTGTGAGGGGAAATGGCCACTGGTGGAAAATACTTTTTAATAAAAATGTTTTACAATATGTTAATAAAGTTATTAATAATACATTTTAAACTATTTTTTGTAATAAATTCTTTTTATAAATGTTTTTTTTTATTTTGTAATTTTTATAACATTTTTCTAATGAATTTTGTTTGTACTTTTTCTAAACAATTTTTTTAAATATCATATATAATAGTAATTTTTTTAAATATTTAATTAAAATTTTTAATAATATATATTTTATACATTTTTAACGCCTTTTTGTACACATTTTCGTAATATTTTTAAAAATAATTGCAATGTTTTTGGATTTATTTTTTGGAACCATTTTTAATTATTTTGAATTTTTTTTAGGTTTTTTGGATCAGAGTTCACTGGAGTCAAAGTCAAGGTCACGGGTCAAATGTCAATGTCAAGGTCATATGTGTCCAAGATGGTGGACAGTGACATAACATCATGGCGACGGGGTGGTTCCTGTGCTCCTGTGCCGATGCCGTTGTCCTAGAACATACAAAATTCTACTACTGGAGCCGATCACAAACTCACCGATCAACCCACACTACACATCACACACCACTGTATCCGGTGTTCCACCTCTCTCGGCCACATTGTTTTCTCAGTTGACCAGTAATACATATTCCTCAAGTTCACGTTGTCACGGTTTCTAAACGTGCCTTCGTCGGTGAAAGAACTTGCAGGAGAAAATGTGTAACGTCCCATGTTTTCAAACGAATAGCACGACAAAATTCCACCCTCTTTACATTATCACACTCTTATAGTTGCTGATGAAGTGATACATGGTACGGATGAAATCTGTATGGCTGTAGAATGCGAAAAACACTTGCCTGGCTTATTCCCGAGCCACTCGCAAGTTCCGTTATGCTATGTAGGTTGTGGGAAACTGCCGCCAGAATGTCCGTTGTCCATCTTTCCCCTGTTGCTGATCTGTGTCTGATTCTCACCTGAGTATTCCAGTTCCCACCTGCCAATACTTTCCTACAAAGTCAAACAGTGTCATTCGCAATGGACACCGTCGTAACGCATGCCTCTTTGCCTAAAACGCTACCACTGCAGTCGCATTTCGTTTAGATTCGCCGTAAAACAGAAGTATATTAATATGTTCCTCTTTGGTTGAACATTTCCTTTAGCTTCGCCAGAACTCACAAATGCGGTACAATGGTCGCATGTGGTCTATACCTGTGTTACCGTATGACTAGTGCGTGAGTCACCTATGTAGGAACTAACCACTGCATTTCGCAGCAGATGGTGCAGCCTACCCCATCTCATCTACAGTGGGGCCGCAGTGGTATAGTGCTTAGACTACTCGCCTCCCACCTAGGTGAATCGGGTTCGATTTCCGGCGGGTTCGCCCTGGGATTTTCGCATGTGGGAATCGTAACGTACGATGCGGCAATATAAATGCTATGCTATTGTAAGAAATGGGTGTATTCTCATTTAGAAAATCTTAGTAGATATCGATATATAAGTAGTTAGTTACATCATGGTACAGGCATAGGCTGCGATACCGTCAGCAGTTCGGAAGGTTACCTATTAGGGGTGAAAATCTTAACTGAATAATCATGTGTGTATGTATGTATACACACACATTTATATGTAGGTTTGTGGTAGATGTACGGGCATCTTATTGAACTACCTGTTCGAACAATCAAGGAATTGAAGAAACAAAATTCCAAAGTTCCGTGTGTTCAGTATCTGCTCCATCTTATAGTTAATCTCAGGATAATTTATTTCAGGTACATCACAGTTTGGGTTTAGGATTCAAATTACTGAAACGGTCATAATAGTCTGCAGGTCTGCCTATTTCTATGTATGCTACCAAGTGATTACCAGATTCTGACTGCCATGTCCAAGTTGATTATGGCACAGCCATAAAAATTGGGTTTAGGGGGCAAATCGTCTTGCATGAAAATCTCTCTAAACAGAATTTTCAGTTTTTGCTCATACTTACTTATGTATATCTTCGTTAATAATAATTTTGATAGATAATCAATGATATTCACTGCTTCAGTTTCTTAATACATCGCTTTCGTACACCTCCACCTCCTACTGGGAATGGTCTTAAGTAAAGTTCTTTGCTGTTTTACGCCATGGTGATAACTTCCATGTTTGCAATGTAAATTTGGGCCTTGGACAACTGCTTCTGTTTGAGTAAAATATTTTGTACATACTCCATTGCTACCCTATGCCGTGATAGAAAACCAAGTCTGAGATATGAAACAAACACGAAAAATGAGCCAAGAGTGGCTGTAGTATTGCTGTCATTTTTGGTGTTTGTTTCATGCCTGAGAGTCAAACAACTGTTTCTGTTTGCTCGATGTTGTGTTAACAGCTCGGAAGATATCGCTCATAGCTCCAATCAGGTCCCCCGAGGTTTCCGATTAGGCCTGTAAGGGCCCTGAGTGCAGGAAGTAGCAATGGCAAAAATCCACCAGTAGATGTTTTATTGGTCTAACATGCTTATTTTTGTGATTAACCATTTTTGTTTCTCTTGTACCGTTCTCTTACTCTTTGCACCGATGCCCATCTTCATGCTGGCCTTCACCAATCTGGAAATGCCCCACACAGTTATTTCTTCACAGAGTCCAGTGTAAGGTATGTGATGTATTTAATTTTCCATCTGGTATCGGTATTATAACTTGTTCAAGGAGTAGCAGATGTCATGTTCTTTGGAATCCTTGTCTAACGCATTGATAGCTGGTTTCTGTCTTCTAAATCCTTGTGTTGAGAATAGGTGATCTCATCTTCTTTCATGCCTCGCCCAGTGTGTTGATGCCTGTATCGCTACATGCCAGCCTTTTAGCTAGCTTCGTTCCAGGCCCACAAAAATTGTATCCAGGAATTTTAAGCTCGAATGGTATAGTGTTGATCAGTTTATCGACGATCTGGCTTCCAGCTTCGATATCACCTCTTCGAGATATTGGGGTGAACTAAATTAGGATATTAAAAATAAGCTGCATTTATATATTTTTATTTTAGTACCAAGTAGATCGTCAAACAGGGTGTTCGTCACCTGTTACAAGTCAGCGAGCAAGATGCCGATTCCTCACACGACTCTAATCACAGAGATGTGTTGCCCAGTACCCTGGCAGACTGTGAATGGTGTATGTTCTTTACCATGCAATGATATAGCGATAATGATGCTATTGTGCTTCCTAGTGAGGCATTACCGAACTCCATATTTGTCTTAGATGATATTGCTTGCAAGAAACAGAAGTGCATACAGGAGAAATTCAGCAAGGGCTGGCACATGAACTTTGGTTGTGTATACTTCGGTCAGAAATATTCGAGCATACCCAAGCAACTGCTTCGTGGCAATGGGAAAGTTTTAGCATTGTTTCGCATATACGATATAAATTTGTGACACATATATGACGACAATGTCAATACAGAAAGTATATGATCAGATTTCAAGTGTCTGTGGCTATGTGCTGGAAAGAAAAGTATGGATTTTTTGTTATTGTAAAATACAGTGCTCTATATAATGACAGTTGCCAGTACAGATTCGACCAATTCATCATTAACACTGGAGAATGAGTTACAGCTTATCTAAATTCAGGCACAATAGCCTTAAACTGCACATTGACAAAGGCGAAGACGAAGGTTGTTTCATACCAAGAAATGATGGAACTTGCACTGCTGGTAGAAGAACAATTCAAAATGTTATTGCACCTGAATGACCTGAATATGCTGCTACTAAATATTTCGTCCTCAAAAATGGTAATGGCTACCTTTCTCAATGACGCGTTTTGTTGTCCAAACAGAACAAATTATTTTGAAACTACATGTCTGTGCTATGCACGAAAATGAAATACATGATGACTGATATACTATGTGAATTAATGGCTACGTACGAGTATGTAATGCGTGTTTAATGGCAAATTATTGACAGATTGAATGCAGTGTCTGAACAAAATGAGATCATCTGAGAGTGCTGGAAGATTCTATAGGGCATGTATTCACTACTTCGATTTCCTGCCTAGCCACAAAATCAGATGCAAAAAAACACAGTAGGGACATATTGGATGACTGCACCAAACACCTAAACGGATTGAAATTTTTTTTGGAGACTGGTGACTAAATCTATAAAAGCGAGTTATGGTAACCATTTTTATTAATTGTGATGTATGATATTGATAGCTGACAGCGAGATATATTGAGTAATAAAGTCTATTCGCTCAAAATAGTTGCTCGCCAAGAGAGTCAGACTTCCGCACGATGTTATAAATAAAGAAATCCATTACTCCCCATCTCGGTGTACTCAGAGATGCCAATGAAGCTACCACAGTCGTAAAGACCAAAATCGCCGATATGAAAAAGTGCAAATATGATGACGATGTGCATATGGGCTGGAATGATGGACCAGACGTGGATTTCCCACACAAGGAAAAGGTATTGAAGAGAACCGTCAAACCCATTGCATCTGGTTCGCAGGTATCTACCGTCATACACACATCATAAGGATGATACGGGAAATGGCATATACAGACACAATGATAAATTGTTCTTTGGTGCTAATTAAATAGATTTTATACTAGGTGGAGTTATCCAAAAAGATTATTAAAAACACATGGAACCCCTTAGCTTTACGAAGTTGTAGTTCACATGTAGCCTGGTGAGTATACTGATACAAACCTGCTAAAATACAAGATGTTGCTCGAACTCATGCATGCTCTTTACCCAAGAAAACTATCCGAGCCTGGCACTTATAAAGACAAAGAGCATGCAAAACTGACATTCCCATAGACCTCTTCAGTGGCCTATCACTGAAAAGTGTGGAAGGTCTGAGGAAGATAGATGGCGACAAGAATATCGACTACTGATTTGGGACGACCTGAACGAACTCGTAGATAGACTACGATTACGGGTCACTTCACATATGGTGGAAATTACTCACACACAAAATTATTTCTATTGTCGAAGAACTGAAAAAGGGAAGCTACATACGATGAGCCGGGTGTTGCGAGTCACGAGTGAGCTGCATGTAGCCTTGAGGCTCAACTAACATGGGGGCAGGGTTATGATTTGGAGGCTGAATGACTTGTGTTAAGCCGACCTCTTTGAGATGATACAGTAATTTCGGTTCAACAATGGCAATATTTACATGTTGACAGTCATCAATACATATATCAAATTTGCTTCACTGAGCCTTGCCGATCGATTTCAAGAATGTGGTCGATGTCGCAAATGCGATGATGGACATATTGTGAGAAAGTCACATTCCAACTACTCTACAAACCAATAAGGGCAAGGAATTCTGCAATGTGACGTTCAAGGCCTTAATGTAGGAACATAACATATAACATCATTTAAACATAACGAAAAATGGAAGTGTCTATCATCCAGAGGTTCAACAAGAATCTGAATGGCAAGATACGGAGACATATCGTTGGGAATAGTAATTATAAGTGTATAAGTCTATCGTTCACTCTAGCACTCGCATGAAGTCCGAAGATGTCAAGGATGACTGCCAGCTTTAAACCTTGTATACCTACCTGAAGAGGAGGGATCCACACAAGTTTAAATCTAAATTTCCTGACCTGGTGCGCATCTTCAAATAGAAAGTTCTCTTCGAGAAAGTGTTGACTGCATATTGGAGCCCCCAAATCTTTCACGTGACATTTAAGAGACTACACTCCGATGTCTTACTTTCTCGACGATCTGAACAACATATACATTCATGGCGGTTTCTACACTGAGAAGATCCAGCCTGCGAATGTCATAATGGAAGGATGTACTTCAAATGAAGCGGTTTCCCGGGCCACTACAAGTTCTCATTCGAGAAGTTGACATCGAGAGTTGAACTCATTGTGAAAGAAGGAGATTACTATATATAATAAACCTGTCACATTAATTTATTAAATTGAGTTTTGTGTTCCCTCATGTTTTTGTAAATAAATATTATATAAGAAAATATAATTTAAAAATTATGTTTTTTGTTTATTTATAAAACCCATTATAGAAAAATATCTGATTTATATAAGATTGAAATTCTGAGGTAAATTATGTCATGCAAATAAATTTGGAGTATAATAAATTAGTAAAACTATTTTTAAATTTATATCAAGAAAAAGGAGAGGAAATAATTATATAGTGGATGCAGTAGAAATACCTCCCGCATTGGTAAAGTAAATAACGAAGAAACACTATATGCTATTCAAAAAATTATTTCACAGTTTGAATGAGCTGTGCTAACCATTTACATGACAGATACATACACATTCACCATCACGTGGTTTTGAATATTATATCCTCCAAATGCCGACTCTCCTTTTCTGTGCAATTCTGAAGTCTCTTCATGAAGTTCCGCATAACTCTTCTGGTCATGTACGGTGAAATTGCGCGATTTACTGATGAATAGCAGCTTTCAGGTAGTCTAATGTTCGCGGCTTATGTTGGAAGTAAGTCTCAACCACGAACCCACGATGTTCTCCATTTCATGCCAATGATAGAGACTGACAGACACGGTAGGTACATGCAATGCAAGGCCCCCCACACCGCCACTCGCATAACACCTAATACCTAAGAAATAGCGGCATGACATGTTGGATTTATTTCTGCCACTCAAGTCTATCAATGTATGTTGCGAAGTAATGTATGTGTAGTAAATGGTCAGCACTGATCGTTAAAACTGTGAAATAACATTATGAATATCATCAGGTATTGCTGTGTTATTTACGTTAGCAATTCAGGAGTTATTTCTGCCGCATCCGGTATAATCAACGTTTGGGGAATATCGTCGGCAACAGGTTTTAAAATGGACAACAAGGGAGCTCTATAATGGTAGATGTTAAAACACGAGTTACCAGTACACTCTAGTGGACAATACTGAAAATCAGGAATTAACGGTACAGTCTAGTGGTCAAAAGCCTAGACAATCGATGTTAAATTTTTTTTCATGGGTTGAGATATCATGTGGTACATGAAAATTATATTTTACTTCGGAAATTGAAATGATAATTTTTTGTTTAATTTTCAATTATTTTTGTTTAAATTTTTTCCTCACATTAATTTCAATATTTACAATTGCTCCCATTTTTTTTGGGATGTTTCAAACAAATGTAATGTTTTGTGAATTTTTTTTATTTTACCAAGTTCGTTAAGAAAATATTTCAGTATTGAAACAAAATGGCAAACGTCCTTGGATTGAATTTTACATTAAAGAAGCAATTTGTGAGCAATTGGCGTTAGTTCAGATATCATTAGAGCAAGGTACTATCCTCAATGATAGGATGCACAAGACCCTTTTAATTATGCAATTGCCAATGCCACCCAAACATAAGTTTTGGCTCTCATATCTTTACAGTTGACATTAGAGTCTTCGTATTTTTTGTGAGGTTATGCACCACGATAAACGTTTTGGTGCAAATACAAATGTAATCCAGAATGCATTTTGGCTAACATTTCCAAATCATTAGCTTTCGAGACTTGGTATTTGATATGATTATTTGCACCAAAACCCTATTCATGTTGTAAATGCCAATTTAATCCCGAATAAATGTTCTGTTGCTGTTTTCAGGTACCAACATCAATTTAATCTTAAATGCATTATCAGCAGCTGTTTTTGTACCATTTTCATTTCAAACTTGCTTTCTGATATGAAGGCATGAACTCAAACCCCTTTCATGTTGTCAACACCAAATTCACCTGTAATGCATTATCGGCTGTTGTTCCTTCACCATTTGTGTAAAGACACTTCATAGTTTGTTTGAGGACGGGGACACAAATAACATTTTGGTGATATAAAAGTGTCTGTGTGTAGGCTTTCCTGTCATAAGCAATGTTAATGTGGAAACAAAACAATTGTGGGGAATAGACAATTGAAATTCCTTTCTAGACGACAGTGTTGTTGACACCATGAAATAAGGGCCATGATCAGTTTGTGGTGTACGGCCAATAAGCACGCCCCTAAAATGCCATAGCTGAATCTCAAACTGTTTAGGATGTATAGGCAAATAAATGTGACCCCTCTTGAAATAATAATTTAATGCTTAAATGTGATTCATAAGTATGTACTCTGCAAAATTGTACTATGCATATCATAATTATATTATATGTACCATGATTTGTTTGGTGAATCTGTGATATACATGAATAATGTTACACTAGTGAAATTTATTGTAATGGTAAAAATACTGTCACTCTACCACACTTATCATTCTCCTATTGCCGATGAATACATCGTCGATGACATCGAAGGGTTTGATGGTGTAGTTGATCTTGAAGAAGACGTCAACAATCAGTAAAAATGTCGAATTTGTGCACAACAGTATATTATATTTAAGAAATGTTACATATTATTACTCTCTGTGTCGTTAGATATCAGTGAAAAGTGAAAATTTGAATACTTTGCTTGACAGGATATTCTTGAATTTTAGTTGAATTGCAATTGTGAGTTAATATTTGGTTGGTTAACGAATAATCTAACAATGGATAAAGCCTTGAACAGGGCATTCAACATATTATTTCTCTCTGTAGACTATTGTATATGCGATATCACACCAATATATTGCTGACAAAACCCTGCCATGTTAAAACGATAGTTTTTATAGACGTACTTGCATACCATAGTGTAAAACAGTTAGTGAGTTGTTCTGCATTGCTATACCCAGAATAATAATTTTCTACATAAATGATAAAGTTCCAAGCACCAATTTTAACCAAAAAAGGTCACAGAGCTTTCACATTAGACAGAACTAATTGTTGGCTAGTAAAGCGTACATAATTACTTAATTTTCATTCATTTTTGGAAAATATAGCTGTTACACAAATTTCATTATGTAGAAGTTTCAGTTATCTCTGTTCATAATTTTGGCACTTGGATCACTATTGCTAATCGCCATCCAATTTATGACTTTGATAATTTTTAAAATTGGCTGGAAAAAAAATGTTTTGAGTTTTCTTCATGTAGTTCGGGATTTTCACCATGTTCGCAGAGGATTTAGGTCCTTGCTTTGACCTAGTGCCGATGGCCATAGTGACTCAGGAAACTGACGAATGGCACAACTCATGTGTCAGCGCCACACTTAATTAACTTTTATTTAATCTATGGGTACACATGAAACGGT
Organism: Dryococelus australis; assembly: GCA_029891345.1. Lineage (NCBI taxonomy): Eukaryota > Metazoa > Arthropoda > Insecta > Phasmatodea > Phasmatidae > Dryococelus > Dryococelus australis. Next base: position 211,477,637 of record CM057009.1, on the reverse strand, counting down.
CATCTACATGTCGCTGGCCAATGTGCAGCACCAGAGCATCTAACCTATATTCTCCTGTCAGCAGATGGGCATTGTCATAATGCACTCGACTCGACTGTTCAACTCCCACTCAACAACAGACTGCCTAGAAGTTCTCCGGGGCGCGGCGGCATGGCATGCCGCCGCTGCACTGAGAAGAATGCTGATACGACTCGTCCTGTTACAGCGCTTCCTAGAAGTATGCACTATATATCTGGTGCCTCATAAAATTAACATACTCGGTGCACTGCACATTACCCTACCATCACCATCCTCTTTGAAGATTGCAGCACTGCATCATTACTCAAAAACACTTGAAGCTTGAGACATACATGGAAATTACATATCACTGTTTTAGTGTTACCTCGACATCATGGCTATTGACAGCTGCAGGAGGCAGTCAGGTGTTCGTAAGGAGTATAAATTCATTCCATGCATAATTTCATAGATACTCAATTGGCAACTTATAATACGATCTTTACTATTGTATGCAGCAGAAATGTAAAGTAAGCACAAATCTCAATTGTCATGTCGACTTCTTACATAATGACTGATCATCTTGGCAATCGGAATATGTACACATTCAGTTCTCCCATTTACTTGGATGTCCTGCAGTTTTTCTGAACTATTTTACTCGCAACAGCAAACACAACTGTGTCATGAGCTCTGACGAAAATTTTGTTCACTCGTATATGATAATTGAATATGGTATATCAAAATTAATTATACATTCAAATTCAAAAGTTCGAGCTACAATTTAAGCTGTTCCATCAGGGAAAGGCTTCATAACCAGGTATCTCGAAAAGTGGTCGATAATTGTCAAGATTTAGTAGTTACCACTTGCAGATTGCAACATAGACCCTACAACAACTCAGCAAACATACAATTTGTAGCTTTTTCATCCTTGGTTGCGAGCATAAACAGAATCATGGCATTGCTTTACAATTTTGTCATATTGCGACCTAGACATAACCAGTCTTCAGCACAAACGAGTTTCCCTGAAGTGTAGACCATTTTGTTCAACAACCCTCGGCTACTGTTGGAAAAACTGACACCATCTGTCTTTTTGTTGTTCGGCTCTCATGTATTCCTCTGCACTAGCTTCTATCAACATACCTATTTATTAATGCAATCTGCAGTCCTATACATTCTACCTGGACGATGCCGAATCTTGTAAATATACTCATATTTAAGAACAATAACTTTATTCTGTCACTAAGACCATTCAGACTCAACATCCACATGAATGCAGCATGACCTGTTACGACTGTAAATATATCCCCGGCCAAATAACGGCACAAGTGATTGACACTCCAGCCACTGCAAAGAGCTCATTTTCGGTTACTGAATAGTTTTTTCGGCCTTATGTAGCTGTCTGGAGGCATAATCAACTGGATGCCCCTCACCATTCCCAACTTGAGATAAAATACTACCAATGGTAAACTGACTTGCATCAGTTTCCAATATGAATAGCTCACTGAAGTCTGCATAAGCAAGGACTGGAGAGTTTGTTAGTGTTTTTTTCAAGACGAGAATCGATTGTTTACACTCATGGGTCCATACAAATGTTATGCCTTTCTTAAGTACACTGGTCAGTAATAATGCAAAGTTAACAAAATTATTTATGAAATTGTGGTAATAATTGCACAAGAAAAGAAAATTTTTATTTCCTTCACACTTGCGGAACTCGGGTAAAGCTGAGCTCCTAAAACCAAATTTGGATCTAGACTTACTTCTGAAGAAACTACTGTCGGCATGCCACCTCTGTGGAGTTTGAATTTACTACCTCTGCAAGTTACATATATATCATTGTCAGACCCTATTGCATGTATGCAATTTGTGAGGGGCTGTAATGCATGGCTAGTCCAGTCCTAGGGTGGTTTAACATACTGTTTTGTTTTACAGTAGCATTTGACGTCTTGTTCATTTTGCCCTTATTCAGACACTTGCACTACATATCATAATTGCCCATAACCGAAACAATTTTTTGCACTCTTGGAGCAATCCTTTTACCTGTGACATACCTTATGATGGAAGAAACATTTGTCTTCATCGCTCTAAAATGCGACTTCTTATTTACCAGGGAATTTTACAAGGGTGTTCTGCTCATTACCATGATGCTTTTCAGATGCAACTACATTTATTGGGGATTATAAGTATGATATAAATGTTGGTGGGCATGAAATACATTTAACCTTGCCTACATCGTCCCTTGTATTTTTCAAGGAAGCATCGAGAGCAAGTTGGTCAATCTCACTTTTAAATGTCCATTTCACTCAATGTTGGGAGCTAATTCATACATGCCCTCATTAATTTAGTGTATTTGTCGGCAAATTCACTCATGGGCCCTTTATCCATAATTATAATGCGACTGAGCTATTCCCGATAAAAACAAGTTGTATGTTTCCTACCGAAGCATTGTAAAAATGCTTCTTAAACTCCCCTTTAGTTTCAGCCTTTTGGTAAGCTCTATCAGTTAGAACAAAATCTAAAGCTTAACCTGCGAGTCTGAGTTTTACATAGGCTAATCGCTCCTTTTCTGGCCAACTACAAATGTAAGCAGTATGTTTGACCTTAAAATACATCGGCTTGAGATTGAACACTGGGATGGTTAGAAGCAATATGGAATTCCTAACATGCATTGGCCCAGTACCCAACAAATCTTACTTGTCCCCATTTAATTTCTTTTATTGGCTACTTTTTTTTTAGTTCTGAAAGCTCATACTCTATCTTTCATATCGTTAAAATAAGGATATTTAATGTTGCTTGCATTTCGAGTGCTTTCTCTTCTATATTCGCTTAAAGCTGGTTCCTGGTATGAAAGCACTGAGAATCTGCTATAGGGAAATATATGTTAATGAAATTCGGTTTTTTGGCATTCCTGTTAAAGTCAGATTTAAACCACCTGGGGCTCTTTTGAGGAGAAAAAATGCCCCTTATGATATGGCAATCTTTTGTAACATTAATGTATAGCCTGTTTCCTGGAAAGATCAGAGAACCTAATAAGTAAATGAAAAAATCACTGAAAAACTAATTGTTGTATTTGCCTAGATACACAGGTTGAGATCATAATTTCTCACGCTTAGGTTTTAGTTTCAAGTTTATATCTTCGAAATTGACTTTAAGAACTTAATTTTATTTACATATATTTCCCTATACCAAATTCTCACTGCTTTCAAACCATGCAACAGCCTTAAGAGGTCATCGTGACAAGCACAATGCAAAGAAACAAAACACAGTTGAACATCTGAACTTAAGGATGTTGGACCCAAAAAATTAATCATTTAATATTTGTACCAAACATTGTTCACCTTGTGCGCATTGTCTGTGATGAAATTTTCCTCGAATAAACAAAATTTACACTATATAATTTGGAATAATTTGACCTCAAATGCAAAATTCTCCTGTTTTGTTGCAGCTATTATAGCAAATACCAACTAAGTTGTAAAGATGAAAAAATTTACAAAGTAAGCGAATACTATGCGCTACCTCGTGACAGATATGTAAATCACCAAATAGCCAACCATACATATGAAAAAAAAGTTAAATATAAAGATGTTCTTGCACTTTTTAAAACATTTTTCTAAAATATGAGCGGTTATTTGGTGATTACATATATATTAAGTAGTAGCCCACTGCATTAGTGTATGTTGTAAATTTTTTCATCTGAAAAACTAAGTATTTGTTATAATGAGTACAACAAAACAGAAGAATATATTATTTGACGTAAAAAAAAAAACAATAAAGTGTAAAACAATTTTTATATCAGGAAAATGTCTTCACGTATAATGCGTACGAGTTGAACAATGTTTAGTAACATTATAATATTACAATTTTTTGGGACGTTCAACACCGTTATCTCCAGCGATGTGACAGAAAAAAGCAGAGTAACTACAGGGGGATATGAGGATAGCGAGCGTAATATATCCAGTGTTTTTTTTGTGGCCAACCAAATGCCAGACGCACATTATTTTCACCCCCGCATTTATGCCCTTTCTAGGTAATGCAGGGGTATAGTCTATTCATGGTAAAATGAGCACTTTTGAAAGCCCTTTTTAAGATCTACTTGTATGCACGTTGTGTATTCCTCCGTCTTATGAAAGATTAACATTTCCATGAGCCTCATAACTTTATTCATGCGTCGGTCAAGTGAAAATGTGGAATTATTGCGAAAGTAAATATTATGAAACTCTGTTCATTCTTACACTTAGACGCATTAAAAGAAGGGATAGGAAAATAATTGATTTCAGTTTGCACAAATGGTTATCTAACACTATTTTTTAAAGGTTAATATATGGAACTATTTCCCATCCATCTTTGCCAACTTTACTAGGTGCATATCACTCATTGCGCCCGTTAAAATATATGCAGGCAGAGGCAGTAACTTTTTACTAAGGTTGATTTAAAAATTGCTCACTTTATCATGAACAGTCTTTATAAGTATTTCCTTTAGGTCAACATTGTAAAACCTATTTTATAACTTTACATCATTTGGCTCTCTTGGGCTCTTTTGTTTTGTTTTCATTATTCGCATAACTTCATTTTTAAATGACTGCTGTTGTATATCATTATAAGCTACATTTTATTTTACTGCCAAACTGCTCGGAGGGCGTGTGTGGCATCGTTGATACTGCCATCCACGCTCACTCTCCAAGTAACATGGCGGTTATACTCTATACTCTAATTTATATATTTCTACTCTACTATTCTATGCCATTGTTTAGCAGCTCTCCAATATGTTAACTACATCCATCCATTAGGCAGCAGCCGGGAGGGAGGCTTGTATACACCTTTTAGATCTCCGAACAGCATATACTTTCCTCCAGCCTGGATTCTCGTCGTTTAATTATTATATTCCATGGCCAAGTTCGTATATTTTCAGTCTCTATTACACTGGTTCCTTGCCTAGGTGATTGTTCATCCATTGTTCAGATCCCTTGTACGTTGCCAGGTCTGCATTATATCGTTTCAATTTTTCGTAAAAATCCGAAAAGGGGGGGGGGGGGGGGCAAATTTCCTCAAACTCGTCAGTTGCCTTCTGACGAATCCTTTGAAAGTTTGAATTATTTTCAATGGGATTGCCCAGTCTGTGCAGTGGGTCCTATCCCACTTCAAAAATTTTATAGTAGATTTATATTTGTCTACTTTAGTTGAGCTGATCTGCTCCCAGCAATAAAGTTTTTTTTAATGTCAATATTAGGGTGTGGTATCTTCTTCATGGAAAGTACCTTCCAATTCTGATGGATTGTTATGCATCCACAGAACATACTCTACTAATCTTATAGAGATTTTCCTTGCATGTTTCTCCATTATTTTTGCCTTTCCCTTGTTGGTTATTATATCATATATGTCTCATTGGTTTTTCTTCTACATTAACCCTACACAGTATTCCATTTTTAAGAACTCAATCTTAGATAATATTTTAGTACATTTAGCATTGTGTCTTTAGGTAGGTAGGTAGTTGGGCTTAACGTTTCGTCGACAGCGAGGTCATGAGAGACGGTGCAAGTTGCACAGGGATAATGCATTGGGGAAGGATTGGGAAGGAATCGGCCATGGCCTTTGTTAGGGATCCATCCCAGCATTTGCCTGGAGTGATTTCGGAAAACCATGGAATACCAAAATCAGGATGACCGTATCGGGAATCTAACCTGGGTCCTCCCGAATGCAAGTACAGTGAGTTACCACTGCACCACCCCGCTCAGTTTGTGTCCCCAGTGTTCCATATCCTACAGAGAAGAAATCTACCAAACTAATTCTATATGGCTTTGCTTTGAAATGTCCGTGCAATGTAAATATCTGTGACATATGTTAATCAGTCGTGACCCAGTGATAGCAGACTATAACCCTAATCTCAGGGAATATTGTGTATGTTGTTCTCCCCTTCTCCGAAGCATCCGATTTCTCCTGCCAGAGGTACAGCATCTCTCTGTTTAATTCACTCTTACTCACCGATGATGTAGACCTCCTGTCAGTTTCATTAATTACAACTCCTCGTTCTATTATTAACAGATCGAGGGGGATTATTCCAGCTATCACTTACAATACTTCATTAGATGTTGTCCTGTATGATTTTGTATGTAATCAGAAGCAATACAGTTCTCTGTATCTTCAGTAGAAGTCTCTGTGTATTCACTGTCTTGCTTTTTCGCACGACGCTGTATATCTATATAATGCAATTCCCAGGTAGGCAATATTGCACAATGTTATAGACTGTTCGCATTAAAGTGAGCACTTTTGAGGCCCTAGTTATATTTCCTACCTGCCATTGTTTATCCTTCCACAAAATTTTAAAAAAAATATTGCATTGAAAGTAATAAATAGTATGTATAAGTTTCACCAGACTCAAAAGTCAGTGTGCAAAGCTAAAATAAAATACATTTATTGACTATTATTTCAAATGAGAGTGCTTAAAAAAGTGCTCCCTTTATCGAGAATAGTCTACACAATGGTTTAAAATGCAACTCCCCATGATGTGGGCACTGCTCGCATCTTCGTGAAAAGTCTTACAGCTTTATCCATGAGGTACCTTATGTGATCCTGGAAGCATAGCTTGCTATCCAATAGCGCTCTAAGATACTGTAGTGTGCTCTTTATCTCCACTCGTCTTCACTTATATCTTATCGTGGGCGATCTTTGGAGGTTTCCCTTTGGTAACGTTGCATTAGTTTTCTCCACAGAGAATTCCAACTTTCCTATATTTCCCCATCTCTAGATCTGCTGTAATGTTTCTCCTTTTTATGTTACAATTCAACTTGGCTCAATGCTGGAATTTTCACAAGACTGTAATCGGCGTAAGCAAATATCTCACTTTCTCTGTCAGCTGCAAATGCAGTCAGTAATAAGTCAAAAAGTATCTTCCACAAAACAGGCCTTAGGAGTGATAGCTGCGGATATACTTTAGACATCGTCTTTCATACACACAAGTAGTTAATCTTATACATAATATACCGATGATCGCTTGATGAGCCCTCATTGACTACCCAGTTCGTAACCAGTCTTACTACCTTTCTTTATGTCAAAGTTACTTCCAGGAAATAGTCTTATCGTGGGCAGGAGAAACATATGTGGGGAGAGATCCAGAGTCACGTCTTAATGAATCGACGCGGTAACTCGGCTGATGAGAGCGCCGTGGTACAGAGCAGTGCATGGAGGCGGTTAACTGTTCGTCTCGCAATACTTCTGCAGATGCTTGGAGTATGCCGTTCACACGATGTGCGGCGTAAGTTCATAATCACAGAAGAACACCAATCTTTTGCACAAACATTGACACGAGAAATGTTCATGAGTACAACACCCGCATATTTTGCAGTCCCGGCATTTTTACGCCCACAGTTCACAAAAGTTCCATGACAGTCATTCAACACCAAGCACTTTAGAAGCGAAATCCTGGACTTCACATAGCAGACTTCCATCGGGGTAGATCCATGCGCAAAGAGCACACGTGATACCGTACACCGTAATTTCCAACGAACACTATACAGCTTATCGCTTCTGATACCAAGAAAGCCTGCAAGTGTTCTTCATGTAGTTCGGGATTGTTACCACGCCTGCAGAGGAACGGAGTGCTGCCACCTAAATATCACCACAATCCTGGTGGCCTTAGGGACTCGGGAAACAAATGGAAGGTATAATCAACAACGCGGATGCCAGTGCTACACCTCTTAACCTATAATCGCTACACTACGATTACACATGATATGAGAATCTACATGGCACTGGGCAGTGTACAGCAACAGGGTAACAAACCTCTATTTTCGCGCTAGCAGGTGGAACCATGAAAACGCACACGACTCAACTGTTAAACTCTCACTCAACAACTGACAGTGTAGTGGCTCTCCGGGGCCAAGTGGTGTGGCATGCCTACTACTGCACTGCGAAGAATGCTGACACAACTAGTGTTTACGGCACTTCTTGGCAGCGTGCACTATTTACTTGGTGTCTCATAAAATGCATATACTCGATGCAATGTTCATTATCTTACACTAATTTAAATTGCTTTGACTTAATGCATTTTATCAGATTTTTCTGCGACGACATAGTAGATGTTTAAGTGGAGTGAAGCTATATAGAAAACTAAATTATTGTTGGTAACCTACAATCAATTATATAAAATGAGGACTGGGGAACTTGTCGCCATTTTTAAAGCACAGTTCCATTAATGCTTCCTAACAGTCATTTTTGGAGAAAATATGGGGGTTGGAGGATACTTTAACTGTCATTTTAAGAACAACTGATATAATGGCATGTTTTCATAATGAAGTCCCGAGAGAAATTAATTTTTGGCAAATCTATGTAGTTTATAAAGTATATTCCAAATGATATTGTGTTTTAGTTTTGAACTATTATATTCTATACAATATTCTAAAACCTTCGATATAAGAATCACGACATTTTTAAAGAAAACTGTAGAGATTTAAGATAAATTATGGAAAATTTGAACCGGAAACGAGATAGCAGAGATAGCATCACCCAAGTTGGCAGATCCATGATAACGGCCTGCTCTGGGAGCTAATTCTGATCCCTTCTCCATGAAATACTTTGTCGATTGCCATAGTATTCGATAAATATAGGCAGTGTCTTATGTTTAACTTTTCGGTTACTATGCATGATAGTGGAGTGGAGTGGTGATTTGGGCAGCTTTCAACATCGCGGTCGTGAGAGCCGATATTATGCTTCAAATTTGCACTAATATTTTTTGCAATCATTTTTAATTAAAACATGTATAGTATATTATTTTGTCCATCATACATATTACAGTATTAAATAAAATAGTGTTTTGTATGTGATTCGGCGAATGTAAATCACATTACATAAAATATGGCTCAAATAAATTCGCATTTACTTAGCACCAAAGCTGACATGACTAATTTTTCTTTGGCAAAATATATAATGAACAAATCAAAATGTTGATATACGTGAAGACAGAGCTTTAGGGCATACGTTGTGGAATGAAAGATGTACAATGCATGAAAATATACACAAAACTGTACCTTATACCAAGACAATAATAACAAATTGTGTGATTGTTTGTAATACTTACGACTGAAATTTAAGTTGATGGAGGCCGCTACTTCACCCATTTTGTTTTTCGCCTTTACTTTGTAAAGGCCAGCGTCTGTCTCGATGACGTCATCCAACTCAAGCACGACCAGGAACTTGCCAGTGCCGATCGACTGTATTTTTATCGTGGTGCGGTTGTCTTCGGACAACTGTGTCTCCCCCCGGAACCAGCTGATCTCCGGTTTAGGGGATGCCAACAGCTGGCATTCGAAGACGAGCCTATTGCCTTCATCTTCTTGGCGCAGTTGTGGCTTCTGTGTGAAACTAGGTGCGAAGTCTTCAGCCACCCCCATCTTGAATGGGGTGGCTATAAGACTTTTTGGTCGATTGGCTGTCTAGAGAGGGAAGTTTATACCAGCTTCACAACGATTGCAGCATTAATTTTATCTGAAACAGAGAAAAAAGAACAATATCATTATTAAAACTGCTGCACTGCAGTTTGTTGTAATAAGTGAAATGGGTAAGACCAGTGAAAAGGTCCTTTCTAAGCCAGATTCAGTAATTTCTATAATGTATTTCTAAGAGTATATGATTTCATTTAATCTCTTGTAAAAAAATGTTTAGTATTAAATAATATATCAGCATAGTTTTCGGCGTGTTTACTAGCATATTAATTAAGAATATATATTACAGCACTACATATATGTGTTTTTTTGTTCTATTTTACTTGGTGAAAATACCATCGCTTTTATTCGGGGAGTTTAACAGAGAGCAGCCAAAATTCCACATCAGCCTAACTGCAACTTAAAATGCACCCTCGTCCTTGTATCACAGAGGATACAAATCTTAAACTTCATAACATACTGACTTTTTTAGAATTTAATTTGGTTTTGCGAAATTACTAACTAGTGTGAGGTACCATAAATTATAAAACATCTGCCTACAAGGTTAAGAAAATTCAAATTTAATTTACCCACTTTTAAGTAAAATTTCAAAGACATAATTTTAAATCGCATGGTAACACACTAATGCTAAAGACGATAGGACCTCTCCCCATAAAGTAACGTACAAGTTACACTTGTTTAAAACGGTAAGATAAAGTTCTATAAAATCCTCTTAATTACATCTTTCGAGCACTATACATGTTACTGTAATTGTTGGTGACAACTTAATACGAACTGGCCATTAATATGGCAGAAGCTATATAGATAAAATTATGGGCCAATAGCACTAAACGTTTATTAACATCTCCCACAAAAGCGAACCTGGTTCGATTCCCGGCAGAGCCACTACCGGATTTTCGCAAGTGGGAATCGTGCCGGACGATGTCACAGGCCGGCAAATTTTCTCGGGGTTTTCTCGTTTACCCCGTCCTTACATCCCGGAGTTGTTCCATACTCACTTCACCCACATCGGCTTTCAGACATCGCTGTTAAGAGCCATCCAACCTCTCCACATGTATTAACTATTCCACTACCGAGTCTTTGATACGGAGTATATGAAACACAGGCTCTAATAACTAGGTGACACAAACTGAACGTTGGCTGTTCGTGAAAATTTTAACGCGGAGATGTAGATTCTTAGACCTAGAGTGTTCGTGCACGTTGGCTGAAAACAATTTTGAATAATCAGCCTACGACAGCTATCATCAAGGGTGTGTAATTTTAGAATACTTCTGCTTTACTAAGTGGCTGAAAGAAAATATTGAAAAGCACGGAAAAAAACTCGCTCGGTTTTTTTTAAACTATAAAAGCGTAAAATATATATGTGGTATATATTCAATTGTATTCACATTCAACCTGAGAAATAGAAATAGATGCATCATAATGTAATGTGCTTCAACGTTGAAGAAACTTAGACTTTATGATTCGAATCATGGAGTTTTAAATAATGTGTGTATAGGGATTCCCTTGTGTCTCACCATTGGGGTGCTTGTAGTTAGTAAGTCCCCTTGCCTTTCACTATCGGGGGATTGGTATTCGGTGAGTTCCCTTGCCTCTCACCATCGAAATGCTTGTATTCGGTTAGTTCCCCTACCCTTCACCTTCGCGGTGCGTAGTCTGAATGTTTGAAATTATGGCCTACATCTTCGAAGTATTTCACTATCCATGCTTCAAATGATGGTAAACAACGTAAAAGTGTGTCTGCATCATTATATGCGTAAGCCTTTCGGATAATGTTGTCGCGGGTTCTTGGCACTTCGAGATACACCTTACTATTGAGGAAACCCCTCACAAATAAATCTAGTGATGTAAAATCTGGCGATCTGGCTGGCTAATTTACACGACCTCCTCTACTGATCCAGCGACCATTATAATCTCAATCTTTTTTCGCCTGTGCTGCTGCTGTGTAATTTGTTGGACAACCATCATGTTAAAAACCAGACAGTCTGTCACTGTTAGATGCTTGGGTCTTCCAGTAATGCTGGTAAGTCATCTTGCAGAAAGTTGTATTTTTCACTGTTTAAGGAACCCTCAATGAAATAGGGGACAATGAGATTGTGACTTATAATACCACCCCAACCATTAACAGATCACAGATGCCAATTTTCAACTTGATGTAACCTGTTTTGTTTCACACTCAAACATTGCATGTTGTATCGATTAACCTCACAGTAATTCGTAGAGTTGACTCACCATAGAATTGTTCCCTTCGAAATAATTCCGAGTTTCGTTGTTTTTGTTGCATTACCCATTGATGTAACAATGCACGAATCTGGGTATCATCGCTATGTAGTTATTGATGGTATGGATGTAATTTATGACGATTTATAATTCTCCAGACATTTTGTTGTGATTTTCCGCTACCACTAGCTATTTCTCGAGTGCCCGCATGGAAGTTATCGGCCACCGCAGCTATCACTGCCACTTGATTGTTTTCGCTAGTGACTGTTGCTGTATGCACCCTATTTTTCGGTTCGACACTTCCATCGAAAGTAAAGTTTTGACAACCCGGAAAAACAACATGCACGACCGCACCCTGTCTGGAAAACTCTCAGCACAAATGTTGACATCATTTTCGAAGTTCTGTTCATATTCTTCATTAATTAAAATCATATATTTTTATTTTGTACAGGTAAAGATGCTATGGAGTATCAATAGCACCCCCAATTTAAAACATTACATAAATTAAACACCATATTAATAAGACGGATATCTGTTTCCAGCAAGTTTACGAATGTGACAGTTCTGAAAATGGATACATGTTGGGGATCACATGTCAAATACATTACAAGGAAATACAGCAGAAGCAAACAGTGAGCTTCTCGACCACACAGAGGGGGCACAGACACTGGTGATGTAAAGTACTGTCACGACGATAGATGTTCATTCTCAGTTTGACTTGCATAAGAGGAAGGGATACACGAACACCACATAAGAACCTAGTGGGTGGTTGTGCTATGTGACGGATAGTGGCGGACGTTCTTAATGCTCTACTTACTGCACTGTTCTGACATGTCACATGTACGTATTTCGTTATAATTTGGTGCGTTTTACCATATGGTAAATTAATCTGTAATGGACGACAGGGTTTCCGATCTGCAATTGCAATGTTCCTACTGGTGATACGCTAGGGAATTCATCAAAATAAGCACTCCGATGTTGGGAGGCAAGGGGACTCTCTACAAACACATCAGCATGTTTCTAGACATTAGATGTTATATTTCGTCAATGTTGATGCATACTGCATTTTATCATGGGGATTGCCTTGCAAAAATATATAAAAGCCTCTCCAACTCCCGCTGCCTGCAGCACCATCTATCAGATCGAACAACACGTTTAAGACACAAATGTGGAAGTTAGTATCGCGAATTTATTATGGAATGAAACTTGGTGGTTGCCAATTGATGTCATCAATTGGCAACTTTACCCCAATTAGAGTTTCATTTACAACGAAGTGCAAAAACTGTTTCTATTAAATCATTCACACATATTGTTGTATAATACGAATATGCAATAAAACATGGTTGGTTTCCATTTGATATTCCAATGTTGCCTCCACCCACTAGGGGACAAACGTGATTTACCGTTTGCGGGCTTTAATTGCCCTCTCGAGAATAGTGAGTTACTTGGACACAATTGTCTCACGACTCATCTATTGCACGTCATTGTACGGTCTCAGGTTAAATAAGTCATCCCGTATATGTCGAAGGGATTCCTAAAACGTAAAGGATTGTAAACCAAAATATTTTTCTAAATTTAACCAAATAAGAGAATTTTTTACAAATGAGGAAAGTCACATATAATAGACAGGCTCTTATGGTGCGTGCACATTAGGCGAGCCGAGAGTATTATGTAAAGTGTCAAGTAACCAATCTCGCGTAGTTTGTAATTTGCCACGAGCATGTCGTGAGTGGCTCGTAAACTGCTCGTGGCAACACGCTTGCTCTCGTTTTTTTCTGACCAACACAAAGGGATTCGCTGTTCTAGTTAGGACGTGTCCGGGGAAAGTTGAGACTCTCAACAATCCATGAGCGAGCATGGATGACTGGATGGAGAGTTCAGTGTGGCAGTTTATAGATATTTGTAGTACATATACACACATACAAATAAATATTATTATATAAAACACGTGAAGGAAGATACGTGGCACAACATTGCCAATTAAGTACGGGAAACGTCTTACAAAATGTTGTATAAATTTTCGTAAATATTCTGCGCACAGACAGCCATATGATTCTCTATCACATTCAAAAAAGTTGACTGCAAAGTTTTCATACACCACAGACCCCAAAAAGCCGTTGTTAGCTATGTCGGCTGACTTCAAAACACGACAGTGAATATAGTTGGAGATGAACGTGAATTTTCTCTGAGAAAATACTAGATAGCACCCTTAAACTACTAACCACCTTACTTAACCACGCAAGCTAGTTATACCCCAATAACCTATCCTAGACTATCTCAAGTTTTTGCCTCTTTTCGGAGTTACTCGATAATTCTGAAATTGGAGACTATCAAGGCGAAGGAAGTCCTAGCAAACAGCAAGTAGTGGCTCAGCAAACTGAACTGTCACAACCACCATTCCTTTCCCCAAAAACCCCTAAACGGATCAAGGGGGAACCAGAGAACAACAATAAGTTTCTGTCAGAAGCTCCTTCAGTTAAGAAAGCAGCTGCTGACAAGTTAATTGTCTCGCCATTGAAAATAATGAGAACAAGTGTTTGGAAACTACATAGTAACCAAAATGAACACCTATTCTTCACAAATTAGGAAAGAGGTAGATCATTCCATTTATCATATTTTGGTGAAAGCAGACACCTGGATTCTACGAATGGCCATTACTTTCAGGCCTATTCCAATATCAAGGCACATCACAAATGTATCTGTATCCTATGCAGTTTAGACATCAGCCGTATTACTCACTTTCGTCTACAGCATCAGGTAGTCGAATTCCAGTATAACCGTTTACTTGCCAAACACCAGGGCCACTAACAGAACACAGGTTTTAACATGTGTTCCACTAAGTGCTTCCAACAGTCCATCCCTTCCTCCTTCTCGAATGTCTAATGACATTAATGATTACACATAGACTTCCTTTACTAGTAATTCTAGATGACATTGAGAGTACAATTTATGACGTTTTTTGTATTAGTGCTACCTGCATTTTAATTTGCCACGACTGTACCCCAAATAAGATGTTAGTTAAGTAGAAGTAATATTATTTTATTTTAAATATTACAAATGCAATTTGATTTATCTCACATTAACAATTAATATTAATTATTCGACAACTGCTGCACAAACATCTGGAAAAATCTATCTAATCGATTTTTTCTATTTTATAAACATATACTGCAGACTTGTGTATGAATCTCCAATGGCAAGGAACTGTAAAGTTACAGACAGCCTGTAATATTAAGAGTTGATAATATAGTATATTTGTATATAAAATTATAAGAAATAATTATTTATTAGTATTAATTTATACCAGTTTAATACAAACATTTCTTGGATTGAAATTAGATGTCGAAAACGTGTTACTATTCTATCGATTTTTGGACCCATTTTAGTCAGCAAGTTCTTAAAGTCTGTAGGAGACATCCTAGTAAATTTTTGTTCTGCACAATTATGTTCTGAAACTTTAAATCTCGGACTGTTTTTATACAATTCAGTTGGATTTTACGTAAATTGCATTGATGTGCAACCAATAGCATAGCTCCACTACGCAGAATTAAAAATAACAATGTTTCGTTTTCATATATACCTAGAAATGTGAAATGAGAACACTACTTGCTCGTGCCGTGCTCCACACAACTGACTTATCAGGGCGTGCTCTCAGCTTGCTCGATGCTTGCATTACATCACACGTTACAGTACACACTAGACTCACCTAGTGTATAAATTAGGAAATTAGGCAAACTGAGTAATGTAATGTTCCCTGCAAGCATCGAGTAAGCTGCGAACATGCTACGATCCGTCAGTTGTGACGGACACGGCATGAACATGCAGTGTTCTCGTTTCACCACTCGAAGCTACACATCATGTATGATAACGAAGCATTATTAGCTTCAATTCTGTATATTGGTGCTATGGTACTGAGTGCACACTAATGCAATGTAAGGTGGCCGGTAGTTATCTGGCCGTGTCTCAGCGCGAGAAGAGGGGTAGCGAGGTCACCCCGGAGAAAGGTTTAAGAAGGTGAAGGGGGAAGGGTAAAGGAGACACCCCTCAAGAATGGGGATTTCATGCGCCCAGATACCTGCCGGCCACAGCACGTAAAATCAACGAAAACCTCGGTGATGGTTGCGTAGTAAATTGTATAAAAAGCGGGCCGGGATTTAAAGTTTCAGCTCATAAGTGGACTGTACAAAAATTTACTAGGATGTCTCCTACCAATATCAAGAAATTTCTGACTTAAATAGGATAGGTAGAATGGAAACACGTTTTCGATATACAATCTCAATTCAATGGAGTTTTGTATTAAACACGTACAAAAATTAATACTAACAAAAAATTATGTCTTATAATTATATATATTTTTTACATAATAAATATTCAGAGCTGGTTGTTATTTTACGGTTCCTTGACATTGGAGATTAATACACATTCCTGCAAATTCTGTTTAGAAAATCGAAACACTCGGTTGGAGATATTGTCCTAGACTTTCGTGCAACACTTGTCGAAGAATTGAAATCAACTGTTAAGGTGAGATAAATCAAAGTGCATCTGTAATTTTTAAAGTTAAACATTCTTACTTCTAAGTAACACCTTATTGCAGTACAGTGGATAGAAATTACAATGCAGTTAGCACTAATATAAGAAACATTACAAATTTTACTTTCAATGTCACTCAGAGTTATTAATAAAGAAATTATAGGTATATGTAATTATTAATGTTATCAGAGAATTGAGATAGTGGGGGATGGACTGTTGGAAGTACTTAGTGTAAGACTTGGTGAAACTTGTTCTGATAGTGGCTGTACTGGTCGGCACGAAAAAGATTGTACTAGAAGTTGGCTATCTGATACTGTAAAAGAAGGCGAGGAATACGGCTGATGACTATTCTTCATAAGATACATATACATTTGTGGATCAAAGCCTTGATATTGTGGTATACCTGAATATAATGGTGTTTCGTAGAATCCGATGTCAGCCTTCACCAAAATGTCGAAAATGGCATGCCCTATTCCTTTCCTAGTGTTTTGAGAGGTGTTCATTTAGGAAGCTATGTAGTTTCCCAACACTTTTTCTCGTGACTTTCAGAGGTTGAAACATTTAACTTATCAGCAGCTTTCATAGCTGAAAGGCGTCTGATAGAAACGTATCGTCGTCACTTGTATCCCTTTGATCCATATAGGAGGTTCGGGGGGAAAATTGTGGTTTTGACAGTTGAGTTCTCTGACCTACTTCTTGCTGCGTGCTAGAACCTTCCTCGACTTGATCGTTACCAATTTCTTATTATCGATTATTCCCTCAAATAGGCAAAATAACTAAGACAGTTTAGGATAGGTGGTTAATTTATATTAGCTTATTTGGTTAGGTAAGGTGGTTAGTAGTTTAAGGGTGCTATCTACAGTTCTCTCGTAATATGCTGCAGGGTTTTTTTTATCCACATTGTTCTCCTAATATATTCATATTAGAGTTTTGAAATTAGTCAACATAGCGAAGAACGGCTTTTTCGTCGCCTGTGCACGAAAATTCTGCAGTCAACTTTTGTTGAATGTACTAAATAAGCACTATCTGTGCGCAGAATTTTTCACACAAATTTATACAGCATTATGTGTAACAACGTTTTCCTTACTGAAATGGCAATATCCTGCCACGTATCTTCGTTAATGTGTTTTTACGTGAATACGTCTTTGAATTTGTAACCATAGTGGGAGGCAATCCAGAAAATCCGATGGTAACAAAATCGCGGGATACATTTGGGCATTGCAGCTCCGAATATATCATCTACATTATTAATTCAATTACACCACTCGATTGGCAAAGGATCAAAGAATATGTTACGTTTCGTGAGGACTGAGAAGCATCGCGCGCGGCGGGGAAACAAAAAAAAAAGGGGGGGGGGGCAACTTTGAGTTCGTTTCGCCGCGTCTCATAACTTCCGTGTAGTATAACTTTTGACTAGGAGAAGTTACGCTACTCGTTTAGAATTCAATCGACAGCTCTCGTCAAGATCAATCGATGGCGTGTATAAAAACGTTTCTGTGGCGTGGTTATGGTGAATTGTAAGCATTTAATGTTATAAATAAAGCAAACTTAACACACTGTCGGCCTATACTCGTCAAAAAGCCAAGTCGAAATACAGAAATCGTATAAGGTTGGATAGAGCATCTCAAAAGCAATCGAGTGATATCCATAAAACGCCGTATGATCGAGTGAAGCGGTGCCGGGAACGTAAAATAAACATCAAGGAGTCCGAGCGCGTCAACGTAGACGTACTCACGCAAAACAAACGGCCGTTTCCCCAAAACATCCATACCCAATCTTTTATAATAATATCTTTATCTGTAGAATCCCACAGAACAGTATAATTTATATAGATGTTTATGAACTGCCAGACACATTCCTTCGTCCAGTTGTCCGTGCTCGCGCATGGCTCGTTGGCAGTGTCATCTTACCTCGCACACGTCCAAAATAGCACAGCGAGTCCCTTTTTGCTCATCGGAAAAACCTATAGCGAGTGGATCGTCGCCAACAGTTCGCAAGCCACTCGTGGCGTGTTCGTCGGTGGCTCGTGGCACCGTTCTAACTATGCGAGCATGTTACATTACACGCTCAGCTAACCGTGTGTTTACGCAACCTCCAATTTAGCCCCACCCGTCCATGTCGATGTGTGTCATGAGACGACTAGTGCAAGATATATTAACCTAATAAAACTGTTTTTCCCTTTGTGAGAGTACTAGTGAAATAACCATATTGTATGATGGAACACAATTATATAACTTCTTATATAATATTTTTCCATTGGATAACTTATACGTATAGTAGGGTCTATGGTTTTTTGCACCAGGTATAACAAAATTCAGTATTCGAGCTTCAAAGAAAAACAGAAGATATCATAACAAACTTTCTGTTAAAGAACCTTGAATATGGCATACCTTGTTAAACACACTATGACATCTGAGTTCGTTGTATAGGCGGTGACACCACGCAGTACTTAGACATTTGTTTAGATAGGAGCAATAGAATAGATGTATGTAGTCTGTTACCAAGCCCGGTCTGTGGGTGGAGATATTATGGCGGCTCTTAACATCAAGGTATTGAGAGCCGATGAGGTTGAAGTGAGGTGAGTATGGAGCAGCGCCGCATGTAATAGCAGGGGAAATGGGAGGTCCCCGAGAAAACCCACCGAACAGCGGCATTGTCCAAGCCTAATCTGTGCTGTGACAACATGCAGACAGTAATTTGTCATGTGTTTAGGGCAGAGTGATAAAACGGCATGCATGGGCTGAATTAACAGAGGTTCACTTGGTTTATGACATACGCAATCGTTATTCAAACGCAACTACACGTCTTAATGCCGAGCGATATACTGGACATAGTATGCAGAAACCATCGTATGTTGTTGCGATTGATCATTGCCTGTGCGAAGTCGGCTCTTTGCTGTTGAGTTCGTAAAACTGGGTGTACTTGATCATGGGTTATCACCATCCTTTTTACTGCACAGTATCTATTTAGCGATGTTAGTTAAAGTCCACGTGGCCGATACTGGCGATCAACGCACAATGCGTAAACCCGAATTTGAGAAGTGTTTGGAACTGGTCGAGAAAAATCCATTAACAAGCTCATAACGTGTTACACACCAACTGTATGTTGACCACATGGTGGTTTGGCATGCGTGGCAAGAATAGCAGCTGCATCCACTTCATCCTCAAGAAATGCAAGCACTTCAACCAAATTACAATCCTCGTTGGGTTCAGTTTTGTCAATGGTACCTGCAGAGAAGCGCTATTGAAATTCGTTTAGGACAACTTTGTATCGTTCACCGACAAAGCCTCGTTCACATGAAATTTGGGAAAGTCAATATACGCAACCAACACCGGTGAGTAGGTATTGTTGGGGATAAGTTTACTGGGCCATACGAGCTGCCATTACGCCTCAATGGTAACCTTTATGTGTGGTTTCTGGAGACCACATTACCTGAGCTCCTTGAAGACGTGTTTCTCTTGACATACGATGTCGATTATAGTTTCATTATGACGACGCAGCTCACAATTTCTCCCTAACGTCCGAAAGCATTTGAATCACAGATTCGGAGAGCAATGTGTTGCCGCATTGAAACTATTAATTGGCCCATTCGTTCTCCCGACTTCAGCCCACTTGACTTTTTTTTTGTGGTGGTACTTGGAGACCCCGATGTATGGGACTCGAATTGCATAGAAGGAAGAGCACGTCGCTTGGCTGCTTGCACTACATCATATTCCTGGAGTCTGTGAACATGTACAACAGGCGGAGCTTGTAGTGAAGCGGGAGGCTGCACTTTTAAACAGTTTTTGTTAAGTATTACATTTAAATTGAAATGTATTACTTTCATTCTCATTCTCGATAATATCAAAATGTACTTCAATTGTCAATTTCCGACGTATGGTATTTTAATATAACATATCTGTTTTGGTATCTTCTAGCATTCCCAGAATTTTGAGTATTGAATTTTGTTAGATCCAGTATATCTGTAAGCATTCATATACACCGAAAGGGAATAATTATAGTTCCTTCCACGATATAATATGTGAAATCGGTACTCACTGAGTGTGTTCATAAAACCACAATTTTAACTAACCGAAGTTATTTGCGGTTATAGTTGGTTAAAATCGATTGATAAGAATATACAATATGGTTAAGAGCAATACTTTTTCTAAAAATTGCAAATTAGATGATTATCTTAATTCTTAATTTATATTATAAATGCGAATGTTTGTATGTTTGTATGTTACTGAATCACGCCGTAACGACTCGACGGATTTGGATGAAATTTGGTACAGGGGTAGGTTATATTCAGGATTAACACATCGAGTCCTTTTCATCCCGGGAAAAGGAACAGTTTCCTAGGGAATATATATATATATATATGTATAATACCCAAAATTTACATATTTTCGCTGAGAATAACAAATCAAACAATAAAATTATAGAGATGTATTAGAGTAATGCTGTATTAGAGTAATAAAGAAGATCAATTAAGATAGAGCACTTGGTAATTATAATTAAGGTTTGAGTTTTTCACTTGGGTGAAGCCGCGGGTAACAGCTAGTATGTTATGTATAATATATGAAGGACAAGTGGAATGATTGATTCTGAAATAACAGCAAGCCTATATAAAACTAGCAGCGTCTGTGCAAAACGGGAAACAATTTAAGAATGTGGACACCACAAAAAAAAAACCCTTACAATTGATCATTTACAGGAAGAAGAGAACGAAATCTTAAATAAAAAATATAAATTGTTCTGCACTATTTGTGAGATAACACTCAATATACTTTCGTTTTCATGAACTTAAAGTCATGGTTAATCGCATTTTTTTCTTGTGTTAAGAGTGTACTAAAAAAACATTTTTTTGTGTCTAAAAATATGTTGGGGGCAATCAAATTATTTTGTTTATATGAGAACACAAAAAACGTTGTATCATCAAAATTTTTTGCCATTTCAGTCTTTTGTGGCAACCAAAAAAGGCCGTCTGTGGTCACCAATAAATTCATTGTGTTGGTAATCAATAATGTGCTGAATAATCACAGTAGCAATGTTGCGATTAAAGCAGCAATACTGGTAAGTGGGGCTCACATTATATTGTGCGGGTCGCGGGTTTTAATAGGAAGGAAGGATTTAACGTCTCGACGACAGTATGGTGGGATAAGGAATCAGCCAAGTCCTTTATTACGAAACAAGCGATCGCCTGTAGTGATTTTTAGTAACCATTGAAAACTGAAATCGGATTGGCCGGACCAGGAATCACACATGTGTCCTCTCTGATGTAAGTTCAGTGTATTACAAATGCACCACATCGCAAAATTTTGCGACTTTTCACTTTAGCATGCAAAAACCACAAATAAAAAAAGTGGCCAAGGCCTGAACACTACACCTCGTGAGTTGGTTATTTTCTGGAATCATTTATCATCTATCTCACCATTCTTAAGAATATCCCTCGTGAATTCATTCGTAACTTGATGCGAAGAAATGAACACAGACAATTAAGGCACCATGACCAAACCAGAAGGTGATCAATTCGAATACGCCAGTACGCATAGAATATAACAGATGTTGTTTTGCTGTCGCAAAAAATTTTTTAACTCTGGACGACAAGAATTCAGTTGCTGCTAACTAAATGTTTTGTCTCAAGCAACAACTATGTTCCCAACAAACAAATATGTTAGTGAACACTAAATGACCTTTGTAATTGTCAATCTATGTATTATTGTCCATTACAATATGTTTTTCAGTAATAGGAATGTCGCCTTGAAAAACATCAACCTAACATTGTTTTGTAATCACTAACATGTATTTTCTTTCAGTGAGCGTGGAAGATAAATTAGTGTTTAAAATTTTACCATTATATACAATTTAATGGAAGCCAGTTTACAACAAAACGTAATCAATATAACTAATGAGCCTACTTTCCTCTCCATGGATGGAAATAATTTTGATACGTTCTTAAAAGCCTAGATTTAAGTAGGCCTCGATGTCTTGTTGACAGAGATATCATTAGAAATGAAACCAGAAACGAAAGTCATACAAATGAGACAATTACAAATACACACGTGCCTTACTCACAATGCCTCATACAATAAGCTTGCATGCACTAAATGCATTACAGAGGTAAGATAGGAGCATCAACATCGGTTATAACGAGTCTAATGTTTTAGTAGACTAGGGTTTACTAACCTGAATTATTTACAAGGAAGTAATTTTGAAAACCAACTAGTGAGTCACTTTAAAGTTGTAAGTTTACACCAGTACAGTAACATTACTTTTGTGCGAAATTGGTGGTAATCAGTTGATTGATCCCGATATATGGCATAAAAGCGCTATTGTTTCATGTAGTGCAATAATCACAAATGTCACACAAAAGTTATTTATTAGAACAATCGATAGTGATTATAGCTACTACACCAAAACGTTATATTATTTGTCACATATGGTGTACTAACCTATAATATTTACACGGCTGTAATGTTGAAAACATGTGACAACCAACTTAAATCCTGAAAATTTAAATAGATTCGAAAGGTCTTGTTGCCTGAATTTCGAGGGATCAGTTGATTGTTTTCCAAGGCATGACATACAACGCGTATTTATTCACGTGGTGCTATCTTACAAAATGGCGCAGAGAGAGCTCTCTCTCTATAATTATATACATACGTATTAGATGGTTGTAATGGATATGGCGAGCAAACCAATTTAAGATTAATTTATTTACATTGATTCGTACCTGTAGTGTACGAAGATAAGATGTTCATATGGCTGCCATTTTGAAAAGTAATTATCAATCTACTTAAAACACATCAGTATACATGGCCAACAGTATTAATTTGTAGATCCAAGTTTTAGTAGAGATCGTTATATTGTTTCCCGAGATATTACAAAAACTTTATCTTTTTATATGGTGCTATTATAAAAATGGTAGACAAAAGAGGCTCTGTGTAGAAACACTAATAGATTCCTGTCAGCATACAAAGTTAAATGGGATTGCTTACATAACTTCTTATGTATAGAATTCTAAGCTAAATCTATTTATTATGCCGCCAACTTCAAAATGAGTGTCGGACTTATTTAAATATACCAGTTTTCATGGCCTTCTGTAGTACTTCTTGTTTGCCAAATTTTGCAGGCCACAGTAGATTGCTTCTAGAGAAATCATTTAAATTTGTTTAATGTAATACTATCATACAAAGTGGTGGCCAAAATTAACTCTTCTTAACAACATTTCATGTTTGTGATAGTACTATCAGTCTACCAAGTTAAGCTGAAATTTGTTAAATTGTTTTATAGATTTAGTATACTATGTTAAATATATTTAAATGAAAAAAAATATCACCCTTAAAATGTCATTGCAGGGGCATGTAAGCAAATATTATAGGGTACCAACACTTGCAAAACACACTTAGTAAGGCGTTGGACTACCTGTAGCATGGAGATAACATGGAGGCATACAGAAGTCGGATGTTCTCCTGAAGGAAATCCTGCCACAGCTGACCCCCCAAATCCGCCGCATTTGCCACTGGTCGAATTTGCAGTCAAATCTAGTCCACAACGTTCTAGATGGGCTAAACGTCTTGGGACCTTGCTGGCCCAGGAAGAATGTTAACATGACGACGGCAGGTCAAATGTACCCGTTCTGTGTAGGGGTGGGCATTGCCCTGCCAAAATATGTGGTTATTAGGCTGCACCACAAAGGGGAGCACATATGTTTGCAGAATTTCTTGGACGTATAAGCCGCACCATCATGTTTCTTTCAATCACCACCAATAAGATGCAGGAATCGTAGGAAATGGCACCATACACCATGAAACCTCTTGTTGGGGTGGTGTGCTGCTCTACAATGGAGCATGGATCGTGGTACTGGCCAGGACGTCTTCAGACTCTAAATCGGTAGTCGTCTGTAGCCAGACAGAACTGCTATTCGTCGCTGAACAGCACTCGTCGCCAATCCGCAAGCTATCATGTTCCCCATTCCCGGCAAGCCACATGTGCTCAGAGATGCTAAGGCCGTAATGGTAGACATCATAAGGGATGCCGCGACGAAAGATCTCGCTCTGCTAGACACGTGGATATTGTACTGGTGGATACGTACGTATCCCCAGCTGCCGATAGTGTATTTTAGTGACGCGTAGCGGCACCCGCGGAGAGCATGCAGAATGAAACGACCCTACCCGACTGCTGGTGGTCCGCCGGGGTCAACCCCAGCCTTCTCGACGAGTGTGTGTACTCTAATGCTCCCACTGCGTCCAACACCGACTCACAGTGTAGGCAAAACGGTTCCAGGGGCAAGAAATGCGCCGAAATATCCACCCTGCCTCTCTGAGGCCGACGATGAGGCCAATCTCAAACTCATCCAACTGGGCAAAGGTTCTTTGGATGAGCCGTTAGGGCATGCTGCGTTTTTACTGAATTTAGCTCTTTCGTTCACACCACTACTAAGGTCTTATTTGTTGTCTTTCAGCTTTGAATGATGGAGGAACATGTATACCCCAAGTGGTACACCCACACGATCAAATTGCAGTAAGCGAAATTGGACACATGTAGGGCTATGACGGTACTGTGTGGCAACCTTCGTCGTACTCGCGCGTTTAGTTCATGGTGATCAGTTTTTTTGCAAATGTGTGTACGTATATAGCCGCCATTTTAAAATAGGTGTCTGGCCGTCTTAAAACATGCCAGTTTACATGGCCTTCTATAATACTAATGGTTTATCCCACTTGATAGTTATCGGTGGATTCTTTCCCGAGGTAAGATATAACAATTTTATTTTTTAATCTGGCGGAATCTTACAAAATTGTGGATACAAAACGCTCTGTGTAAATAAATTTGATTATTTTAAAAGATGTTGCCGGCATGCAAATTAAGGTGTTGAAAATGACTGTATGGTTTATTAGATACAGCACAATAATCCAAAATCCTTCTGTTGTTGTCATTTTGAAAAAAAAAAAAAAAAAAAAAAAAAAAGTTTCACACTTACATAAAACATACCAACTTACATGGTCACCCGTAATACTGTTCGTCTGCCAAATCTGATAGTAACCAGTTAATTTTTCCTGGAGATTATTAAAATGTTAATTTTTATGCCATGGCACTTTTAGAAATTGCGGGAAAAGAATGATTTTTACTGTCATATTTTATGTTTGTAATAGGTAATTACAGCACACCACGATTGGACGAATTTGGTCAAACGCTTTTGTAGTTATAGATAATAATTTAAGACGTATACATGACCGCCATTTTGAACTCAAATGCCTTGTCTATTAAGATAGCATATGTTACATGGGCTGTTATAGTACATTTACATGAAAAATTTTGGTGGGAATTGGTTGAATACTTTCCTAAATATTATTATTTGTTTTTCATAAAGTGCAGCTACCTTCCAAAATGCAGGAACAACAACAATATCAGGAGCCGTGGTGGCTGAATGGTTAGACTGCTCGCCTCCACTAAGGCGAACCGGGCTCAATCCCCAGCCGGGTCACTCCTGGATTTTTGCAAGTGGGAATCGTGCCGGACGATGTCACTGGTCAGCGGGTTTTCTCGGAGATCTCCCGATCCCCTCGCCCTTGCATCCCGGCGCCGCTCCATTCTCGCCTCATTTCACCCCCATCGGCCTCAAGACCTCGTGGTTAAGAGCCACCCAATTCTCTCAACTCAACAACAATAAATGTTCCTTATATCAATGTTTACTTGGTGCACTGTCAGCATACCAAACTTGGTTTAAATCTGTTGAATAGTTGCCGAGATATGACATAACGCCCCAAATGTTAAAATCGACACCATTTTGAAAATGAGAATCTTATGTAGTTGGAAACTATTATATATATATATATATATATATATATATATATATATATATATATATATATATATAACAACGTTTTTCAATCTGTCCCAATTATAATATATTAATAAATTAATCTTATTATTTTGGTCTATAATAGTTCTACTTGTTTGTTAGGTTTGGTAGGAACCCGTAATTTTTTTCCCGAGATATAGCATAAAATCATTATATTTTCGTGTAATGCTATCTTACAAATTGGCAGTTAATGTTGTTAAATTTTGGCATACATGATGCTTGTATAAGATACTTTCCGCATACAAAGTTTAATCCAAATTTGCCGAACGGTATGGTAGATAAAATATATAAATTTGCAGTTTTTTTAAGGACGTCACTTTATAATTAGGACATATTACATTTAAAACCCAAACATGGCCTACCATATTATGGTTTATATGCCAAATTTGGCGAGTATCGGTCCACTAGTTTTCCAGATATAACGCAAAGGTTTATTTCTTAATTTAATAATGTCTTCAAAATGCCTGACTAACAACGATATCCCTCTCTAAATTTGATGCTTCCATGTCGTACTGTCAATATACTAAGCTTGGTCTAAATAGGTTACATGTTTTCCGGAATAAGACATATAACCCTAACCTTTAAAATGGCTGCCGTTTTGAAAACAAGCAGCCGGCACTGTTGAAAGCTATAAACGGTGGATGTGCTTACTAAGTACTTTATCTGTACCGGGTTTGGTGAAATTCAGTGTACGTGTTCTAAAGCTTTAATGGAGGGACACAAGCTGACACCCAACAGACACACATACACGTACATGCAGGAAAGTAATCTCATAAACCTATGCCTTCTTCGTAAATAGGCTGAAAACCAAGAGACGTCTACCATACGCAAAGATTTGTACTAATTTGTTGAGCAATTAATTATTTTACCTTAGAAATACATTTCTGCTGAGACATGTAATACGCCGTAAATTTTGATATGTAACTGCGGGGCAACTAATATGCAACATAAATGTGTTACTCTAGTAAAATATGTATCTACAAGTTTGGCAGAAACCGTTATTTAGCATCGCTCTTTCTCAGATTTATTTGGCGGCTTAAAAAAATGTGTGAACTGCAATTTAAATATTAGAGTAAATTTCTTTCACTCATCCTCCTTGTAAGAGAATGAAAGCTTTTATTGCGAACAGAGTGCAGGAAAAATATACATTTATATACCATAAACACTCTTAAATAAATATCTCATCATGTAAGTGGTATAATTTAAGCAGCTAGTTCCTTGTCGTGTACTAATTACGGGGATTCAAAAACCAACATCCATAAACAATATGTATGTATTAATAATTCTGATATAACTTCCTTTTGCACTAATGTATAATTAATAAAGTTCATTATGATTTTTGATCTTAAAATGAATTGTTTCCTTGCGTCAAATCCATAGTTTCGGGAAATGGTCCAATATAATTATGTTAATATTAATTTATATCTGCAAACTGTCATTTGTAATACTCATTTTAATTGAGAATTTCTTTGATTATTTCAATAATCACACCATGTATACGTAATGTGTTTTGAATCATTGATATTACACCTTACTTACTCTAAAACAAGAACTTGTGAACGACCATTTAATCTCAATGTTTTTATGGTCATTTCTCAAGCACTCGGTGTTAAGAGCCGCCCAAATCTATTCACTTTTACGTTTGTGATAGACGCAATGTTTTTTATTTACAGGTTTTGCTGTTGAAGCAGTTAGACAATGTTTTCCTGTAATATGTTCAACAAGTACTCGCATCGATAAATATACGTAAATATATATTTGAGCCTCGCCAGTGCAATTAAAAGTTAATTTCAACAAACATATAACATTTTATTTTAAACGCTTACTATCTCAAGATCTATAAAACTTATATGAGTTTTTCATTTGAAAATAAAAAATAAGAAGTTAAAATATTCATGCTTTAATTGACTTATCCCTATATAATTATTTAATTTTAACACTCAACAAAGTACTGGAAATTAACGTTTGCCGCATTTTAAAGTAATTATAAAACGCTACGCAGGCATCAATTTACTATTGCAACTATGAATTTCAATTAATAAAACATTTTATTTTGTAATTTAAAAATCGTTAGTGTACATGCGCATGAAAGTTTTAATGACTCCTTAAAATGTTCGCAAGTGACAAACGCAAATAAAATATTACAAGATGCAGAGTGTTTGGCAGCAGAATGCATTCTTTATCTCTGTTCATCCTCAGGACCACGATATATTTTAGAAACACTATCTACACAAGCCAATTTTAGGGTTTTTCAACTCATTCGACGTATAAAACTTTCAAAATAAACCATTTTGCCGTAAGAAACAATTTAATTGCAGCATAAACTTTGTCCACTGTGTATATGCACTGACATTATTGCAACCGTTGACACAAGTGAGGATCACATGCGAAAAGGGCATTGGTTGTAACCCAATATATTATTAGTTGCAGTGTGGGCAAATTGCCACCCACTAAACGAATGCTAGTGCACATATCATAGCAGTTACCATCCTGACTTTCGCCACAGGAAGTACATTTCAAAATGTGCATATTTTAATAGGGAGTGCTGCGTTAGAAGTACATGACACTATCAACACACTCCACATCGCAACGCTAATATCAAAATGATCTGCTGATGTAAATACGAACATTTATAACAGCAATTGTGCATTTGGACTGTTTGGTTATTTGCTATGAGAAAAACTGTGCAATTCTTAATAGAAACTATTCCACACTTGGGGAATTTGAAATAATCTTTCTTTACAGTGTCATGTCAACGCAGTAGAGAAGATGGACACGTGACTATGGAATACTATATTGGCCATAGACCGTGAATATTGCCAACGAAGGTAAGGGTACTGCACCTCTTGAAAACACTCAGTGTCTAAAATGTAGTTTACACTCTTTGTAAGTTAATAACAGAGAAATAAATGAAGACAATCTGATGGGATTGCGTGTATTTGATGCTATAAAGAGAACTTTTGGAGTGTGCGGACGTGTGTAGCCACTCTGTGGTTGTGAGTTGCGTTTGTAGCCACGAGTAGCACTATTACAACTGTAAAGGAAATGACAGATGCGACAAGGTTTTCTTTTGAGCAACGAAGGTGAGTTTCAAAGCGTTCTTGGAAATGTGAGAACAAGATTGATTTGCAGAGATGATGAAGGGCACAATTCCAAACAATGCCACCGCAACGTGTAACAGTGACATGATTACATTACGCTTTTGCGAGGGACATAACTGTGTGTGATGTGAAGAAACAACGGTGAGGCAGGAAGAGAAAGACAGCAGACGAAGTGTTTTTGGTGGTTATTTTGCAAATATTCACATGTTCCCAAGATGCGCTGAGTTAGGTGTCAGTAAATCAAGTGACCATTGCATGTTAAAGGAAGTACAGTATAGCACATACATTCCCACGTTACTTCATGTGAATGAAGACGACGTATATAGGCACATCGAATTTTATGAGTAGGTTGTGAATATCTGTGATGACAACGGACATTTTACTTAGGTGATTGTTTGGTCCGATGAGGCAATATTTAAATTGACTGGAACATTCAACCGTCATAACAGTGGTTACTGAGCTGATGAAAATACTCACATTGTGCTTTATAAATTACAATCAGTGGAAAACCACCGACATGCAGTGAAATCCAACTACTGGAATCAGTGAAAATGGCTACATTTAGAATCAGTAGGGAACCATTAATAGCTTTATTGAAACAATATCACTCATTGAATGAGTGACAGCCAACTCCGTGAGGCAAATTAAATATTATTCTTATTGAATTTAGCTGAATCATTACAAGGTATAAATATATTTCCCATGGTTACCGTTTATATTGTGCAAATTAACGCAATTAATTTTTTTTTTATAATTAGGTCTTAAATATTTGTACCTAAATTATCTCGCTTCCAGACCGTTACCTTACAATTCTAGTTATCAAGCGAACATTAGCTGTAAGGGGGAAAATATATGTATTATATTTCTGTATCGAAAAACTATATATGGGTCTACCTTTTCTTGTTTAGCTTAATTGGAAAAATTAGGATTGTTAAAACAAATAGTACGTATGAAAGCACCCACTTCACCACAGTCAATGCAGTTTAAAACTTCAAATTGAGCGCTGTGATGATTACACGAAAAAAAAAAAATCAAAGAAATAACGAAACGAAAGGTTGAGTGTTCATTTTGCTTCGTAAAATGGTAATGTAAGAGACAAGTCTCACATTAAAAAATATATATTTTATGAGTTTTATTAGTTTATGAGTTGTTATTTCATTTGATACACCTTGTTTAACTGATAGACCAGTAAAAAAAAAAAAAACAGATCACAGAGAAACAGCAACTGAAATGGCTAATGAATCAGTGGCAGATATCAGTAAATCAATAGGTGAAGGCAAACTGGAATTTTTCACTAATTCGTCATTTTAATTGACTGAAGTGACTGTTCAATATGTCACTGATTTAAACAGTGAAATTCACATTGATTCAGATCTAGAGTGCGGTAGTGGAATAATTTAATCTTCCTGTTTTAACACTGTTGTGTGTTGTGTGTGCCAGAGGACTTGCGGGATCATTCTTCTTTAGCGGAACGATATAGGTAAAAGTTACCATGTCACATTGCAGTAAAACATTGTGCCAGATGTTCACCAATTCTATCCAGATGACGATTGCTTTTCCCAGCAGGACGGAGCACCACAACATTACCATCGAGACATACGGTCTCTCCTGGATGTAACATTAGTTGGAATGTGGAACAGCTGACAAGAAGGCGATGAGTATTCACACAGATCTCCAAATCTATAGCCGCTATCTTGTTATCTGTGGAGAACTCTGAAGTCTGAAGAACACTGTGTACGCCGCAAAGCTACGGACACTGGATGTCATGAGAGATACGATTGTGAACACCTGAAAATCCACTCCGTTTGTAGTTGTGTTCTACAACGTTGCAGACGAAGTCTTGTGGCGTATGGCGGACATTTCGAACAATTCTCACTGTTACTAACTTTCGCACACACCCAAAGTTCTCCTAACAGCGCCAAATACGGGCAGTCCCGTAAAGTTCTCTTTAAGAATTTCTCTGTTATTCACATCCAAAGAGTGTAAACACTAATTTGGTACATGCGGTACATCAAAATGAGATTAACCATTAACCATCAAGATTATAGTTTCGAAGATATTGCGTGGACAGTAATTGAATACAACCATCCATAACGAGTAGAAGAACTCGAATCGAACAATTTGTGTACTAGCGAAAGAGGTGTTTTCAAACAAGAGCGTAATTTTCTTGACATAATTCACGTGCGTGAAGATAAAGGTTCATAATAAATTTCAGATCATACATCAGCAACTATTTATAATCATTTTAAAGGCAGCTTTACAAGTAAAAATTCTTATTTCAGTGTATAATGTACAATTTCTGCCACAAATATTCATTCAAGAAGCGACTACAATGCTTTTTGTGCCACTCACAGAAAGCGTGGAGTTATATTAAAAGTAAGCCTGTCAGAACAGTGTAATGTGCAACTCTATATATATATATATATATATATATATATATATATATATATATATATATATATATATATATATATACACACACACACACATATATACACACATATATGTATATATATATATATATATATATATATTTATATATATGGGATATACATAAGAACACGGTTGTCCAAAAATTTAAATACTATTTGTGCTGGCACGAACATTATTTCCTATGTTCAAAGATTAATAAAATAAGCTGAGCGTTTACAACACACTTTTTTATTCGCTTTTCTTCTTATAGTACGTAAAACTGTGCACAACCTGTATTCTGTGTCAAATTTTCCCAGTATGGAACACTGAATATAGCTGCTATATTTTATGATGAACTGTGGATTAATTAAGCTAACTCGCTCTCATTTCAAGTACGTAATATCAGTAAAAGCTAGAGGCTCTCTCTCCTAATTTCTTGGTCCCCAGGTTTCATCCGCATCATAAAAAACGGAAAATTTTTTTAAATAAATTAAAACTGAACTATACGAACGCATTTATTGGTTGTTTACATATGCAAACTATTTTGATAAATTTTTATATGTGAACAACTCTTTATTTAGGTACATTGTTTCGAAAGCTAATCCATTTGACAAGCATTTTGATTCACTTATTTTCCACAAAGTTTATTTTAGTCTCTTAGAGATATTTTCCAAATATTTATTACTAATTTACATGCTGCTGTTCTCTGTATGGCTACAAATATTTAGGTAAATAATTATTAAGTAGCTGAATAACTAAGGTATGGTTGCACCAATAACTGTCCTGAACTGAATTATATCCTTGTTTCAACACTATCTCCAGTTGGATTGAGTTCCAATGTATAAATGTTGCGCTAACACGATTGGCCAATTTATGACCCCCTTATTTAAGTTTTAAGATAATGTGATCTTAGCTTAGAGATTGTATATTTGATATGAATAGCTCTCTTTTAATGATATAATCGTGTATACCTTTGCTTTGAAGTCAAGGAGAAGATTAACGATTTTTTGACGTAATCTATAAAGAATATTACTTTCATAAATGGTGCTATAAATCACCGGACACGTCTCTTCAAGGAGAATATGATCTATATGTCATAACGATTATGTACCCCTATGACAAGTCCCCCATATTCGATTAAATAAGTATCCTCCCTCCGCCATCCCACAACAATAAGACCTTATCAGCCTACTCTCTCGGGATCTTCAGATTGTATAAACTTGTTCGCGCTAGGCGAGTGGCTGGCGGGCCTTGTAAAAAATAATCGTAAAACGAGCAGTCATCTAGGATTGAATGCATTTATAAATAGTTTAAATAATTTTATTTGAATTTATCCTATCTAATGTTTAAAATTCTAAAATATTTCAAAATAACGATTAATGAATCGAAAATGAATTTTTAATGCAAAATCTGTTTAGAAAATTTAAACTATATTAAATTTTACTTTATAAGGACAAAAAAAAACATTTACAGAGGAATGGTTATTTAAACCCATAACCTCTTAAACATTAGTTAGCCATTTTGAACGCTCAGATTTGCAAGTAGCGAAGAAGAGCATTGTTCAAAAGTTCTATATTCGACATCCTAACAATGAGGTTGTATTCCTCGTACAGTTAAAATAATATATTAAACATTTCGTTACATTTAATTTTGATTAATGAATATATTGCTAATAACTACATCTATTTGTGACCTATACTTGTTTAATTTATCTAAATGCAACCAATGCATTATAAGTTTTCATTATTTTTTTCAGTCAGGATCAGAATCTTATATTAAATTTTATGTTAATATACCCACACTGAAAGACTATATTCGTTTTAAATAATTATGTAGCAAGCCACATTTTTTGCAAGAGAAGATGTGAGCATGTGGGCAAATTTATAGGTCGCTGAATATTTTGTGAACTACTAGGACTAGGCTCGTTAAATTCAGTTTGCAAGTACAATTTCTAGTTCCAGGTATGTATGCATGAACGCATGTATGTTAATATGAATGTAAATATGTATGTACGTAGTAAGTATGTAAAGTAATTTAATCATACTCAGTAGCTAAATTAAAAAATAATATTTAAATCGTTGCACTTATGAACGAATTCAGTTTATAAAATGGTTATAACATAGGTTTAAAAAGACATAATTTTATTTATTTTTTTTTATTAAAATATTTTACAACAAAATCACTCAAAAAATATTCATGTTAGTCCAGGCGTAGCTCATACACTTATCCAGCAGCTAGAGAGTCCACACATATGCACACAGGAAACTAACTCCAGCCAAGATTGACTCTGCTCAAGGCTAACCCCATGCAAGGTTGACTTTACCCAAAACTAAATCCGCCCAAGACACACTCTACACAATAATAATTCTACCCTAGATTGGCTCTACCCAAGACCAACTTTACCCAAGACTAACTAACCAAGACTAACAGTACCCAACTTCAGAGGAGCAGAAGTGACTGTAAGAAATTAAACAGATATTACTATGTATACGTAAATCTAATTAGTTTGCTTATGATATACTTTATATTTTCTAATTATTTGTACATCCAATCTTTACATTTATCAGATGTTTGCAGATCATGTACTGTCGTAATCATTCTTATCTTATATAAACCATGGTCTTCAATTCATCGATGATTGAAAATATCTCAACGAAGTGTGGAGATCACCACATATTTAGAGGTCAATTAAATGTTTGAGTCTATCAACAAGTTCATTCGGATCTTCGGGAAATATGTAACGAGCATTCTTGGGTCCTTCTGCCATCTTCACACCACTTGTCGAAGGAATTACGTTAGTGAAATATGTGGGAACGCCGAGAGAACAATTATACTTCTCATCGGATACTTGATCATCACTGTCGTCATAGTCATTATCATCAATGCTGTCTTCAAGAACGCCTTCACCTCCTTATTCATTCTCAGCATCAAGTTTACTTTCCTTTGTAGGATTCACACGGTCATCATCGGTATTCAGAGCTGACAACGATTTATTTTGCAGTTCGTCAAATTCACGCGAATGTCTTGCAAGTGTAAGTTCCGCGCATACCGACTATACCACTTCTGGTAGATCTCCCATTCCGTCATTAGCATTAACTGTCCCATCATTATAGTCTGTGAAATCAGTACCCATCGATGCAGCAGGGGTTACTGACGACATAACTTGCTGGCTATCAAAAGTAGAATCATTGCAGTTTGATGTGATTCTTCAATGTATCGCCATGCATAAAGTGCATGTGACCATTGTTGTAATGCTTTATAAT
Organism: Dryococelus australis; assembly: GCA_029891345.1. Taxonomy (NCBI): domain Eukaryota; kingdom Metazoa; phylum Arthropoda; class Insecta; order Phasmatodea; family Phasmatidae; genus Dryococelus; species Dryococelus australis. The sequence goes on along the minus strand of CM057009.1, from coordinate 211,442,842 downwards.
AGAAAAGGTCTCTTCTCACAGGTGGTTCTCTCATGTCGCCGAGTTTAGCATCTTGTGCTGAAGATCTTTCCACTGTAGTAACACTGTTTACCATGAAATTTTACAGCAATTGGGAGAAGGTATATCCATTGAGGTAAGCTCTCGAGTAAACTTCATGGAATGATTGGCGCTTGTCATTCTTATGAACATTTGAAGTTTATTCCACACTAGTAACTTGTGTAGGTACTATATACCCTCCGATGTTGAGCATTTCCCCTGAATTTGTTTCTAGTAGCCATATTGTTTGTTTAGTCATAGGATATGTCTAATAAAAAATCTGTATTTATCACCCCATTTTAAGTATTCTTTTATTTAATGTAAAGTATGAAATTAATTTTTTTTATTTTGTACTGAAATTGTACATCGAATATAGCAGAACTATGCAACTGTCTCTCAACTACATTTATAGTCTCCTCTCTGAAGTCTAAATTACTACACGATGTCAGAATATGCAAATTATTCTCTGCCTCGACTGTAATGTAGGAATAAATGTATGCTACTCGGCTACCAAGCCCATCATATGAGTAAAGACGCTCTGCACAATTATTATGTAAATATGGCATGGATCAGCATATATCAACACTTTTATAGGCATAGTTGTCTATAGTGCACGAACCAATAGACCCCTGAGACTCGGAGTGTATGAGGACAGCTTAGGTGATAGGCTTATCATGTGCTCTTTCAGACGTCAATCCGTCTCCTCCTCGTCATCCTCCACCTCCTCCTCAATCCTCCTGCACCTCAATCCCCATCCACCACATTTCTCCTTCTCAATCCTCCTACTCCTCAATCCTCAGTAATTATCCTCTATCCTCCTCCTCAATCCTCAAAAATCTTCCTCAATCCTCACAAATCCTCCTCCATAATACTCACAATTACTCCTCCACAATCCTCACAAATCATCTTTCATCGCCTTCTCCTCCCAATATTTTTTGATCATTCCATCAATAATTCGCAATCTTTCCATTGACTCACAATATCTCTCTTAATACGAATCGTTCAATCAATCTTAGATATGTACGCAGCAGGATACATTCGATTTTTTTCTTATGTGAAAAAAAACTGTGCATGTAGCTAATGGCCACCAGGCTTTAATGATAATTTATTTTCCTACACCATGTCATTTCGATGCTGCTCCAGCCACATTTCGTCTCACACTCACTCTTAAGCACAGTCAAAATCTCTACTATGACATAATTGGATCACATAAACTCTCTAGACTTCCCATTTATGTATGAATATTTTTCAATCAAATCACTTTAATTTTGCGGGTGGAACATCGTCTATTTAGTTGTATTGTGTCCGATTCTGTCGAATATTTCCTGTAGTTATAACATTCGTTACGGTTAACAGTTACTAGGCAAATATACCCAGTGTGAATGCATTTTTATTTATATATTTATTTCATTATTATAAATACCTTGGCTATTGATATTATTTTATTTGATTATACCTTTAGAATAGTTTCTTCATATCAAATTGGGTTATATTATTTAGTGTATTTAATATAGTAAGAATATGACTCGTAAATTTTAATGATTTAGCTGGTGGTCGCCATTGGAATAATATAACTTCATATGCCCCTGCAAGTAGAAGATCAGAAATTAAAAATAGAGTCCATAATATTTATTTGGTTTTTGAGAGTAATTATTTTGGCCGCATATTTATATCTACTTTGTGTCACCCAGCGCCATCTATTTTTTTGAAACCTGGATCTTCGACAATGGATATAGGCTGCAAATCCACTCACAGATATCTTGTGCTACTTCCTGAAATTTAAAAGGAAATATTTTTAATGGACCCGCCTACCTGGTGCTTGCACTTATATGCAGTGTGTTTAAAATATATATCCAATGGGCTGATCTACGAAAAGAACACACACTGCAGACAAGGTCTGTTGAATGCTTTAGAGATGTCACACACACCAGAAACACAGTATTATTATGATCCGTAATTCTACACAGATATGAAACTATGGCTGGAGGCTGTCTTCATTTTTAACGATGCTAGTGTTTACTTATAGTAACTATCTTGTCTATATGCTCCATTAAACCTGAAGACAGCCTCCAGTCATAGTTTCATACCAGTGTAGAAATACTTTCTACGGGACTCGAACCAAGGATTGACCATCTCCTGGTCCAACTCTATGCCTCCCCTTCCCCTCGTCCTGGGTTAAATAGTTCGCGAGATATAACAGTTTGAATTTAGTTGAAGAATCCTATTGGACATCCAAAATTTCGTTTTACTTTCCTCATGTATACATTTTGTCAGAAGGGTGCAATTAGATTGCATATTCCTATATTTTTCAGGGCTGCTCTTTCGATTAATATGTGTTCGGTGAGTGTGGTGCTATCAGTTTCTGTGTTAAGGTGGCTAATTTGGGTTATCTCGTGAGTAAAACACAATACATAAACACAAAGACGGTTACTATAAGTAAATTGTAGCATCGTTAAAAATGAAGACAGCTGTCAGTCAAAATTTCATATCAGTGTAGAATTATGGATCATAATAATACATTGTTTCTGATCTGCATAACGTCTTGAAATCGCTTAACAGGCCTTGTGTGAAGTGTGTGTTCATTTCGTAGATCAGCCCATTGGACATGTTTCAAACACTCTGCAAAGAAGTTCAAGTGACAGTTAGGTGCGTCCATTAGACATATTTCCTTCAAATTTCAGAAAGTAGCACAAGATATCTGTGAGTGGATTTGGAGCATTTATCCATTGTCGAAGATCAAGGTTTCAAAAAATGTGTGCCAGTATAGATTCCACTGTAAAGACATTGGTCAGTAAATCGTCTTTTTCTCAGCATTCGCATTTAGTTTCATTGGAGAAAAAAATATCGCAATTTTACTTAGAACCTGGCTGTCAATATGAGCAGATAAAGATTCATGTTCATTCACTGTGCAAGAAATGATTGTAGACGATAAAGGCCCTGGCTAACAAGCATGACAAAATAATATGCGATCAAATAAAATTTTTTCTAAACCAAAATAAATATTATGGACTTTGTTTTACATTTGTGTACATGTACTCACTAGGCCATATGAATTTATAAAATAGTAATGACAACTGCCAGCTAAGTCATTAAAATTAACGTGCCATATAATAACTATATGAAATAAAATGCACAATCAAAGAAAAATTCACATGAAGAAACTATTTGAAATCCACAACCAAATAAATTAATAACATTAATAGCCAAGGGATCGACAATGAAGAAATCAATATTTTAAAGAATTGAGACCACTTTGGGGATGGTTGCCTAGTCACTCTTACCCATATCAAGTGTTATAAAAACAGGAAATATTAAACAGAATTGGACATATTTAAAAATAAATAGAATGTTCCATCAGCAAACTGAGATGCGCACAAGATAAGTCCGACTATCACCCTAGCTGTCATCGTAAATTCCAAGTCTCAAGGGACTATTGGTTCATACACTATAGACAAGTATGGCTTTAAAAGGGTTGGTAGATGCTGATCCATGCCATGAGTATATCATACTTGTGCATAGAGTCGTAATTCACATGATGGGCTTCGAGTGGACACATATACACACATTAAAAAATACCGAGGAGCCAACATTTATTCCTAGGTTACAATCGAAGTAGAGAATAATTTCCAGATTCAGACAGTGTGTAATAATTAGACTTCAAGAGAGGAGACCGGAAATTTAGTTGAGAGACTCTTGCATTGTTCTGATATACTTTATGTACACTTTAAGTAAAAGATAATACAACATTAATTGTTCAAAATTAAGAAAAAGGCTTTTTAAAATGGGGTATGAATACGTATTTTTATTCTAAATACCCTATGGCTATAAAAACAAAATTGGTACCAGGCACAAATGCAGGGGTCAACCTCAACCTCGGCGGATGTATAGTAGAAACACAAGTTACTTATGTGGAATGAACTTTAAGTTTTTTTAAGAAGATGATGCAAGCCAATGATTGTACAGAGTCTACTATAGAGCTTACCTCTATGGTTGTACTTTCACCCAATGCGGGAAAATTACATGGAAAACAGTGTTGCTACTGTGGAAAGATCTTCAGCAAAAGCTACCATGCTCAGCGACATGATGAACCGCCATTAAAAAGAGTCATTTTCGCGCGATGAAGTATTACAACAATGGTCACATGCAGTTTATGCATGGTGACTTATTGAACCACCACATCAATAACTGCAATGATTCGGCTTTTGAGAGCCAGCAATTGGTGTCTTCAATACCCCCTGCTGCATCGATGGGTACTGATTTCACAGACTATTATGATGGGACAATTAATGCTAATTAAAGAATGACAGCTCTACCAGGAGTGGTATAGTCAGTATGTGTGGAATGTACATATACAAGATGTTCACATGAAGTCGACGAACTTCAAAATAAACTGCAGTCGGCTCTAAATACTGATCATGACCATACGATTCCTGCAAAGAAAAATAAACTTGATGTTGAGAATGAAACAGGAGATGAAGACGATCACGAAGACAGCTTGAAGATAATGACTATGATGTCAATGATGATGAAGTATCTGATGAAAATTATGATGATACTCTCGACGTTCCCACACATTTAACAAACGAGTTTTCTTCGAGAAGTGGCGTGAAGAGGACAGAAGGCGTCAGAAACTTTCGTTATGTATTTCTTGAGGACCCTAATGAACTGGTTGTTAGACTCATATATTTTATTGACCTGCAAAAATGCGGTGATCTCTCACACATTGTTGAGGTACCTTCAATCACCGATGAGTTGAAGGACCATTGTTGTATTAGATTAGACTGTTGTCTACTATCCATGATCTGCAAACATCTGAGAAATATAAAGATCGAATGTACAAAAATATTAGAAAATATAATGTAAATTCTAAGTAAATAAATTAAATTTAAGTATACATAGTAATGTATGTTATATATCTAATACATTCCCTTCTGCTTCACTGAAATATTATTCAATTTATTGATGTAAACAATTGATTGCGAGAGTCTGTTTTAGATAAAATTTATGTCAGTGCCTGCAGGAGGTGCGATCTGAACTCGGGTAGTTAAAAATCTACTGATTTCTATATGGCGAACGAATGAAAAAGGAATGATTTTTAAGGAATATTTCCTAGGAATGTTTCCGCATTATGTTGGTTGGCTTGGTCAGTTGGCCTGGTAAGCTGACTTGGTAAGTCACTGTAACACTTTGGTATAACCATTTCTGGTATAAATGTTTTGTGAAGACTTTGCGAAGAGTTTGTGCGAAGGGGTTACCTATGAGATTCTTATTAGGAGACTTTTTTTTCGAGATTGTTCATCATCGTTTGTTTTTATAGGAGAGTGGTATGGTAGAAGTTTGTCTTGGGCGGTGACATTCTCGCGTGGAGTCATACTCGGGTGGAGGCAATCTTGGGTAGAATCTGTCTTATCTAGAGTTAGTCCTTGGTTATTGGTCTTGTGTAGAGGTAGCCATGGGTAAATTCAATTTGGGGTAGAATTAGTCTTGGGCTTAAATCAGTCTTCGGTGGCCTTAGTTTTGGGTAGAGTCAATCTTGCGCGGAGTTATTCTTGGGGTGAGTAAATCTTGAGTTGATATAGCCTCCTGTGTGCACATGTGTGGACTCTATAGCTGATGCATAAGTTTCTGAGCTGTGCATGGATGAAAATTAATATTTTGTCAGTGCTTTTGTATTACCCGTAATGTATTTTAATAAATTAAAAAAATTAATAATATATTTTTTAAACGTATATCATAACCATCCTGCTACAAACTGATTTTGTTACAAAATGCTATAATGCAAATATTATTGTTTTTAATTTAGCTAAACACTATGGTTATAAAGGGTTTTTGGATAGATACATGCATACATAAATGAATACATCCATACATACATACATACGTGCATACATATATACATACATTCATGTTTGAATATGTACAAAAAAACATATATACTAACATATATCCCATTTACCAAAACAGATATGGGCCATTTATGGTTTCAAGTCGGATGCCAAGCTGGCAAAACGTGGGCCAACAGCTAGCATGCAACCGGCACGATTGGTTGTCCCGAAATGGCACCACTAACTAGCCATACTCAGCCCATAACCGGCCGAGGTCTGGTGAACATAAATTACCCAAGCATGGCCCAACTGCTTACAAAAGCAATGGTCCATCGATGTACCACTTCACAGCCACCAGGTGGCCTACTGATTGCTAGCCACGCTTCCACTATAGGTCAAACACTATCTCTAAACACTATTTTTTAAGCATCATTCTCAACTTCTCTGTCTTTAAATTTCGTTTTCTTCGCTATTAAACACATTATATGACATGAAAGTCTCATGGTTACCCGAGGAAGGGTGGTGGCGCAAATTTATGCCCCTTGCAGTAACTACCCAGCGTGCTCTGTATTTTTATGACTAGACGAACTAATTTGGAATTTATTGTGATATGAATTATTATCATCAGTATTCAAAAGATGCAGATAAACAAAAAAAAATACTGCCGAGAGGGAACTTCCTACCTGAATCGTGATATTAAGCAAAACAAAATTTTTAAATGTAATTTTCTGTAGTATATATGTCACCTTGATGCTACTCATCAATTTTTAAATGCAGCTGGCAAATATTAATATTTTAATGATGTGAAACAACAAAAGCCCTTCGATGTTAAGTTTCTAAAGGTGGTTTATATATATATATGTATATACATATATTTCGTTAAAATTCTTTTTTTAATTATATGCAGTCCAACGTGTAAAACATTTCCAATGTCAAATCATTCAATACCAGTTCCAAGTCATGCCGAATACTGTATTTGCATCATTTTACCACAGATATTTCAGTCAATATATATTTATAAATAATCTACTTAGTGTACCGTGTGATATATAATTATTTTAGACATATATTTATACATTTGGCTTATGATAATGTTTATGGTTCGCACTCTTCGCAGAGAACTTCTTCAAACTACATAGACATATATAAAATGGGAATTCTTATTGCTTCCACTCTTCGCAGATAGCTTCTTCAAACTAGATACAAACATGTATATAGATAAATGTATATATATATGTGTATATATCCATGTGTGTATGTTATGTAGTTTGTAGAAGCTATCTGCAAAGAGTGGGATCCATAAAAATTATCATAATAAGCCAAATTGCACCAGCAATGGTCCATCGATGTACCAATTCATAGCTATCAAATGACCAACAGATATCTACCCACACTTTCACCAGTAATAAATATAGGTTATGTGCGGCCATTGCTGATATACAGTTGGTAAGACATTTATGGGCCACTATTAGTTCAACTACTCTCAACTGTTAGTTACATTTCTATCAGCATTCCATTAGTGTGCTATCAATGTCATGCCAAATATCCTGGAGGAGGAGATGGATTGACATCTGAGAAGAGCACAAGGTAAGTCTATCATCCGAGCTGCCTTCGTACATTCCAAGATTCAAGGGCCTATTAGTTCATACATTATAGACAACTATGCCTATAAAAGTGTTGGTAGATGGTGATCCATAACATGTTCATATCAACTTGTGCAGGGACTCTTTACTCATTTGATAGGCTTGGTATTCGAGTAGAATACATTTATTCCTGCATTAAAGTCTAGGCAGAGAATAATTTGCAGACTACGACATAATGTACTAATAATTAGACTTCAAGAGAGGAGACCGGAAATGTAGTTGAGAAACTTTTGCATGGTTCTGCTATATTCGATGTACAATTTCATTACAACATTAAAAAAATTAATTAATTATTTTACATTAAAGAAAATAAATTTTAAAATTGGTGAATATACACAGATATTTTATTTGCCATATTATATGACTAAAAAAAAAACAATATGGCTACCAGAAACAAATGCAGGGGTCAACCTCAACTTCGGTGGCTATATAGTAGAAACACAAGTTTCTAATGTGTAATAAACTTCCGTTTATTTTAAGAAGATGATGAAAGCCAATGAGTGTACGACATCTACTGTAGAGCTTACCTCTATGCATGTACTTTCTCCAACTGCAGGAAAATTACAGGGAAATTAGTGTTGCTACTGGGGAAAGATCTTCAGCAATAACTGCCATGCTCAGGGAGAACCCCGAAGCAAACCGAGTTCAATTCCCGGCCAGGTAACCCCCACATCTTCGTATGTGGGCATCGTGCCAGACGATGCCGCTGGTCGGCGGGTTTTCTCGGAGTTCTCCTGTTTGGCCCGTCCTTTCATTCCGGCGCAGCTCCCTACTCACCTCAATCACCCTCATCGTCTCTCAAGACCTCGCTGTTACGTGCCGCCACACTTTCTTCACGCATTCGGCGGGGACTCCCCGCTGAATTCCTCCGAGTTCGCGAAGGGTTGCCTGCACACTAGGCCATGCTATTGCTACAACTGTACCCTTCGTTTGCGATTTAACCGGAAACAGTGGGTCCTATAGAGTTGCTACAATGGGCTTATTTGCTACTTATGTCATCCTGCTTCATCCCAAGGTATCCGCAATCAATTTAACCTCACAGTGTAAGAGTTGCATAAAATCAAAGGATGCCAACCCCTATTATTTACCTGATGGGGGTGTGTACGACAGACCATACCTACTATGTATCCAAGATCTTAGTTTATTTGCTCCGTATACCAATTTGTGTTCTTCTAACGCAAATACTTTGCCTAATATGCCACGTAATGCTCTTGTTACCCACCGCCTTTAGGGGATGCTATCACCTTAATATTTGAAATGGGCCATGGGTATCCTATATCAGTCTTCCTCGTTTACGGTCACGAATCACGAGCCTGAGTTTGTACACATGTTTCCTATACACGCTGTATACATACATACATGCATGCATATATTCATTTATTAATACATACATAAATAGTTATATACATACCATGCAACAAAACATATATAGCCCATTTATGGTTTACAGTCGGATGCCATGCTGGCAAAAAGTTGGCCAACAGCTCGCATGCATCCCGCGCAATTGCTTGTCCCGAAGTGGAACCACTAACAGCCACTCTCTGCCCATAACAGGCCCACGTGGGGTCGACATAAATGGGCCAAGCATGGTCTATCTGCTTAGAACAGCAATGGCCCATCGATGGCCCACTTCACAACCACCAGATGATCTACTGATGGCTAGCCGTGCTTTTACTATATGTCAAACACTTAACCAAAATTGTTACTTTTGCATCATATTTAACTTGCCTGTTTCCAAATTTCGTTTACTTCGCGTTTTAACACATTATATGACATGAAAATCTTATGCTTACCCGAGGCAGGGTGAGGGCGCGAACTTACGCCCTTGCAATAACAGCCCAGCATGCTAACCATTACACAACTCTGTATTCTTATGACTAGATGAAGTATTTTGGAATATATTCGCACTTGAATTATTAAAAAACACTAATATAGTATAAATTACACAAGTTATTCATAGCCTTAAAAATTACCTTGCGATCAATCAGTTTTTAAAAAGATGCAGATAAACAAAATAAATTAACTGTTAAAATACTTTTAAAACCAAGCTTTGATATATAAATGAACTAAAAAGATAAAAATAACTATAGGAGTAGTTACATAATTTGTAGAACTTGTAAGATGTGGTCAAACAACCGTAATAAACTTTACTACAAATTAATATTTTTGTATAAATTTATATTTAGTATATAAAAGCTTGGCCTTACTCAAGATATGTGCTTACTAGCTAAAGCAAATAAGGTATACAATCTATAATTGCGAATAGTCCAGAGCTTACGCAAAATATGTGCTTACTTTGATTACGCAAATAAGGTATACATTCTATGAAGCGCCAAACATTTATATACTAAATATAAATAGATACAAAAATATCAATTTTTAGTAAAGTTTATTACGGTTCTGCAAGTTCTACAAATTCTGTAACTACTCCTATATTTATTTTAAATTTTTAGGTCAATTATAATTAAAGCTTCATTTTAAAAGTTTTTTACAGTTAATTTATTATTCACTTTTTTGTCTCACTTATTTATTATATATGTAGACTATTTATACATTCGCAGACTCGTCCGTCATCGTTATGGCTTGCGATCAGGCGAGTTTCAGTGCACTCTTTTCACGGGAAGTTGAACCGGGATGCTGAATATTCATTATTAATCTTGCACACGTGTGTATGTCGATGTATTTCATATTTCAATACGAGCTAACGCAGACTGGAATCTTCAAATGGTATTTCACATACACGCATGCGTTCAATCAATTGAATTCCTTCTTGTGTTTAAAAGTTTGGATAGTCTCTTCCAACACAAACTTGTGTAAATGAGGACTTCCCCAGCACTGAAACTCTACACGCCACCAGTAATAGACAACTTGTCCACTGAATACATTGTGATTGCTGGTGATTCGGTGGGCGCCGGACAGACACCTCACAGACACCTACCGTACATGCAAACAAGTGAAGATAAAGAAAAGCTTGTAAAAAATACTGCCGCTTTGAGAAAACTTCGTAACTGACTTGCTATATTAACCTAAAAATTGGCTTTAATGGAATTTTTCGCTGTATATATGTAAACTGAATGCTATTCATCTGTTTTGAAATGCAGTCGGCATGTATTAATATTTTAGTGATGTGAAAAAACAAAAACTCTTCAATGTTAAGTTCATAAATGTGGTTATATATTGTTGTTTTTTAACTTCTCATTTTAATTTTGTGCATTCGTACGTGTAAAACATAACATATGTAAAATTATTCAATACAAAAAAAAAGTCACGCTAAATAATCTATTTACTGTATTTGCCATAGATATTTCCATCACTATGTATTTACAAATATTGTACTAAATATACACACGTGTGTGTATATATAATAATATATATAATTATATGTAAACATATAATTTTATATAAATATATATGTGTGTGTAGGTGTGTGTGTGTGTAGCTTTAAGAAGCTATCTGCGAATAGTGGGAGCAATATAAATTACCATAATAAGCCAAATTTCACCAGCAATGGTCCATCGATGTTTCACTTCACAGCCATAAAATGGCCTACAGACGGCTACCCATACTTTAACCAGCAATAAGTTTAGGTTATGTGTGGTCCGTGCTGAAATACAGTTGGTAAGCCATTTAAGTAGTTCACCTACGCTCAACCATTAGTTTTATTTCCATCAACATTCCATCAGTGTGCCATCAGTGGCATGCCAAAATTCCTGGTGCCAGCAGTTAACAATAGCATGGCCAGTTGTTTAGACCCATAAGTTTTCTGGGCCAGCAGTAATCCAGCAATGCCATCAATAAAACCACAGTCAGCCGACTGTCTCTTAATTGCTATGTGGGATGCATATATGCATGCATACCTACAACATACGTACATTCAAGAATGCATACATACATATATACATACATGGAGCTAGAAGTGATGCTTGTAAACTGAATTTCATGAGCCTAGTACTAATAGTTCACAAATTATATTCGCCGACCTATAAATATGCTCACATGCTCACATCCTCACTTGGAAAAATATGGTTTGCTACATAATTATTTTTAACGAATATAAAAACCTTCAATGTGGGTTCATTCATATAACCTAATTTAATATTTAGACCCCGACTTAAAAAACCCGAGATCCTTAATACATTGCTTGCCTGTAGATAAATGAAATAAAACTAGCTTCCATACAGCTGCGATCATTAGCCATATATGTATTAATCGAAATGAAATGAAACAAAATTTTTATTATACTAATGTCACTGTACGAGGAATGCAATCTCTTAGGTAGGAATACGTATATGGAACATGTAAACATTATTCTACGTCGACACTTGAATAGCTGATTGGTTAGAGAGCCTATATGCTGTTATGAGTTTGTGTGATCAAAACCCTATTTCTCCATGAGATTTTTCTTTTCTTTATTGTTACCAGCTGTCCTAATAAATAGATAATTTTACATTAATTAAATTTTCTGCACATATTTTGCATTAAAAATTCATTTTCCTTACATTAATCTGTAATTTTAAAGGTTACTGTATTTTTCAAACATTAAATGCGTTAAATTTAAATAAAATAATTTTAATTATTCCAAAACGCATAGATTCCTAGATGACTGATGGTTTCACTATTATTTTTAACAAAGCCGGCCAGCTACCAGCCCCGTGCAAACAAGTTGATGCAAACTGAAGGTCTCAAGAGTGTAGTGTGATGATAAGGCGGTGTTAAGTTCAGTGGCGTTGGGAGGAAGTACTTATTGAATCTAAAATGGTGGACCTGGCATTCGGTTGCATAATCGTTATGGCATAAAGATCATATTCTCCTTGAAAATACGAGTTTTGTAATATATACATTAAGTACTTTTATCTTTAATTTTTTTAAAATAAATTTAAATAAATTTTTTTAAATTATTTTATTTTATTTACTCCTCAGTGTAGCTTGTCGGTGGTGGAGGGGGTTATTATACCCCAACGATGTTGTGAGCCATCAACTCACTTTGTTTTTTAAATTTATAAAATCAATACATTAATAGAAAAAAAACATTATTATCTGCGGCGACACTAGCTATTTATTTTTCTTTGCACACGAGCAATTATTATAATAGATCGAAGGTTGAAAGCCATTATATATAAAATAAATGTATTAAATTATATTTTAAAAATTAATTTGTAATTTAAATATTTTGTATTAAAATCATTTCTATGGTTATGAATCGCTGAAATGGCCAGCCGTGTGAGGAGAGAAGGTATTTTGGGAAGGGGGGGGGGGGGGGGGGGGTGAGATGAACAACCGCTGCCAGCCGCGCCTGCTGTGAAGTCATGGCTGGTCAACTCTCAATCCTGATACCAGATGCCTGTGTAACCGGACCTACATTCCTATACTAGTTGTAAAGTTGTAAAAATTTTTATAACATTAAAAAGAAAACTTTTGCACTATTTGTTTACTACAAATATTTTAAATACTGTTAGAGCTTAAAAATAATTTTTGGTTTATAGGTTTTTAATGTAACTGGAATTGTTTAGAGCCTACTGAGCTGGAATAATGAAATATTTAATACGGTTACTTACAAATATATGAACGAAGAGAGTAACTTCGAAAAAAATCAATATTCTTGGTAATCTATTAAAACAAGTAATTTATGCGAAACCTCGTATTACTTGAATCGAGCAGATATCTGAATCTATGCTATGTAATGCTTTGTTTAAAAATAGTAGTTAGCCGATATTTCTATGTTTTTGTTGTAAGGGTTTTCTATCAATTGTATAGTAAATAACTAAATATGACTATCAGTAGGTATGTTACCTACTGCATGGACATTAATGATGAGTTAATTCGTTAGAAGTTTATTCCAGACAGAAAATTATTTAGAAAAAATCGTCATACAATCAAAATGCTTCCTATAATATCACTTCAAGATTATGTTTTACAAATCCACAATTTATATTTTACAACTGCCAACAACAGTCATATTCATATACAAAACTTTGATATTAATAATTTTTAATGCTTATATTTAGCATAGCTTCAAGCTACTGCACTGATGTTGGATCATTTCATTGAACCACTATATTAGGCGATTCTTAATTAAGTTCGTATTTATCTGAAGTCATGCACTGAACTCGAATGGTGTAACAGTATTCTTCGACAATCATAGATAAAGTTATAAAACGATGTCAGATCAAGCAATGATCTTCAGTGATGTAACCAGCCGTAAGAATAATTTTTCCTAGCAATTACATACACATTTTATAGATAAACGTTTAATCTCTTATACCACACAGCTGTATTTATTTTAACGAAGTTTAGGATTGAGGAAGTAAGACTTGTCAAATATATTTACATCGAAACTGAAAGAAAAATTTACAATCTTTTCAAGCGCCCTGTTTGTGATTATCGATCCTCTGAGATATTTGAAAATGACGCAAACTATGAAATATTGCATTTTTAATCTATGCGTTGTTTCTGAAAACTTACATTTTAAAGACGCCTGAAACTATCTTAGAAATTACAACTAGTACTATGTTGAAATTTTAATATATTAATTGCCGAAAACATAACATTAAGTTTACATAATTTTATTTTTAAATGCTGTTACACAGCCACTTGAAAGTTTCAAAATATAGTGTCCCATTAAACGAAATATAACGTTATGTTTTGGTTCGAGAAAAGTATGTGCTGTTCCATTATTGGTTTTTCAGCAGAAAAATAGCCATTGATCACAGCGTATGATGAAGCAATATTAAGTTTTGCATTAGAAGAGGAAATTATGAAATATTATAATACTGTACACAGTGTGATATGTAAAGTGGTGCAGACGTTACTTAAAGACATGTTGAGGGACGGCGATGTGTCGCACCTTACACCGGACTACGGTGTCGCACCCTACACCGGATTACGGTCTCTTGGCAATGCCCGTGAGTCGCGGGTTTGCAAGGGTATTAGTCCAGCAAGGCATGACGAGATGAGGTTGAGGAGTGCGATGTGGTTGGCAAGGGCCTGCTTGATATAGGATGTTCACGGTAAAATGAGCACATTGGAATCCCTGCCTTAGATCTACTTGCATGCACGTTATGTATTCTTCCGCCTTATGTAAAATTAACACTGGCATGGGCCTCATCACTTTATTCACGCGTCGGTCAGGTGAAACTGTGCAATTATTAAAAAAGTAAATACCTATTTTACAAATCTGGTAATTTTTACACTCTGGTGCTTAAAAAAACAGAAAGCAAAAAAAAATTTGTTATGATATCACAAATGGACACCTAACACTTTTTATTAGATGTTAAGATATGGAACTACTTTCCATCCATCGTTACCAACTTTATTGGGCACATGTCACTCAGTGCCACGTATATCATTCTAAATAAATAATTAAATTAATTATGTTATCTCATTTTAATGCAACCTGGACTCACCTGGGCATTTGTAACATCATTTTTCATACGTAGTTTGATATACTCTTCCTTTTACTTACGAACAGTGATGACATGTGACGTAATACAAGTAATCGCGTTACCTGGTAAAGATTAGTTTCTGAGTAATTTTACTTGTAATTTATTACATCTAGGGAAAAGTAAATTTACTTGTAATATACTTATGTCGAAGAATATGTCATCGTTACGTATAACTAACCGTTACTTTTTTCGCGTCGTCTATTGAGTTTATTCTAATTTTACTTAAATTTAATTCTTTTTGATATACAATCACAAGCGAATAGTAAACACACTAGTCCCACTACCAATACTAATCGAGATACACTATATTATGCATTTGCTACAGTTGTTGTTGTGCGATGATCTGGCGGAATTTAGTCAACGGTGCTAAGAAGTTTCAAAGAGGATTCCTTAAGAACGTCGTGAATTAATATTTCACCACTCGTTACACTACGTAATTAATCTTACGTGTTTGTTTTTGTCAGCGTAATTACGAACTAAACTGTTCTGATTTGTGTGTGCAGTATTCGTACAGCAAATTAATAATTAGTTGCAATATTTGCGACTACATATGCAGCACTTCGTATTTAGAAACAGGCTAAAGCTGCTTACCGTATCCTATCACAACTTTGAAGTTTGTCTTTATACAAATAATTGAGTTAACCCTCTATCCAAATTGTGCTCAAAGTGAGTTCAAGTTGCAGTGTTATCTTCCATGCCTATATGACTTTGTAATGTGATTTTAACAAAATTATTGGTTATATTTGATTGTGTATATTGAAAACCAAAAACAGATTCATTGTGTATTCCTGTAACCAGAAATACCTGCAACCTACCCTGACCCGAAACACATTTAGTGATGAGCCTTTCAAAGTGGAAATAAAGGAAAATATTATGTGACATTTGTTTAAATACGTAGAGGCGGTTACGAATTTTAATCAACTATTACGATCTAATACTCTGTGAATTAGTATTTACTCTCCGGCTTCATCGTCCGGAGACACCCGTATTTGACACAACGACAGGATCTTAGGGTGATTTCTGTATAGCTGTATGCGAGCAAGGAGAGCGATCATAAGCCCATAAACTAACACGCATCTGCCTGCACTATCGTTATTCTCTCAAGTACTGGCGCAAACTTCCAATTCAAGAAATCCGCATGTGTATATATAAACACACACACACACACACACACACACACACATATATATATATAATGCCAGTGAAAGAGATCCTTGATGCAACAAGGCATCCTAATGGTAGTTGCTTGATATAATAACAATTATGTAGTAATCATTTCTATCTTGTAAATGATGCTAAGAATGTCCAAATGGCCAGGAGGGCAATATGGGATAAAACCGAACAATACCCAATAGTTAGCCCAGGTTTTCCATAAAGCCAGACACCAATAAAAATTAAATTTATTCAAATACCTACTCATAAAATAAATAATATTAAATATATTGTGCATAATATAATTAAATTTTGGCGGAAAGATTTTAGTTCGTTTAATGACAACATATAATTAAGTGGTTTTGTTAATTACTGTAACCTCATTTCAGTCATATAATTTTGGTTGTGTCGTTTCAGATATTCCGATGATCATAGTCTGGAAAAGAATCTTTCAGCCAAGAACGCAATGGGACGAGTAGAAAATGACAAACATTATTAAGGTTTTTCAGGAAAGAAGATGGGGTCACCCTAAGGCAGCCAAAACTTTCGGAGCACCAAAGAGTACATTAGACTTGTTTCAAAACCAACAGAGAGCCCTTAATCTGCCGCATCTACAACACTTGGAAGTAAGCCTATTTTTTTTCATTAGTTAGAAAATTAGTTAGTGAGATATATTGTAGAAATGGAAGAATGGAAGCAAAGTATTATTGTCTAACTAAACTTGATGTGAGAATGATGACATACCAACTTGCCATTATAAATAGCATTGATCATCCATTTGGTTATCAAACAGCGGGCAGTGATTGGATGTATGTTTTTTAGGGGACATTAAATTGCCTTGTCTATTCTGAAACCAAGAGAAACATTCGCCAGAGAAAAGGTTTCAACAAAGAGGATATAAATATATATTTTTTAATTATTAGAGGAAAAATACGAACACCTCAAGTTTACTCCTAACAGAGTTTTCAACGTCGACGAAATGGGGCTTTCCCTTGTCCAAAATACTACAAATTACAGGTCATAAATTACACATATGCATTTCCAATCAAATGTAATTTGAACAAGAATTCATGGATAAGTGCTGTCATCCTTAAGATATTACTTCATGGTTTCAGTTTGGAAATTTATCAGAAAACTGAGGTGTTGAAAGTTTGGGACAGTACAGTAAGTCACCGAGTTCCAAAATTCCATTTTCATATTTTTTTATCCTCTTTTGACACAACATTTATAATAGCTCAAGGAACAGCGTGTTTTTATACACACTAAAATATTTTAGAGTGCCAGTGATTTTAAAATTTACTCTTCAATTATAAAATCCTTTAAGTAGTTCAACAAAATTACTTCAATATATGTTTAGAGGAAAGTACTTCGCAAATTACATCAGTGATTCACTGGAGTCCATCTAAGCAAGAATACTGTATCACTAATTTCATGTAATTATTTTGACTACATTCCTCTAAACATCAATGCAGGTAATTCTGAAGAAATACTCAAAGAATTTTATCAATTAATCACATATTTAAAAAAAAATGTGTAAGCACACGAGACTTCTCTTCAGTTATGATGGCAATCGGCTGAATAGTTCCTGAGACTTAATATTCAATTTTGTTAGAAGTGCCTTCAAAAATGGCGGAAGAATTATGTGAATTTAGTGCACACAGTAGGTAATTCAGCAAATAAAGCTTCAGCTAACTGGATATCATATAACAGTAAAACATTACATGAATTACATGAAAATGCGATTCTAATTTATAAAAATACTAGGCCGTATACCGTGGACCTCCTCCTGTGCAAAATAAAGTTTAGTTTAAAATGTTCTGACAATTTGATAGAAAGTGCATTCGAATTAAACATTTTTTTCATCCCCACTCTAAATTTACCCATAATGTAGGAACTAGAACCATGTAATTATAGGACGGTCTATCAAACCACTACATATTCACCGATATTTGTGCAATAGTTTGAATGGTAACCGAAATTGTAACTGAAAGTTTTATTTTTTACGTTGTGCTGCTTACAAAAACTGCATACTCAAGAGCATGTCGGTTGCAGTGGAATAGTAGTGAAGACCGTTCGCCTCGCAACAAGACGAACCGGGTTCGATTCCTGGCGGGCTCGCCCAGAATTTTCGCATATTGCAAAACGTGGCGGACGGCTTTCTCGGGGTATTCCCGCTTCGTCCGCCCTTGCATTCCACCGCTGCTCCATCCCTGCCTCACTTCATTACAACCTCAACGGCTCTCGAGACCTCACTGTTAGGAACCGACCAAAAACTCTCAACTAAGCAGCTGTCGATTGTGTTTCGGAGGTTAGTTCTTACATTTGAACTGTCAACACGCCAATATTTGTTAAAACATGTTAAATTGTTCCCGAGTAATGACGTAGTACCAAGAAACTTTAAACTATACCGTAAAAGGGGGTCAGTTTGTGACAGCGTGTGTGACTTTAGGACAGAGATTTTTCCGCTATTTTTAAAATTTCCTTCCAATTCGACAAAGTTGTTTTACACGTTCAGTTTTTAAATTAGCAACACTGAATGTTTGAAATATTACACTAAAATAGGGGTGCATTTAAGTGTGGTTTTATTTTGGCTCACAAAGTCACACCAACTCGTCACGTTAGATATTTCAAAATAAGCATCTAGCATGGCCAACATCTATAAAAGTCTAGTTTCCTGTATTTAGGGCGCTGTCTACAAAGCATGCAGCCACATGCTTTAAACAGAGATTCAGTGTTAAAGAAAATTCGTAAACAATGCATAATTTTTAAGGATATTCGTTTCAAACAAAAAAAAATTGCATTTGACATTCCTTAAGGAACACTGCCAAGTTAAATAATCTTGGCCAATTTTTATGTTTAGTATATTATTTATTAAATTTAACATGTTGCACATTTGTAATGAATTAATACATACGTATTTTTTAAATTTCTTAATGCGGCTGTATTCTCCGAGAAAATTGCGATTAATTATTAGCTTTTGTTTCAGACCTTTGTCTTTAAAATTGATGCACCGAGAAGAAGTTTCTTCAACATTGATGGTAAATCAGTGTCAATGTGGCTGCAAGCTTTGTAAGCAGATACCTTAATACTATAATATTACCAAGTTTCATGATATTCAGTGCAAGGTTTGAAAGGGAGCTACGCAAACAGGAAGGATATTAGCTTAGTTGCCCTTCAATAATATAGGGTAATGGATGTTAAAAGTAGTTTTTGGAGCATTGCTTGTATTTCACGACAGATTGATGCTGACATTATAAGGAAATATTTTGCGGAAAAAACGATTCAAATGTACTGAGAAGACTAACGAAGTATAAAATAAGTCAAAAGCTCTCCAAGCTGACTACTGTGTTGAGGGAATCTAAGTATTGAAGCTAAGGCTTTTGTTTCTCACGAAAACAATCTCAGCACTGAGGAACTGGCTACAAATATGTGTTACTAATACAAAAGGAAATGATGGTGAAAATAATGATCAAGAGAGATACAGCCAAAGTCTGTGGATGCCTTTAAGATCATGAGCTATGATAAGGCTTTATGTACAGTGAGAAACCTTGAGGAATTTGCCGTATTAAAAAAAACCAATCGTAATGGTTGATCTGATACAGGATGATACAGGTGTGGTCCAGACGGCTCTTATCCAGAAGATAACAAACGCGGCTTACTTTGGTGGAAGTGAGGCCAAATGAAGACTCGTCATAAGGATTACACCTACATGGTAATGTTATAATAATACAATAGTTCTTTGAGGTTACTAGAAATAACATGTATCTATTTTTTAAGATTGTGAGCTAAAGTAAGAAATATTAATTTCATAATTTTCTTTTTCAAAATTGAATTTTTGGGTTTCACCACTGCTACAAATGCCTTCCTCCCGAATAGGAGAAGAGAAATGAGTCCTGTTGATTTTAAGAGTAAATTCGACGTCACGTCTTGAACATAGTAAAAAAAATGTCCTGCATTTTCTCGCCATTTCCTTTTCCCCTTCATGGCCTACTCGTTACATCGTATCATCACTCATTCTACTCGAACGCCCTTATCAACTAAATATTTTCCTTTATAGTATATTCAACACTGTTTTTTTTTTAAATATCGCTATTCAGGTTTTATTCTCACATCCATCCACGAATCTCATGTAATATATATTTCTATTTGTGTGTACGAAGATGTAAAATTGATTGTGTTATGTGTGTATTATTAATTGTGATTGATATCTTCATAATGAATAATAACGTTTAATTTATTTGTAAGTAGTTTGTGTTGATTATTTATTAGCTGTTACTGCCCACCTACACTAGTGTAAATGTGTGTTTTGTATGCGTATGTTCACAAGTGTAGGCATATATTACATTCCCGATGCTCCGTCAAAAATTTCATACACACACCTAAACTTCTGGAGATACCAGCGTGCCACTTGTCACCTAATGCACGCGTTTTGCATCTTTACAACTTTTACGTCATCTTGTATAACATTAGCGGTACCAAAATAACCTGACCGTGTTGGCAGCACACTATGGCCGCATCTGGTAGGGCTAGAATGACGCGAGCTTGGAAGGTACACACAGATCCAGACACACACTCTCTGAAGCCTCTAAGTATGAGAAACGAAGAGAAACTCCTGCATCCAGTCAATTTTTTCACCAAGCAGTTCTTTAAACTCTCTATAAACCACATTTATGCATATTGCGAATTGCATTACACCTTTGTAGCAGTAGTAATCAAACATTTATGTAGAATTGGTTATTAGATTTCTGAATGAGAATAATTTTTAAATTAATAAATGAAGTTCTAGATGTTTACAAAAGAAAACCGCTCATTTGTTATATTATTTGTTGTAATGTTTGAATTCACGTCTTAAAATTCTGTTTATCCGGTAGAACATTTTAAGAGAATTTTTTGAATGTAGTAGTAATTTTCTTTTTAGAATCTCAGAATAAAATAATATTTAACTTGTGAACGTGCAAAAAAAATATAATGCGGAAGAACATTTCTACCAGTAACTAAAACGATCAGCAACAGAAGATAAAAAAAAATACTAGACTGAATACCAACTATTTGTCTTGAACGACAACTGACTGTTTATAAAGTACAGAAAACCAGAAGAACAACCCTCTGATACCGACATTTAAATACAACTTCTCATATTATAACTAAATTATAAAAAAAAATTTAATTATTGCCATCATTTGTAATTTTTGAGAAAGCGATTTTATATTTCCTAATCACCCTATTTACTATCTTAGCTTTTTTTTTTTTTTTTTTCCTCGGAAAATGGTGTATTGAATGATATACCACCATTCGGTGCTATCTTCACTCTATTAATGATTTTAAGGTATTAATGTGTAATACTCCAAGTACACAGCCGTTAATATATTTGCCGTTATCGCAAAGAATTACGGGCTTGTTTTCACCATCAGATTTGGAAGGGTGTTGGGGACAGTCTTGTGTAAGTGTCTAAGTTACGTATTATGTTCTCAGAAATCTAACGAGGATATATATATATATATATATATATATATATATATATATATATATAGTGGTATTAATATTCCTCGTTAGATTTCTGAGAATGGAATATATATATATATATATATATATATATATATATATATATATATATATATTCCATTTTTTTAAATTTCCTTGTGTCGACTTTAGCGCTGGTCAAAGGACTCAAAAATACAATAAAAGCCATTTGCAGACAGTTTTATTTCATATATCGAGATGGCAAAAACCATCATTTTGATATTTTCATACGCTTTACACTAACTCTTTGCTAAATAAAATCAATGGCATCCTTTTTTAATAACAATATATAACATAGAATTGTTTTACATTAACAAATATAGATTTAGCTAGTTTAAAATAAAAAATACCTTCAATCATACTCAAATGTGAGCGTTAGTTAAAAAATTACCTATGAATAAATATTTTATAATGTAACTGATATGAAATGAAATAATTTACATATTTATTTAATTTATTAGTACAACCAATTTATTCTTGAGTGTATTCAAATAGTTATATTTTATGAAAATGTGAAATTTTGTATGTTTACAACGTTATTTGTATTACTTTGGAACTTCATTACGAGCAAAGCGTGCACGCTAATATATTTAAGTCCATAAATTAGTTCACTTAAATGATATAGAGCAGCAGGTCTAGCACATTTCCACAGTAATATAGGGCGCTCACAAAAAAATTAAAAGGTTTGCAAGTAACTACGGCAATGCTAGTCGCACACCAAAATTACAAACCAAATAATATAATGACGGCTCAGCATCTTCCACTACGTCAACACTGGGGACAGCAAAGTTACATCAGGACTGAATATGGCCAGCCTTTATAAGACTGAACTACTGCGTATATCCACGTATAAACAATGGTTGGTTTAAATATCTAATTATAAATAAACGGGAAGTCCATTTTTTAAAATGAGGGATAGGAGTGAATAACTATTGATTCCTTAAGTCGGTGCTTTCTCCACTTTTGTAAGACTCAGGACCAGTTTTGCAACCTTAACTGATTCCTTTGGGAAAAAAATAACTTCTTTGTAGCACTGAAATTCGTCTTACCACTTATTGTTTTCATCTGACAGCGAATTTACCTTCGAGTTAATTTTTCCTGTGAATGAACGGGTGGCTAGCCTAGTTGTTTCACCAAACGTTTGGGAGAACTATGTAGTCGACTTTGAGCGGCTTTTTAAAAATACGATATTGGCGAGCACTTACGTAATATTATGTACTGTACAGCTATTTGATGAAATCCTGATTGACGTCAAACAAACTTCTGTCCGTATTATAAATGAGTGACGTTTTATGGCGTAAATATGAATAGTGTTATTTTAATCTCAACAACCAGCGCGCAGTTCAGACGTCACAGTGTTGTGATCTGGAATCAAATCGTGGACCTATGTGCAAGTGATGCACCATAGTGAACACTTAACTGCATTAAATAAAAACTATTACGTAGTTCAGGCCATCGTATTGTATCGGATTTTGCGAGTATGATTTTCTATACAATTTTTAAGTGTTATTTTAGTAATTGACAATAAAATATATGGTTTGGATTTAGAACTAAATACTCCTCAAATTTTTGTGGTTAGTAGTCTTCACTAGGTGGGGGATGTACTCTTAGCTGTTTTCTAAATAGAGCTCAGCTGAACAGTCGCTTATATTGAAAAAAAAATTCAGATAATTTATTTATATTTTAATGATTAGAGCGTTTCAGATATGTAACTATTTATGCTTGACGGAAATATAATAACGCGTCATGTTTGCTTTAGGTATGGAAACTGAAGATCCAACCCCATCATTTTCTTTATTGTTACTTAAAAATTGCCTACTTATAAGTCAATAAATTATAAATAATATGTTTTCTGCACGCAAAGGATAATAATTACTTTAATAAATATTTTAACGTACATTTTAATATAATACATCCTCATAATGTTTCCGTACTTTATTAAATTTGATTTCAAACATTTACAATATCTGATATGATTATGATATCAAACAGGGATTACGATATCACGGGTGTAGTGAAATATTTTATTCTTTTAGGTTAATGTCAACCTTACCCACAGCTGGCTTTGCTCTTTTTTTATAATTGGATGGTTTATAACTAATGCTAATTTGGTTTCTACAAGCAGTAAGTGATTAGTTTATGGGATGTCGTGGGTTTCTACCCTGATCGATGACAAATATACACGTTGTCTGATAGCAGTCTAGATAATAGGTATTTCATTTAAAGATCAATTTTTAATTTAAACGTTAACTGTAATAGCCCACCGAGGGATTAAGTAGTCGAGTGTAAACATGTGTAAGGGACGATTGGGAATAATAATCGTAATGCAAAATGACGAGATTCAATACATGATTTTAAAAATGGCATATGAAGCCTCTTAGTTTAGTAATTCGTGATACCGGTAATATTCCAGGCAGAGGGTCAAGAAAAATATTTCACTGACCTGACTTCAGGAGAGAGTGAATGACGGGAGATGACATAAGTCTTGCTCTAAGTGGCTCCGAATGTCAGACCTTCACTTCTTGCCCACATTGGGAACATGTACTGTTTGGAGAAGAGAACAATTTCACTGCTATAAAAACATTTAATGAACGTCTGCAAATGGTTTCCTCTGTTTAAACAGCATATGTTGGATGCTGAAGCGAAGTAGAACCGGCCGTTCTACCCTATAGACGGACCTGTCGCTCCCGAACAGCCTGGGGAGTTGGTGAGTTCAGAACAGGGCTGAGTGGAGAGGCAACGGAATTGGGTGGCCTGGGAGACAAATGTACCCCGGGAAAATCCACCTTAAATCAGCAACGTCAATTACTATACGTATAAAATTCCCAACTCGGATACACCAGGGATCGACATTGAGTTATTGTAGTTGGAGGTCGGCGAGCAAATTACACGGCAAATGGAACACCAGTGAAACATATTAAGTAATGCATATATGTAACGCAAACGGAGCACGTATGGCACTTGACACGTCGACATTGCCCGCCAAAATACCCATGTGAGAACTGTCGCCTGGAATATTCCCAACACTCCGGGACCTCATATCGAACCGGGGGGCCTCAAAGTCAGAAACCTAACCAGCCATGGGTTTACTGTGTCTGGCGTGACTTTCAAATATCTTAGTACCGTTCGGCATTTTGTTTTCATGAAAGTACGTTTGTTGATGAATTAACTATTAGAAGCTATTATACTGAAGCATTAGTTCAAAAATGTTAATTTCTCACGGGAGTAAAATAATACGAGTGAGTTACAATTTAGTTAAATATTAATATTTACAATTTCTTTTTTAATTTAATTTCACTTATTCATTCTAACAGACATGTGTTCTATAAAAATACAAATATTATATCATACAAATTAAAACTTTGTAATTGTGGGAAAGTTTTCTACTCTAACGTATTATTGAAACTAAAAACATGTACTTAATTAAAATGAATATACTGTGAGTCAGGGCCTGCAACAGGTTTTTAATAACTTGTCAACCAACATTAATAACGAACACGAAACAAAAAAAAAACGCTTGTAGTATTGTTTTTACATGCATGGCTGTTTTTGTAAATATGATAATTTAATTTTGCACATTTGCAAGCAAACGTCTAAAGCATGATTCACGAAAACAGTATTGTTTTTAGTGCGTTTAAATCTTTTAACGTCTTTAAAAACAAATTAAATTTATCAAGACTACATTATTGTATCTTACTGCCATTGCAGCTTTAAAGATTTCTTCGAATCGTGAAAAGCAAACATAAAAAGAGAACACTAGTGAACTACTTACTGTGCTAAAATCTCTAAACTCAAGACTGAAAGTTGAGATTTCGTCACTCACAGCCTCTTCCGTGAAGAGTTCCTGCTTCACTAGGCAGCATAAAATAATGTCGCAAACACAACAAACATATAAGTGAGAATACTTTGATAAAATATCTAATTATTTATCACATATAAGGCGTATAACTATTCTTGTTACTTCGATTAACATTTTCGTAGCACAAATATGACGAAATATATTAGCACTGAGTTGGTGGCGAGTGTTTCGCAGCCAACCATTTTCTTCAATGTCCCGTCGTCTATATCATTAATGTGCATAACTGAGAGAAGTAAAATCCAATCTATAGCTTCAGGTAACACGACAAATAAGAACTTTGCCTGTCGTCTCACATCACCCAGTCTCATTTTCTTACACGTAATATGGCCATATTTTCCTTCTGTGAGGTTTCGGGAAGGTAATATAACTCGATGGTAATGAGGAACAATTCTTTGACCTTTGAAGACCTCCGCGGCGTAGTTTATAGACAC
The DNA here is from genome assembly GCA_029891345.1 of Dryococelus australis. Classification (NCBI taxonomy): domain Eukaryota; kingdom Metazoa; phylum Arthropoda; class Insecta; order Phasmatodea; family Phasmatidae; genus Dryococelus; species Dryococelus australis. The sequence goes on along the minus strand of CM057009.1, from coordinate 211,416,934 downwards.
ACCAGCTCACTGTCTGAGAAGTCATGAGTTTGAGTCCAAGCGAAGGCAAGATTATATGTGCAAATGTTAGGTGTTTATTTCAAGTTCGTTCGATGTGTAAGCTGTCATCTAGTTAGTGAGCTGCATCAAGCAAGACAATTAATAAGCGACGGTTAACTTTTAAGAATACACTCCAAAGCAGAGTTTTAGTTAGTTAGTGTATTAGTCATACTAATTATATGGCAAAAAACAGAAGAAAAATTCACCAGCATCTTCAGTCTCCTTATTACTTTTTCAAACAATTTCACTTAAGTTAATTGCATACCCAACATTTAGTTTCTATATCTCGCCGAAGCAAGTTACTCTGGTATTAGTAATAGCTTAGTATGAAGCAAGGGACATAAAATGAATCATTTACAAATGTTACTTTGACTTGATATGAATTTTTATTGCTACCGACAAATTATTACGTTTCTCTTCACATGAACAGCACGCTTTTCAAAACTTAAGTTTCTACATCAAAACCTCTAAATTTTTGTGAAATATCTATATAAAGTTATAATTTTAAGCTTATAGGCTATTTTTCAAGTACTTCTATTAGAAAATTACATAGATATGCCCTTGTTTACAATAACTTTGAATAACGTTACCCGACATCAAGACAGCTTGTTTCCGTATACAGATACAGCTGCAGCATGACGTTGAAACTAACATGACTAAGTATTTAGACATTTCGGAATAACCATTCAGTTTTCACTGTCATTATTTTAATGAGAGTTTTGATATTAATGGTCGATAGTAATTTAGTGCATTATTTATTCTACCGGTAGCAAACACAGACTTGTGCCACAGGGGACAGCCGCATCGTGGGTAAGGTACCAGGACATAACTTATACACCCACGAACCAATAGCACGTCTGTACTACAAGGAGCTGCTAAGCTACTGCGAAGAGAAACATTTGTACGCGGCGGTGGGCGCTGACGCACTCGCGAACGTGAAATGTGATGGCTGCGACGGATGTCAAGTAACAAAGACGGGGACGGGAAGTGAGGGTAGTCGCAGCAGCAGGAGCAGCCAAGTAGGCGTTCACCACGACCGTTTCACTGGCTTCACTGCAAGGAGGTGCATTGTCATCACTCAGCAGGCAGGGACACGATCACACACTCACGATGAGGAGGCGTACCAGGCAGCGGCGGCAGGGGCGGAGCGTGATCCTGGTCGGCTGCTGGCTGCCAGTAGCGACGCGAGCTCCACGAGCGACTGGTGAGGCAAGTTTAGCGAGACGCTGGTGGCGGCAACGGCGGCGGCGGCGGCGGCGGCGGCGGGGCGCTGCGCGTCGTCTGAGCCTCGCACACGTCTGAAGGCGCGCGGCATCGCAGCTCTGCCGAGATGGCGGCCTACCCCTCCCCCTCGACGCCCACTCGCAGAAGGTCGCAGCACACTCCACTATTTTTAGTAGGCTACCCTACGTTTCCCGCCTTGTTGTCGGCGTTTGCCATCGACACATCTGACTGCCGCAGGTAGCTGACTGCTGCACCACGTCTGTCAAACCGTGTCCTCAAAAGCGGGTCGCCTTTAACTTCTTCATTTCGCAGTGAATTCCCTCGGCACAGTTCGTGCGAAAAAAAAAAATTAAATGTGCAGTAGCTGCCGCTAACTGGTTTATAAGATTATGTAACTCTCTATCTGGTTGTTTCCGGCTTCGACGCTGTTCCAAACATGAAAAGTGATTTTAGGAAATATCTCTAGGAAATCTTCTGTGTTCACGTTCCTCTTCTTTTGACGTGAACATGTCTTTAAATTTCCGACCATAGTGGGAGGCAATCCAAAAAATCCAATGATAACAAAATCGGGGAATACAGTTTGGCATTGCAGCTCCTATCGTCTACATTCAAAATCCAATTACACCACTCGATAACCAAAGGATAAAATAATGTGTTACGTTGAGTGAGGACTGAAAAGCATCGCAGGCGGTGGGAGTGGATCAAGATGAGGAGGGGGGGGGGGGGGGGGGCGCAGTTTTCAGTTCGTTTCGCCGCGTCTCATAACTTCCGGGTTGCATAACTTTTGACTAGGAGAAGCTACAACGCTCGTTTAAGTTTTAATTTGCAGCTCTCGTCCAGATCAATCGATTGCGTGTACGAAAACATTTATTTGGCGTGGTTATGGTGAGATTGTATGAGTTTAATGTAAAAAAAAACTCAACACAATGTCGGCCTACAATCGTCAAAAAGCCAAGTCGAAATATAGAAATCTTATACCGTTGGAAAGAGCATCTGATCGAGTGAAGTGGTGCCGCGAACATAAAAAAAAAAGTTAAGGCGTCCGAGCGCGTCAACGTAGACGTATTCACACAAACCAAACGGCCGTGTCCCCAATGCAGCCACACCCCATTTTTGTGCATTAGTGCATGGCTGTTTAGCACCCACATCCTTAGAAACGTTTGAACGAACAATATTGCTCCAAACAATATCGTTACTAGTGTATGCCAGAACACAAAGGCATGTATTCAAGCCTTACATCTGAATGTAAAGAATTTACAGATATATGAATTTTTCTGTAATATTTTTAGGAACAATTGTAAAATGGATCAAATAAAATAAAATAGCAACCATTAAAATCTCAGTTATCTAAATTTTCTAATTAGCAATGGCTGTAACACTACAAAAAACTGAATCACTAAATCTACATACATTGTAATAGCAAAATAAAATTACGAATTTCTTTACTGTATGAGGTAATTATTTTTCCAGGATTGTCACATTGACGGTTTTCAATACTTGTGTAAATTTTTATTTTTGGTTTGTCTATTGATCTCATATTCTTTAGCTTTTATGTCTAGGAAGTCTTATAAAGACCTGTATCTCCAGTCATATTGATTGTTAGGATTTGAATTTGTTCCACTGCAAGCTTCTGTCTATTATTATAGTTACCTTATCATAAATTTAGAACCGTTTAGAATATAATTATTGTACTACACCATAATGCTAGGGTGATTTTTACCTTTAGCTCTGCTTCACTACCACGCAAAAAATCACAACTTCAATTGCAGAATTTATTTCTGCGTATCACAATAACGCGAATTCTTAGCTGGCCACAAAACCTAATCTTGAGTCCAACACAACGCTAATCCGTACCGTTTACGTATGTATTAGGCACTGAATAGCTACTTTTAAAAACTAGGTATGTTGATTTTTCTAATGGTTATCTTACCCTTTCAGACATACATTTTCTCTTATTATCAAATACAATTTATAGTTCTACTATTTTAATTTAACTTAAAATTTGTAAATATTAGTTTTATAGGAGTTTCAGTTAGAAAACTCATCGCAAATTAACTTTTATAAAGATGTCAACCTTCTACCAGGAATCACCATAGGAAGTTTCGGTCGAATTTTATCTCGCCATTGTGTCATCAAGTAGTTAAATGTGCAGTGGAAAAGTAGTATTACTTATATATTGTAATATACATTTATTATAATATTTGTGTCTGTGCAACCAGTGTTGGGTAAGTTACAACTTAAAAATAACTTCAGTTAAGTTAATTTCCTTTAGTGGACAAAGTAATTTCAAATACTTTTCGTTACTTGCCAAGGAAATGTAACAGGGTGTTAATTTTAAAGCATCTTTATTTAACTCCGTTACTCAGTACGTAATTTTTGTGTGTGTACAATGCCGATAAAAAAATTGGTAGTACTTAAAATGTTTAGTAACGTGGTCTTTAAATAACAAAGAGATATAATGTCAAGAAACATGGAAACCTTAAAACTATAAAACCAATGAATCGGCATAAAAGCAATCATTTTCTTAAATAAGCTTTCTCCCGTACAATTCGTATAGGTAGTGGTGTATGAAGATAAATATTATGTCTATTACGGTAATTTCTTTTTAATACTTTGATAATATAGTTGTTATGTTTTATCGTAAGATGTTTCCTCTTATCATTAATCTAACACCCCAATACACAAAACACTTGCAACACTCTATTTAATAAATATTAAAATATTGTATTGAACGAACTGTGTGGTTATCAGTATACCCATTGAATATTAGTAATGTCAGTAACATAGGAAGAGTAATAAATGTATTAAGAAAAATTAACTCATTGTTTCAGCTAAATACTTTAAAAAATAGCAGTGTAAAATAAAACGAGTTTCTTAGAGTAGATATATCAATTGAAGTATTTATTCGTGAGAAAAAAGGGGAATATTTAAAACGGGATAGAATTGTAATTGTATTGTTTACAGGCTTTTTAAATACAATTCCTAATACATACATAACAGTTTATACAGTCACAAGGAAAAGTATATTCCAAAAATTTTACTACTTTAGATAAGTTAATTAAAATTTCCTTGTTTTCTTTGCTTTTCTTCCGAAACGCTAAACACAAAACTATAAATTACATAACGAGCATTTCATACTGTCGTTAGCATTATAAATAGCTCGTTCCTTATTAAATTAAACATACACACAACATACATTTATATGTATAACAATGTAATAATGCTAATTTCGTAGTCAATGTGTATTAAAATCACTGAGTGAAATGCTGTGTTTGATTGGTTACAGGCTGTTCACGGTAAAGTTAGCACTTTTTGAAGCCCTTTCATTTGGAATAATAGTAATTAAATCTATTTTATTTAAGTAGTTAGTCGTTAACACGCGAGTCGGGTGAAATATATGCACTGTGTTTATTACTTACATGGCAATATTTATTTTAAAAACCGTGGAATGATAAAAAATGATTTACAGGTAAAAAGTAATTAGTGCATTAGAATTGCTTACTTTACCGTGAACAGTCTATAGTAAGAAGTAGTTTTCATGTAAAATGCTATCAAATTGATTTCTAGCAGGCTATTTCAAAAATAAATACCTAACACTCCCTAAGTTCCTCATACTTCACCTATTCTCGCTGCACATGGGATGAAACTACAGTATTATGAAGTAAATAACATAAAGTAGCCTAATTTTTTTCTCCCCGTTACCATTAAGTTACAAATTACCTTACAAGAAAATGTAATGAGTTACCTCATAAAGGTACTTTATTGTGTGTCCATACTTCCGTTCAGTTAATACCCAACACTGTATGTAAGTAACATTACTTAAACACTCCAATAAATTATACGGTCCAGAATCACCGGTCTATAATGAATTATGTGGACAAATTAAAAATATAACGTAGATAGGAGAATAAAATGAAAACCAAATAAAAATTTGGCAAATAATGAAGAGGCACATCAAGTAATTTTATACCTAACGTCACTGTTAGTGGTGGCATCTATCGCAAAATGGAGGAGTTCTAAATAACTTACGCACTTCACAGAATTCAGCAGTCCTAACAATGGCACGTGTATTTTTAAGGGGAACCCCTCACAGAAACACACAACACAAAGGTAGGAATATGCTCTCATGTGCACAGTCTCCCTTGAAAAGTAGAGAAAAATTGCAAAAGGAATAAAGTGATCATATTTAAAGTACGTAATTGACGGTAATAATATTGCTTTGACAGTATTTCAGTTATACTTTTTTTGTCTTCGCTTCGGTAGTTTATAAAATAGCCTATAATATTGAAAAGCATAATTCCAGATGGCACTAAATTGACAAATAGGAGGTGGAACCTACGAATGGTCAAATTCAAAAGCTACTAAAATAGTGACAGTATATTAAGTTTGCTTGTAATAAGAATATTTGTTCGGTAGATAAAGTATAGCCTAATAAACTTGAACGTTTTTGCTCTTTGTGTTGAAAATGTGTGTCTGATCTACTAAAATCACATATGATTAGAGTAGCCCAAGATAACACTATTTTGGTGTAAAATTTGACAGAATTCGGGGAAGTCGTTTGAAGGTACGAACTATAAATTGTATTTTTCCAGGTGGCACTATCAGACGAAGTATCGAACAAAAGAGGCATTGACTTAACACATCCAATAATAGTAATAAGTGTACTGTCAACATACCAAATTTGATTTCGACAAAAAAAACCTACAATATTTAGGTCCAAATTAATTAAATGGATCTTGAGTGATTACATAAAAACAAAAAAATAAATAGTAACGTTTTCGAAATGAGTGTGATGTTAGATCGAAAAGTATAAAATAAAGGTGTCCATATTAATGTACTACATTTGTACCGAGATTGGTGAAAATCAGTGTATAGATTACAAAGGTTTTAGTTTCGTGCTTTTCAAATAATCCGGTATTATAAAACGTAAAACCTTTTCATAAACTATGGAATTTTTTGTTTGATGACTTAATTATAACTCCAAACTATATTAATAAATTAGCCTAAGGGCGGGTTATGTACTAAAATAATTAAAAGTTGCGTCTCAAAAGGCACTTCGTTGTTTGAAGGTGTACATAAGCAGCTTTGTCCTAGGTTGTCACGTTCCAAGTCCACAATTCATCTTCATTTCGTGGTGATGAGAGTTTATTGAACCAACGCTCAATCATGTCCCACAGATTCTCAATTGGTAAGAGATCGAGAGATAAGATAGGCCAAGGAAGCTGAATATGGCCGGTCGTAATCCGGTTGACAACGTGAGTTTAGGTCTTACTGCAGATATGGCATTGCCACACGCCGCAGCATCTCATTAACATAAAGGCAATGCATACTAGAGGTGAGTGTACTTGGCCCTGATGAGACCCCAAACCATGACACCACATTGACGGCCTCTGTGGTGCTCCACAATGGCAGAGGAATCCTCCCGATGTCCACAAAGCCGCCAGACATTTACACAGTGATCCTCAATGGCGAGACAGAAACAGGGATTCGTCGCTGAAGATTACACTTTTCCATTCTGCACCCCACACAGTTATTGTGTGACACCATTCTAAGCGATTATGAAGATGGCTCGCTTATATGGGTTCGTCCTCTCTTGACGTTTCATGGTATGCATTTATGACTTCATTGTGTGGCATTTTTACTATCAGGCATTATATTTATAGTCAGTACTAACGTTACTACATAATGGCTTCAATCTATTGGTTTTTGAAGATACTGCCACAAAAAATATTTTTAAAATCTTACATTAGGTCTCAGAAACTAATATAACGATTTTAAATATAAAATTCATTCTCCTTAGACATATTTTAGAACACAATTTAATATATCTAATCCTTTGAGTACCATACCAATATATATTTCAATAGATATGGAATAAAATAGTCTAACTGCTTATATTGTTAAATTCTTGCTGATTCCATAATGTACTTCGCGATTGTAAAATGCGCTCCTAATTGTGCACCGCCAGAGTTCAGTGTGACATACATAAAACCATTCAGGAAGATCTTATCTTTTTAACCGACTGATAGAAGGCACCGAATAAAAATTTTAGTTATGATGATTTCTCCTGATTTTGCCGTATATCGCCATTGATATTGTTTATGTTCCTTTATCTGGAATGCGGAGACTGTATCCAATCGTTTGAATTTTTCATATCGAAAGACAACTTCCATCGATTTCTAGCTGTAAATGATTCTAATATGCTTAAAGGAAACATTACTTTTCAAAATCTAAAATCGACCCCGATCGTGAATGATAAAAAATTTAAGCACCTAGTATGAATTGTAAAATTGAACATAATATCGTACACATACATGTTATGGCTAAGTTCGTAAATTATTAGCATTGCAACTATCTGTTTCTGGTAGAGCAGCTACCAAAGTGCATTAGTTGTTCCATAATGATCGTAGTGATAGTGTTTATAAGGCGTGCGTACAGTGTAAAGTGAAGGAAGGACACAAAACACAGAGTGTGGCTAATAGACACTTAAAGCAGTATTACTAGCACTTAACCGAGTTTGATTGGAGGCCAATTTGGGTCTGCACGAGGCCAATTTGTCGCATCCTGTCATTCCCAAACATCTTCTACATTATAATGTCACAGTGGCGTGATGTTGGAATCAGCGAATACTTGAAGGCACCCACGTGCATCGTAGAGTTTTTTATTGACCAAAACAGAATATGACAAGCGGGATTAGCAGTTTTGTGCATCACATGTTACACAACCCCATGCCGTCTGTGACTTCCACAGACACAGTTATAAGACACTATATATCATCCCATATCATCCTTCACCATGTTTAGGCAACTGGCATCAGCCAGACTGCAGTTTTATTGTCCCGCACTTAGGCGTCTGTTAGCACCAAATCAGGGACTGTGGCTTTGGTGTTGTGCTGTAACCAGGAGGCAAAAGTGACTATGAGATCCATCGAAACATGCTAGTTGTTTTGTTATGTTAGCCTGAGAGAAACTAGTTAATATGACAAATTAAATTGGTAGATAAAAGGAAAGGTCGTTCACAAAGCTGTCTATCATAAAATATGTACACCACTACACCAAATATTATTTTATGGCAACATATTACAATTTAATTATAAACGTCTTACAGTGGCGATAAGGCAAAAACAAGTTATCTGCCATTGTCAACAAATTTAGGCCATGCAGTTTTAATAACTGAAGTCCACGTGACAAGAGTAGTAAAAAGACATGGATCAGAAACAACATCTATTTTTACTGTGCTTGGGTCTGCATTGATACTGAACATTATTGTACGTAACACTCCTATGTTATATTTCCTGCAAGTCTGCTTTTGTTACTACTGATCTGTTCGTTTGTAATTTACATTGCGGAGTTCACAACTTATCAGTAATTATATTATACGTTATATTATCCAACCATAATATCAAAATAAATAAAAATAATAATAACACACAATCAGTTTCACCAAACTAACGAACGTAGTTTTTATTGAAATTTGCCCTGCAAGAGGCAATTTCATTACCAACCTTCAAAGAACCATACTAGTAATTTACGGCACTTCCTGATAACTACCTGATATCTATTCGGTTGCTACCGGGTGGTCGTAATACGCAACAGATGCTGATATACCCAGAAAAGCCAATCAGGTAGATAGTTATCAGCTAATTTTATCGAGAGGTCATAATACAGGTCCTAAATGTGTTACTACAGCAATCACTTTTGAGAATATATATCAAATACAAAACTAGTTTGGGAAACATGACCAAACAGTTCCAGGAGAGTGCTGACGTGAAAAGAATAAAATTTAAAAAGGGCATCCATTGTCAATCTCAAATAACAAGGTCTGTAGAAGACCTTAAAGGCGGAGTCCGAAAAGTAAAACATATGGGATATTATGAAAAGTAATTGTGTTAGAGGAACAAAATTAGGTGTACAAATTAATCAAAACAAGAAGACGTATAAAATGAAGGTATGGTACGTCGTACTCACCCGTATCACGTAAAAAATAGCAGTTTACATCCTATTATTGCATTCAACTTTGTTACCTTGAGGTAAATTTGATGTTTAATGCCATTATATTACACATTATGTCATAATTAGCCAAAAAGGCACTCTTATTGCAAAGCTCTAGGGCCCACCATTTTCGTGTAAAATTTACACAGTGGTTTCAGTTGTAGCAATACTATGGCCTTGTGGGTAGGCAACACGTCCTACACCCGGAGGTAAACACGTGCTGGCTGTAATATGGTGTCGCACACTGAATAATTATCGCCAAAAACAAACAGGCAGCAAACCAATTATAGTTAGTAAATAAACTGCACTGATGTTAAGTTGTTTAGTGGTACATTATGAAGCAATGGGGTAGAAACGAAGAGAAAATGCTTGTGTGCAACTGCCTAACTCTGGCCATTCTGAAGATACTGTAAACACATGTGGTAGCAGGAAGTCAATATGTGTGAAGGAATTAGTCTTCCTTTGATGCGATGAGACGAGAGTAGAGATGATACGTTATGGTGTGAGCAGGGTGACTCTGTAGTAATGCATTTAATAAATTTGATTAGTCACGATGTGTCATAATATTTTACATGTGTGGTGGTTAGTATGGGCCCAAGTGCCACTAATTGACAGCCCAACAAAAACATGCATTGCAGCCATTGCAGCTTCTTATAGAAAAAAATTCATGCTAGCCAACTGTTCGAAATGCGCACCTCCACCCTCATTGCAATATCAGTAGCAATGCTTTAGAGATTGGTGTATCATTTCTAATACATCTGTTTTTTCTCGCACATTATAGCAGGCAGCCATGACCCTCGTTAACCAGTCCTCCTCGGATTCAATGAGTGTCTTATATACCAACGCATTTACGAGAGTCACCACAGCCAAAGTCTGATAGGGTAAGGTATGGCGAGCATGGTGCCATGCAACAGGCCTGCACCTTCTTGTCCTGTAATCGGGATATGCTGTGTTCTCATGAACTCGCACAATTCTCGTGAAATGGGGAGGAGCACCATCATGTTGTAGCCACATCCATTGTATGATGGTGAGCGGAACATCCTCCAGTAAGTCTAGCAATGTGTCACTTATGTGGTTCTTCCATGGAAAAAAGGCGCCAATTTTTTGAAGTTTTTTTAAAAATAAAAGTACAATTCTATAAAATATATTGTTACTGAAATATTTTTAATTTAAATACTTTTTAGGGGCACGAGTTGTCGGCATTCGCGGGTGAGGGGAGGGGGATATTTTGCGACTGGGAGAAGCGGGGAGGGGGACATCCAACGTGGCTGTCCCAGGCTCCCGGCAGCCTCGTTAACTGAGTTGGCAGGTGAATCTTGAATCCTGTTGCATAATACCTGTCCCCACACTTTCATTTTATACATACACTTTCCCATGGAAGAACCATGTAAGTGACACTAGTGAAAAGTTCTGGAATAAATGCCATATAAATACATGGCGTATTAGCATATCATGAAGGCTGTTAGACAAATTTCAGACAACGAATAAAAATCTAATATTGGAATCTAGGGTACACAGTTCGAATACCGACCGGAATTTCATATAACTTGCGACGGTGCTTAAGCACCGTAGATCCAGCATAATAATAGTGCAGGAAATTGTACGTCCTAACTTGGGCGATAGATTGAAAAGGGAGCTGCGACTTAACTAGTTGGTGAACCGTTAGATGTAAGACGTCGTGGAAGTTGTTGCCGATGCGGATGCGTAGCATGGCAGGCGAGCGCTGACTGTCGGCTAGAGGCTCGAATTTGCCCCCAACTATTCACCCCGCCGATGCCACCCTCCTTCCAACGTGTATGGATGGCGTCTAGCAACCGCCTTCGACATCATCAAGATTTGGATGTTACTGAATTATAACCACAACCAAACCATCTAGGATGTTCCTCAACACTCTGGTACATCTTTCGAGACTATAAAAGGGATGTGTGTTTGGTCTTGGGAGAGATATGGGATAGGGACCTCACAATGAGAACATTATAACTTGGCAGAAGGCATATCCTGCCATGTTTGATGAGGAAATTTTATAGGACATGCATAGGGAAAATTTTAAGAAAAATTTTAATGATCTCTGTAATTTGGCAATTTTATAACATTTGGATTACGTTTGTATTGCTATGGGATCCCAGTATTGAATGTAACTTCCTGTAATTTTCATAGCAAACATTATAGTTGTAACATAATTTAAAGCCTATTTGGCTGTTTGTATTTTTAAAATGCTTTTAATTTTGATGGCATTTTATGAAACATATAAATAAAAAACCAAATAAGCCCAGAGATAAAAGACAAAAAAACTAAACGTGTGTTCAATCATTTCTCACAACGTTAGGGGTTAAATATCTTGAATTGCAATTCATGTCAGGGTATGGTTTAATTTTCGCAATTTATTGCAACTGCATTATTTCTTTTTAATTTGCTATGTAAACAAACTCGGATGCTTGGAGCTTTTCGATATGAACAATTTTGCTTGAATGAGTGGAATGGAAGGAACAAGTGTTGAAGGACACTGCCATGGATTGGCGGGGTTTCCTGCGGGTTCTCCCGTTCTGTGACTGGTGATTTCTGCGACACTCGGTTTCCATCCATCTCAGTAAGTTTTGGAATAAGTAGTTACCAAGTTTTTTCCCTAAAAATCAAAATTGTGAGAAGTGACATTGTGTTGGGGATTTTTGTGGTTTCGTGTATTATTTTTGCCAACCGAAATAGTTTCCGCGGATGAAGCGAGAACCAGTTGTTACACCGTCTTACCAAGGAAACACTGCAGGCCACTTAAAAGAAGCGAAAGTCGAGTTATGTGAGGCGAACTGCGTCGAAATGCTGCGCACGCTGTTGCATGAGGTAGTTCTGAAAGAGGGCACCGTCGTGGAAGGAAAACGTGATGAGTCGGTTTGTTTATAATTCTAAATTCTTAAATCTATTCCTCCTGGAATAAACAGTAAAATACCGAGTATTAAAACTGGTAGCTTAACCGACGTAGGCGAGTTTTGTGGTGGTAATTTCTTATGTACTAGACTTAGGATTGTGCTAGTCGACTATTATCTATTCAACTGCATTGCTCAAATTGCCATAAAATTGCAGTCAGTTTAGAGTGAAGCTATTTCAAGCCAATTGGGGTTTGAGGTACTTTGCAGTAATTTATTACAACAGGTTGGTACCCCAGTCGATATTTCACATATGCGTATGAAATTCTTGAAAAATGCCAGAGTCCTACGCAGACGATAAAAGGGTTCGTGAAAGAAATGATACGTTTAGTTGCGGTGCTAGGTAGTCCGTGTGATGAGTCCTACTAACCGAGGTCATGTTTTACCATCTCTTGCCTGACAATCACAGATTTATTTCGTTTGCGAAAAAGCCGCGAAATTCGAAATAACTGTTAGCATTAGTTTATCAGGTTTAGCTAACAATAGGGGATTTTCATAGCACGCGAGAAGTATTAGTGACGAAGTCAAAACGGCGATGTTAATACTGTTCACGCATGAACTACGCTAACAAAAAGTACTTCTTTAAAGACAGCTACGGTTAAAATACGGTAAAGAGATTCGTGCAAAAAGGGGCTAAGGAACACGTTAAAAAGACGTGTAAAAGCCAAAACATAAGTGTAACGTTTGTACACAGCCGGATGAGGAGAATGGGCCACGCCAAAGTGAAAGTAAACAGGAAAAATTGACACTTCATCCGCGTGTGTGTTATGTTTGTGGAAATGAAGACCATTTGCAGTGCTTCTGTCCTTTTGAGAAAAAAAAACCGTTTGGAATATGCAGTGTGAATCAGTTTTCATACATACAAAATAAACTGGTATTATTATTTGTGACTTTGCAAATGCATTTCGCAAGTAACTGCGATAATTGATTCAGGTGTTTCCATGTCATTGATAAGTCATGAAATGTGCAGCCAAATTATGAGTAGCAATGCCGTGGGAGTAGTTCATGTTTCGCAAGGCAAGAACACCGATTTTCCCCTGCAAATGGTGGTTTAGTTAATTCGCAGGCTGTAGCAACCATGAAAAATAAAGTTGAAAATGTTTCGTGGAAGATGCTATTTTAGTTGTTCAGAGGTTTATTGTATGAGGTTTAACTCAGTATTGATTTTTTGGGGAAGAGACAGTGTTCTGTAGACGTGAAAATTAAATGTTTAGGTGCTGATTGTTAAGTTAGGGAAGCTGTTGGAGGCATAATAGAGAAAATTACTACTTAGTTTGATGACATGGTTACGGTTAAGGTGGGTCATTTCATCAAAAACCCAATAGTGTCGAATTTAAGAGATCACGAGCCCATGTTTTCGGTTCCGTACAGAGTGCCTCCACCTAAAGTTCCTATCTTTAAACAAATTTTGGCAGAATTAAAACAAGAAGTTATTATCGAAGAGACTTTGTTAGCCTTTTCCCAAAATCTACATAATCACGCTACTGGTTTTACATTGAAGATCTACCTATGTGACACTTTATTAAAATTCGCTCGATTAAATTCTGTATTAATATATGGTGTATGAATCATAAAATGTAGGCTGTTGGACAAATTTTGGACAAATAATAAAGATGATTTTGGGTGATATAGGGACCACAGTTCAAATACCGGCCTGGGCATTGGATGATTTTAAACAAACTTTGTACATTATTTTCTATCTTTTTACGTGCCTATACTAAACTAGAATACACATCCTTATCCATGGGGTAGGAATGATGTAGAGGCACTCAGTGCGAGGCCCAACACTATTAAAAAACAATTTTTGATTGAATTTAGAAAAAAATGCTCTTTTCAGCTCGTGATGGGAGGATGTTTCAAGATAATATAAAGAGGACGAAATAAGAGTATTTGAATATTAATTCAGGGGTCGGAATGAAATAACACATTAGCAATTTTATTAATGACTCAAGTTTCGAATCAATTTTGACGAACTTTGTACATGATTTTTGTCTCTTTATGCACTTATATGCACATAATATACACATTTAAGCTATATACATCGGTTAGGCATAACATGGAGCCCTCAGTTCTGAACCCAAAACCATAAAAATATATATATATTTTCTATCGGACTTAAGGAAAATTTCGTAAATTTGATCAGTGTTTCGGAAACTACATTAGGAATTAATAATAAATGGGAAAACCATGTTTTAGGCATCGGATATAGTAATCAGGGAAAGATCAGAGTTTGGCAATTCGATTAGAGACCCGAGTTTTGGAAATATTTTTAGAGATTTTGTAATATTAATTCTTCGCTGTTAAGAGAGTGAAGATATTTGGGCGGCTCTTAACAGCCGTACCATTTTAATGTAAAGGAAAGGAAAATAACGAATACAAAAAATGCCGCAATACATTTCGTACCAACAAAATATTTATTTACAAAATAAAAAATACATAACACATAATCACGGATTGAAAAACAATTCCACATGACCAAGAATATGCATGTCACCAGTATTACCAACTAATTTCCGATACAGCCAAATCTGATCGGCAAGTTCCATTTTCGTCTTATGTGAATACATAGACGCATTACCAAAACCACTAATTACAGCAGTATTGTCTGCCTTGCCCCATGAACTGGAAAAGTTTTCCAACAGATTATCCTGTTTCGATCAATCTCAATAATCTCCTTTGGTGCAGGCTCCAGTGGTCATGATAATGATTTAGGTGACATTCAGTTTGAGAACTTGCAGGTTTTCAACTTCAGAAGTTGGGTCGTGGTAATAAACTGAAAGAAATTTTGTTTTTATCCACGTTCAAGTATATATTTATACAATATTATAGGAGACATTATAATTAACAAAATTCGGAAGCTATTTTAAGTGTGTTGTTGCACTGGTATTGTTCCGAACTCCAGTATCTATTTAGGGACAGGTAATTTGTCTATGGATAACAATGCATCAAATAATTATGTTTCTGAGACGTCTTTGTCGTTCAATATCGATGTGTTCTTTGTATTTTCTTTTTGTAGCCCAAAGGGAGAATAAATGGCAGGTGTGAACCTGAAACTAAAAAAAAAAATTTCTTCTGGATTTACAAAAATATGGTAATTTTTGCCAGTGATAGGATATATATATATATATATATGACGAAATAAAAGGTCTAGTTTAGAAGAATCATTCCGGAGTCGGGATGAAATATTAGGTGTGCAATTTTATTAATAGCACAAGTTTTCTAAGTGCAAGTTCATGCACTGTTAAGTATTCATGCGCAACCCGTACAAAGTTTTAAGCAATCTGTTAATGTTTTGTATGACGTAGGGATCCAAGCATCGAGCCCGAAACTGTATTATCGGACGGCGTTTTCCGAGTGATGGGAGAAAGTTTATGTAGAGCTGCGATGCATACTGATACCTTAGTTTTTTTAAGATGTTGGGCAGTTAACCTCAATTTAGAAGCATTCTCTCATTCAACAGTGAATATGTATTGCGACTATGGAGGCCTGTCCTTGACCTCAACGATCATGGGCTGCGAACTGCATCATCGATACCTGATTGTCGTCAGTGCCGATACTGCGACAGACTTTCATCTTCGGTCAAACTACTCGGCGAAATGAGAGAACCACATTTACGAACAGTTTTTTTGCATGAGGAAACATTACGATATTGGTCCCGTGCAATTTATGCAAGACGATGCATTGAAGGAACACATCAAGAACAGTAAGGATTCGTCTTTTGAGAACCAACAAGTGATGTCGTCAGTACCCCCTGTGGTATCGGTGGGTACTGATTCCACAGACGATTATGATGGGACAGTTAATGCTAAAGACGGAATGAGTGCAGTAGTCAGTTTGTGAGGAATGTACGCTTGCAAGATTTTCGTGCGAAGTCGACAAACTTTAAAATAAAAGGTCGTCGGCTGTAAATACTGATGACCATACAACTCCTGCTATGAAGAAAAGTAAACTTGGAAGTGAGGATGAAACAGGAAGCAAATATGTTATTAAGACAACATTTATTAAAATGGACATGAAGACAATGATAGTGCTGAAGACCATGGTGGCGATTTTCTCGATGCACTGACACACCCCTCCAACACATTTTCTGCAACAAGCATCACGAAGGAGGCAGAAGACGCCGAGAATAATAGCTACATATTTCCCAAAGACCCAAATGAACTTGTTGAGAGACTCAGATATTTGATTCACCTTTTAAAAAATGTGGAAATCTCTCAATCATTGTTGAAATATCTTCAAGTATTAGTAAACTGAAGGTACGGGGGTATACCATATGGTGTGATGAACTGATTTTTTATGAAATTGTAATTACAAACTAATAAAATATTATTATAATAAAATAATTGGTTTTCTTTATTTGTTGTGTGTCGTATACTTTTATCCCTAACAATTTTACAGTGGTGCTATGAGAACTCGACTCTTCATAGAATTATCTGCATATAGAATGGTAATTAAAGCTTTAGTACTGCAAACAGAACATTAATTCTGTCGACATGTAAAAATTTTGGATACAGTTGGTAAATACATTTTTTGAATATGTATGGATGGAGACAGGCGACGAACCCATGGATTTAATATGGATTGACAATTGATGGAAACATTTCGAAATATTGGTGGAAATATTGTGAAAGATTATTGGAAAGATTGCGAAATGTTATTGGAAAGATTGATAGAAAGATTGAAAGATTAATGGAAAGATTGTGAAATATTGTTGGAAAGATTGCGAAATATTGGAGGCAATATTAAAAGATATGTGAAAATATTTAAAGGCAGTGGTGATGGTTATGGTCCTGATGGTGGTGCATGGGTGCTGATTGTGGTGTTTGTGGTGCTGATTTTGGTGCATGTGGTGCTGATTGTTATGAATGTGGTGTTGATTGTGGTGCATGTGGTGCTTATTGTGGTGCATGTGGTGCTGATTGTGGTGCATGTGGTGCTGATTGTGGTATGTGGTGCCAATTGTGGTGTATGTAGTGCTGATTGTGGTGTGTTGGTGGCGATTGTGGTGTGTGTGGTGCTGATTGCGGTGCATGTGGTGCTGATTGTGGTATGTGGTGCTGATAGTTATGCATGTGGTGCCGATTGTGGTGTATCTAGTGCTGATTGTGGTGGGTGTGGTGCTGATTGTGGCGATGATTGCGAAAAATTGCTACAAAGATTACGAAAGGTCGATGGAAATATTGTGAGAGATTGATAGAAAGATTGCGAAAGGTTAATGGAAAAATTGAAATATTTATGGAAAGTTTGTGAAATATCGATGAAAAGATTGCGAAAAGTTGATGGAAAAATTGCGAAAGATTGATGGTAAGTATTGATGGAGAGTATGAAATATTGATAGAAAGAGTGAAATATTGTGGTGCTGATTTTGGTGTGCATTGTACTGGTTGTGTGTGTGTGTTACTGATTGCATAAAATTGCTGGACAGATTTCGAAAGACTGATGGAACGATTACAAAAGATTAATGTAATATTGAAGGATTGATGAAGAGATTGCGAAAAACTGTGAAATACTGCAAAATATTGATGGAGATATTGAAAGAATGATGTAAATATTGAAATATTGATGGTAAGATAGCAGGGCTGATGGAAAATATTGTGAAAGACAGGTGTAAAGATTTTGAAAGATTGATGTATCATCGAAAGATTGATGGAAAGGTTGCGAAAGATTGATGGAAAGATTGAAATATTGATGGAAAACTTTGTACATTTGGTGCTTTTTGTTGTACTTATTTGCTGTGCTATTTACAATTCTAATTCAGGCCAATATTGCGAGATTGATCGAAAGATTGATTAAAAATCGAGTTTTTATTAATTTTTTTAAATTTCCTTTTGGTTCAAGTTTTCCAAGGTCATGGTCATAGTATCAAGGTCACATATGTGAGGTCAAGTTGAAGGTAATCTAGATTTAAGATATTGGTCGGAGTCAGCAGGGCCACCTAAGTGTTCAAAATGCGAACAAATGACAAACAGAAAAACCGGAATGAGCACAGCTGAATGAGTGAGGTAGGGGAATGTTAATACATTGTGATTGAATGGAGCGGGATTAGTCATCTGCTGAACGGGGGGCTGTGGGAAACCTCCAGAAATGTAATTTTTGATAAATTATTTTAAAAAGATATTTCGTAAGAATATTTTTTATTAATTTTTTTATAAATTCCGTAGGAAATTTATGGAATTTTTGACGAAATTTTGGGTTCAACGTCAAAGGTCACCAGGTTAAGGTCATAGGTCTAGGTCACCTGGATCCAAGATGGCGGCAGTAGTCAATAATGTAATATGCTCGCTGACTTTTACGAATTTATTCAATTTTTACAATGTTTTCTAGAGTATTTGTATTTTCAATGTCATCCAAGGTCACAGTTATAGAGTTAATGTCATGGGTCAAGGAAAAGGATCCATGGATCCAACATGGCGTGCAAGATGGCTGACAGAACCAATATGGCTGATGGTTAGGTTCCTTTCCTGGACCTTGGACACCTTGTATCGATTTGGCATATGCTATGGCTATAAAACCAATATGGCCGCCACTGCTCTGCCCTCTAAAACGATCCCCCATTACCTACCACTTCCCCCCCCCCCACCCAAATAAAAATTGACTGAAAGGTGCCTGATAATTTTTGCAGCTGGGGAGATCGGTGCATTTTTGAGGGGAAAATGGGAAATCTTGAGGGGAAAAGGGAAATTTTGAGGTAAAATAGTGATTTTTTTGAGAAATAAAGGAATTTTTAATGAACATAACCGCCGGGGGATCGGAATGACAGAGCATTAACAGCTCCGATCTCCAATCCCGGATCCCGTTTTCCCAAAACTAACTAAATAATTCTACTCTCATGCATAGAAACATTTTCAAAGTCATTTGTGTAGTAATGCCCACATTTTTCTTGCGTTTTTTGTGAAAAGGGGGGGGGGGAGGGGGGGAGTTGAACCTCGTGCTTAATGTCTACTATGAGAAAGTTGAATTCGTTTTCTCAGTACGGAGGAATTTTAATTTAATATTATAGAAACTCACAAAAATACACTCATTCCTCAGGATAGATTTGTTTTAATTTTAAAAAGTTCAGAAGGTGATATTTATGTTTGTGGCAGTGGTGGTGTAATCAGATGGATCACTCACCTCTCACTCTAGTAAACCGCGTTCGATCCTTTGTAAAGTCACATTGGATTTTCATGAATGAGGAACAGTACGAAAGTTGCAATTCGCTTGTTGGTTTTCCTGGGGTACTCCGATTTTCACTAACCCTGCATTCTGCAACTACTTTTTCTTCTCCTCACTTCACCCTCATCGGTAATGAAGATCTCAGCCGTGCTACAAGGAATCAATTACATACTATTGTAAAGGAACTACCTCTGTATTATATTGGAATAAATGTATTGTAAAATGTAAAAATATACACTGCCACCCATCCCTCCCTCACTCTTAAACACTTTTTTTTACACTGTTAGTTTTGGAGGGGGTGCAATGCCAATTTGTTTTTACTACATATTGCTTGTAGCACGTAATAGATCTGCTTACTTTTCGGTCGCATTTTTACAGTAAAAGTAAATATTGTAATCATGTGTTTTGAATGCGAGTGGGTAGTGGGTCGCTTACTTCCCTGCCGAAGCCCGTCTTCGTCAAACCTGTGTATGGCCGGGTTAGAAAGCGTGGAACCTCGTCTAGGGGTTCGGCTCGCAAAACTTCGCTGTTAAGAGCCGCCAAAATCTCTTCACTCACGCACTCGTCCAGGGGTGAGCTCGTCGGGGCGCCGAGTTCGGCATGAGCTGAGATACGCCGTAGTTTACTCTCCGTCTGCGAGCGTCTGGCACGTCGACGGTCACGTCGATAGGTTTGAGGCATCCACGGAGTGGTTGGTCTGAAGGTGAGAAAGAAGGGGGAGGGTTGTTAGGAGAAGCCTTTGGCCAGGGTTTATTATGGACGTCCTGGGCAGCTGACCACGGCCCACACAACCACACACCAGGAAGTGAACCGCATTGTCTAACAGGCGCACACCCGCCAGTCGGCTGCAACCAGGTCGTGTACCACGTCGCCCTAGCCAGGTGAACTACCTTCCTGACAAAAGGGAGCAGCAAGGTAAGGTAGAACAAGAAAAAGGCCTGCACATTTACCAGACGACCCTTTTACTTGAACGTAAACCACATCGCTCAGCCAAGCCCACTGCAGTCCTTACGCAGGCTAAGCTAAGCTTACCCAGGGCGGGTCCTACTACCCGGAGATACTAATACTAAACATTGACTGTCTGCAATCCTACTGCCTCTGAACAAACACTGCTTAAAAAACACACACACACACACACTCTCTCTCTCTCTCTCTCTCTCTCTCTCTCTCTCTCTCTCTCTCTCTCTCTCTCTCTCTATAACTGGTACTTATATATCACCGAGGGCCCTGGGCGAGGGGTGGAGTGGAAGGGCTTCTAGCCACACGGGGAAGCAACATCCCGCCTGGCTCACTCTTACTTTCACGCTCGGGGCATCTCCTTCAGCTCGCCCACACCGCCCACACACAGGATACTGGCGAGGAGGGTTAGCCGCTGGACCGACCGCTGTAACTAACCTCTGGCAGCTCACTGCTCGGCGTGCCACCGCGACCGTGTCCAAGACACAATTACGTCGGCCACCGACACAGTATCCCTTGTTTGAGCTGCCGAGGCGGGGGGCGTTGTCCACCACAACACAAATCGTTACCATCTGGTCACAACGGTAATATATAAATTTTATTTTAGTAGTTTAATAAAAATTTATTATTTATTACACTATACAATTTCTTAACATAGTGAATGTCGTCATCAGTCTGTTTAAGTTTATTTTTATCGAAAAAGAAATCAGAGTGAAACAATTTTAAAAAACCCATTAATCAATCATGTTGCAAACTGTTTAATATTTGAACTGTGTTCGAAGTAATTGCAACGTACCCTCATTCACTTGATTTTGATCCCTTAAGTTTCTACAATCTCCGACATTTACTAGATACCTTCGTGACAAATTCCGAACGTCTTATACATACGATGTCTTGTAATACATTGTCTAATGGTGATTCTTCTCTATTTTAATGCGTCTAATTTCATTCCAGTTTACTTTTTAATTTGAACTATTTTGAATGAAATTGTTGCCCATCTGCTTAAATAGTTCCTTCGGGGCAAGTAGCTCATCTGTTCCTAAATCATGAAGTTTGTAACAAGAGCCCGAACTTTTTTGCAGTTTAAATTATAGTTAACATGTGCAGGAACATAAAAAGGACCTAATTGAAGTGTTTTTTTTTTTTTTGGCTTTTCATTTACAGAATGGATAATATCTCCTTAATATTGGCCATGCTAAATAATAAAGAAATTGTGTGTCACGGACTTCGCATTGATCTGTATAACAGTAAACCAATAAAAATAATTAAAAAAAGTGTTTTTTTTTTGCTGCCTTGCACAGTTCTTTGAGTAGGAAACCCCATATTTATCAGAACACTGCTCGTTCAGAATGAAAATGATCCACTTGTGCCAATTTCATTTGAACCACGTCGCGCAATAGATTCATCCCGAAATATCAAAACCCTTGGATGATTGTAAATTAAATATTGTGAAATTTTAACATGAAAATTTCCTTTTTATAGTAGAACTCAGAACTGTCACCACTTGGTACTAACAAATCTGCTGTAAATCGTTGCATGCACAAACGATATCACACCTTATGGAATGTACAGAGAAAATTTCTTTCTGCAAACGAGACAACTGTTATTCCTTTACGTGATTCCCATACACTGCTTTGGATGCCACACTTTATGCTTTACTGCTGTTAAGGGACGTTTTACGAATGGAACACTGGTCTGTATTTGGCATAAAGAAACCAATGTTATAATCACAATTGAATATTTTGGAACACATTTGTATAGTTCTCTATGAAATGCTGTTTTATTAGCAGTATTCCACATATGTGCAGTACATGGATGCTATTGTTATTCCCCAAACAATGTACTCTCTTTGAAATTGTGTCAAGTAGTATGACTCAACCCGAGGAAAGCGTCTTTTTCCCTAATTTGATGTCCATTTGAAACTTATTGTGCTTGCTATGCTTACTTCTCATGTCAGGCTGAAAAAACCATATGCTTATTTACTTAAGGCACTCCAAATCAATCTTTGCCCAATATAAAGATGTGACATGAACATACTTTTGCAAACACGGACATCTCTGTCATCAACATTTTAGTAATATGCATTAAAGTTTTTCTGCTCGTACTAACGTGAACTTTATACTGACAGTTCGGTTTAATATGCTTTTCATGCATAGCAATGAAATATCTCTGTCTATTTATATCCCCCATTTCGCAAAAGGTTTGCAGAATTTCTATATTTAAGGTCATGGTTATCTGCTGTGGCAAATACAGGATGAGTATAAAAGAATACCCCATCTTTGAAGGTCTCAAATATCACAATCAAACAACATACAAGCTTGGTTGAGCAATCAAATGAACCGTGGAACCGTGAAGTTGGTTTTCCGTATCGTCATAAATGTTCAATGTGACCACTACGAGCGGTCCGAACGACATCTACGCGATACTCAAACTCGTTCCACGCTTTTGTCAACATGTCCAGTGTTACGATTTGGATGGCGTCCGTAACTCGCTGTTTGAGGTGGTGAGGGGGAAGTGAGCTCGCATTCTACACGTCAATGTAAAGAGGACGGTCTGATGTTTTCTTTGTGTGCCGAGAGATGGCACTGGGAGCGTCTGTCGTCGTACAACAAGCGTGTGCTCTTTGTTAGGGCGCGTTTACACTGCGATAGTAAATCGAGATAGTACCTATCGCGAGAGTTACTCTCGCATTACTATCGCCGTGTAACCTGACGATAGTTACTGTCGCATAGTCGCGATAGCACTATCGCGGTAACAGCTCGAGCTAGAGAGATGATAATAACTGTCGTGATATAACATGCAACTATCGTAGTGTAAAACGTGTAGCATCACTATCGTGATAGTTCGGCTCACAAATTTGTACATGTGTTCACTTTGAAAAGAACATAGCAGAATTATTTTGATGATGATGCTGTTATGTCACTGTTCTTACACTATGTAGCTGTATGACAGGACGTATATTATCATATAGGTATGACACGACATTATTGGCAGCATATTTATTGTCATATAATAAACCTTGGGAACAATATATATTACATGTCATTACCATCCTGTCACGATATTTAACTACCCCAACAAATATGATCCTCTTGACAAAAGAATGTGGATCTATCAAAGTATTTACACAATTGTTGTCGGACATGTCCCTTTTGAGGTTAACTATCACAACATGTTTGATTGTGTGTGTAAGCATGACCTATCGCGGAAATTTTTCTTCACACGCTTTCGTGATAGCTACATTCGTGATAGCTACTATCACGGTGTAAACGCGCCCTTAGTCCGTATCACGATATTGACGGAACAACAGAAGGCGTTCTGTGTTTTTCAGATTGCTAAATGTGAATCGGTTACGACTTTTCAATGTGAACTCCGTCGGAAATACGGACGTCGTCCTCCCGAAAGGTAGAGTATTGTACGTTGGTTTCGTCACTTCCGTGACACAGGATGCTTTTGCAAAGGCAAAAGTTCCGGGCGGCCGCGTGTGTCCGAAGAGAATGTGCAACGGATTCAGCAAGCGTTCGTTCGCAGTCCACAAATATCACCTCGACAAGCTAGCCAGGAAATGCAGGTCCCTAAATCGACGATATGAACAGTGTTGCGAAAGCGATTGCTGTACAAACCATACAGGTTAGAGCTTGTACAGGCTCTTACTGAAAGTAATAAAGAACTGAGACGTTATTTCTGCGAGTTCGTTCTTGCCCAGAACGAGGTAGACGATGCTTTCATGTCTAAGATTGTTTTCAGCGGTGAAGCGACGTTCCATAAAAATGGCAAGGTGAACCGGTACAACGAGCGGATATGGGGTCAGGAGCATCCAAATGAAATGACCGAACACGAGCTCCCTTCCTCCAAAGTGAACGTGTTTTGCGCTGTATCCAAAGACACGGTTTTTGGCCCTTTCTTTTTTTACGAGCCCACTGTTACTAGAATCCCTTATTTGGACATGCTTACATAGTGGTTGTTTCCTCAGTTAGAAGAGGCGTCGGGGGACTTCATTTTCCAGCAGGATGGTCTGCCACCTCATTGGCACCTACACTCTAAATCTGAATAAGTGAGAATTTCACTGTTTCAACCAGTCAAACGTTTCTTACTGATACAACAGTCACTTCAGTGAATTTTAAGTGATGAACCAGTGAAAAAATGCCATATTTCTTTCACTGATTGGTTCAGTGACATTTACCACTTATTCGTCAGTCATTTATTCAACTGTTTTCTCAGTGTTTTATTTTTTTACTGATGGACCAGTGAAACATCTGAGCAACTTGCCCCGTCTCTAATTATTTTTGACTGATGTGTCAGTGAAACTGCGTGTAAAAATTGCCGTCGAACATCGTTTAAAAATGGCCGTTAAACGACGTGTATCAATTGAAGTACCATAACAACGAATAAATGATTAAAAAAAATACAATATAATTTCTAAAATACGTTTCGTATTTCATAACGCCCTTTTACGAGGTAATATGAACACATAGACATTCATTCCGTTTTTACGTCTTTCATTTCGTCTTTACGTCTTTCATTTCGTTTGCACTCTGTTTGAAGTTTTAAATTGCATTTAATATGGCTAAGTGAGTGCACTCATATGTACTATTCGTTTTAACAATCATAACAGTACCAATCAAACCATAAACGAAAAGTATGAGCAAAGAATTTAAAACTATACGATTTCCCAGTGCTATTATAAAACATATTTACCTCTAGCAAATTCAATTTGGAGTGGTAGCTCAGATGGTAAGGCCTAGAAATGTAGGGTGCACGATTTCAATCCTGGCCACTTGCATAAATTTTTTTTTTTTTTACTTTTTTAAATTGCGGCAAATTGCTAAATATAAATAGTAAATTATAGCAAATATATTTATTTAATGTAATTATATGCCTACATTCATCAAAAGCAATATTTAATTCGCCACTGCAGTCAGCCGTCATTTATTCAATCAGTGAAATTGTTTCACGTCACTAATTCAATAAGTGAAATTTTTCATTAAGCAATAAGTGATTTTCCACTTATTCTAAGTGGAGCCATTTTCACTGATTATAGTAGTTGAATTTCACTGTGAATCAGTGGTTTCTCACTGATCCGAATTTATAGTGTAGCTGTTCGTGGATACCTGAACGAGACGTAGCCGCAATGCTGGATTGGTCGAGGAGCAGCTGGTGACCAGGCTCTTCATCACTGGCCCCCATGAATCCCGGATCTTACCCAGTGCGATTTTTTCTATGTGGGTACATAAAGAATCAAGTTTTCGTCCACTATTTCCAGCTAACATTGATGACCTCAAAACAATAATTACGGACGCCATCCAAACCGTAACACCGGACATGATGACAAGAATGTGGAACGAGTTTGAGTATCTGTTGTTCGGGCCGCTCGTGGTGGTCACATTGAAGAGTTATCAATATATGGCAAACTTCATAGTTCCACGGTTTATTTGAGTGGTCAACCAAGGTTGTAGGTTTTTCAGTTTTGATATTATAGAACTTCAAAGTTGGGGTATTCTTGTATACTCATCCTGTACTACAATTGTCCTTACAAGCAGCTTGTATGTTACAGGTATTACATAAATTCACACTGTTAATGACATATTCTACAGCCGAATTCTTCTGCTATATAATCACATTTTTCTTCCGTTTGTTGGCATGGTGTGGCCATACCTTGAGTTTAGGAACTGAAAAACAAATCACTTTAGTTCAACTAATACCTAAGTGATGACAATAATGAAAGATTAATGGGTTATCACACTTTCTTTTCAAATTTACATGTTTGGGTTTCTGCTACAATATCAATGGCTGAAAACGTTCCAACCAAGTTATTAGGATTACCAATGGGATTACGCATAAAATATTTTCCATCTCTAATTCCAAGAGATGGCGTATAAAGAACTACATATAAGAAAATTGTAAATGTCAGAGTAAATATTGTGTAAATGAATAACTAGCATTTAGAGTTGAGTAGAGGTCTTGAGAACCGATAAGGGTGTAATGAGGTGGGTAAGGAGGAGAACCGGGCAGCAAGGGCGGAGATCCCCGAGAAAGCCCGCAGACCAGCGGCATCGTCCGGACCGATTTCCCCTTGCGAAAATCAAGGAGCGAGCTGGCCGGGGACTCAACCCGGTTTGCCTTTGTGGGAGGCGAGTAGTCTAACATCTCAGCCACCGCTGCCCCAACCAGCATTTAGAGGTTCATACAAAGTTTCATTGGAATTATTTGCATGGTTTTGTCGATATCGCATTCAAAACTAAAATAGCTATATGACCACTATTTGGAAAATAAATGTTTGACATACCTAAAACATATGAGTTAACATTACCTATCGCCGTACTTCTTGTGTGCTATATTTGGCTCTTGTTTCACCAGAAATTACACAAAAATTTATTAATTCACATAGTGCGCTCTTACAAGACAGAAGACAGAAGTTTTTGTTTGGTTGCTTATTCGATGCTTGTAATAGATACTGTCAACATTCAAAATTTGGTTGAAATTGGTTAAATGGTATAGTAGTAATAGTAAAACATCTAAAATATTCGTATGGTTGCCATTCTGAAAATAAGTGATTAATAAAGTTACTTTACCCACATTCACTTGACCTATCATAGTTATACATACTTGCCAAATTTGAAGAAAATTTGTTGAGTAGTTTCCCAGATATAACATAAGCTTTATTTGTTCATCTGGTGCTATCTTCCGAAATGGCTTACAAAAGTGATTGTTCTTTGGATTATATGATGATTGTAATAGATACTGCCAGCAAATAAAATTTGGTTTAAATTGTTCAAATGCCATTGAAGTTATACCAAATAAACCTAAAATATTTGTAGGGCCACAATTTTGCAAATGAGTGTCTAATTATGATTAATTATTTTTATTTACCTGGCCAATAATAGTTTAACTTATGTATGAAATTTGGCGAAAATAGTTTAAGTAAGTTTCATGATATAATGTAAATGCCTAATATTTTCATGTGGCACTATCTTCCAAAATAGAGGTCAAACAACAATGTTCTCCTCCAAATTTAATGCTTACAATTTGTGCATTCTTCAAACAAAATATGGTTACAGTTAGTTGAATAGTTTCCGAGATATGACATGTCGCTCTAAATATTAAATGGCCGCCATTTTGAAAGTAAGTACCCGGTTTTGTCAACAACTATGAAAGTCAGGTTTCCTTATTTAGTAGTATATGTGTACCGAGTTTGGGAAAATTCCATTCACAAAGTTAAAAATAGAAAGGGGGTATACACACGCATACTACACTCATGGACACATACCTACACATACACACAGACAGGAAAATGATATCTTAAGCCTTTCTTTCCTTTAGAATGTCAGCTAAAAAGGGAAGTTTATCAAAAGGGGATGGAGGACTGGAGTGCCAGAGCTGCTAATGCTATGTCATTCTGGTTCTCCGGCGGACATTTTGTCCATCATGTTGCATGTCGGTGAGTATTGTCTAGATATTTGACCTTAACACCAAAAATGTATAAAAAATTCATTTTAGTTATTAAAAAAGTGTTTAAAAACTATTTAAAATTAAGATTAGAAAATGTATTATTAAAATTTATTATGTAAAAAATAATTAAAAAAGCTTACATTTCCGGAAGACCCCCCGGCACCATGTCCAGCAGACGACTGAACACCCCCTTCCCCAATCAAACACATTGGCTTAACATTCTCCTCCCCTACACATGTTTCTCATTGGTTAATTAGCAGGTTCCATTCTGCACCCACCTTCAATGTTTCTCATTCCTTGATTACTCAAACTCGTTCGACCTGCCACCAATATTTCTCATTGTATTAACATTATCTTACCCTACCCCCTCATCTTTGTTCATTCTGTCGAATGCACTCCTACCACCATATTATTTTTTTAGATTTTCATTTGTTCACTTTTGCATAACCTACATGGCGCTAGTGTATTAAATAACGTTATCGCCACTAGGCGAACTGTCGATTTAGCCACCAGGTGGCAGCCATATTTGTTAATGTGTTTAAAGTATGGGTGATGCGGTCACTGTCCTCCATAATGCCAAATCAATACGCTCAGTCCGAAGTCAGATCTAATGGTCATCCATCTTGGTTAAGTCAGCCATCTTAGCCGCCATATTGGAGCCAGGTGAACTTGACCAATCACAATATTATTTTTTTTTTCATTGGCCATTTGTTTACTTTTCATCGCCTAGGTGATGTTAGTGTATAAAATATCGATTTCGCCGCCAGAGGAGGTGTCGATTTAGCCACCGTGTTGGTTATTGCTGGTCTTGACCTTGACCCCAATGACATTGAGCTTGAAAAATCGAGGGAAATCACAGTCCATGCAATTGTCCATTACTAGCTGGTCACAACAGGGGACCATACCAACTATCCATACTAGCCAATGACTGACTCCACCCAAGACTATTTCCACACAATACTGGTTTCTGGCGAGACTAACTAAGCACAATACCAGTTCCTGGCGAGACAAGTTCCTGCTAAACTGATTAGACCAACCGACAAGACCAACCTGCCATACCAACTACCTATACAAACGATGATGGACAATCACAAAAAATGTCTCTAGTAGAAGTCTCTTCGAAAAAAATCTTTAGAAATTTTCGCAAAATATTTCTATCACAACTGACCATACCAAAGGGTCATACTAACTTACCAAGCAAACCGACCAAGCCAACCATCTAGTTGCAAAATATTCGTTAAGAATATACCCCTCGTTTCATTTGTTCTCCATATAGAGCTCATCCATTTTAAATGACCTGGGTAAGACATGAAACTTCAGGTCAAACCATAGCCTTCATCTTTCACACACTGACATAAATTTTATCTGAAACAGACTATCGCAATAGATTGTCTACACCACTGAATTAATAAGTCTTTCACCGAAGCAGAGGGGATTGTAAAAGAAATTAAAAACACATAACTATGAATAAATACATTAATTTATTTACCTATTAAATGCATTTTAACATTCTAATTATTTTCTAAGATATTTGCATATCGTAGTTAGTAGCCATAAATCTCATTTGATATAACTCCGATCCTTCAGATCATCGATGACTGAAAATATCTCCCCAATGCATGAGAGATCCCAGCATTTTTGCAGGTCAGTCAAATATCTGAGCCTATTAACAAGTTAATTCGTGTCTTTGGGACATATGTAACGAGCATTCTTTACGCCTTCTGCCTTTTTCAAATCATTTGTCGAAGAAAACCCGTTTGAGAAATGTGCTGTAACTTCGAAAGAACCATCATCGTTCTCAACATATACTTCATTAATACTGTCATCATAGTCATTATCATCAATCCTGACTTCATGATCGTCTTCACCTCCTGTTTCATTATCAATAACAAGATTACTTTTCTTTGTTGGAGTCGTACGATCATCATCAGTATTTGGAGGCCATGACAGTTTATTATGAAGTTCATTGGCTTCACACAAACATCTTGCAAGTATACATTCCGTACCTACTGACTCTACCAAGTCTCGTAGTTATCTCATCCCGTCATTAGCATTAACTGCCTTATCATAATCATCTGCAGAATCAGTACGCATCGATGTAGCAGTTGTATTAACATCACTTTCCGGCTCTCAAAAGGCGAATCCTTGCATATCTTGGTGTGGTTGCTCAATGTAACACCTTACATAAACTGCATGTGCCCATTGTCATAATGCTTCATCATGTGAGTTCCCTCGTCCTATGCGAAAATTGTATGTAGTTTATTAACATTAGGCAACAAAGTCAGCGCATGTTGTCTCGAGTCAAGCAAAGAAAGGTAACTTACCTTTACGCATACCAGTGTGTTAAATTATCGCTTCTACGAAATGTTGTGCCGCACATATCGCATGTTGGTATTCTGGAGGTCGGTTTCTTTGAACATTCGCTGTTTTCATTGCGTCGTTCATTACAACTTTTACTGAAGATCATGGAACAGTAACAACATTATTTTCAATGTAATTGTCGAGCTATCGATGAAGGTTTGCATGTAGTCATACACGACGTACATGGTTTCACATCGTTAGTGGTTTGCATCGTCTTCAAGCATATGTGAATTCAAACACTTGTACTTCTACTGCATAGTGCTGACTCCTCAGTGTTGACTACTCAGAGCAACCCTTCATTGTGGAGCGTGCGGAGTTGATTGCGTCGCATGTAGTGCTTATTTTGGTGTGTGGTGGAATCTTCGTACAGATGGTTCTCTCATGTGGCTGAGCAGTTCGCGTCGGAAGTGAAAACTCTATCGCAGAATCGGCACTGACACCAACCATGTGGTAATGATGCAGGTCGCGGCTCCATGAATGTTGAGTTCAACGTCAGGCCTTTGAATAAGCAACTCATTTTCGTGGTATGATGAGAGAGCGCTTTCACGTCGATGTTCACCTCACGGTGTCAGAATGCCAACTGCCATTTTTCTATATAAAAGCGATTGTTTTACAGTAAAACTTGTTGCCACAGAAGGCCATCTACAACAAAAAAATTTTAAATATTAAAAATTTGGGAGAGCTGTGAAATTTTTTTCGTTGAGTGCACTTAAGTTAGATAAAAATATTAGCTGACAGTGACTGTTCTAGATAATAAATTGCCGGTTTATATTTGTCAGGCCTACAGAAAGGTAATGTGATTTATTTTCGCACTTTAGTTAATAATAGGTGTTGAATATTATTGTGTTGAAGTTAAATTTACCGAGTTTTGTAGATGCTGTCCCAGGAGTTAAAATAAGTATTGTTTGCCCAACAGCCAATAGTTGTAATGAGGAAAAAGGGATTTTAAGAACCTTAGCAACTGCAGGTTACACACTGGGTAATATATGTTTACCGGGCGGGACTGTTGTTAACAGCTGTCTTCAGCAAACTATAACACGATATTATTACAATATGGTTTCCAAAACAATGTTTTTAATTGGCAAGATACTTTTGTATAAGGTGATGCATTGTGAAAACTGATGCAATGTAATAAAATAATTAGGTAGTTCCCAGATATGTCGGAAGTAATCGAGGAGTGGATACTACGCCTGAAAACAACACAAAACGTCCCTATGAACATATGCTCTAAAGTCAATAGTTTCCGAGTTACACGCCTTCTAAATGTTTTACTGGATATATTCGTAATAGTCTTCCTTACACATTCCAGCTCTAGTAATTCTAGCCATGTCCGGGTACCAGTAATGATACCTAACTCTATAAGAAGTGATCAAAATTTCCATATTGTGCCTGAATGCACGCCTAAACACGCCACGTCATTGATTGTTTAACACGTTCAAATACTATAGGAACTGCACGTATCTGCTGGCATCCTTGTTTCTCTCGTTGGTGATGTGCTGCTATGTCCGAAACTGGTTTTGCATAAACAATGACCTTGAGATGCCTCCACAGGTAATAGTTCAGTGGATTGAGATCCCGTGTTGTAAGTGCATGGTATTTGATATGAGTCGGCTTTCAACAGTGCAGTGGGACAGTTAATAACATTCACACCATTCCTGCTGATCACATAAACAGGCACAACTCGTAAAAGTTCGACTATTACCAATATGTGTAGTACAATGTTGGAAGGTCTGTAAATCGGAAACTATCGAATTTAACACATAGGTACTTAAGGGAATTTTGTGTGGTTTGGGGTTTACTATCCCCTAGCCTATTACTTTCCACATAGTTGGGAACATGCCGTGTAAAATACAAACCTATTTACATACAAATATACAGATAAATTGACGACTATGCTTTAAATGTTACTGAAATCAAAATCTTTTTCTACTACGTTCAGTACCTGTACTTATTTTCAATTATGTTTCTCGGCGGGCCTTACTAAACATATATACATTCCTAGCAAAAGGCTTTCGAAAAGCTCTGTCCAACTAGGTGGTCTAGCAGAAATCAAGCACTATATGCACTTCGTAGTTGTTAATTTGATGTTCTTAAAACACAGGGGTATTAAATTTTAAATACTAAAATTGAAAAGAAAATCTCTTGGCAATATATTTAATAAAATGATTTGAATATTTACCTAAAGTTAATCTAATTGTACTGATAAATTTACATTATTTTATCTTTATCCAATGGTTTTAAAGTAACCATAAACATCGCAAGACCATAGTAAGGAAACGCTATTATTTAAGAAATGTGAGAGAAACCAGCCAGGGCCAGCGTTAAGGAACATTCCCATACTTTGCATGGAGTAATTTCAGAAAACCCTGGAAAAAAGAAATCAGAATGGCTGTATTGGGAATCGAACCCCGGTACTCCCGAGTGTGAATCGAATTGTTTAACGCTTCGATATAGGCCTAGTTCATATTGACACAATTATATATATATTAAAACATGTCGAAGAATACATAGAACATGCGTCCAAAATGTCGCCTTTCTTCGTTGTCAAGATATGCGGTCATGCTTCGTGAAAAATGGGAAATTTCAGGTAATTTGCCTGAGAGGAAATTAAACCGAAAGAGAAACATTTTAGATTATCACCTAGAAGATGACACTAGTGTTGAAAATGTCTAATGATTTCAGGTTAAAGTGTTAAGCCACAACGTGGACAAAATGCACTGTAAGAAAAAATTTTAATTTTTACTGAGAAATCCATTGCAATTTCACAAATATTTGTAACAGCACAAATATTTTTCTTGTGAAACTACAACGACTGTGTTTGTAATAGACCTCAAGAAATTTTTGTACTACATTGATCCATATACACGAGCTTCAGCCAAATGGCGGACATTAAACAACGTAAAACCGTATTTAGCTGATTGTGCAAAAACTATGGGTGATGGAAAGATTCGATGCGTGCACAAAGAAATGTATTGCAAGTTTGCATAACACAAAACACTTAAAACAGCTCAAATAATCTAGACAATTTCAGTAAAACGTGATTGTATAACTCATTAACTGTTAATGCTTCCTAGTTACACAGAATCTTAAAATTGGCTCTCAAGACCTCGTTGTTAAGAACCTTCCAAATCTCTCGACTTAATAGCAGAACACTAAATATTAGACAAATGTATTCTTTTTAATCAAATAACTTCCTTAATATTTTGTAGGTACTTCCAGGTATATTTTATTTTTACATTAAGTACAAAGTTTGTAAGTCAATTTGGTCTTGTGGTTTAGGGTGTAGGCTAATAACGCAAGGAGTATGGGTTCAAGGTCACGAAGTACACATTCCCTTTTCTTGTAAATTATATTTTGAATTATTATTTTATAGTTATTCGCTCTTATTGATTCATCACATTTGTTTTCTAGAAGCAAGAAAATAATTTTTATGTACAATTTTCAATAATGTTAGATTTAATACAAGGCTATCATTTGTAATATATAATTACATTTTTTGCATATTTTACAGGAAAACTGTAGTTTCACAAATGATTTTCTTAGCAAATGAGTTTCCAAGAATTTTTCTTGTAAAAGTACAAAACAGTTTTAAAGTGTGTCTTCTCAGCTTAATGAGCATTTTCAGGCTGTAGATGCAAATTGCGGGAATTTACAATGTATGAAACCTTATTTCTTGTTTCTTCAAATCTATAAATAAATCCTTAATTTTAATTGAAAACTACCCATATGACATACTCTTGATATAAGTACATAGTACACAAGATTAAAAATATATTTTGCAAGCCACATTAGGCAAGTGAATACTAGAGAGCTTGCAGACACTTTACTGGTACGCGCGCAAGTTGCTACAAGCTTCCCTGATGTTGTAGGCTTGTGCCGGATATTACTTTGATGCCAGTGAGTACTGCCTCAGCTGAGAGGTCAGGTACCAAAGCGAAAATCATCAAGAACTACATTAGAAATAGCATGTGGTAGAACCACCTGGAGTCATTAGCAATAATTTTCATTAATAGGGCCAGAATGCGAAAATTAAATTGTGCCAGGCGATCACACAATATGCAAGTTATAAGTTACAGAAGATACTAGTTGAGAATTTTTACATATACTTCTTTTTATTACTGCTTTGTTTTAATACTTCATATTTTATTAAAAATTATGCACATAACATGGCAAAGCATTTCCTCATAATTTGATTGTCTGGCCTTTACTATTAACATTTTAAATATTCAGGATGCTTCACAAGGCGTTACCGCCACTCACAGGGTTTATTCCTTATATCATCTGGAGCTATATATATACATATATATATATATATATATATATATATATATATATATATATAGGCATATATATAGGCATATTCTCGTTATTTACAGAGAAATTCGAAACATTTGAAAAATGACGAATAAAATAATAACCCTTTCAGTAGTAAATACAGTGACGTATTATCAGACAGTATTGTTTTCAGTTGAGCACCACACAGCGTCACAAATGTTTCCGTCTACTTCAATACACTTAGCCGCACTCTTATTAACAGAGAGTGTTACTGTACGTAGCTGCACACAGCTGTCTTTGATTTTTGTAGTGACATGCATGATATGCGCAAGTAGTTACTCATTAGTTTGTGCAGTCCTTTGGTAAACAATATCCTTCATTCATCCCCAAACACAATAGTCTAGGCATTTCCAATTTGTCGAATTACTCTGTAAATATTGGAAATAGGACCCACATTTACGTGATATATGTTAGTCCAAATGATGTAAAAAATAAGCTCTGTGAGTGGCAGTAAATCCTCATGAATCACTGTGTGTTGTCGATAAACATCCCTAGATTTGTATCAAATGTGGCAACCAAATTTGATTAACCTTTTTTATAATTACTCAGAAATCAGGTATAATTTATTAATAATTTCAAAGTTACAAATGAGCCATAATAATAATAATATGGTTTTACAGAATAATACCAAATACCAGCAAAAATCAATTTTATGTATTATAAAATTTATTTTAAACAAATATAAATGAAATAAAATCTTATTTGAACAAATAATAGTAAACGTACAAATAATTCGAAATTTTCATTTTCTGGGGATCATTGGCTACGGGTTTCCAGCGAACGCATTTGAACATCGTTCCTTCACTACCCCATGAGGAGGTATCTTTCCTTATCTTCCATAACTTAATATCTCCTCTGCACTGTAGCTTTTATGGTGAACGATCTTGTTGCCAGAAAATGACTTTGTGTAATCTTATGTCCTTCAACCATACATTTTTATCGCTTAGGTTAGGTTAGGAGTAATTATAAATGCTGTGTTCTGGCACAGGAGTGTTGGTTTGAGGACTGGAGGACTGCCCGACGGCCATCTTTGATCTCACCGCAGGGAAAAATTTCCAATTTTTCCCATTTTCCCTTGAACAATTTCCATTTTCCATCCTGCTCCCGACCGCTATCTTGGATCCCAATCTCCTGTTTTTGTAGTCTGCTGCTGGGGTCCCGTCCGAGTGCTCTCAACCTCGTTTTCTCTTCCTAGCGAAAGTGCGAACATCACGCTCTGTCATTCAGAGCGAGGAATGCACCAGAGATATCCTTCTCTCACATTCTGATGCCGGAGATGGTCCCCGAGTGCTCCCACCCACGATTCCGTCCTAGCAAAAGTGTGCCCTAACATTTATATTGCCCAAATCCCTGCGACGATGCCACCCTACGATAAAGCTCCTGCCACGATGTCCCATCAGGGTGTTTCTTCAGTGCCGTCCTACCGAAAATAATACGATGAGGCCCCCACGATGAAGCCACCCCCTTGAAATCACTACCACAATGTCATTCCAGGGTGTTTCCTCAGCGATATCCCGCCAAAAAAATATGACCTACACATCCTGGCACAGTACCAGAACCCCCCGCTCACCCTACTACGACGAAATCCTCCCGACCCTCCGGTTCTCCCATGCTCCGGTCAACCTCCCCGTTCGCACTCACTCATTGTCTCCTCCCCAGCTCCTGTTCGCGATCTCTCATCATCTTCTCCGCAGCTCCACCCACGGTCGCCCATAACCCTTACCCTCACCCAGCAGACACACCGAGGAATGACCAAGTTTGCTTGTGCTAGCCAGGCCCTCCAGCATGCCCACACTTACCTGTGCAGCGCGCCAGAGCCTTGCACCAAAACTCGGACATGCAATTACCTGTTGGCACAGCAGGCACTGCATTTGGTATTATTGACCACATTATATTGGCATGTCATGTGGACAGTTTTTCGACTTGTGACCTGCGATTCAATATGCCAATACCACTATCAGCAATTAAAAATTTTGCCCTATATGCAATGCAAATAAGGAAAAAAATTACTGCAGTGGCGATGGTGACGAAGTGAACCGGAACTTTACAATGCCACAACAAGAAAAATACCTTGATAAAAACAAAGAAAAGAGGACGGACCACCGAAGGAATATAATGAAAGCACAGAGAAGGGTCTAACTTATAGAAAGATGATGAATGAGTTGGGTACAGCACAGTTTTGAGCATAGAACCATGTCCGATATGGACCACCAGACACGTCAACACTATGTGATATGAATACAAGTTTACATATTCACACCATCACACTAGGATAAGCGTTGGGTCCCCCAGGGAATAAAAATAGGTACCATGTAGGAGACCCAACTTAGATGACAAATATCCGGGCAGGAGTATTGCTGAAGTAGTGGTTGTGTAGAGGTTGTGCAGAAGTAGTAGTAGGTGAATTTGAAATCAGCACTAGTAACACACTTGACAAGAACATTGTACAACTCTTGCATTGAGCTCCGTCATGGTACTAGGCATGGTGCCATCTTTAAAAGTAGCGGTATACCTGGTATAAATATTATACAGCTCCTACATGTGCTCCAGAATGCTGTTGGGGAAAACAAACACACAACAGGACACTGGCTGTACGCCTGCGCAGGATAAGGTGGCCTACCACATGTTATACAGCATACAACCAGCCAGCATACTTAGCAAGAAAGATATGGCTCTTGCACACGCTCTGGTATGCTGGAACCAAAACACACAATGAAGTAGTAAACCTGACACGAAGAATACGGCTTGTGTTGGTGTTACTGTAAACTGAAAATGAAGAACTGGAGTGAGGACAAAAACTGGTCGTACGCCTGTCACCACAGCATACAGCCAGCCAGCACACCTGTCAAGAAGAAGACGTGTTTGTCCTCCAGTATGTGGAATACACTCACAACACAGACACATGCTGGCAGCATGCCTGTCAATAGTATTGTACAGCTCCTGCATGGAATACAGAGTGCCATCCAGCAACCAGCACACTGGGCAAGATTTATATGGCTCTTGCATGTGCTCTGGTATGCTGGAATTGGAGCAGAAAAACAACAGCATACTTGGCAGGATGTATACAGCTCTTGTGTGGGCTCCAGGATGCTGAGAATAAATTTACACACAGAATAGTCATCTAAGGGGAGGGAAAAAGAAATGCTTCAGCTTCGACAATCCCAGGGCGAGGAACTGCCTCCTACTATGCTTCTCTATCCAGTTGCCCTCCCAGGGACAGACACATATATAATTATACATACCTTCCCCAGCGGTGTGTGTAAAGATTTACTCATCGTAGACATAAGGGACGATATGGATGGCATCGTCCAGAATCCTACTATTGTCATCCATCCACGACAGAGTGAACTTTTTGATTCATTCTATATACACGTCATGGTGGTGCAACTAATGCTGTTGACCTGCACCCTCATGAGTTGGTCTTTCAGAAGAACGTGCTTGTAGTCGCCCATGGCGATGTCGTTATAGACTATGGTCTTCTGAACCACCTTGGCCTGCTTCACTACTTTGTCCCTACACCTATATGCATATAGTTTTACCCTCAGCCCAACAAACTCGAGCAAGTCATACCCTCCACACACATCCATCCTTGAATTTGCCAATGACCTTAGTGTTGGTGGGCGAGTAGCAGACATGAGTGGGAGGGTAGCCGCTGGTATCAAATTATGACATTAGTGTTGGGTCTAAGGCAAATTCCCGGTATAAATTGGGGCAGGATATGGTCATGACATAGGAGTTGGTATCCATGTATACCAGTCCAATATCAGAGCCATACATGCCTCTATGACATCAAAGAAGAAGTGGTACATGAGGGTCTTGGACAAGTCAAGTATGGCAAGCCAGCACATATCGGTTTGTTGAACACAATATCCTTATGGTCTAGGTTGACGAGTGATAGTGTGTCGTCGTAGATTGTGCGAAACTGTAACACTGGCTTGGAGATAAGATTTTTTGCCAGCAATTCATTGCAGACGAGCTCTATCCACTGACATTTGCAATTGTTCACCATCAGCTTCTCATGTGTAGCGCTGTAAATCTGCATGAAGAAGTCCTGTTCGAAGGCATTCATGACTGCCTTACATTTCGCTATGTTCATATCGATGTAGGGCTTAAACCGTACCTTCTCATGGAACTTCAGGACACAGTGGAGAGCCATCAGCCTGAACCCATGTGTTAATGCATGGTTGAGGGTAACAAAATGGACGATGTTGTGCGTCTTCCCTCAGGAGTGGTCATTAGCTAGGGCTGTTTGGACACTGGGGGATCCTAGTTTACGGGCAGGAACAGTAGATCTCTGTGGTCATCTTGGAGTCCAGGAGGGTATTCTATATCTACCTCCAGTATGTAGCTAATCTGGCTGCGTCTGGCATGGACATTACGTCAATATCCATGCTGGTCCATTCAAAGAAGCCATAGGGTAGCAGCAAGGATATTGCCCATCCATATAGATTATTGGCATCTACATACTGGAAGTAGTTAGATGGCCAGACGGCATCATACAAGGCGAGCAAGTCATTGTTATTTGCCACCACATAATGTGTGATGCACTGGGCCATCCCTCCCCGAATACCAGCATCGGTGAACAGGTAGGAATCGTAATCAACTGGGAGGTCCAGCTCCCCACCTGTTTTGCACAAATGGCATCGAAAGAAAACCCAGAGGCACTCGCATACCAGTCTTAGTCCAGCCCATACATGGTCAAACAGATACCCTGTAAGTTCGCGAAGTTCTTGCATAATATCATAACATTGGTCTTGAGCTACAGTTCTGTTTATGCCTTCAGCATTACACAACAGAATGTTGGCCAGAATATCTGTGCATGGTGGTAATCTTCCTCGCTGATGGTATATCCAATGAGCCAGTTGGCGATGTAGGCGATGCCTGGTAGCTGTGGCTCTGAGAGTGTCCCAAACGATATAACATAATCTTAGGGAAACACTCACTTACGAGTCACCAACTAGAGCTGGCAGGGATTGGTGAAGAACATCGCAGTGGTCTTGAATTCATCAGATATCAGGTTGTGGACGAGCATCACAAGGCTGGCAGATATAACTACGTAGGTGTCATTGAATCATATAGTATATCTATCGGCTAAATTTTGCTGAAGGATATCAATTTCTCCCCTGTGTGCGGGATAGTGAATATGTCCTCTGTTTTGTATCCGAGTTTCATGACAATGAAATTCGCATCATACACCAAGTTGTGGAACAGGATTGGTGAGTGATTGGGATGGCATCAGAGTTTGTTACAGTTGTTACAGGCTGCCCCAATAAATTCACAGGTGCAGTGTTCGTGGTCATGGACCTTCTGGTTTTCTCTGGTGAAGGGGTCTGGAACATAGGTAGCAGTTGGTCGCTAGAGCATAGCCAGTCTCTTTGTGTGCGGTCAGTTGGCACAACCGCTCTCACTGACTATTTATCTCCTTCTTCAGAAAGCCAATCCTCACGACTTCTGCCATGAATTTCTCCACAATATCCTCTCTATCCTCAATATCCTCCAATATCCACTTCCAAATGTGGCGAGGCTGGTGGTCTTAGAGGGTGTTATTACATCGCTGTCAACCTTTTTATATATGCAGTAGCTGTAGCGCTGATGCTGCCGGTAACTATAATTGTATGACATGGCTGGGTTTGGCTGTTAAATCTGCACCATCACTAGCATTGCACTACTATAGGTTCCTTATCGGTGTTACGGTAGTTCTGGAACCTGAGCACAGGGGACTTGCTAGTCTGTTGAGTTGCTGCATGTCGGCACAGATAGGGCATGACTATTACAATATTTCCTGTGCTTGTCCAGTGTCTAAACACCTGTGAGCCCTGTCACCCACAAACTTGCATCGTATGTCCACAGACATCTCTTGCAGACATGGACATAATACATATTGCTAATTAGCTGCGAGTATACAAGGCAGGGAAAATCAGCCCTGTAAATATGATATGAGTTGCCACCTCCTGTCTTCATGAGGAAGATATCGAAGTGGATAGTCCATTCTTCCTTCGATACCATTATTGGGATGATGAAATAGTCTTCCTCATGAACGTAAACATTCATGCTGACCCCTGGAGTCTTTCATTTGATGAGGGGTATCTGAAGTAGAGGAGTGGGGTTTCTCTAGTTCATCGAAAATGCACCATGTTTTCATGTCTAGGTAGTGTTGGTTGACACAATCAGGATTCCCCCTCTAAATAGCATACCAGGATCGCCAATTTAAAGCACTGCTGTTAGTTGTTTTGTGTATCAATGTTATCCTTCCTGGAAGCAATTTGTGCAGTCAGGGCAATGTAGAGGAGGCTCACAGCCGGTCGAGTTTGTTGCTATGCAGTAGAAATCTTTTCACGGTGGTGAGGGCCAAGCCACTCCTTTACCCCATGTATTTTTCCTCGTCCTGACATATCTTGGTGATGGCAGCCATTACAGCATCTTCCAAGTTGGCTACATTGGAGAGAGGAACATTCTTCATTTTCAATGCATGCTGGTCCATATCTTCTTGTGCTGCTCGGACTTACCATACGTGCACTCCAGGATGATGTTAAATTTCATGGCACCCTGGTTCGCAATCTCCTGCTCCAGTTGGCTGGTGATATTGGCTTTGATATGCTCAAAGTAGCCGTATAAGTTGACAGCATCGCTTGAGGTATCCCCTGCAATGTAAGTCCACATCACAACCCTAAACGTGCTCTGTGCTTCCACAAAGCCATACTTGTTGCTCGTGCAGGCACTTGTGATGACAGCTAGATGATGAAATCATTTGGCAGCAATCTAGTGAGCCAGAACTAAATAGGAGGGCTGCGGTGTGTGGGCTGGTCCTGGCTAGGGCCCAGTTGTCATGTGAGCACGTTTCAGTGGTGGTGGGGTGGGTCTGATACATTTCGCTCTTTGTGCATGCAGTTTATCTCTACGTGTAAACTGCCGTCTGCTGTTCTCGAACTCAAGTGACTTGGTAGAAGGGTTTTGCCAACAACCATGTTCATGGCGATGTGCATTGCAACTGTGAGAAAACCCCTCATTACAGTACTTGTAAAAGCCAGAAACAGCCTGTCATATCAGCCTTGTGCAAATTATACAATGTCTGACAAGGTTGTCAGCATGGAAATATGTCATCCCACATAGGTCACACGTGGTTTTTTGTGCATCTCCCAGAATGGGTTTTTTGCCTTTTTACTATAGACTGGTTTATACCTTGTAATTCCTATTATTTAATGCAATTAGTTTCGGTCTATATTAAAATGTTATGGTATGTTTTATTATATTACATTTATTTATGCAAATATTTTATGGTTGTTAGTTTTAGTAGTGTGCCGTTTTTATTGCCTTAGTATTTCGAATTATGTTAAGAAAGTCGCCGCTTGGCGGGCGGAAATCGAGCCTTGTGAAGTGGTAAGCCAGTTATGTGAACGAGAGTCGTAGCTCTGCCCTGGCATTGAACAGTCGTGTCCGTGCCAGCGATAAGGGTAGTCCTGAGCACTGTGTGATCTCGAGAAATGTCCCGGCCGGCGTGTGTGTGTGCTTGATGCCGAGGTGCAAGCAGGAACCAAGTGAAAGTATAGGAATACTATTTATTCCTGCTAGGTGAGACTGTGTAACTAATGGGAAGTATGACCATATTTTATGATCACGAACTCCTTGTTCTGCCGACCGACTTGTTAGTACCATGGTTCATAAAGTCAATTATGTGTTAAACTGTGCACATAAGGTATATTGTACAAATTGGGATTTAGACATGTCCTTTGTACCAGTGTCAATTTCTACACATTGGTGCGGGAGTGCAAATTTATGAAGTCGTTTTGCCTCTTCCTGGGGGTATATTGCCACCACTACAAAATCAGCTGTTCCGAGCTGCCCATTCACTGCAGCCGGCCAGACGATCCTGCATTGAGTTTGCTGTTGGGCTGATTTCCCGAGTAATATGCCTGCAGGGCGTCTCTTTGCCCTTTGCCATAGTGCTATATCTCCCAGGTATGGTGCCTTCTGTTTAAGTGCCCAAAGGAATCGTCGGCTATAGCACCATAAGAATTCGTTGTGTTCACTACCCATCTGTTGTAATACCAGTTGCAGTGGATCCAAGCAGCGACGACCATTTGCGTGATATTAATGTTGAACACATTAACAGTGATTTTACAAAGAGCCAAGCATTTATTGCATGAGTGTTTTTCTATATATTTTTGGTGAGCAATAATTACGAATTGTTGATGTTAACTGTTTTGAGTATTAAGGCTCTCGTCTATATGCATATTTTACATCTGTGTAAATTAGTAACCAAACCAGCATTACAGATGATAATAAATAACAATAATTCAAATGCATTAACTTATTAGCTGCTATTACCGAGCACAGTCCTCAATTTTATGATAAAGGCATAGCGAATAACTGGTATCTGTATTGTGTAAGTGAATGTATTTTAGGCTTAATATATTTCAGTATTCGTTGGGTCAGAATGAGAAATGCCATTTGAAGATGAGATCCCCTTGTACCTTGAGTAATGTGCAATATACATTGGGTCCATTGGCGAGTGAGGTAAAATTGAAGTACCCGAATCCCACCGGGTACAGAGTGTCACAATCCTGCACCACTTTACTTGACCTTTTTGTCTTTTCCGCCCGCTGTAGCTAGTTACAGTTCTCATATGTCTGACCACCATGTCTTCGTGGATTTACCATGTCAATAAACCCACATTGCTGGCCGCTCTTAGTGACTTTAGTGTGATGGCAAATGAGACAGACAGTATAGATGAAGTAACTTAAAAAGAGGACTCGATTTTTATTTAGTGGAAATAAGGGTAGCCAACAAACATGTGGAAGTGAGACCAGTCACATAATGGTACAAATGGGAAACTTTGATGTTGCGCGATCACTGGCACATTCTTCCTTGAATACAGTTGGTGAGTTGAAGGACTGTATAAAATATATTATAATATTGTTTCCAATTAGACAAAGTGCAGCAAATGAAAATCATTCAAAACGATATGCTTGTAGAGCAAGCGGTCATAAGTAAGTGTACAGGTATTGGTTTAGAAATCCTGTTAGCAGGTATTACTCTTGGGGAAGAATGGTGCACGGTTAAAGGGAGGCTTTGGGGTCAATTATGTCCAAAAAGGGCTAAAGAAGGTTTAGTAAAAAAGTATGTCCATCGTTTTCAAACTAAATGTGAAAGTGTTATGCAATTTACCAATCAATAAATGAATACATTGGAGCCTTAAAAATCTCCATAGATGAAGAACATTTAGTTGTTATTGCTACTTTTAATTTATTGCCTTAAGTGCAGCTTCAAAGTGTGGGCCATAACCTCCTGAAGTCCCTAGATCAGATTAGGAAGTGGGCAATAAATGTCGAGAATAGTTTAAATGTTAACCAATTGTTATATCAATAAAAGGGTAGTCAGACACTGAGGCAACAAACTAAGCAGGTAAATAGTGATAAGGAACAGGTTGTAGCCACGAGTATTAAACGTAAATGTTACACAAGTGGTAGTGCAATCGTAAGGAACATGTTCAAAGGAACTGATTTTCATACTCGGTTTCTTTGTGAAGG
Source organism: Dryococelus australis (assembly GCA_029891345.1). Lineage (NCBI taxonomy): Eukaryota > Metazoa > Arthropoda > Insecta > Phasmatodea > Phasmatidae > Dryococelus > Dryococelus australis. Next base: position 211,372,978 of record CM057009.1, on the reverse strand, counting down.
ATATGAAAGATTAATGAGACATGGATATGCAACGATTATGTATGCCTATTTGATATTGGCAAGTGACTTGGGATTTGTGAAATATTTCTACACTTTTATATTGTTTGTTCTTATCAGGCTTTTATATGTTAGGGCTATTTATGTTTTTTTATGTGATGTGCTATTTTTTGGTATTACTGTCATGACATTTGGTAGGGTTAATGCATTATATATATTTTTTTGGTATTTGAATTTTTGTGATAATGAAAAGTATTTCAGGAATCAGTGGTTTGGTTTGCCAACCCTAAAACCTTTTTTCTATTAAACGGGGGAAATTGTGGCAACTAGGTCGTAAAAGTCACTGTTTGGTTTGTTAAATGCTGAAGTTGGCAGTGCCCAGCTGATCTGGTTCCTAGTGTGAGAACTAGTTTTAAATATTCTTTGCCTATTTACTGTAGACTGGTCTATACCTTGTAGTTTCTAGTATTTAATTAATTTTGTTTTGGTCTCTAACAATCTGTTTATAGTATATTTAATTATATTGCATTTATTTATGCTAATAATTTATAGATGTTGATTTTATTAGTGTGCTGTTTTGACTGTCATTGTATTTTGAATTATTTTAAGGTTGTCGCCATTCGGCGCATGGAAATCGGGTCTTGTGAAGCGGTAGGCAGGTTATGTATCCGAAACTCGTCGCTCTGACCTGGCATGGATCAGTTGTGTACGATCCAGTGATACGGGTAATCCTGAGTGCTGCGTTAAGTCATAAAATGCGCCTGCCGGCGTGTGTGTATGCTTGATGCCAAGGAGCTGGCGAGCAGTGCAAGCAGGAACAAAGTAAAAGTATTTGAATGTGATTTATTCCTGCTAGGTGAGACCATGTTAACTAATGGGAAGTATGGACATGTTATGTTTGCACAACACTCATTCTGCCGACTGATTGGTTAATACTGCGGTTCATAAAGTGAATTACATGCAAAATTGTGCATCTATGGTATAGCGTACAAATTGGGATTTAGTCTTGTCCTTTATGCCAGCGTTAATTTCTATGCATTTGTGCGGGAGTGCAAATTTATGAATACCATTTTGCCAGCGCCTGGGGACGTATTGATGTCGTCACAAAATCAGCTGTTTTGAGCGGTCTATTCTTCATTGTCACTGATGCGGACCGGACGAGCCCACGTTGAGTTTGCTGCTGGGATGATTTCCAGAGTAAAATATCTGCAGGGCATTTCTTTGCCCTACGCCATCGTGCTACATATTACAGGTATGTTGCCTTCTGTTTAAGAGCCCAAAGAAATCGTAGGCCACAGTGCCGTAATAATATGTTGCATCCGCTACCCATCTGTTGTAATACCAGGTGCTGTGAACCCAAGGGGCGACGATCTTTTACATTTAATTAATGATGTGCAAATTAACAGTCATTTTACAAAGGGGCAAGTATTTATTGCATGAGTGTTTTATCCATATAGTTTTGGTGAGCAATAATTATGAATTGTTAACTTTAACTGTTCCGAGTATTAAGCCCCTCGCCTATATGCATATTTTACATCTTTGTGAATGAAACTATTGTGATTCCTAGTGTGTAACCAAACCAGTATTACAGATGTTAATAAATAACTGTAATTCAAACATATTGACTTATTTGTCCCTAATATTGAGCAACTTCCCTTTAATTTTATGATAAAGGCATAGCGATTAACTTGGGATGGTATTGTGTTAGTGAACGTATCTAAGGGTTAATGTATTTCAGTATTAATTGGGTCAGTATGTGAAAGGCCATTTGAAGACGAGATCCTCTTGTACCCTGAGTAATAAGCAATGTATATTCTGCCCATTGGCTAGTGAGGTAGAATTAAAGGACCCGAATCCCACCAGGTACAGGATGTTTCTCAATGTACTTGTGTTTGACAGAGAAAATGATTTTATCACAGCCACAGTTCAGATCACGTGCAACTGCTCTCTTAACAAGCTGTATTGAGTACTGGTAATGAGAAATTAATTGTATTTGTGTTTGATATTGCAGGCAGGCATGAACAAACTTTACATTTGTTACCCTCACAGATAAGGAGAACTAAAAGTACTAGTGTACGTTTTAGGGAATTGTGTTTATTACTACAGGATATAACATTGACACAGTAGAGGCAGTTGTATAAGAACACAATGGAATATAGTTATATATTTTTATTAGCATATTTTTACATCCACCTCACTCTCTCCCTCGCAACACTGTTACGTGAAATACAACTACAAGCATATGGAAAATATATGGCAAAAACATGATGCTTGGGTATGACTTTTCATTTGAATTAACAACATATTATATGTAGAGTAATGAATATTACTAATATAGATGTAATGACACACACAAACACACTTTAACTACATTGACATTAAAAAGACATGATTATTCATTTCAATTGACAACACATTATAAACAGTACATTCCTATACCGTTATGCAGTATGTGTATGCAACAGCTTAATTTTTACCCTGAAAACATTTATTTGTAAGTAAAAATTACAATCCTATCTAAAAAATGACAACACACATATATTATATACAATTACATAAAAAATATGTGGAAAGAAATTGAAAACACCTCACATTCAGGCATGATTCCTAATGGAGCCAGTTCTCGCAACACAAAATCTGACGACTTTACAACACAGACAGTCTACTCGTTATTCAGATGCGGCATCTGTAACATTATTAGAATATTCCAACTGTAATGAAATCATTACACTACAATCTCTCTTTCTCCCACATTATGTATTTGTCACCATACACTTCATATAAATAAAAAACCATTACAAACAGCCCTTCTCCTAGAAGACTACACGACCATGTTACACTTATATATATATATATTCTACTGAAGCTCATGTGTGTGAACACACATTATTATTATTAAAATTGACAAAATAAATTTATGTCTCTCGCTCTCTTTCACAGATGCACTTGTATTCATTGCGAGTACACACACATTTGATAGATGCTTGTGTGCAAGAACACACATATATTTTTTATATACTTGGCAAATTAAAATTATGTATCTCTCTCACAGTTACACTTATATCCATTACGAGTACATGCGCATTTTACAATTTAAAATGCTTGTGTGTGACAATGCACATGATATTTTATACTTTACGAAATAAAAATTATGTCTCGCTCACACAGTTACACTTATATATTCTTTGCGAGTACATGCACAGATTACAACACTAAAATCTATGCCATTTATAGTGAACCTAACAGCTGGAATAACAGTTGCCGGACGGCCTCCTTCCTCTCAGCGACCATGAACTGTTTGATATCGGGGAGGCATGCAGGCAGCTAGTGTTGTGGGGCAGCCCTGGGCGTCTGTGTAGAGGTGCACCTGGTGATGATGGGGGGGGGGGGGTGGAGGTGACAACTTCCACCTTTGCTGGCCACTTGCACCTTGGTGCCGGACCTGTATGGCTGGTGATGGAGGCCATCAGGGCAGCTATGTTCGCAATTAACTGGGAGGCATCACCCTCCTCAGGCTGGGCGATGGTCTGTGGCTGAATATTAACCAGCCTCTTGCACCTTGGAGTAAGCTGGCTGGTGTCAGCCATCATTACTGCAACATCCAACATCAGCGGGAGGCAACAGCCTCCTCATGCTGGGTGACTTGGGTGGCACCAACGACTGATGGAAGGTCGCCCTCATCTATGTCGATGTTGCGCATCGAATCAGCCAGGGTGTATTCAGCAGTGGTGTGGTAGAGGACATTGTAAAACAGTGCATATGACACCACCTCGTCGCCGCTGCATGGCAGCATGGTGTCGGGCCGCATGTGGTTTATGACACATATCCCTGGTGGCACGCAGTCCAGCTGATGCTGGCCTTTCTCGGAGATGATTTGATCAAGCACCTACAACCTCTGGTCGATGCCATAACACTCTTCACAGTATGGCAGCTCCTGCACTGCATTTTCCTGGATGGAGTATGTGCCACCGCCCTGCCCCGGCATCATGCTGACATATCTGTCCCTGGTGTGTACGGTTTGCTCATTATGGTTCACTGATGGTAGCAGGCCAGACACGCAGGTCTTATATAGTTTTTTTTCTCACATGTGATGTCACAGTCTACACCACTACTTCAGATGATCGGATACTCGCATCAGCAGGCATGCAACAAGGGTACATACAGGTTCCCAGCATCTGCACTTGCTTTGACATGTCAGGTCGCCCTCAGCAGTCGTGATACTCTGCAGTATAAGTATCCATACTGTTCAATTTAAGTAATTGCATAGTATTTAACTTATATACACAGCAAACTCTAGCCGAACATGGCAGGATCCACTTACTGTCTTCCATTGTGGTGGTATGTATATGATAAGTACACTCCTTGATCCATTGCCAAATTTTACTGCTGCCTTCCTCACATAGAGCAAAGTAAACTTGCTTGTCCCCACACTGCCATTCTGTAATATCTTCAAAGTCTACATGTATTTGAAGAATGTGTCCATTTGTAGGCAGCTGACTTTTCGGTCAGAGATTGATGATGGTATATCTGACGTACTTATTGCAGGGCTGAATCTTATTGTGGAACTTGTCCCAGGCATCCTGATATCCTTATATATTATTTTCACCATCACATATCTGCACTTTCTTGTACCCGAGATCGGGTTTAAACCTACTTTGTGGTAGCTCACATTGTAGCATTCGTATAGGTTCACATATTCTGGCGAGGATTGCATGCAGTCACATTTGTTGAACATAGTGTTCATGGCAGCTGTTGTCTCACCTGAATGCTGCACTACCAATTACTGCAAGTGCGATGGAACACTAATTGCTTCTCATATGTACTTTGCAGTCAAAAACACTTTGCAGGTGAGTGGAGAACACACTGTCTTCCATGGAAACTGAGCCACACTAAATGACAGTCATATGCTGTTGATCTGTGCAAATCTTGGTCAGCATGTAATTACACCTCCAGCAGGATGGTGCATCTCATACACAATTGTCTGCATTACCCATACTGGGCATATATTCTCTTTGTTTGCATGTTCCATCAAGGTGGCAGTGGTACAAGGCAGCTCGGAGTCTGGCCTCAGATAGTAAGCTGGATATGCTAAAATACTGCATGGTGTTGGATAGAGGCCAGACATTCCCCTTCATTTTGGCTCACCCAGTGTTCGAGCCTCGTACATTATTCTACTTGTTCCAACCATTCAGGAGGTTTGAAGTGAACACATCGGTAGGCGATCATACTGCCTTCGTCCTTGCTCATGTCCAGCAGGTTAAAATCAGTACATATGGTTAGAGAGAGAGAGAGAGAGTCGGTGGTGTGCATGAGACTGTTTACGAAAACTCTAGCACATGCATTGTCTTTCCATTACCTATGGGCTTGATGCCATTGTAAGCAATGTGCACTGTCACCTCGTTAAACATCAACATCTCACTGTCTGTAATCAGCCATACATACCGAGACAGCAGCCCTACCCAGAACAAGCTGTCCAACAGACACGTAACACATTTCCAATACGATGCCTCAGACTGCTGGAAATCCTATGCCATGTACCTCTTGCTGATAGTGAGGTCAGTAAGAGCCTTTTACTGAGCATTACCATTCAATTGAACAAGAATCCTATCAATTCTACTAATGTGTGCAGTACAGTGGTCAGCTGTAATTACCAGACTAATGTTTATATTATTTCTTACTAGCAACCAAGGCCTTAGCAGTATGTTATTGTGTTGTAAGTCCTTTGCAGCCTGGTCTCATGATTACAGGTGTTCATACTCTGTCTCTAGCATGTACTCCATGTGCAATCTTAGAGGTGGTCATACACTGTCTTCATGACCTACACTTGTATACCGAGCTCTAGACAGTCTTTAATCTGCACACTTGTGTACCAAGCCTTCGTAATTACAGGTAGGCATAATCTGTCTGACACACACTCATACCTTCATTGTTCGTACTACACACACATCATGCCCCCACCACTGGGGTCCCGGGCCCAAAACCGTAATAGTATATCATTCATGTATGGACATGACCGACCTAGCCTGCACTCTACACATGTGAGGTTCGTCATGTACCAAAACATCATTGTGCATAACAAGGGACAGTCATACTCTGCAGATCGCATATATTCATGCTGCAATGAATACTCAGCCATTACTTCTGTTCCAGTACAGCGATGAAGACAATATCAGTCTCCAACATAGAGGTGATTACATCACATATTTTATCATATCAATCATTCCCATCATCCCAATTTAGACTTTGACGGTGTTTCTCCAACCACATATTTGTCACTTTATTTTTCTCGCAAATATGTGCCTTGGGAAGGGTGGCAGGAAAGTACATGTAGTTATTCTACCATCCTTATATGCTATGCAGATATGTTTAATTATGTAACCACATGGTGACATACAACGCTGAACATTTGTGAACATTACAATGTCTGGGTGGTGAATGGGATATAGTTACATTTTTGCCAGTATTTGAATTATATGATCACATACATTGTAGGCAACAAGTCAATTATGGATTATTAATGTGTATGCTTGTGTGTTGGTTGCGCAATTCACTGGAGCAGTCAGTTCAATCCTACAGTCAATGACACTGGTCTGTATTCTATCATACTGCTTACTAACATCTAACACCAGTAGAGGAGCTGTGTTCATCAATTCGGAGAGTGTTATCATTGGAGGCTGTGTTTGGCCATAATAAACCCTCTGGAAGTAGGCATAAATTTTATATTGTACCATGCATATCCTGTTTGCAAAATCAATAACTAAGTCGCCATAAGGATAGCACTCAAATTTGAGGTGCATTTTCATGTTCCTTATATTCCATGATCGAATTTCGAATGGTCTGCACCAAGTATGTTTTACTTGCCTGTCTTAAATGCTATTATTATATAGTGCAGTTTCTCACATGTTAAGGTCGTTTTCATATTATAATTGATGCTCATGGTTTGTGGGACATTTAGATTGGTCTCTAACCTCCAGGATCAGAATGCCATGTCGACTTTCCTACTTTTTTCTGCACATTGCAAAAATTACATTTGTTCTGACATTTTCACATAAATATGTGGTAATAGCCATTATATATATATATATATATATATATATATATATATATATATATATATATATATATAACACACACATATATATATTTATTGGATTGTAAATATTGTGGTTTCTGGTGCAGCTGCATTATCCAGCAAGGCATTCACTTGCATGTTGGCCAAAACTATTACTAGATACTGCTTGGAATTAATAATTACTTGCTTGTAATTCTCGGCGAAGCCTAAAAGCATGGCCAGCAGAATACAAACTCCGAATTTTCCATTCGGATGGACTAGGACTATATAGTCCTTATCAATCCCTCAGTCAGCCATCTTTGCTGTGGGAAGTTGGTTGTGTGTTAGAGAGAAGTAATTTTTATTGGTTGTGGTGATTCCCACATCCTGAGTCGCATCTACTTCGTTCCCATTATGCTCTTACACAATTTGGCTTATCATGTGTAATATCTTGTTTCTGATGATTCTCGTTGGCATATGTACCACATTTCCCACCTTTGTAATCATCCCATGAAACCTAAAACAGGAATTACAGGGTATGGTGCAGATGTCTTGGTCCTGGATCACGATGCGAACCTCGGACGAGAGAACGCATGGCCTTTGCAGATATGGCATGTACCAGTGGATTTCCACCTTGGTGATGGAGTCTTCAAAACCCGCCGGCTCTGTCACATTTAAACTCTCCCTGTCCATATATCTTGTCTCATAGTCCCAATCTGCATAGAAACTCACATTCACAGTTGTTAGCATACTGAATGCTTACCTTGAACTGATTTCCAGTTTGGTATGGTAAGCTGCTTTTATTACCTTCAGTTGCTTAAATTTCAGTACCACCTTTGGGCAAATGTAGGTGAATGGTTATCTCCTCACCACATATATTAATCAAACTATTTTGGTCTACTATAAGCACTAGCACTTTTTATTTTCTCTGTGATGAATGGCATGTAAATGGGAGTGTTCGGAATGTCCACTAGTTTAAACTCTGGTGGCACAGCTGCAGAGAATACGTTAAGTGTTTGGGTATACTGGCCATTGAGGTATGAACAGGTCTCTAAATAACAATTAATTCTTACCGTGTTCATGGGGAATATGTTTACCAGCAGAGTATTTTTTTGCAGTTTACTTGCTTCGTACTTCGTGTTAAAAATACCAGCATGGCAGCCAGCATGTCGTTCCATGTGAAATCTGTCTGAGCGGTACAGTACATTTCACTGTGTAGTGTATTGAAGTTCCCTTGCAGTGTCAGCATCACATCTGGTCCCAGTTCATGCTTAATATACTTGTCTATATCCTCAATCATACATACCAGGGATATATGTACCTCACCTCTCTTACTGTTCTCTTTGATGTACCAGAACATATAATTGCTTTAATCTATATTTGCTATGGTATGATGGAAGAGGCTGTATGCTGCACAATCTTGTGTGGACACATTATATACAGGTGAGATACAGTCATTCGGCAGATCAGAAAGTTGGAAGAAACTATATATATGAACATTTGACATTATTTTTCAATACAATGTCTGCCTCTCCCCCCCCCAAGATATTTAAAATGTGTCATTGCGTGCATTCACACTAAATATCTGCTTGCCAAGTGGGCACCCATGTAGCATAATGCTGTATTGGTGGATGTCTTCCGACCGATAAGGTCTTGGCTCTACCAACCACCTGTGGCCCCTGATACTGCTCTGAAGACTGATCCAAGCCTCGAACCCAAGAGGAAATACTTGTCTGAGGATGAAGATGATGTGCCCTCGGTACTTTGAAATTCGAGAAAGAGAGATATAATACACACTCTGTGGATATTTGCAATTAACTCAATTCATACAAATAGAGATTCATAAAGTCTATAATGGAGTTTATATGCACAATAAGAAGAGGTTCTTGGGAAAACAAACAAATTTTATCTCTGCTCAATGATGTTATACTAGTAGGCGATGAGGAAATGCACATCTCACCCAGCCTATATGAGCTGTTGTTTAAGTGTGAGACAGGAGATTATTCTAATGCCACTATTCATCAGTACCAGTGCTTACTTTGACTCACGAGTGCCCATTTTACAGCAAATGATGCTGCCAGCAATAGTTATAAGGATGAGTTACATCCTAAATTTACCATTATCACAGATATGTTCCCTGGCATGACAAGTGGCTCAGGTCTGACTTAGAAGCTTAATGGTTGCAATCGACTGGAATATGTATACTGGGACAATGTCAACAAACTTGTAGCACGTCTATGGCTGCTCATTGAATCTCAGCAAGCTGGAAACAAGTCTCACACAAACATAATTGTGAATATCTTGGAGGGACTTTGTGAAGCCAGGTATATCCAGTGAATGCCTTCCTGACTATGTCATGAGCACAGATTGTTGTGGAGCTGCATCGTCCAGCCCACAGGAATTACCCCGATGCAAGGTACTACTGTTTGGTCTGCAAGACCTATACCAGGCCTATTTGATGGAAACAATTCCTTATGCCTGTGCCAATAACGGCTATAGGTACATTCTAATTGCTATAAATTGCTTCTCAAAGTATGGATGGACCATCCCTGTGCACAGAAAGTGTGGTACAGATGTGGCCGCATCTATGAAGTTGGTTTTGGCTGAGAGAGGTACTCAAAGAATCTGCAAACTGACCATGGGAAGGAATTCTACAACTGTGCCTTCCATGTGCTTGTGAGGGTAAATAAAATTAACCAATTTAATTTGGAGACATCAAAGCTTCTATAGTGGAACACTTTAATCATTTGCTTAACATATGATGTGGAAAGATTTTCCAGTGCAGGGCAGTCATAGGTGGTTGAACCTGCTCCCGCACATCCTTGCTGAGTACAATATATGCAAGCTTAGAGCTATTAGAATTAGCCCTGTTGAAGTCACTGCTAAAAACTCCTTGTCCCTACTTCACACATTGTAAAAGAATGTCAAGAAGATTGATTCTTGCATGTCGAAAGCTAACGTTGGATACTTGGTCAGAATCTCATGTATTAAAGGGATATTTGGTAAATTTTATTTCCCTTCTTGGAGTGTGGTGGTGTTTTGTGTTGCCAGGGTGAGAGATCATGCACATCGAACTTATACAATCGTCGATGTGGCCGGACCGGAAATTAGTGGCTCCTTCTATAAGGCAAAAATTCTTCCTACATGGTTCCCACATGATTACTTGGTCGAGAGGATTCTTCAAAGACGAGAGGACCGAATAATATCTGAAATAGTTGGGTTTTCCAGCTCACTTCAATCAATGGGTGTCAAAATCATCGCTTATGACTGTGTAAGTGTGTCTGTACTAGCTGATGTAATTTTTCCTGTATAGATTTGCTCTTCACAAAGTTGTGTGTGTTGTGTTCAAACTTTATTCACAAAGTGACAAGACTTTATTCACTCTGTGTACTTCTCGAGCAGCTGTCTTTGGCATGGGGCATTCCATTCCTTGAGTCCCGTGCTGCTCCAATCTGTGAGTTCCTTACCCTGGCTTAATTTCACTATATACAATCCTGACAGCATGAGAAATGCCCTCGTAGTTGCTTTGGGGAGGGGACCTCAGACTTTATCGGGTTTGTCCTGGCTAGAATGTTTTTAATGGCTCCCATTAATCTCCTGTATGTGTGGGTACTATCTCCCCATTATTTCTAGTTTTTTGTAGCTTCAGGGTGGAGGAGGAAGGAATGCCTCATTCTTTCACGAGTTGCTGCCTGATAACAACCCAGTTAATTGGGGCAGTATTCAAATCAGGGCCCAACTCGGAACCTAATCATTAGTTCTGGAAACAGAGGCAGTCCTCATGCCACCTGGTAGGTTGTTGGGCCTCCAACATGATGGGAACATCCGTCTCAGTCTTTGCTGTCCCTGGCTATGATGATCACACCATCCTAATTGTAACAAATGAGCCTAGAGAATTGGGGCCCTTGGCTTTTTGTGCCAGTGGTGGCTGGAACATACTTATTATTCTTGGGGGTAAGAAGGAGCAGAAGGCAACTCCCATGATCTGACAGCAAGGCCACTACTGTGGTCTCTTGCTGTGCTCTGGTTATAGAGTGAGTCTGTACTCCATTCATGGTCAACATTCCCCCTACACTTTGTTCATGCATATTCGTTTTCATATACTATTCTTATTTTGGGGTGGGATAGCACAGCGAACACCCCTGCTGGTGGGGTGACACGAATTCCTTGAAGTAAGTTTGGGGTAGGGTATTCTGGCTCGGTGTTGAGGAGGAGGGTGGGCAGAGGAATCTCTCGGCGAGATAACACTGAGTTAACATCATAGCGGGGCATCGTGGTAGGGATTTCAGGCGGATCCGCTTCATAAGGGGGCATCGTCGCAGGGAGTGGTAGAATTGACAGGGTGCACTTTCGCTGGTAGCACTAGGGTAAATCACTGAGGAAACCTCCTGGAAGAGTGTCATGCAGGGGTTTTGTCACAATATTTCGAGATGGGGCATTGTCGCGGGGATTTGGGTGATAGATTTTAGTGCACAATTATGCAAGGAAGGAATCATGAGTGGGAGCACTTTGGGAACACCCCCAGCACCGAAATATGCGAGAAGGAATTCTGGCACATTCCTCGCTCCGAATGACAGGGCGTGACATTCGCACTATTGCTAGGACGAAAAAACTAGTGTGGGAATACTAGGAGGGGACCCATGTGACAGAATGCAAGAGCAGGAGTTTGAGATCCAAGATGGCGACAGCAAGCGTGATGGAAAAAGGGAATTTTTTCGAGGGGAAATGGGAAAAAAGGAAATTTTTCCCTTTGGTGAGATCCAAGATGGCAGTCGGGCAGTTCTCTAGTCCTCATCCCCACGCCCCTCTGCCGGAACACAGCATTTGTAACTACTGTTAGGTTAGGTTAACTAAGATCACCTTAGGTTAAGTTAGGTTATGTTAGGTCAGTTTGGTTAGGTAACCTGAAGCCATGTAAGTGGGCTTCATGTGAATCCAATCATCATATCACATTTGACCCTATCAATTAAGAAAATTAATGGGACACAATATCAATTTTCATATTGCATTATTAGTATTTATTTATTTAAACACGAAATACTATTGCAAATAACAATCACAGTATGACGAGGCTATGGCCTTAGTGAATTTTAAATGTGATTTTGGTCTTCAAGAAAATGCAACTCTTGCGGGATCAACATTACTTGAAGTAGAGAGTTTGACGGACTAGATTTGCAGTTATTCTAATGCGAAAACTACGGGAAACATTGAACCAGTGCATATTGTTGCTTACAGATGTTTTAATGTTAGTTCAATGGCCAGCGGTGGACAGCCAGCTATCACGTTTAATCCATGAGCAGTGTTGTACGGTAAAAATAAAATTTATATGAAAGAAGGAGATAAACTGTTTTTGATTGCAAATCGTATGATTTGAAACCATTGGCTTTAATGTCAATATGTTGAATTACATTTATTGCATGAAAGAAATAAATAATATAAATGTAAACTTAAATATATTATATTTGTTTCAGGAATAAGTCAAACACATGGTCTAAGTTCGTTGACGACGTTGAGAGATTTCAAAATATTCGTTTCGATATTAGACAAATATCTTTTGTGGAAAAAATAATTAGTTCGAAAGAATGGTTTTAGTTACCTTTTTCATGGAAAATGGGTTTGGCCAACAGTGTTTGAGGTCTATTTTGCTCTCGTGCAATAAGCTTTATAAAAATAATGAATTAAAATGGTTTGAGGTTGAAAATGTATTTAAATATTCGCTGTACACGTCAAATTCGTCACCTAGTTTAAAATAATTGTTAGGGTAATCTGCTCATCGAGTGTTTCTTGATGATGTTGGACCTTCTAGGTTACCTTACCCTTTGGCTTCTCAAATTTCTGCTGCCAGTCCATGTGATGAACAGTGGAAAAGAGCATTAGATTGATTAGACTGGAGCAGCGATTGGTCATGTTCCCAAACACCCCACCTAGTTGTTCGGCACTTCTGCCCCACTAATGCTGTTGTTTCCCCATCTAATTTTACTGCATTGCCTTGGAGAAACATTCTGATGGCTTTCCCCACTTTCACTTCTGGGCCGAAAGGACCCTGAAAGTGGGCATAAAATTGGTGGTAGATGTGTTGAACAGTCACATCCCATCGGGCTCCCTGAACACTCAGGCCATTCGGAAGTGCAAGGAGACGGTGAAATACATCACAAAGGTGGAATTCAAGGGTCTGTATAATGTAAGTGTATCTTATTTAAATGTTAATTATCATCTACACTATGGGTTGAAACGAACTAGGTGTTTTAGTTTGCTTGAACCTTTCGTGGTCAGAAATAAGCAATTCAGCAGATACATTCGTGATGTTTCATTATTGAACGATGAAGTACAAAGCACAATAATATGGCCGCCAATAATAACCCCCATCCATGAAAAGTGAGGGTTTGGCAACACATTTGGGCAAATAAAAATGTAACTGTATCGCTTTGCTTGTTATTTCCTATAGATTGGTAATTTACCGTACATTATGAACAAAAATTCTGTGTCGTGTTTTAAGCTGAATGCCGCCATTCTCGAGATATTAATTCATGGAGATGAAGGTCACGTGGGGTGGAGATAGAACAATGTCGCAATTATATGGTGGTGGAACAGGCGTGACCCGAAAAATAACCACTGGCCAATGGAAACATCTGACACGTTTTCCAAGCACGAATGTTTGTATCGACCCCGCCGGAAATCGAATCCGATTCGCAGTGGTCGGAGGCGACCAGTCTGGCCACTGCCACACCACGTGCCCTACTGGCATGTCAGATATAGTTTGTTGGGGTAGGTATAGATAACACATGAAACACGACTTTTTCCAACATTACATGTAATTGAATACAGCAATATCATGCACCAACAGCAAGTGTGTTGCTCTATGCCAGACATTGAGATGCATTGTTGGAAAATTATTTATTAATTACTCGAAAACAGCGGCATTTAGTTTAAATACATAAGACGGAAATTTTATTCCCCGTATATGGTATATTAAAAATCCACAGTAAAAAACAAACAAAGCTATACAGTTACATTTTATTTGCACAAATATGCTGCCAACCCCTCACTTTTCATGGATGAGGGTTGATATTGGAACCCATATTTTTGTGCTTTGTACTACGTCTTTTAATAACGTATTATCCAGAAACTCAGTCATTTATCGTTCATTCTAGCGGTTGTTACTAGCAAAACACATCTGCTTCAACTACACTTTCAAGGGTGGTTTTCACTCCTTCGGAATAAACCTAGGCTATATGTCATGTATTTTAGACCTATTTTTTGATGAGGAATCATCTGCTGAAGCTTATCTATAGAGTTCAGTTCCATCCTGTATAGCCCCACATTAAATTTCATTTCGTAGTAAATTTTTAACAAGAAACCAAGAAAATGTATTTGACATATATTCATCGTTAACAACACACCAAATAATATATAATTTTGGTACTGGTTCGTCATTATGCGTAATTGTATCGTCTAATATCACTGAAGGTACAAAGATAGCACAAGTATAGAATCTTAGTAATCGTTTCTATATCTCATTCCATGCAAGTGCAACAATAATATTTTCTTCGTCGGAAGAACTGCTTATTTTTTATAATGGCTATCAACTTAGTAATGTGTGTAGAGTGAGATTTAAAGACGACTATGTGGCCCGATCATGTGCGCGGACTTAGCCGGTACTGTTCCGAGTCGACCGGTCCGAAAGCACGCCGAACAAGTGCGCCTGCTGCTTAACTGAGAAGTTCGTTTGATAACGGTGTTCTAAAAAGTATTATTACGGAGCACTGTTTACTGCGGTAATGTTCGCAATTTACCAGTTCCCTTCAGTTCCCTTCGGACTTAAATGAGTTCAGTCTGATATGGATATCAGTTGACTGCATTTCTCGTGTATACATATAACGTTTCCATTCACTACCAAAAAAACTCGGCATCGACGGCAAAATAATAGTGTTACAGTAATTTTTTAGATTTTTTTTTGCATTTAATTTTATGACATGCGGGAGACATTATCTTAAATTAGCAAGGGTAGGTAGTGGATAAGCATATGAAGTTTAGATACAGAATAACATTTTGCTTTTGTGTTCAGTTTGGATCAATAAACAGTACCTTATTTCACTCTCGGATGTTACGATTTAAGACTTCGCGTAGAAATAATGCCTTGAATGGAAATACATTGTATTTAAATATTACAACATTTTACAGACATGCAAATACTATGTTGATACATATATTCTCATTTTCCTTGCAAAAAAGTTCGTGTTTTGTAAATTAAAATTCCTTTTCTTTAAAACCAGTGACTTTTGGCTTTAGTCATTTATTGTCCCGTGCATAACTTCTTATGAGTTATCACATCAAACATTTTCGTAACACCTATGTTATGACTCGGGAACCATATAACCGATTTAAACAAAATTTTGTACGTCGATAGTGCATGATGTATTCATTGAATGAAAAATGCCATAATGTAATTGGTTGGCCATTTTGCAGATAGTGCAACAATAAAAATTAAGCTTTTGCTTTATGTCTCGGGAACGACACAACCTATTCCTGTATAATTTGGCATACTATCGTAGGTCATATTAATACATGAATGTAAATGTATAATAAGATTATTTTTAAAATGGTGGCCATATAAATATTTAATGGTTATTTGCTATATCTAATATACCGTGGGGCCAGTTTCGACCAAACTGGGTATGATGTCTGTATATATTAGGAGTATTAAATGCTTCAATACATAGCCTATTTTGTGTGCAATTTTGTAACATAGTGCTACATGAAAAATAAATATTATATATTATATATCGGGAAAATATTCAACTGATTCTTACAATATATGCAATTAATTAACAATACTATAGGTCATGTAAACCGACACGTGTTTAGTGAGTCATGCACTTATTTTGAAAATGACGGCATTAGAAAAATTTAATATTACTGTGTAATATCTACAAAACCATATAACCAATTTCAACTTAAATTCGTATGCTAGCAATATTAATTTCAACCACCATATGCTTCTCCCCAGAACTGGGAGGTAAGAAGTAGGGGAGTTAGTGTTTACAATCTTTTCCACTCATATTGCTGATGTCGATGGCGTGAGCTACCACACCATATGGCTTCCAAAACCTCGCTGGCTTGAAATTTTATGTATGCTAGAAACGGGTATTTTTCGTTCGTGACTGACCAAAAATAGTACACTAATTGGCGAGTTGGGAGTAAATAAACTTGAATAAGTTTTTCGAAGGAATCTATAATATATTTTCAGAACAGATAGTTTTGATTAGCATCTTAAAATATTAGCTTGCAGTGCTCTAATGCGAGACTGCAAATCATGTTTAACTGAATCTGCATTAGAGGTTCCTGTATATTATATGAACCCCAATTTGGCTCATAACATAAACAAATACAGTAAGTATTTATAAGTATTGCCTGTAAGTTTTATAAAATCTTAGTTGAAATTTGAATGTCAGCCTCGAAAATTTCGTTAATAACATTATGTCTGTTCATTATTTAGTTGTACATTTTTAATTCCAACGACTTTTAAAGCTTTTATTTAGTTTACGTCTGAGGCCCTAGAATTTTTAAGTGCTTTACCGTACATATGTGTTTAACATCTACAACAGACCCAAATAACAAAATAATGCTGTTCCAGGAACCTCTTTTAAGAAACCTCAAGAATGTTGAATATATGCACTTGACATGTTACTTCCAACACTGAACAATCCAGAACAATTGTATCTTTCAAGATTAAAAACCGTTTTTGAAGACTAATTAACATTTATTTCATCGTGATGTGGAAGATTGTGTTATTTAACAAGTAACCATAGAATTAATCCACTACTCTGTGTGTGAATTAAGAGTAACATATCTAAACTGTTAACTTAATATATTTGTTCGTTTACTACATATAACTTTTATGTCAATGAAACACATAACATGTTTGGCAAAGTGCAAAATGGGAGAGTCTACTGATTACACAAACATGGTCTTTTGCTATATTTTCCCCTGTAACTCATTTGATCAAATAACCACATTGATCCTTGTAGCAATATCATGTTTTATAAACGTAAAAACACAATATAGTCTAATTTTAGTTACACTCAACATTTAATTGAACAACTCAATTGCCAGGTTCATGTTGACTAAACAAGGTAATGGCCTTGGACAAACATTTGTTGTAAGTGTTATTTGGCATAGGTATCATATGTACAACATGATCGTTTTCAGTAGCATTGGTATTTTGCATTGTACTTCCAAAAGGTTGTCAAGACATATTATTCTAAAATATATAAGGTATTCGAACCATAAAAAATTCCTAAATTTGATTAGGCTTTGCTGTGTTGTTGGCCACGTTAAGTATCGATGAGCTATACACTTCCGCAGTGAGAAATTGTATGTTCACTCCTTACAAAATACTTCTTACTTTATTATAAATTATTCTTAACATTACATAATTTATTTTTCCCTGGACACTTCGGGGGAAGGTTGTGCACCACTCCTCTGTATTGACCAGATATAGTCATATTTGTAGCATTAAAATAAATCTTTTTTAAATTAGATGTGTCCTATATCAATATATGCCTTAAAGGTATTAGACTATTAGAGCCGTAATTATTAATCTCAACCACTATTCTTACGGATGAATAATTTTAGGCTATGTATACACAGTAAACATAAGCTACTTCGGAACACTTGCACAAGTAAATATGACTTTATTACGCAGGATAGCGAAACAAATACACAAAAATCTTATGAAAAAAAATATAAACTTCGGCCAAATAACAGCACCAACGAGCATCTAGTTTAATGTTTAATGCGAGCTGCAAATGATGATACAAAGAAACACATTTATCGTATACTTAATTATGAAATGCGATTGTATCCAGATTTTTTTTTTAAATTGTGGCCCTATAGATATTTTAACTTAGTTCATGGAATGAGCCAATACATAACATTTGTTCTTTATTGATGAATATTCCATAAAATTAAAAATTTGAATTTTTATTCCAGACGTCGGGGACCAATTAACCGATTGCCCCAAAATTTTGCACACAAGTAGTATTAGATTAAGCCACATAAATTTCCACTTCTTAAGTGTGTCTGTAATTATTTTCAACATGACTGCCATATAAATAATTTTGATTATTTAGTCATATCTATTAATTAATTTAATCATGTTCAATGAAACTTTGTATGCTGAGTGTAGCTATTATAAACATCAAATACTATTCCAAACACCATATTTTAACCAATTTTTTTGAAGATAGCGCCCGAGGATAAAACGTAACATTTATGCGATATCTCGGGAACCAACCAACTAACTCACACCAAATGTTTCACATAAGAAGTACTACAGTAGACTGTGTAAACTTACGTTCATTTAGTAGGTCATTTTTAACGAAATGACGGTAGTATAAATTATACATAATTTTGTTATATGAATTAAATAATTTGACAAAAATTCAGCAAAACTTAGTTTACCGAAATTACAAGAATGCCTGTAGAGAACCTGCTTTCAGGCCTTTATTTACAATATCGTCAAAAGTTTCTTAAATGAACACACATACAATTAGTAAAGAAAGAAAGTTCAAATGAAATTTAGAAATATTTCGTAGAGAAAGAACTCTACCAGTTGAAAGTTTATTTTCTCGTTACTGTTATACAGTCGAATGGACTTCTGTAATACTCATTTTCGTTTTAACACACCAGAGTGTGTCTTTAAACAGAGACAAAATCTTTCCTGTAGTATGTGAATATGTGTTGTTCCATTCAGAGATTTTTCTGAGACTGCAGCTGAAGTTCGCATGCTCATCAGATGCGAACAGAGTAGAAGAAGTGGACGTGCCAATGGACAGTGAGACATCGCGGTCTATTCTCAGGAGTCTATTAATATTCCTTGCAGATAGGTTCTCAGACTGCTCTAAAAATAGTTGAACATGGGTGGGGGTTCATCACGTAGCACTTTCTAAAGATTTAGACACTTCAGCGTTCACAAGTCAGACTTTGATTTTATTTATATTCAATTACTTTTATAGCAATTTGCCTCAAATTATTTCTCATAGAGACCTTCAGAAACTAAATAAACCTACATTACTGAAAGCGAGATTATACTGTTCTGAATAAATTATTATTAATTAACTGTATTAATAAAATTATTATTTACTTCATCAAATGTTTTCATTTATTTTATCTTTAATTTTATTTAATTTTTTATATATTATATTATATTTAAAATATTTATTTTCCTTTCATTCCCCTTAAAATGCCAGCAGTATTTTCCTTTAAACCTCTGCATGTTTCGAAATTCCACACACACACACACACACATTATATATATATATACTCTTTTTATGCATATAATACAACTTCATGGTCTTTCATTTTGTTTTGACTCATCCTTTTGCAAATTAACCAAATTAAATCTCTATAACTTAACTCTGATTCCCCCAAAAAAAATAATTACTTAAAGAGCGATTGCACGGTGACGTAAGGACTTGAAGAGTATTTACTATTCCAATATTTAGACATTGGCAACTATCTGTGGCCCTATCATTTAATTAAATTTAGATAGTATATAATATTATTAGTATTTCTCTAAGTCTTATGCTTTCCCCCACAAGCAGAGTATCCTTGTCAACTATAACTTTAATATCGTCGATTACAGAATATTATTTATGCTAAATATTACTGAATAAATAATTTTTTAAAATTTTTTGTTATTTTAGTCTACTAATTCGGGTCACGTGAACGTTTAGTAAACTAACGATGAGGTTTCGAACAGGGCATGAATTTTGCTCAGACATCGTAAAATACGATAATATGCAACAAATTTTGGAAAAACTGCGCTACTTAAGGAAATATATATGAAAAATATTTTGTATACCAAGAAATTCAAGACAGTGTATAGTTGATTCACGATAACTTCGGCCTTTTCTGAAGCCCTGCAAAATTTCTACTTTTGGTTACTGATTACGTATCCTTCCGCTACACGTAAACATTAACACTGCCATGTCACTTTTACTAAATAACTGTCAAATGCGTTGGTTGCTGTTTACAGCTGTTCAAAGAATTATGTCATATTGCAGAAACAATTTCCTACGAATGTTCACAATGTAGGCCTATGACAATATTTTTGTCGGCTTTATAACTATTTGTTACACACGATATAGCACGTTACACATAATACACATTAATATTTTCCCACGACGATATTTGTTATGACTGTGGCGGAAACAACAGTAGTATTTAACATAGTCCTACCGTAACATTTATTCCGCTAATATTTACATGCATTGGTACTTGCTGGTTTGTAGGTTTATTATATTATTTATTTAAATTTATCTGGTTGGGCTTAGTATTTTGAGGGGATTGTGGCATACATTCAAATCACAGAAAAGTCAGCTCGTTACACAACTGTGTTTCAAACACCTTGCACAAAGGTACAACATTGTGATAAACAGACGTGAATTTCAATTATAAACTTCGTCATAACATCAGTTCATAGTTAAAATGTATAAATTTTGCACATATTTGAAATCCACACATACACCTGACCTGCGTAACGATTACAACGCAGCCACCACGCCCTTTCAAACACAGCGAACACAACACATGAAAACTAATTTTTATCACAAAATTGTAACTTGCCTAGTATGTTTAAAAAACACGAGAACGAACTTAACGCTTCGTTCTGAAACACGCCGTGTCATTGCAATGTCGCCACATCACTGCCAGCCGTTGATAAAAACTGCGTATAATCGCCCGCCATATTGGGACAAGCGCGTGGAAGCTGATCAAATTCTAGATTCTCCTATCCACAGGGAAAGCTGATCAAGTTCTAGCTTCTCTTTTCCATACCACTTCTACCAACCTGCTGGATTTGTGGGCGACGCGCCGTCGCATCTTAATAACATATAATATGTATTTTAACAACAAAATCTCGTTTCAGGTGTAAATTACAATTTCAAATATCATTATTGTTGCTGTAATTAGTATGAAATATGCTGAAATTAATAACAACCAAATTTATAAAATTCCTGCTACACAGGTGGTACGAACTTCCCGAGATAGAGAAGAGAGAGAGAGAGAGAGAGCGAGTGACACGCTCCGCTTGGCAAGTCGCATTGAAACTTTGTTCCGGATGGAAAAAAAAAACCGTGTCACTAGAGCGGAGCCGACGCGCGGTAATTTACGCTGATATTTTTAACTGCAGTGCTACCTAAAAATACAAATATATCAATAGGCGACGTTTAATTTACAAATAGTATACTTAAAAACGAAGTTAATAAATATTATAACTGTAAACTTATTCTTACCGGCCGTTGCCAATACGTCGCTGCTCTCGCTGTTGTTAATTCGTATTTAATACAAAATGAATATTACAATTTATGGAAGTTACTAAGTAGAGTATTAATCTATTCCAGAATACAGTACTTTAACGTTAATCACAGGGTTATATAATTGTAGAATACAAGTGACTGAACACAACAGGTTGACATGTTACGCCTAGGATGATTTTTCAAAGGTTCGATTCCAAAAGGCCGAAGAAAGCGTAAATGGACTATAGAGAGTATTTTTGCATATCTTATTAAGAGTGCCACACAACACCAACTACACTGGTTTTAAAAGGAATACATACGCGGTTAAAGGAAATAACTACAGCGCGTACTTGTCACGCATAAAGAATTTCGGGAACACAACAACGTAAATAAACTGAAATACTCTA
The DNA here is from genome assembly GCA_029891345.1 of Dryococelus australis. Lineage (NCBI taxonomy): Eukaryota > Metazoa > Arthropoda > Insecta > Phasmatodea > Phasmatidae > Dryococelus > Dryococelus australis. The sequence goes on along the minus strand of CM057009.1, from coordinate 211,351,223 downwards.
AGCAAGATTGTTGTCTTATAATACCCACCCTACTTTGGAAAAAAAAACGGTGTTGCAATCACCGCTTGTGAAATGATTTAGCATTCAGCGAAATTTAGTGACCATATGACACAATAGAGAGTCTCTAGCCCCTCACATCAAACAACTGCAGGCATGGCTACGTAATAAGATATTAAAATGTTTCGTATGCTTTCATGGTACCAAACAGAATATGGCGTAAGTGTTTTGACAATATTTTTATTGTAGATTTTTTTAATGGGTATTAAAAATAATGAAGTATCAAATTTACCTAGCAGTATCCAAAGTTAGAACATAAAGACAAATGGTATCGGAAATTCTAGCCTCCTCTTTCTATCCCATTGCATATAATTAACATATTAATGTTTGTTTCGTATTGCATCTGGTGCAACTCTTCGGAATTTTACGTTAATCTGATATGATCTTAGGGTTACGATTATGTCGATTTTAGAGTAAGAATTGTAACTGAGGAGCGAGTTGCTGGGTCAGTGACCTCGGGCTCAGGCCACTTTGGATACATCTGACCTTGACCTTGACCTCGGAAATATTTTGTAATGACATTAAGGCTAGAAAAAGAAAAAAATACATAAAAGTTAACAAGAAAGTCGTTAAAAAATTTAAAAGAATATTTAATATTTAAAAAACATTTAATTTTCAAAAACTTAAAAAATCATAGTTAAAAAATACAATTTTAAAATGACAAAAAATCTCCACGAAAATAAAATTTCGAAGAACTTGAAAACGACTGAACCAAAGATGACGTGTGTGGGTTCAGTTTTCGGCATTTAAGGACGTTCAAGTACCGAAAAAAGATTTATAATTTTGGTATATTTATATTTATGTGGTAATAGTAGTCTGATGAAAGTAGAAAAATTATAAATGCAAAAATTTAAAATATAAATTTAGGAGTTACGTATGTTTTTAGTTAATGTTTTTTTGATAAAAAATTTAAAAAAATTAGTAATTCACAAGTTTCCCAACAGTACTAATTAAATCTTGTACTCACTAGCATAAGACAAATTTCATGAAAGTTCTCTTTGTAGTTCACCCATAATTTCATTTTTATGTTTTACAATGAAATTAAATTTAAAATTAGCCAGAAATTTTGGTATAATTGAAAGCAAACAAAGAGTTAGATATCAATCAATTTTCTTCACAGTGTTTTCTGAGTTCAAGACACACAAGACCGGAATCTAAACAATGCTGGTTATTATTGAACTCTAAATTTGTGCTTGATACATAGTTCAAACACTCATATTTAAAATGTGCGGGGCTTGTCAATGTCCCTTGATAGGTTTTCAAGCCATGTACTATACAGCGTAATTCGTTAATGTATGCTAACTTGACGTGATCGGAATCCTTAGGATAAATAAATAGGGAATCATGCATATGACATAGGGCCTAAAATGATATCTTAGGGTGGTAGAAGCCCTGGAAGTTGCTACTGGAAATGTGTTATGCAACGATAAATTGGAAACCACTTGCGATAAAGCAACGAAACATGGCATACAAGCAAATGTTTACAGAGAAGATGACCACACACAACCAAAAAAAAAAAATGGTATTATGGAGAGTACACATCTTCATTCATAAAATAGGAGTTGGCACCCTCCAGTAGCTTAGAACTTTGTAACCCTGCGCTTGAAGCAATTTGAGATGACATGTTAGTAATCAGCGTTAAGATAGCAATAAAAACGCCGCCTTGGTAGTTTTCGCTAATCCCTGTCGTCTCCTGAGAAAACACATGTTAAGGTTGAAAGCAGATTAACGGTTGCCAGGAAGGCAGAGAGCCTGTACTGCGGTCATGGATAACGTGTGAACTGATACACTGGCTGATGTTCCTGTCCTTAGACAACAGGTTTATTTGATTGTGGACGGCGACATGTGTTTCCGGCTGAGCCGATAATTTGTCAATAGAAGTGCCTGTTGGTACAGCGGTACTTTTATTCACAGCAACTGGAGACAAGGTAAATGTTAGTAAATGCGGCATTCATGTAAGTCAATCACAACAGATATCCCCGACGATGTTATAGTTCCCTTCGGCTTATATAAATGAATACGTTTTCCGAAATAACGAATAAAATCGCGTACGTTAATTTTTACGCCGAAATATTCTTGCAGTTCTTCTTTCAAGGTAACAATAGTTATAATAAATTAAATGAACTTCATTTGCTGCAAGCAATACGCTATAAAACGTCGTTTTGTACTACTTTTATTTGCATAATCTTCATATTTGATACTTTGACGTATTGATTAGGTTTCCAACTCTAAATATATAAACTCCATAAATAGAGCCCTGAGAATTTCGCGGTTTTTTAGGGAAGCAGGGTAGGCCACAGACAACATGCAGACTTTGTGTGTAACACCATTGAACATTTCGTGTCCCCCTAGTGGCGACTGCCAAGAGCTCGCGGTTTTAGAGGCCTAGCATGTAGAGCTGCCAAGCATTCAAGGATGTAACTAACTATTCAGGAACAGGAATGGTGTTCCAAATGGCATCAGGTATGTGCGACTCTGGTTGTTGAGTGGTGATGGAAGGGGAACAAGCAGGCGTGACAGGCTCAAGGTAGTGTCAACTGCACGATAACTGGTCCCGAGCATTACTCACTGTGGACTACTATCTTGCTGGTACCACGGAACCTGTGTAGAGAATATACGGCACTCTTCCGTTTGAAGGTTCGCTTGCTGATATCTGCAAAACACTCGAGTTAAATTCACGAGAAAGCATTTTATACTTTTAAAAAATTCATCCCATAAATTCTTTCGCAAAACAGAATAATATTTCCTGTTTCAGTGAATGCGCTCATTAGCACTGCATTCTAACGTGTGCTTATAATTATATTTACCATCGAAAAGGACTGCCTTAATTTATGACTTCATAAACACACTCAACAGCCAGAGACTGACTGAGCAAATTGAGCACCCAGAATTGTATGATTGATCTGAGGCACGCGGTTAGTTTTATAGCAAAATTGTCTTGGACAAATACTGATTCTACTCGTTGTTTTATGTTGCTTAGTTTAACAACTTAGACTTTACACTTTAGTAATTACATTAAAATATTTTTTTTAAGTTATTTCAAGCTTTCTTGATTTACGCTATGCTGTACCTGGCAACAAAACTGAGGCACTTACGAAATTTTATTTTTAAGGAAGTTTTTTGACAACCCAAGACTTAGCCCAATTTCGCTTATTAATTAATTAATGTTTATTGCATTCTGTTTATGCCATTGGGAGATGATTTTTTTCAAAGATATGGAATAATGATATGTTTACAATTAATATTTCAGTTGTTACAAACTCAAAAACAAATTGATTTTATATGGATGTACACTGCAATTTATTCTAAAATTGAAGATGAGTTTAATTATCTACTACATGGATAAAAAACAAAATGACATATTATGTAACGTATCTAAAACCTCTATAGAAAACTTAAATGACAAAGATGAAAAGTTTGCATACATATTAATAGATTTATTTCAAGAAACACACAAAGTTAAAGCAAGAATAAATTTACAGCGTTTCGAGACCCTGATAAAAATAAGTTGCTAGTAACAAATTCATAAATTATAATAGTTTTTTCTTACACTGAACAAATATAAGTTCTTGCAACCTAACAACTTTTGTTCTAAACATCTGCACACAAGCCCTTGAGCTAAAATATATTGAACAATATCGTCTCCTAAACGCCGATTTCGTTGTTTCGATATTGTCGCAATATTTTTTACTAGTACATAATCAGCTAATCGGTATAGTTGTTTTTAATTTATATAATTCGTATACTCAAATCACAACTTTACTTGAAGTGTGAAAATGTTTTGTTAAGTGGAAAACTGTGATATCGTTTATACCCGCAATCGTTGCGGCATCAAAATCAGTCGTTTTCACTATCAGTATTTATTTCGTTGGACGTCAAACACCACACCGCTTCGTATTTCTGTGGCAAGTAGAATACTTAGTGTCAGCATTGTTGATGGAACAATTTCAACTGAAAACAGAAGGGGAAAGTGTAAACACACAGATATAATTAAATGTAGAGTTTGAACAGCATGTATAGTTATCTTTCACACATTTTACAGGCAGTTTAATGAATAGAACGGCCGACTCCAAAAAAGAGGTTCTATTTCAGTCACAAGTCGTGGACTCCGAAGACATTTTAATGTTTGCAAAATTCTGTTTTACTGTACATCGTAATATTAGTACTAGAAAAACCGTTGTTTCTGATAGTGAATTATGTAAAATAAAAATAAATTTAGGAGATTGTGAAATATATAATCTCGCAGACAATTTAAATGTAGACTAAGTTATTAAGTACCATAAGCAGGGGTGATTTTGTGACACATGATTTTTTCACAGTTATTTAAATTTTCTTATATTTCCAAGAGGCTATTTCTAACGCTCATTGGTAAAATTGGCACGACTGAATATCTGAAACATCCCACTGAAATAGGGGGACATTTAAATGTAATTTTATGTGTCACAATGTCACCCCAATTTGTAACAAAGTGTCCCCCGAGTACGGTTTATTATTTGATTGTAAAATGTATACTTACGAGCCAAAGTATAATTTTAAGACATAATTTACGTGACTGCGCGATATTCCTTTTTTTTTTAAGTACTTCCATTTGTATCTTGTAATACAATAATGCTTGTAAATAGCAATGGGAGGTGTGTTGTGGTTGGCTGATGGGTTCTCCCACCCCTTCTGAGGTGTGTCATGATCGGCTGTTGCTTGTGGGGGTACCCTTTTAGTAGCCGAAGCGCTCAAGTGACATTTGTGGGACTTGGAAATTTTTCGAGGAAGTCTGGAGGGTGAGAGACTAGGACCATGGTAAGGGGGTGGAGGGTCAGTCCGTGGTTTGGGATGTGTAGAAAAAAAGAAATTACTATATATAAGTCTGAAAAACAAATGAATGCATAAAACAATTACAAAATATAATGAATTTTAAAATGAAGGATGTGAGATGGCTCTAACATAACTAGTATTTCTTATAGCGAATGCTCTCTCTCTAAAAAAAAAAAAAATATATATCCTGGTATGGCGGTAACATGTTTGCGAGGAAAGTTCAAAATGTTTTTCTATAGGAGAGATGAAATTGAATACTTATAGCGAATGTTTTCTAGTAAATAGAATAACGTAGATGTGTTTAAGTAAGAGCTGGTAGAATGTTCGAACCTATGTGGATCCGAATATGTGTATAAATATAGTATTCGCCTTGGAGTGATATACAACTGAAGTATATATGCAGTTTATTACTTGTATGTAAGATGTACGTATATGGCTATACTAATTTTTAAAGTGTTCGCTAAATATTTTGAAAAAAAAGTATCGCCTTATATATTTATGATCTGTTAAGTTACCCATGGCTGGATTTTAGATATTATATTTTCTTCCCTCGTATGTTACTACGTTCGCGAAATGTATAAATTGTTGGTGTGTTTAGGTAAACCAGACTGATAGCAAGCATCAGCGTTGAAGGTTTACTTATTTATTTCATTCTGTGAGTGTGTTGAAAGTATAGTTAGAATGGATATTTACTTTTTGTCCTAGAAATGTTGATTCGCATGAGTCGTTGACAAAACGATCAGTGACAGTCATTCGCCTGCTGAGATGATTTGCGTAGGCTTGTGTGTGATGAACGAGATATATGTATGTTTTATGTAATGCGATATCTTGGTAGATATGTTCTGTAGCGAATGGTAAAGTTGCTATTCGCAAGGGTTGTAGGGATACACTTGCGGGTCTGTCATATTATGTGAATGTGATCTGGTCGGGTGGTGAGGAACAAATGTTTTGTCGTCGACACGCACCTCCCCTAGCGGCAATGTTTGAACTAGTCCCGCCCTCCCTTACCGTTCGCCCTCATCTCCTTTGGAATTTGGTCGGCCATACTCGCGTCTACCGTTGGAGAGATCTAACCTCTCGAGAGATTTGCTTGATACGTGATTGCGGTCTCTCTCTTGTTTTCTAAACGATTCTATATGATGACCTGGGTATATTCTTTTGTTGACTCGTTAGGTGGCGTGTCTTGCTTGTATGGTCTATAAGTATGATAGTAGCGATGTCAGATATGTGTGATTGGGACAAGATAGTACATAGTTTAGGTTGATGGTAGGAGGTAGGTTTTTTGACGGAAGAGCTTTGTCTCTGAACGTGACACACCTGTATGGCTGTTAAATAGTAGGGCAGGAGGTATGATGACATGTGTGATGGTTAGTAAAGACGGTCGAATTTTATGACTTGAGTATTATATTGGTCAGTCTGATAATATGAATTGTATGTAGGGTCATCATTGGTAGAGGTGTTTTAGAATGTTAACTGTATGACCTATCTGCTTGGTTATTATAAGATAGTTTGTTTTGGTTGTTTTGGTAATATGTTTTGTTAGTATGTCTTCGGTTGGTATGGCCTATGGAATGGCTTAAATGGATGAAGTATCATGATGGTATTGTCTGCCGGTGTGGGCTGCCTGTATGGTGTGGTTTTTCTTTATGGCTGGTGCATCTTGATAGTATAACCTATCGGTATGAATTGGTTGTACAGTTAGTTTGCTTGTATAGTTGGTACAGCCCTTATGTTGATTGGTATGACCTGATCATATGTTCGATTGTTTTGGCAGTACATCAAAAGTGTATCTTTGATGACGTGGGGAGAGGGTTTTAATTATGTAAATAGTGTGTAAGAGCATAATGGTTCAATGGAATGTTTAGTTACTATGAGAGGTGCTCAATGCTTAGCTGGAATGGTTGTTTAGTGTGATTAGATGGTATGATATTGTATCTGGGAAGTAACGTTGTATGTATTTCACAGATGGTTAAGTTATTAGCATTGATCTTATGATAGCATGGTTTGAGCTTATGGTTCGAATATTTGATTGGCTTAGCTGCTAGTATGGCATGTTTTTATGTGTAACTGGTGAAGTTAGGTGGGTTGAAATGGTAGTCGATGTAGTTGACTGTTATGTATGATCAGTAAGTCTGAGAGATGGTGGTTTTTATGGCTTTCGAAATTCCATGGCTTAGGCAAGCTTATGTCATGGTGAAAGGTATTATATCTGTTTTAGTACTCAGTACGAATGGGTTATCGATATGTTTGTTATATATATTGGAGGTATGTTGCCTGGTAGGTCTTGTTGGAACAGCCATTAGTATTTGAAGGCTGGCATAATTAACTGGGTTTTGATTGGTAGAGTATATTTCTGCCTGGTATGCTGGAGGGTTGTCTCCTATTATGTTTTGGTTGGTGGTGTCAATGGATGGTGTGGGGTGGCATGAAATGAGTAGTTGTTATGTTGCATATACAATGTGATCTGTGTGGCATAAACGAAGTATGTTGGGGATATGGTTGGTATAGTACCCTGTAATCCTGGTCTGCAGGGTTTTCATATTTCGTTTCGAACGTCTGAGGCGTGGTGGCCAGCATTTTTTTTTTTTTTGGTATGGATATTCGATAGAGTGATTTATATTAATATCTGGTATGATATTTGGCATTTGTCTGATGCTATGACTAACATGTTGGAGTTACGATTGTTTGGTATATTTTAGTGGGCGTGGGCTGAAGTGTACTTGAATTATAGTATGAACGGAGCATATATTTACTATGATGATTGGTAGAGCAGATGGTATGAGTGGTAGGAACGTTTTAGAAAGGCTTATTTGCTTTGTATGGTCTGTGTGGACGAATGTTATGAGGTATGCTGAATTCTAGTAGGTGGTATGGTTGGTAGGAATATGCTATGTTGGTGGTGGAGGTGGAAGTGTAGGGGGAGCAGGTGGAGCAGGTGAAGGCGGAGGCGAAGATGGATGTGGAGGTGGAGGCGGAGGCATAGGTAGAGGCAGAGTTGGAAGCAGAGCAAAGTAGAGCAGGTTCAGCAAGTGGAATGGGTCTTAGGTTATGGACTGATGCCAACTGTATATTTGCTCGAGTATGATGGATATGGTGCTTGGTGTATTGATTGGTAAGGTAGTATAGTGACTAGTTTATATATGGCTGGTGTCTGATGGTAATGATGCTATGACATATGTTGAAGTTACGATGTTTTTTATATTTTAGTGGGTGTGAGCTGAGGTATGCTTGAATTATAGTGAACAGTATGAGTAGTGAGTATATTTTAGTCTGATTATGATTGGTAGAGTAAATTGTATGGCTGGTAGGAAATTTCGGTAAGGCATGTGTTGGCTTATTGGTTGAGGTATGCTTGAGTTATAGTGGGTGGTATTGTTTGTAGGTATAAGTGATGTTGGGGGTGGAGGTGGAGATTGGCATAGAAAATGGATTGGGTCTTAGGTTACGGGGCTAGTCTCAACTGTATATTTGCTCGAGTACGATGGATATCGTGCTTGGTGTATTGGATGGTATGGTTGAAATGAGTTTTTCTTTGGTTATAGATGATGGAATGTTAGTTTGCCTGGTATCTGTCAGTAATGATGGTTTGACAGATTGTAAGAGCAATCCATCGGTGGATCGATGTAGCGAGTCATTTAGAGTTATTTAGAGGGATTATGGAGTCATTAAGAGCCATTTCAACACATTTTGTAGTCGTTTAGAGTAATTTAGATTTAATATGGATTCGTTTACAGTCATTTTGGAGTCCTTTTTAATCAAGAGTCAAGAGTTAAGAGTCAAAGAGTCAATGTCACCTAGGTTCAACATGATGGTTGAGTGATGTCATAACATGATGGCTGGTATCAGTAGATTGTGTTACAATGACATATGGTAGGAATGTTTGTGATGTAGTTTGGTCTGAACCATAAATTTTCTTGGTTCACTTGGATTAAAATGAATGGTATGGTTGGAATGCTTGGTGATGTGTTTGTCCAGTAGATCTGTCCTGTGATTGTTGGTATATGTCGATTGGTTGGGACAGTGTATGTGTGCTGGTGAGTCGTGTAGTGCTAAGGCTGCTTGAATTAACAATTGTTTGGTATGGTAGGGCAGTGTACTTTGACTGGTGTCAATCGGCATGGTGTATGGTGTGAGAAAAAGTGGATTGTGTCACTAGTATGGGCTGAATATGTTTGCTATTATGGTATGCGTGGATGAACGTTTGAGGTATGCTAGAGTTATAGTGGGTGGTATGGTTGGTAGGTAGGTATAAGTGGTGTTGGTTGGTAGAACAAGTAGAATGGGTGTTAGGTTATAGGCCGGCCTCAGCTGTATAGTTGCTCGAGTTATGATGGATATTGTGTTTGATGTATTGGGTGGTGTGGTTGAATTGAGTTTTTCTTTGGTTAAAGGAGATGGGTTTTGGTTGGCCTGGTATGACTGGTTATAATGGGTGGTATGGTGACTAGTGTATATTTTTGCTGGTGTCCGCCAGTAGAAAAGATAATATGAGCAGTAAGTAATTTTTTTGTAACACCAGTGTGAGTAATAAAGCTCCAACGTGCAAATAAAACACTTAAAAATGATATAAGTCAAATCAGAATTATAAATTTAAAAAATTCTGAAAAAAGTCTGGGATAGTAAAAAATATATTATTTGTAAGGTAAAAAATATATATACATAAACTGTTACACTTAAAAAGAAAAAGTTATTGCTGGCCTATGTAAGTCTGGTGTTGGTCGGTAGAGCATATGGCATGCATGAGTTACAGTTGGTCGATCATTGAATGTTAAGGTGCCTGCTTGCGAGGTTATAAGTATCTGGGTTCATTTTATGGAGCTGTTTGACAAAGGCAGTCGTGAAACTTTTTCGTGAAGAGCATATGGCCAAGGGTTCCGGCTGGATGCTGGCTATCATAGACTGCCATGAGCTGCGTATAAGCAGATTATATTCCCTAAGTGAAAAGTGAGCATGCGGGTGTAAATACACTATGTATATTGTGTAGAATACATGTAAAGATTCTTTTTTTATGTTTGTAGTCTGAAGTATCTAAGTAAATATATTATATAAATTAAATAGTGTTTAATTTCTCGTCAGTCTTGTACCCTGCCTACTTCCCCTAATATATAGAGAATATGATGGTGCTTAGTTTAGTCGCATATACATGCATTTAATAAAAGTCAAGTAGGAAACTTTTATTCCTACAAAAACCTTCGAGGCAGTGAACAGGTAATATCGTGTAGTATTTAGTCTTGAAGAGAGGTGACCTGAAATGAAATAGAGAGAAATTTTTGCTGTACTCTACACAAAATTTTAGTACTAGTTAAAAAAAATTAAAATGAAATAAATTTAAAAAATGTAATAATTAATAAAAAATTTATTTCTTATTAAACCTATAGCATAGCCAGTCAGTTATAAATATATCTCATTTTAAAAAAGCAAAATTTTAATTTAGGCTATTTACTGAAGCTATATAGGGCTTAAACATGCATCCTTGGAGCTAGAAATTTTACTTGGTAACGGAATTTCACGAACATGCTTCCTAAGAGTTCGCAATATATATATTCGCATATGCATGTACATATTAGATTCCATACGAGCCTGGCTTGCGAAAAAATGCTGTCTGCTGCATAGTTATCATAAAACGAATTTACAAGAAATTATTTGATATGAGTTTTGACACATATTATTCAGACTTCCGACTGAAGATAACGAAATGATTTTAATACAGTACATCGCTTGCCTTTAAATAAACAAAAAATGCTCTAAAAGTTAGTATTCTTAAGCCATATATGCACTGAGTGAAAAATATAATGAAACATTAAAAATTTTTCTGCAATTGTACGAGGTAATTCGCCAATTTTGTTTCGAACATCATACAATAATTTTAGCGCAATTATCCATGTGGGCATAGAATAGCTGAGTGGCTAGCATGCCGACTTCTAATACTATCCCGGCATGAGAAATTTTAATTTTTTTTCAATTTTACCAGCTCTCATGGCAAAGTGTGAAATTAAGATTATTTCAGTTTTTTGAACTGATTTTTGCATCTAAAATGCATTTCAGATGCATTTTACTGTATTATTCAAAGATTTTTTGACATTTTTTGAAATGCTAAATAAAATAATTCTAATTATTTATAAATGTATCGACTCTTAGATGCTAGATTGGTCTGACAAGGCCAGCCAGCAGCGCGAATGATCACTTAAGTTCACACACATGTGTTTGTGGGGTCGTTTACCATGGTCTCCTACTGTACGAGCATGTCACAACAAGTGCACCTGACTTGCGGGCCCTGCCTGCATGTGAGTGAGTGCGTGGTTACAAGGCTATGTGACTTAATTTTCGTACAAAAGTAAAAACTAATTTAATAAATTAAAATATAAAGAAAAAATATTGATTTTCAAAAAATGAAGTGTGAAAATTCGATTAGATTTTAAAACATCCTGCCTGGAATGTACTTTAAAATAACTTTTTCTATATCTTCTCCCGTAAGTATGAATTACACCTTTAAATTCGTAAATAAATATACACACTGGCGATTCGCACACTATAGCAGGCGATAAAGTAACTATGTAGATGGTGGTGTCTGAACGAATATGGCAGTAAAAGAGAAAGCGTTGGAATGAGAGATAAAAGAGAGAAACGAAAGAGAGAAAGAGAGAAAGAAATAAAGAATGCAAGAGAGAGAAATGGGAGGACTCCGAGAAAACTTATGGAATGATAGAGCGACAAGAAATAAAGAGATGGAATGAAAGAGTGTGAGAGAAGCGAAATAGAAGGTTATGGAAGGATACAAACAAGAGAGAATGAGAGATAATGAGAGACAAGAGAGAAAGGAAAGAAAGAAAGAGATGGAATGAGAGAGAGAGAAAGCAAATGTGAGTAATTGGGAAACAAGAGAGAAAGAAAGAGAAAGAGATGGAATGAGAGAGACGACACGAAATGAAAAAACGGGACAGAATGACGGTAAAACATGATCGTATGCGCCTTAAAAATACGAACACTTAATACATATGCCTTTCAATTTTGTAATTACAAAATATATTTAATTTTATAAAATAATTATTAAATTTATTTTATTTTATGGGGTATTCAGATGCCACATTGTTTTGGTCTATAATGAATAGGAAGTCACTCAAAATCTTAAAAAGGGTTCGTTTTTGCCTTTCTGCGGCTTGCTACTGCATATTCTAGGACATGGTTTTATGTGAAAAAACTGGACATTTTTAGAGGAAACAGGAAATTTTTAGGGAAGAAAGGGAATTTTTAAAGCTTTTGTGAGTTCAAACGTGCGATTATGAGGGGAAAACGGGTGGAAAAATGGCCAAGCCACCAGTCTGAAGAGCCAGAACCTCCTAGCTTCTCGAGCCACCGAGCCACTGCCTGAAGCCTGTGCAACCGAACCCGCACATGCCTACTACTCCCGAAATTGCCCCCATTTGCGTTTAATGCTGTTTGCTTGCGCGGATGTGCCACTAGGGGGCATACGTGTCACTTAATTATTCATAACTGCAAGACACCTATGGGCCGTTCACGGTAAAGTGAGCACTTTTTGAAGCTGTTTCATAAGACATAATAACCAATAAATACATTTCATTGTGGCCGCGGACTTTTGGTTTTTGGTATGGTGAATGTATACACTGTGTTTATTACTCACATGGCAGTGTTTATATTAAACAAGTGGTGAAAGAATATAAATTGGTTGAAAGAAAAAAGTAACTAGGGCTTCAAAAGTACTCACTTTATCGTGAACGGCCTATAATCAGTCATTAATTAATAGTATGGAAAATTCGAGCCACAGAGCCAAGTTCAGTGAACACGCAGTATGGTCCGATGGCGCATTCGACAAGCCTTTGCCCAGTTGTATAAGTTTGAGAGAGGCAACATCGTGGGCCTCCGAGAGGCAGATTGGATATTTCGGCGCATTTCTTGCCAGTTGAAACGTTCTGACTACACTATAAGTCGGTGTTTGATGCAGTGGGAACATGAGAGTATACACAACTGTTGAGAAGGCTCGGGTCGACCAGTCAGAACAACAACAGGGAGGATGGTTTCATCGCGAGACAGCCTGTAAGTACTCCACGGGCGGCGTTGTGCACCATCCAAGGACACATCACGGCAGTTGAACATGCGCCGTGTCCACCAGTTCTATATTCAGGCGTAGTGGAAGTACGTACGTGGCCCGAGCAGAAGGTGCTGGTGAATGAGCACTGTAGAATATGCTTCAAGTCGAAATTACACGATACTGCTGCCATATTTGTTTTTGCACAAGCGCCTAGAAGACTTGGCACCGATATACTAGCCACTATGGGAGCCTAAATAAGAATTTCATATTGCAGGACAGCAGCTGACGTACTAGCATTTGACACATTATTTGGGTATTCAGCGTATAGTTCGTAATAAATATGAACTACAATCGTAGAACTGCTACTAGGCAATAACATATTTAGGGCTATAAAAAAGCTAACACACATTAATAGTGCTTTATTATTGTTCGTCGTTATATTAATTCAATGCTTACTGTTGTAGTTTCATTGCATATTTGAAAATGATGTGAAATCATAAGAGTAAGAGAGTACTATTTTTCTAAATATTGATAAATTAAAACAGCTCACGAAATATAGTTTTTAGCCTACTTTGAAAAGGGAAGAACGGCTTAAAAAATAATTTTCCTGTCTCTGTGTGTGTGTGTTTTTCTGTGTGTGAGTCTGTGCATGCGTGTGTCCAAAATTTCAATTTTTGAACGTGTAAACCGAATTTCACCAAATGCGGTTTAAATGCAGTTCTTAGTAAGTACATATGACTTTTATAGTTTTCGGCCACACTGGAAGCTTACTTAAAAAATGGCGGCGATTTTTATATTTAAATTGATATGCTCTAACTCGGGTACCATTCAACCGATTTAAACCAAATTGTGTATGTTGACAGTGCATAATGTAAGAATTAAAATCGTATACGTATATTGTTGTTATTCCGGCATTTTGTAAGCTAGCAACACCAATTCTAGAAATCTGCAAGTAGATATCACTATGGAAGGTCATGCAAATGTATAAGATTTAAATTAATGCGGTACTTATTTTCAAAATGGCAGCCATGCAAATATTTTAGGTTTACTTTATATATATATATATATATATATATATATATATATATATATATATATATATATATATATATATATATATATATATATATATATATATACATATATATATATATATATATATATATATATATATATATATATACCATACCGTTTGAACAATTCCAAACAAATTTTGTAAGCTGAAAGTATCTATTACAGTTATCATATATGCCAACATATGTTGACTTCTTATAGCCACTTTGTAAGATAGTGTCATATTTAATAATTAGGTTTATATGTCATATGTCGCGAAACAATCGACCGATTCTTGCCAATTTTGGCATGCAAGTACAATTGTGGAAGTTATGTAAATTGATTTGTTTGAGGAAGGGAAGGCACATGTTTTTAAAATAGCGGTGATATATTAATTCTAGCCTATATTGTTTTACCGTTGTAACCATGCAATTAATTCTAAATTTAATTTATATGCTAGCACTATACACTATAGCAATCAAATGTGTGCATGCAAAGTCTCTTTACCCGCAATCGTGCAAGATGATATTACATGACAAATTAATATTTTCATGTAATATTTCTGGGGAAAAAAAAAAAACAAATTTCCACCAAATTTGGCTAACAAGTAGCACTACAGCTGGCTATGTAATTTTAAATGTTCCGAGTAGGCCAGACTCTTATTTACGAAATGACGGTCATATAAAAATTTAGCTCAGTTCGTTATACCTAAGAATCTACGAAACTAATTTTAACTTCCAGGCACTTATTTTAAGGATGACAGCCATAAAAACACTCAGATTAGTGTGCTTTAGATATTAAACTGTGTAACCGACTTTATCTTTACTTCGTGTACTGACAGCACCTATGACGTACATCGAATGTGCTTATATTTAAACTTTTTGTACTAAATTTATGAAGATCGTCACGTGAAAAAATTGATGTTATATACCATATTTGGAGACCATAAACGGATTCCCTCTCAATTGTACTCTCAAATAGTGCTAAAGTAGGTTATTTAAAATGAAATATTTTATATACGGCAGGCATTTTTTAAAAAGGCGTTCACATAAATAATTTGTGTATGTTTCATGCAACCCACAATTAAAAAAAACTACTATTTTTTCTACATTAACAGTATTCATTAATAGCATCAACTATGCATACCGACATTTTCTTTTGCCTGCTTTTTGGAAAATAGTGCTAGAGAGAAAATATAACATCTTATTATATTTCGGGAACAGTTCAACTAAATTACAATAATTTTTACATCAGTAGTGTTACAGAAGACCATGTAAACATACATGATTTAAATGTGGCTAGGCATCGTTGTCAAAATGGCTGCAATGTAAACATTTCGATAAGTTTGTCATATCTATTGAAAATTTGAGCCACTTTGACCACACTTTGTATATTGACACTATATATTAGAAGCATTTTAAACATGACCTCATTTAGACAATTTAATGAGTTAGCGCCAAATAAGAAAATAATATTTGTATGCCATATCTTATGGATCATTCAACAGATTTCCACCAAATCCCACACACAAGTAGCATTACGGTGCGCCACGGTAACATACTTGGTTTATGTGACTCACGCTCATATTTTCAAAATGACCCTGTAAATATTTTAGGTTAGTTAACCCTGTCATTCATAACATATGACTTATTACATCCGAAGTTGATACTCCGAACACTACCTCTGTAGGTTGCATGGTAGCTTATGGTACGAAGTTTCTTGGTTCTAGTCTTGGGTAAGGCACATGTGTGTAGAAATGGCAACAATAATGCCTCTGTTTTCATTTGTAATGATATTGCTGTCAAAATACGTTAAGGCCTACCTACCATCCAAGGTTTCAAGAACTCCAATAAAAATTATTCGCAGCCATGTAGAATAAAGTATGCATATTAGTTATATAAGTATCGCCTTTTTTCTTAACTTACCATGCAGTTAATTCGTATTCATCGTTTTAGAAAAATAAATGTTCGATGGGGTTTCAAACTCACGTCCAAAATAAATGCTTTAATTGCCTTGACGCAACATTCCCCACTGCGTGACATATTCACAAGAAACTAATGCATTAAAAAAAATACATATTATACATGAAAAAATTGCTCGTATTTATTTCCCTATGTGTAGGTAAAGTTTTAAATATTTACTACGGTTCTCAACAGTTATTTAAATTTGTCACTGTCAGTACAATTTGTGTTTGTCGAGTTATAAATCCATTTAAATGTGTTTCAACCTCACGGGCGTATAGTCAGTATGAGGACCTTCTTTGTGGTTTTTTCATCAGCTCGTTTCAAGTAGTGGCCGCAGGGAGCGCCCTAATGTGTCTGAAATTGCAATGTGGTTGGCCAGATACCAAAACTGGCATGGAACCTCCACGGATAATAGCTCAGGTCCTATTACCAAATCTGGTATGAAATATGGCGGTGAAAGGCACCAAATCTCATAATGAATATCAAACTAGCTGGTATAATGGCCGCTACGGCAGGCCTTTCACAAGCTTTTACGGAGCCTGGTACAGTTCTCTCCTTGTATTTTAGCTATGGTAGGTAATCTGAATTCTGTCACACAAGATTACGTTTCTGATCTATGTTATTTATAATTTCTTGTATGTTTCAACAGTTCTTGTCGCTGAAAAAGCCTAAAAAGCAAAAGTGATTTTAACGAACGATTGATACTTTTATGTATTAGACAAATATTGGTGTTGATGATGGCCATTGCATTGAAGGTTGTTTTTGCAACACTGTAATTCACGGAGGAAAATATTATCTCACTGGTCATGTTTCCACAAATAATTCAAAGCTATGGTCTCTACGAAATATTCAGGTCACCCAGTTACAACTTTCTCTACTAAAGAGAAATCAGGTGACCGACAAATAGAGCAATCTGTAAAAAAAGTCTACATTTGTGTTCCACGCAGTGAAACATAACCTAGTTTTAGTCTATGGACTGTAAGTATATCGTCAAATATGAAAAAGTTTGTAAAAACATATTTTTTCATGTCCGCAAACAAAATGTAGGAGTTTTATTGCCAAAGGTTTATCACATTTTACAAGAATAAAACACTCGTAAACCATAAACCTGCAAGATTTTCTTGTCAGAATTAGAATATGTTAACGAAATAAAACGTTGTGCCAAATCTTGTGAGACCTGAAAAGACGTTAAACTGAAATATTAAAATTTTCCAGGCTTGCATTCACACATAATGCTGTTGATGAAGGAATACGAGTTTCATCAGACAATACCAATTAATATTTCGGTGGAATAAAAATGCAGTGGCAAATATTTTTACTAAAACTCAAGAAAATTTAAACGAAAAAAAAAATAGATTTCTGTGTGCTGTACACATAACTCATAACTGAAGGTTTATTTTTTCGCCAGGAGGTATTAAAGTGATTTCGAAAAAAAAATTTCAGCATTTTCATAAATTAGTATTGCAAACAGAAATTCTTAAATCACCCTGTGAGTTTTTGGAAACTAAGTAATAAACTATATTATGTCATAATAAAACCAGTGACAGTCTCTAAAATCAGTTCTGAATTGTTAAGTTGGCATGCGCAACGGTTTTAAATTTTCTTTCTTGTCGCTAAGTAAATGTCCAGCAATTTTGTTCAACTATTTCAACAATACATATTCTCTCACACTCCTTTTGTTTTCAAAAACACTAAATTTTTTTCCAGAAAAATATGAAAGAATCGAAGGAGCGGGAATTGGTGTGACAAAATAGATCAATCTTCTCGTTTGAAAACATGAAATGCGACGTACAGGGATGTTTTTATACAGTGAAGTTGCAAAAGAAATTAAAAAATTAACTATAAAAAGGTTGTTCACTCTAAATTCATTCTGAAAACACATTTGCTTTTTCTACAATCGTGCAATTTGGTGTATTCAATAATGACCCATTTATACATTTCGAGTATTTATATGTATTTGTAAATACATATATTCTAATAAAATCTCAGAATGTGGTGAAGAGATGGAAACTTAAAGGACTGTAGAATAAACTCTTTTTGATGTGTTTTCACATGTGTAAATCGAACGCCAATCAGAGTAAAGTTGATTGGAGTAGTTGTATTTGCAAGGATAGTGACAGGCGGAAAGAAATGTGCACATATTTAAAGAACGAACAGGAACTATAGTGAAACCAATTAGTTAGTGTTTTTCTTAATTTCCATGAATCCAGTGCTTCTGTTGAACGCATATTTTCTCTAATAAATGTATTAGGGACTTATGTAAGCAACCACCGTCAATTTGTGAAATTACTTCTAGTTAAAACACATGTCAAGGATGTCATTTCATTTTGAGATATTTTTTAAATTATATATACATGGCCAAATCTTTTAGAGCAAATAATTCCTTAAAAAAATATGACTATTGCAAGCCCAGGCCATTAGCCAGTCAGTCCATCCAGCCTCAGTCACCACAAGCTGATACGGAAGCAGTACGAACAAGCAAGTTGATATTGATCTAGAGATGTGAGAAAGAATAATAAGATAGAATAGAGCATTTTTATTTTGTATTACAGAACGATACGTGAAAGTTCTATACTTCTTTACATTAAGGTAATAAATAAACCTTATAAATATATGTTAAGAATGCTAAGGCAGACTGTTTAATAAATTTGAAAAAGTGTGTATGGTAAGCGAGTAATTCATAAAAGGGGTGGTGACTGTTACGAGACACAGCACAGACCGCAGGGAAGCAGCTGAGTTTGCAGTGTTTGGGATACTAGGTAGAGCCGTCATGAGGTAAATTAGGCCCGCAGGAGGGTATATAAGGCAGGGGAACACAAACATGAGACCCCTCAACATGTCACCGGGTCGTCGGAGCCAACGATCTGTGTGTCTGCAAGCAAGGCCGTGGCGGAGCCCTTGTACGTCGGTCGTGCTGCATTACACAAGTCTCAGTGGCGAGTGTAACATCTAATTGAACGCGAGGAGGGGCTTAAGACAAAAGGTCACGGACAGTATAAGATTCAATCACGCTGCTAGTAGTACTGTGCAATCACGATATTGTAACTTGCATTGATCACAGAGATGAATGTAAAGATAGCGTTAACTTGTGGGTATGTCTTATAACATATTAGATGGTTTCAGTGCCATGATTCGTGAAAGACTAGTATTTGCCTGAGTTAATGAACCCGTCATTAAAGAAATTCATTAGAGTACTACTTTTGTACCCCTTTAAGTCAGGTGAAACTAAGGGAGGGAATATCACGAAAAAAATTATAACTTTGTATTTGTACGAAATACTGTAGAACTGGAAGACAACACCTGTAAGTACTCTTGCCCAGTGTAAAATGTTACATCGCATATTTTTTGCATTACGGCATGTCACACTCACAATTGCGGTGTTTTGGGGACGTACAAAGAAAATAAACGAAAACATTAGCAGAAAATTTGACAAATATGACTGTATAGGTAGTGTATTAGTTTATGTGAAGGCATTCTTAGCAAACTTAATTTTACTAATCATAATAGATTGCTACAGATATGAAATATGCCAAAATTACTTTATTACATGCAATAAAAAATTGCTAAAATATTTCATAGCGTGATTTCAAAGATGTATTGAATAAATTCATGGCATCTTATTTATATGTGATTTGTCTCATTTCGGAAAGTTTGTTAGATTTTATTATTTGTACGTCTAAAAAAAAAACTGAATTTGTGATTTAGATATATTTCATTATGCAAAAAATTCTAGGTATACATTTCTTATTGGGAGGAAAAAGCACTTGGAATTAATGCCTACTAGTTGAACAATATTTCGTGGTAATAAAGAATAATTAAATTTTTGGTAACCAGCTCCCTTTAGCGTGCTTATCAAGTTCAAAGAGAAAAATGCAATTCTTTATGAAAGTGAGGCAATTCAATTCATAATATTATTGTACACTTTGTTTCATAGATATCGACATGTTCTTATTCGTTTATTTTGCTTACAAGCGTCTTATAAATGGGGTATGTTGGTGTACTCTTGGGCATTTATATGTATACATCTTTCGACCCATTTCTAAAGTGCTGTTTTTTTCTTTCGCAAATACCAGTTGGGCGAATCATCGCTAATTACAGTAGTTTAAACATTATAAGGGACACGGTAGTATCAAATGTCTTATTTAAAGTTGAGCTGAGAGATTTGGGCGGCTCTCAACAACGATGTCTTCAGAGCCGATGAGGGTGAAATGAGTTGTAAATGGAGCAGCGCCGGAATGAAAGGGCGGGGGAAACAGGAGATCCCCGAGAAAGCCCACCGACCAGCTGCATCGCCCGGCACGATTTCCCGGTGTGAAATTCCTGGAGCTACCCCGCCGGGAATCGAGCCAGGGTGTCCCAGGTGAGATGCGAGTATTCTAACCACTACACCACCGCCGTCCCCTAAGTGGTTAATGTTGTCTTTCAAGTAATACTATACACCTTTTTATACTGATTAGCTACTAACACAAGTGATAAAAGCCGGCTACCTACATCCATGTTCT
The DNA here is from genome assembly GCA_029891345.1 of Dryococelus australis. Classification (NCBI taxonomy): domain Eukaryota; kingdom Metazoa; phylum Arthropoda; class Insecta; order Phasmatodea; family Phasmatidae; genus Dryococelus; species Dryococelus australis. The sequence goes on along the minus strand of CM057009.1, from coordinate 211,330,791 downwards.
TGTCCCATCAATTGAAACGGTAATATGAATGTTTCGGTTAGATGGTTTGAAGCTATTTAATATTTTAGAATTTCTATAAAATATTGTCTCATTGCATAAATACTATAATTCGGTTATAATTTTTCGTATGTACTGTCAGGTGATAACTGAACGTGTAACGCACGAGGAGCTTGAAGTAACCCAACTTATTGGATGATTGGCAATCTGGCTTTTGGTCTCTCAGTAGAACAATTGTAATGAAGCACAAATTTGCACTTTTTATGTGGCTAGGCTAAAATGTTTCAAAATCTTGAAAAGTCTAAAAAGCGGGAAATGTCTGCTTCTTTAATATGTACGTTGGTCCAATTCAATAAAGAGCAGTACACAGGAAATATAAAGACGTTCCCATACTGAGCTCTATTAATGAATAACGACGATACAAGTTTTATTTGGCTTTCCAGTAGGGACCAAGAATTACGCTTTTATAACGCGCAGACGGCAATAAGGCTCTCGGTGTAGACACCATTGAAAACATTAAAAAATTTAAAATTCGTCCCTCTGATTAGGCATGAAGATAAAGTAATGCGTGAATGATAAATATGATTTTTGGACCACATATATTTACCCAGAATATATAAGAGGCCTCCGTATATTCTGTTGTGTATTTGATGTACAGTACATTCAAATTAGTATAAAGGGCGTGTCAATTAACTGTGTCTATGATTTAAAAGGCTGTTCACGGTAAAATGAGAACTTTTGGAAGCCCTGCTTAAGATCTATTTGTATACACGTTCAATGTTATTCCGCCGTATGTCAAATTAACATTGCCATGGGCCTCATAATTTTATTCATGCATCAGTCAAGTGAAATTGTGAAATTATTAGAAAAGTCAATATTAGACAAATCTGCTCATTTTTACACTTCAATGCATTAAATATACATAAAGCGAGAGAAATAATTTAAGCTATCGGAAATGGTTTCCCTAACACTTTTATTTCGACTTTAATATATGGAACTACTTTCCCCTCTGTCATTATCAACTTCACTGGGCGCATTTCACTCATTCCGCCCGTAAAATATATGCAAGTAGCGGCAGTAACATTTTTCTAATGTTGATTTCAAAAGTGCTCACTTTGTCGTGAACAGCCGTTACTATCTGCGCGTACACATTAGTTCATAGAAGAGGGGATTCTGTTCATACTGCACACAACAGTTTCTGAAACAGAATAAGTTCAGCGATACTTGAAATTTTCCGAGGCTAATACAAATGCAGAAAACTAACAAATCTTATAACAGAAATTGTTCATGCAGCCACATTGTATTCCAATTAAAGAACAATTCTTCTCACCTTCCGTTTCCCTATAAAAACTACATTCCTCCTGGCAACCTACTTGCGTCTTTTTATAGTTTCTGTTCTCTGAAAGCGCTGTCTTGGTGAAGCTATTTGCGTGCCGGAGGCCTAGAAACGCGGGGGCGTTAAAAGCGACCGGCCGTACTACAGGCAAGGCAAGTTAACTGGCTTGCAGTCTTCCCATTTCTAGCACGCCATTCTGAGGCTATCAGTTTGAACCTATCAAATTATGATAAAGGCTGTTCACGATAAAGTGAGCACTTTATAAATAAACCTTATAAAAAAGTTACTGCCTCTGCATGCGTATATTTTAATGTGCGCACTAAGTGATATTCGCCATGAATACGCAACGCAACAAGTAGATCTTGAGTAGGGCTTTCAAAAGTGCTCATTTTACCGTGAACAGCCTTTTAAATACAGTTAATCGACACGACCTTTATACTAATTTGAATGTACTGTATACAGATTTGTACATACACAAACATGATAGTAAAAGCGCCAATATGAGTCATTTCCACGTTAAGAAAATGCACATTAGAATTGGAAAGATGCGATGTGAAGTAAACGTTCTGAAGACTTTTTTTTTTTGTATTGAACTTTAATTAAAAAAAAAAAAAAAACATTTTAATGACATCTCATTATATTAAATTTCTTGGCCTTCCCCAAAGGAAAAACGTCATCTACCCTATACTTGACGGCAGACTCTTTATGTAAAAGCATGACGTAACAAGTTAAACCTATTTCGTAACACTTGAGTATATATGTTTGTCATGTTTAATTCTAGGATGCAGGAGTAGGAGCCAGAAGTCGTCCGCCATTTTGGATTATGTAACTTCAGCCATTCTCTGGGATCGCACTCAACAACTATCATATGACGCCACCGCCATCGAAAAATCCAGTTTCACCCCAAAATCACTTCATATACTGTTTATTTAACTCCAAAATCTTACACACAAAATATTTCCAAAAAAAAAAAATGGGTGTTGTTTTGGTCGGATTATTTAAACGTTTGTTATTTTCCACGAAATTCGATCAATCATAAGGTGGATTCAAGATTTTTCTATGTGTGAGTCAAAATTAGTCCTCGAAGCAGCATTTGTGATTTAAAACTTTTTGCTTAAGCAAAGTCCTGTGGGGCAGTAGCCATTTTTGTATGCATTATTCACCTAAATGCCATCTAGAATCTATCTGACCTGAATCACGACCCTTGATGACCTTGCACCTGAATTCGAAAAGTTTAAAAATAGCAAAAAATTAAAAAAATAAATAAAAATTTTTAAATAAATTACAAGCTTTAAAAATTAATAAAAAATGAAAAAATAAAGTGAATTACTATGTAAAAATGAATAAAGAACGGAAAACAAAATTGTTAAAAATATGTTAGAATAAGAAAATGGAGAAAAATTTAAAAATAAAATTTCTTTTTAATTTATGTAGTTGATACTATGGTGATCCACACACACCCAGCTCCTCCCAATATGGCGAAAATCAGACGTCTAAGGCCCCCCTCCAATATTTCACCAATTTACTGGTTATTTAGTTGGCTCCTCAGCAAACTATTCCTTCCCCACCAAACCCAACACAATTTACCACACCATAGTTCGACCCCCACTAGAGTGTGCTAGTGGGCAACATATTTAATGCTGGTCACATTTCACGTTCGTTTTTGGCTGTTGGTCATGTTAAATCTCAATCTCCGTAAGTAAATGTGGCCAAAGTCGCACCACATCACAGTTCTTAGTCTGATGCAAGAGGTGACGTATATTTCTTGGTTCACTGGCGGTTTTATCATTCAGTCTAGAAAGCACATTTATGTACGACTCTTTCATTACAGCAGTTCGTGGAATATTGTCAGCGGTGATCGTAATTTCACATACATTTTCCCGTGAAAGTAAAAAGTTTGCTGTTCGGAGCTGCGAGCTATTGGAATATGTATACAGAAAGACAGGTAATGCGCGGATACGGACTTGACCAGATGAATATGTAGGTGAAAACTAAGTATAAAATGTTATTTAATGAAAATTCGTTTACGAGAAAAACCACATTAAAGTAGATCAAATTACTTTACTCCACGTTAAGCACATCAGACATTATCAGCCTACAAAACGTCGAAACGTTACAACATGTGTTAGAAGTTTGCTCTCTCCACAGCAATGCACTTTTGCGCATGTTGGATGCATGCTTGGCCACCGCATGCACCCATGACCATATCCTTGTCTCGTACACCATGCATGTGAACTCTATTGCCTCCTTGGCACTACTGAGTTCGGCTTGTTCTCTTGTCGTATGTCTTACGACGACACATTAATTGCAACATCGCCACGTCACCTCGGCCTTATCTAATTGGAATACCACATGTGAGCTGTAATGGCTTTCGGACCGTCCATAGCGTTTTTCTCGCAAACGAAGCGTCTAATGTATTTTTACGTAAGAGTTTTTTCTACTTAGTTTTGACCATAAATTCGTGTGGTGCAGTCTTTAATTGCGAATTACCTGACCATCTATATAACCATATGGAATACGGTACTGGACATTCGTAACTTTAAAATAATTTATCTGCATCAGTTATCTAAAATCATTGATGCGTCACATAATTTCCAGTCAAATCATGAGTTCGAGAAGACAAAAAATATTAGTTGTACAAAGAAAAATTAACGCATGTCACATAAGTGCGAGAAATGACGTCATTAAAATTTCACAAAACAATAACTTCCAGACACGCACGAACAACTGTAAGGCTGCAGTTATTTCTCCTAAACACCTATATCGCCCAAAACGAACACAGTTCATTGAAGGATATATGCTCATTTTTGTCTCGAATGTTAATAAATTACTCAAGTCAACTTGAATTACGAGAACTGAGTAGTATTGTTTGGCCGATACTGGAGCATGGTGGCTGACTGGGGAACAATGGGTCCCTGGTTTTGGGACAAATGGTGCCTGGTGAGGGACCATTGAACCCGGTGCGTGTTTTCTAGTGCTCCGTCATTTTGGTCGGGCGGTGGACATCTTAGATTTGGTTTTCATCTGCAATATTGGATTTTACCTTCGTCCAACATATTGGATTTCGCCTTTGTTTCTAGTGTCATCTGCCAGAGTGCACTACTGATAGCGACTTAGTCGTCAATCGTTCTATCCGCCATTTTGTTTATTTATGCTTGTCATTTGACTGCAATCTTGTTTCTTACACCAACTGCTAGAGTACATTACTGGCGTCGACTTATTCGATTTTCTTTGTTTCCGATCGTTTCCTACTAGATTCCACCTGTGTGGACATCCATATTTGTTTCCAAAGCCCTTTGCCAGATGGTGCTAGTGTGTGTATCTATATTTAAACACTGAATTTAAGGTCGAAGTGTTATTTGTCGTACACGTGATGTTCGCCTCTATCATCGTGTGTATATTAATGTAACTGAAAGGAAAATTTCTATGGATAGGAGGAATCTCGAGCTGCCGAACCTTGGGTTGACAAACATGTGCCTTATCTGCCTCAGCTAGGAGACATATGGTAGCTTGAACATTTGAAAGATATATATGAAGTATGGAGCAGTCGCCATTTTTAGTATTATGAATGTGAACATTTTTAAATCAATATTTTTTTTATTACACAACCACTGATGAGTCCAAAATTTTCAGTTTGTATTATCATAACTACAAAATGTATTTTATAATATATATATTTAAGAAATATTATATTAATCTGATTTTAGCACAAATAAATGCTTATCAGATCACTTTACTATATGTGTGTATGTGTGTCTGTGTATATGTGTTTCCGTGTGTATGTATGTCTGCTTGTGAGTGCTTGTGTGTCCCTTTCAATTTTTTAAGGCATAAACCAAATTTCACCAATCTCAGTACATATATAGTACTTAGCAAGGACACCTGACTTTTATAGTTTTCAGCCATGGTGGGCACTAATTTTCAAAATGGTGGCCATGTAAATATTTAGGTTTATATATCATATCTCGGGGAGCATTCAATCGATTTAAAACAAATTTTGTGTGCTCGCAGAGTATCATGTAAGCATTAAATTTTAGAATGGAAATTTTATTAGTCTGGCAATTTGGAAGATAGCACTAAGTGAACAAATAAAGCTTTTGCATTTAATCGTGAAAAATTATAAAAGCCATTTTCACCCACTTTGGTATGTAAGTAATAATGTGACAGGCCAGGTAAACACATATAATTTAATTTCAATTAGATGCTTATTTTCGAAATGTTGACCATACAAATATTTCAAGTTTAATAGGTATATACCATTTAAATAAATTTTACCTAATTTTGTATGCTGAAAGTATCTATTACAAGAATCATACACGCCAACACAAATCCAATTTTGTCAGCCATTTTGTATGTTACCACCACATTAATAAATATAGTTTTATCATCATATCTCAGTAAACAATGAACTGATCCCTACCAAACTTGTCATACAAGTAGTACTGAGGGAGATGATGTTAAATTATATGTTTTAGAAATGGCGGCAATATAGCCATTTTAGCTTAGACTGGTAAATATATCGTAGAAGCCATGTAATCAATTTCAAATTAATTTTGTATGCTGGTAATACATAGCACTACTGTGAACTGTTATCTACAAAAAGTGTTTCGCCCATATTTTAAGGTAGCAGCAAACAAATAAATGGCATTTTTATGTCATATCTTGGGAAACGATTGACTGATTCCCATCAAATTGGAAAAACAAGTAGTACTGAGGCAGATGATGTAAAAAGGCATGTTTTTATATGTCAGGCCATTATTTTCCATATGGTGGACATATAACCATGTTAGATTAGAATGCTTTATTATCGAGAGTATGATGTCATTCCAACATATCTTTGTATGCTGGCAGTAGATATAACAACTATCAACTGTATCTACACAAAGCATATGTGTCCTGCTATTTTTTAAGATGTTACCATATAAATTAATAAAGTATATATATTGTATCTTGGGAAACAATTGACATGTTCCTTCCAACATAATTTTCCAAAAAAAAAGTATTACTGCAGCAATGTTGGTGAAAACAAACGTAATTAAAGCAACTCTGAATTTGTTTCACCTTTCTTGCCTCTATGCAACATTACTTGATACACACTAGTCGATTTTCTTTATTCTAACATGTGCTCTGTTCTTGTTTACTATTACTGAAATATAGTATTCTAAAGTTAGCTTTTTGTGTCATTCACTTTTATTACACTCAATAGGTTATGGGCACAAGACATGCAGTTAAGTGTTTATGACCCAAGTGTTGCAAGTATTAGTCTAGTTTAAGGAAGTTTTTAATTTTCTTTCGTTTTTTTTCGTGTTCCTGTGTGCTCTTTGGAAATTTCCAGAGTTGTTATAGATGAGTTGGAAGGTAAATCCAACTGGACGGACTGAAAATTCCAGGCAAGGATTCAACTGAATGTACATGGAGTAATGAAAGCACTTGAAGATGGAAATAATTATCCAGAAAAATCGGCAGATTTGAAAGATAAGGACTATCAGATCCTTGTGACTGCGATGGATAAGCTGGAATAATTGGCTCAAGCTATTATCACATCTTCTCTGAGTAGTGAGGTAAGGAAAATCATTATAAGTATACAAATGTCAAGGAAATGTGGGGTGAAATGCATGGCGTGTTTGAATAATGAACTGTACAAGGGTAGGGCCGATTATTTGACCAGTTTTTTTTTCGGTATAAAAGAAAAGATCGTGCTGACAGTGTTGATAACAATATTGCCAAACTAGAAAAACTTTGGGTTGAAATTCAAGATAAAACTCGGAAGGAACAAAAAGTAAAATTACCTGACCGTTTTTCTCAATAGTGTACTAAATACTATGCCTTCAGATTATTATGAGTTTAGTAATGCTTGGTAATCTGTTCCCAGAGATCAGATGACTGTAATTCATATTCGGGAAAGACTCTAGATGAGAGAGATGGAGGACACACTTGTGTTAATAGCTCGTCTGTAGCCTTCTTTGCAAAACAAAAGCCAAAGTCTCAATTTTCCAAACATATGAACAAAACAAACAATAAGGACAAGGTGAGTGACAACAAGAAGGAGTGGAAGTGTTCTGGTTGTGGTCACACAGTCCATTTCAAGAAGGATCGGTCCAATAGAAAAGCAAAAGAAACAGTTAAACATTCTGAGAATACTGTTTTTTATGGGATATGCGGTAATTTGAGTGAGCAAGATCCACGAATGTTTTGCATAGCAGACTCAGGTGCCACTCAGCATATGAGAATGAGAACGACTTATGAACCCTTTTCTCAAGTCAAGTTTGTACAAGTTGGGAAAGGGCAAACAATAAAAGCCCTTGGAAAAGGCTATAGACTTTGAAAACTTTGTTAAAGGAAACTGGATTAGTGGTTACTTAGAAGATGTGTGGATCATCTCAGATGTAGGCAAAAATTTGTTGTCTGTCACTTCAGCAATAGATAGAGGCTGTTGTTCTACCTTAAACAATAAACACTTTCGTCTTCTTTGAAATGGCATCCTTGTAGTGCAGTCCACTGGTGTAAATGCTTTATTTGCTTTGGAAATGAGAGAAGTTTCTATCCCTTCTGCTGAAGATCAATTAACTGTGAAAAGTAATCTCCAGGTCTGACATGAGAGACTTGGTCACCAACATAAATGGCATATCTCAAAATTCTTTAAACAAAATGGCATCGATATTCCATCTAATGGTGATTTGGAGCTGTGTGATGTCAAGGATAAGTTAAAACAATTTTTATCTGCTGTAAAAAACATTGGCCACAATAAAAGACCTAGTGACTGACAATGGAGGGGAGTTTGTAAATAAAGATATCCAGAAGATTACTGAGGACTCTGGCATCTCTCATCATACTAGTATTTCTTATACCCCTCAGCAGGATGTTGCTTCTGAGAGAGAAAATCATACTCTTGTAGAGTCTGCAAGAACAATGCTGCATGCTGCAGCTGCCAGAAAAGTTGTGGGCAGAGGCAGTAATGACAGCATCCTATGTCATTAATAGAATGGGTCCTTCACTTGATGGGGAATCTCCATCTGAATTGTGGTTTGGAAGGTAAGCATCAAATGGCAATCTTAAAGTGTTTAGGTCTGAGTGCTTTGTCCACATTTCGAAGGAAAGGAGGACACAATTCGACAAAAAGGCCAGGAGGGGATATCTGGTGGGATACGGTGGAGATAAATACGGACACCGAATATGCATATCAGAGGATTCTGAGGTTATCCAGTCTACGGATATTGTTTATAAGGGGAAAAAAGTTGACACCTATTTTTTTAAATTGTGTCTTCTGAAGAAACTGAAAGAGACAACAAGAAGAAGAAATAAATGCAATGCGAAAAATCTCCTACACAAGCATATAAAGGATATAAACATCGAGATAGAACTGGACTCCGAGCACCTACAAGGATGGAAGATTATGCCTTGTTGGTATACTGTGGATATGAACCCACATCATATGCTGAATATGTTCGTTCTGATGAGGCTGAGCAGTGGTGGCAGGCTATGTAAGAAGAGTTGGGTGCCTTGGCAACAAATGAAACTTTGGATTTGGTTGATCTGCCCCAGAATAAGAAAGTTATTTCCAATTGTTGGGTACTTAAGATCAAGAGGAAGCCCAATGGAGATATAGAGCACTACAAAGCCCGTCTTGTTGGGAGGTGTTTTACTCAAGAGCAAGGTGTGGACTTTGAGCAAATGTTTAGCCTTGTCGCTCGGATTGATACAGTAAAAGCCCTTCTTAGCATCCCAGCTAACGAAAATTATGACCTTGGTCAGTTTGATGTCCAAACAGCCTTTCTTTATGGCAAGCTGACGGAGGAAGATTACATGCAACAGCCTGAGGGCTTTGACGATGGTAGTGGTCGAGTATGGAAACTTAATCGCAGCCTTAATGGGTTGAAGCAGTCCTGACACTGTTGGAACCAGCATTTTGTGGAGTTTTTGTACTCTATGCAACTGGAGTCGAGTGATGCAGACCCCTGTCTTTTTATCAGATGATGTTCTAATGGAAGCAGTTTTATTGTAGCATTATACATTGATAATGGTATCATCATTGGAGACCAGGTTAAAATCCAAGAGTTTCTGTCCAGGCCGAATAAGGAAACCAAAATAACCCACTTTGGAAACATTCCTTGGGATGCAGATCATCAAAATGAAGAGCCATTTGATATTTGTACATCAGGAATCCTACACAAGGATCATTCTCTCTCGGTTCCGAATGGAGGAAGAAAACCCAGTCTCGACAACTATTGAAAAGAAGATAGGAGACGAAGAGAATGGTCCACCATTGGATAACAACATTCCTGACATATCGATGTGCAATAACTAATCACTGTCATTCTCTGTATGTATAGATTCTGAGGTTTTAGACCACCCGAAAAGATCAGACTTAACTGCTATAAAGTGTATTTTGATGTATTTGACTAGAACTCGTAACTATGGGCTGTTATACCGAAGTAAGGTGCCACCGGATTTGAGTTGTTTTACTGACTCCGACTTTGCCAATGATCAGAAAACCTGCAGATCAAGAATTGGAGTAGTCATATCGTTCTGTGGAGGAGACATAACCTGGCTAAGTCATAAACAGACTACCACTGCCATTATTACCACAGAGGCAGAAAAAATTGCTTCTATTGAGGCCACTAAAGAAATTGTGTGGGTGAATTGCTTGTTCAAAGATATATTGAGCATCAAGTCAACACCGACACTGTTCGTCGACAACAGGAGCGTGATTCGCCTTATAATTAGTCCTGAATTTCATCATCGGACCAAACCTGTGGAGGTCAGATTTCATTATGAGAGGGAGAAATACATCGCTGAAGAATTCATCTTGGATCGTGTACCCACTGGTCAACAATTGGCTGATATCTCACCAAGGGCTTGCCACGTGGATCTTTTCTGAATAATCGGGAGTGCTTGGAAGTGTTATGTTTAGGGGGGGGTGGATTGGTGCAAACAAACGTAATTAAAGCAACTCTGAGTTTGTTTCACCTTTCCTTCCTCTATGTAACCTTACTTGATACACACTAGTTGTTATTCTTTGTTCTTACATGTGCTCTGTTGTTGTTTACTAATACTGAAATATGGTATCATAAAGCAAATTTTTTGTGCAATTTAGTTTCATTAAACTCATCAAGTAAATTATGTAAAATAGTATTTTTTTAAGTATCAGACACTTATTTTCAAATTGGTGACCACATTCATGTCTTTGCTTAGAATATTTTATCGTCGAAAGCATGTAATCAATTCCAAATTAATTTTGTATGCTTGCAGTATATATAATACAACTCTAAAATACGTTTATACGCACCTTTTGTCCACCATTTTGTAAGATATGTCACATAAAAAAATAAAATTTTTGTGTAGTATTACGGGGAAAATTTGACAGATTCCTACTGAATTCGTCAAACAATTTGCACTGCAGAAGGTGGTGTAAAGTACCATGTTTTAACTAGGTTAGCCACTTATTTTTAAAATGTTGGCTATAAATATTTTAGCTCTGTATCTTTTTTCAACGAAACAAATTCCAACTTAACTTTGTATGCTGACCGTATCAATTACAATCATCAAATTCGTCTATACAGGTCTCAATTCTGTGCTATTTTGTAAGGTACCGCCACAAAAAATTACATTTTTATATACTATCACGGGAAAACAATCAAACAATTTTTACCTAATTTGGTAAAGAAGTTGTATTGTCATAGGCCATATAATTATATATATATATATTTTTTAACTGTGACAGACACTTTCAAAATGGTGGATAAAAACCATTTTATCTTAGCGTGCTATATCTACGAATGTATGCAATCATCGAATGTGCTAATATATAAATATTGGCTTCCATTTTTTAATATTATCACGTTAAATATATGGAGGTTTCATGCAATATTGAGGAACCAATCCCCCTATTTGCACCAAATTCTTCACGAAAGTAATGTTATGGTAGGCCATGCAAACTTAAAAGTTTTAAGTGGCTCAATCCCTTATTTTCTAAATGACAGATCTGTAAATATTTTATGATAGAAAACACTATCATTCATAAGATTAGACTGATAAATTTCGAAGATGATGGTAGAATACAACCCCTGTAATGCAGTTGGTTTACACTAGTTTATGGTAAGATATTTTCTGGGTTCGATTCCTGAGTAAGACATGTGTTCATTTTGCAATTGTCTCACTATTGTTGCATATGTTAATTGTTTCATTTCTAGTTATATTGCTTTCAGGAATACGAAAGTGCTATCTAACAACTCAGCACTTCAGAAATTATTTAAAAATTAATTGCAGCCATGTTGAGAAAAGTAGTCTCATTATTTATATAAGTAACTTCTAGTTTAATGTTTTATTTTATTACCCAATAAATGATTAAATTGATAGTGCTTTAAAAATGTATTAGATAGATAATTTTACTATAATATATAATTTACATAATAAAACAATTTAGCCTTGTGTGTCCAATTGATTTGATGTGTTCGCAGGTTAGTGCATTGTACCATCCCTGCAACAAAGCTGCTCAGCAAATCAGACACAATATCAGTCCCTTGATCCTCGCACCCAGTTAGCGACCAAGTTCTCTTACATCGACGGAATCTCCATGCCACTTCGCTTCTGTAAAATTACTTCTCTGTGGCTTGAACTTTTGCTGCTTCGGCTCTCCCTCTCATCCTCCAGGAAGTCGCAAGCTCCAATTACAACCACCTCAGCAGATTTATTCCATGTGTGCCATGGCTAATGTACCTTCACCCACACCCCTCTCCAACACTTCTAATTTATAGCCCACTGAAGTTATGGTGAGAAAATTTGTATCATCACTACACTGGTGATTACGATTATGTACATACCACATGATAAGCCTCACAGCTATATACTGTAATAACATAGTTATCCAACATTTGGAACCATTATAACTAGTCCCTTGAAAGTCAGTACATTGATATATTTTATGACCACAAAAATATAGACTACATGCGATAAACCATACAGCCTTTTATAAGAAATTGAGCTAGGCCCTTTAAATCTACTACATTAAATTAGTTTACGACTACAAGAATGTAGGTAATTAATGATAAGCCCCAAAGCATTTCATAAGCATAGTTGCCCAACACTTGCAACCCATTTGTGCTAGGTCCTTGAAATTCAGTAACCAGACATCATTTACGACCACGAGAATATAGGTACAATGTAATAAGCTATGCATATTTTATAAGCATATTTGATTATAATTGTCAAACAATTCAAATTATACCTCTGAAATTCATGTTAGCATCATTTCAATTCCCGAGATTGTATATACAGCATAATATGTATTACACGAATTTATAAACATACTTTGTCTTAATTTTCTAACCATTTGGGTTAAGTTCATGAAATCTAGTATATAGACATAATGATTAACTCCAATCACATAAGTTTGGCACAATGTGCTCTGTGGCGTGTTATAGGCATAGTGACCTGTATTTTATTTACCACTCGAGTTTTGTTTTTGAAACCCAGTATGTTAACAAAATGTATGCTCGCATGAATATCTGTACGTCCCATTAAGCTATAAGCACTTTTAAAGGTATGTTTTCCTGCCATTAACATACCATTTGAATTTTAGCCATGAAATTATATCAAATGTAACACTCGCTACCCCGTAAAAGGCAATATGATACCTTACACCTTAGGCAGTTTTATAAGCATACTTAAATAAAATGTTCTATCTATTGCAATTATAGATGCTTCATTCAAGTTGTAGGTACAACTCTCGACATTAAAAAGGCAGAAAATACATTAGGTCTCAACTCCTATTAAATGCATAGTTGGCTGCTTTCTGCATCCAATGGAGGTAGATACACGAATTTCAGAGTGTTGGCAATACTCGCTATCAGAAACTTATTTTAGGTGCTCTAACACACGCGTGTGTACACGTGCACATGTACATTCGCGCACACGCATACACTAATGTACGATAATTGTTCCATGTATAAAGTTATTTCCGAAAATATATAAAACTACTAATAATGAGCAATAATTTTTATAAGTTCTCTGTACATTTAATTGTAGCACATACACCTTCCTGCTTCGAATATTCAAATTTGTAAACTGTGTTGGCGCCCTATCTTACTTACAGGCACAAACGCAACCTTCACAATTTATTTACCACATTGTAACAGAGAGTATTTCTGCTTCAGGATCATTTCTTCTGCAGTTAGTTTACAGGCGAGTAACTGAGGGTCCACATAGGCCCAAAAGTTCATCAAAATTCGAAACACTCATTCTAGAGTTTGAGAAAATTTGTCGGGATAGTTCCTATATCGTTTAAAACATGTGTAAAACTTTCCAAGTGAGAGTCTTGCACTGTAAGTTGGATGAATCCAAAATGTATGGTAACGTTAAGAGATCCGAAGCACAAGCTACTTCTACTTCTTCCATGATGCTACTGGCCATATTTACTTCATTTTCGTGACAAAATTAGTGTCCTGTGTACACACACACCGACGACATGACTGTTATGTTGCTCAACTGTTGTCGTACCAAGAAGATAACGACAAAAAGTTGTGACGACGGTTTGTTGATTGTGGACACATTGTTTAAACCACTTAGTCTTGATAGTGTTAACACCATAAAATATGTTTGCTTTATACATCTCATTTTATAACAGTTTAGCTAGATGGAAGTCTATACACACGTAATAACATACAGTGGAATTAATCGAGCAGATGATTTATTTCTGCACCATTAATATATCCACAGTGCAAATATGTTTTAATAATAATCTCGTTATTTTTCGCGATAGGTTGGCAGTCTTTGTGAATCTCAGTTCACCTCGAAAGCATTTATATTAAACTCACCCACTATTACCTTTTGATAAACCAAACTCACACAGACACGTATTGGTTCATCGTAGGCTTTTAGTCAAGAGGTTCCAGTGATACATTAGCGGTCTGGTTCTCAAACGTGTACTACTAACCAAACTACTTTTGAGTTAAACCCAAAGCAAACTACATAAACAATAAGTATATACTGGGTGGGTGGGAACTAGCAAAAAACGGAATGCATCACACTATTATATGACAAAATGTACGACAAAGATACGTTAAGGTATAATTGCATTTGAGGCTTAGTTTCTGAGAAAACCAACATGACATGTCTGGAACGAGTAGAAGCAAGTGTGTGTTAATGGGAAGAGTGTGGTTGTGTGTTAACGCTGTGGCGTAGATGACGAGGAAATGTTAAGGTGGAAGAAAGTAGTTGGTCTCAGTATTTGCAAACAGCCGTGGCATGTCAAGGGGACTGGCCATGGGGGATTTGTGGCATGGCCACCGCGGTTCTCAGACTTCTCTCCCCTGGACTTTTGTTTGTGACCTCACCTGAAGTCTCCGGTGTATCAGCCAGACAACCCGCCGCAGTCGTCTGAGGACATCATCGCGCGGCTACATGCTGCTACCACAGCGATTGACGTCCCCATGCTGAGCCGTGTGCAGGATGCATACATTACACACGCTGATTCAAGCATATAAGCTATTCACGATAAAATGAGCACTTTTAAAAGCCCTGCTTAAGATCTACTTGTATACACATTGTGTATTTACCCGCCTTATGTAAACTTGACATAGCCATGGGCCTCATTAATTTATTCATGCGTCGGTCAAGTGAAAATGTGAAATAATTATAAAAGTAAATATTTTACCAATATGCTCACTTTTACTCGTAGATGCATTGAAAAAAAAAAACAGAAACCGAAAGAAATAATTTAGGTTATCACAAATGGTTACCTAACACTTTTTATTCGATATGGAACTACATTCCATCCCGTGTTACCAGCTTCACTGGACGCATGTTACTCAGCGCGCCCATTAGAACATATGCAGGAAGAGACAGTGACTTTTCTCTAAGTTTCATTTCAATAGTGCTCGTGAACAGCCTATAGCAATGTGTGGAGCAAACTTTGAATACCTACTGCCAATGTTTGAAGAGATTTGAAAGTGATTGTGAGACAGTGTGTAATAGCATTAAGATCGTTCAACACGTCACACAGTTTGTGTCAGAAAGTATGTCTCTAATACAAATTCACTTGAAGAAATTTTCGCCTTAATTTTTCTGACATAGAATCGTACGCCGCACAGTGGGCTGAATTCACTCATCAATAGGGTCCACACTTTTCGTTATGATATTTTAATTTTATTTTCTATATTAATTTTTTATTTATTATTTTATAATTTCTTTATTTTTGTTTGTATATGTTGAACTATATATTGAACTAACGAGCTATAAATATTCCGTTTAAAAACTCATATACATGAGTTTTTAAACGGTATATATATATATATATATATATATATATATATATATATATATATATATATATATATATATATACACACACACACACACACACACACACACACACACACACATGTTTTGACATGTGATATCCGTAATATTTATTCTCATATAAATTATTTCGATCTGTATTTGTATGAGGCACAAGTAAAAATTTTAAACTTTGTATTCAACCTACATGTACTGACATTTATGCATAATCCACTGTGTGAGGTTATAGTTGTGATACAAACATTAAAGTAATACAAAAAGAGAAAAAAACTCTACACGATAATTACAAAACTGTACCAGTCAATAAGTCTTCAATGCTGTCTTCCAGGTTATTTATGTCATAATTTTCTCTGTCAATTACATATTCATCGGAAATGAGTCAATATTCTAACTCACTTATAACTTCAGGGTGAATTTCCCGAACATTCTTTGTTGGTAATATGCGCAAATATGAAATAATTAGATATGATGATGATAAAAGCCGACAAAACTAATAACTAATCTTTAAACTTCTACTTGATTTCCGGCAGAATAACTCGCGATAATTTCTGACAACTTTATTTCTTGCTTATTGAGTCACTTCAGACAACTCGCCCATGAGTAAAAGACGGTGATTCATGATAAATGCACTGTGCTCAATAATATATGAAAAGTCGATGTTAGCTCATACCAACTGTACATTTTCCTAAAGTGAAATTTATTAAAAAATAAGAGATCAAATTTGCCAATACTTACCTCGTGAGCAGAAACAATAATACGACAGAAAAAATTTATTTCAATTCCTGGTCAACCCCTGTTGCTTTGGCTGCTGTAGATGGATCACAAAAAACCTTCGTGCAGAGTTTCCGTCAGTGGTGGAGCCAAATCCTTGTCTTGGGCGATCAGGATTAATGTGCAATAACATCTTCTACTCCTGTTAATTAATTTTCTTGAACTGATGAACTTCGGGATCATTTTTGTCACCACGCCTTTTTGATTCAGAACCAGTAAAAAAGTCATGTCGGAATATTGCATCCACAAACGTCATAATCCCTTATAACACTATTTGAATACTTACATAATCTGTAGGAAATCGCCGAGAGGAATTAAAAAATTCTGATGTAGGTGTCTAGCGCTGATATCCAATAAGTAGTTAGAAATAATTGGTTCCAGGGCAAGTGGCTCCTGGCAGAAGACTGAAGGACTCGGTCGCCATCTTGAAGGACATCACGAGGGACAAATATTCTCGTTTTGCGCAATTTCGCCACAAAAATTTTCACGATTTCCCTCGCGTCCTTGATGGTAATCTTGGAAGCGAACAACCGCCTCTGTCATTCCAGATCAGGGGTCCCTCAGTGTGCTGCTTTGGACTATTTCCCTTACTATAGAGCGTCTCAATCTTAGATTGCTGTGTGCGGTGTAATGGACATTCACTCTCTCTTTCCAGTGCACGATTTCTGTCATTAACGCTGTCCTTGTTCCTGCGGGCGCTGTTGCCTGATAAGTTATTTTTTTGCAAGCTTGAAAAACAAAACTATTTACGTTGCGTTCGCGCCATCCAATCAGAATGATAGGGTCTATCAGACGCTTCAGTTTCAAAGGAGCCGCTTAGCTTTGCGTTGCAGAATTAGATTCTTTTACGAGTTGGCAGGGAGGTAAACAGATAAAAATTCTCTTAATCAGGCCGTTTTCTTCACCACCCATTTGTTTCTCAGCTTGCCAATTACGTCACAAAGCTGAAGCAATCTGGCAACAGTGAGCGCCATAAGCCCTGTACTGCAATCTAAGCATGAAACGGACTACAGCACAAGTGCAACTTTCGCGCTGTTGCATTCCACCATAATGGTCGCCAATTTGTAGCACTCCTAACAAAATGTAACCTGTGTCCCCCACTGACCACCAAGATGGCACTGGAGTCCCCGTTGCAAATCCATCTTGGCACTCACTAGCAAGATTACGTCAGGGGTCCCCACAGAGAAGCCATGTCCTAGAAAATCCATACCCAAAAAAGCAGAAAAAATCATAGCTAACTGTGGACAAAGTGCTGCGACTAGCTGAGTGAGGTCACACTATGGGGTCTGCCAGTGTGTTACCGCCGCCGTGCCTGCCCTGCCGGCACACACTCTGTCATCCGACTCGTCCAGTGGCCCCAGTGATAACTTACCTACCTACCCATCTGCGGGTGTTTCGCTCTGCCTTGCCGTCCACACAACACTGTAACATGTATGTGGATAGCTTGTGGGCTTGTAACCGGTGATACAATAAGCCGACACCACTGCTAACCAATTTTTGCCTAGAAAGAAAAAAATGCTTGCGGTGATGATGGCAAATTGAACCGGCGATGTTACAACGCCAAAAAAATAATAACGACACATGCTAAAAAACAAAGAAGACAGAAAGATAATACTACAAGTAGATAGGTAGAGGAAGAGACAAGGAGGTATACGGCTAGCCAGCTATGCTTAGAATGTTAAACGATACATATACTAGTTTTAACATTCACATCACCCCGACAGGATAAGCACTGTGCCCCCCAGAGGGTGAAAAACAGAGTTCCCTGGGTCGGAGATGCAACATAAACGCCAAATCCCCAGCAGCTGAAGAAGTAGTATAGTTGTTACCATATATTGGTTATGTAAATAAAGTATTGGATATGTAGAATGAAGTCATTTGAAGATAGTGTGTGTTTGTAGTGAGTGAATGTTTAACCGTACATGCATCGCAAGTTCCAGCAACATACTTCAGCAAGTGTAACACTGACAAGCTCGTGCATTAGGCAGCAGTATATTACTAGCCATCATCTTCAAAAAAGCAGCAGCAGCGCCCATGGCAGCAATATTCTACAACTATTACATGTACTCGAGAGTTCTGTCAAAATCAAACATGCACCAGGATACTGGTCGTACGCTTGCTCGGGATTTGGTCTGCTCCCCACATGTTCTTTAGTGCACAACTAGCCAGCATACATGATGGGATAGCCACTAAACCACAAAATACAAGTATACCAGACACATTGAAGATGACTCATGTGCGGTTATAACAGGGAAAAAGACGAACTGGAGTGGGGATAAAACCGGTGGTACGCTTGGTACCATAGCGTATGGCCAGCCAGCATGCCTGACCGGTCTGTAGCATGTTCTCCATGGAGCTGAAAAATTGTCACAGTGGTGACACAAACACACAGTGGCGGCACGAATGACAAGAATGTTATATAGCCCGTGCCTGCCGCAGAGGTGTGTCTAGATCTACTCATCATAGCCGTAGGGGATGGTATGGATGCCATCGTCCAGAATCCGATGCTTGTCGTCCATCCACGACAATGTAAGCTTATTGCTGCATTCTGAGTGTACATCGTGGTGGTGCGACCTAATGCTATGGGCCCAGCTCAATGCTGGCGTAGTGTGATATCGGCATGAATGGTAGACTCATTGCAGGAGCTGGATCACTGATAACAGCAGGCCAGATACATAGGACTTTTATAGTTCAGTTTTGTATGTTACATCCCTCTCTCAGAAGGTCTGTCACTAGCAGCAGGAGGCGTACAACAAGGTCAGAAACAACTTTCCAGCACCTACACCGAATGTGGCAGCTCAATTCACCCTCGGTGCTCTCAGAAGCTTCGGCATCCACACTGGGCACTTGATGTAATTTTTTTACTTACTTATAAATACAATAAACACTGTCACAACAGGGTAGGTGCCACTTGTGGTCTCCCATCGTTGTGGTGTGTATATAGCCATTACATTCCTCACTCCCTCGCTAAATCTTACCGCTAACTTCATCACAGAGAGCAAAGTCGACTCGCCTGTCCAAGCAATGCTGTTTGCTAATATCTTCAAAATCTGCATATACCTTGAGAATATGTCAATTTGAGAACAGTTGACTGTTTGGCCTCAAATTAATGACAGCATATCTGTCATACTTGTATCATGGCCACACCTCGCTATGAAACTCGTCCCATGCATCCTGATAGGACCACATATTATTTAAACTGTCACACATTTGTACTTAAACATACCCCAACTCGGGTTTGAAGATAACTCCCCAGTAGCCCACATAGAAGTGGTGGTAGTGGTTTGTCATCTGGCCGGAACTGATCACAGTCGCGTATATCGACGACCATGGCAGCGTCTGTCTCTCCCAGAAGCTGTGTTGATGGAACTGGGTTGCCAATGACTGCAGGTTGTCGATCATGTTAGTCTCTCCTCACTGGCTCTGACTGCAAGTGCGATGTTCAGTGCTTCTTATACGTACTTTGCAGCAACAAACACTTCGCAGGTGAGCGGCGAACACATTGTCTTCCATGTCAGTGCACCTCGCTTCATGATAGTCGTATGTTGTTCACCTGTGAAAGTCTTGGTCCAGCGGGTAATTCTAGTAAGATGGGTCAGTTCATATGCAATCATCTGCTGTAGCCATACTTGATGTATAGACTGTTCATTTGCATGCTCTAGCAAAGCAACTGTGGTGCAAGCCAGCTCGGAGTTCGGTCTCAGATAGTATACTGGACAGGCGAAAATACTGCAGGGTGTCGGTTAGAGAACTAAATATTCCCCTTCATATTAACTCACCCAGTGCTCGAGCCCAGCACAGCTTTCCACTTGTTCCAGCTGTCCAGGTGGTGATTTGAAGTGAACATGTCGGTAGCTGATCATGACATTGCAGTACTTGTTTGCATCCAGCAGGTTAAATCCTGTATACATGGTGATAGCGAGAGAGAGCTAACAGTTGTGTTTAGTAAAACTTTAGAACATGCATGGTTTTACCATTCAATATTGGTTTCATGTTGCCATTAGCTATTTGGACCTTTGTAGTCGTGTTATTTAGTGTTATCATGTCGTTATCACTGATGAGTTGCAGATAGCAGGATGGTAACCACACTCTTAACTTAGATTCTAGCAAACAGGTCAACACTTCCAATATGTAGTCTTGGGCAGCCTAAAATCAGTTGTTACATACAATTTACCGATTGTCAGGTCAGTGAGCACCTTGTACTGCGCATTGCCATTTAATTCCGAGAGTAAAATGTCCATGGTCTGCGAAGGTGCCTGGTACAGTCGTTTGCCCTAATTGTCGGATAGGTATTTATATGATCTCGTGACCTTAGTAGTGTAATCATATGTAGAGATGCTGAGACAGTCAGTAGTGTTACTTAGTTCAATTATACTTAGATATGATGATCTGCAGACTATACACATGACCTTCATGCATGCTCACTTTTGTCCTGTACACTAAGATATAATCACAGGCACTCTGTATGACCTTCATTACCCCCGCCTCACTGGGTCCAGGTCCTCAGTGGTGTAAACACGTTTTTACTAATACTTGTGACCTTGGTAGTGTATGTTTTCACCTCCATTGTACTTAGCGACAGTCTTCATGACCTTCATTACACCCCACCACTGGGTCCAGGACCCCAGTGATGTAAACATGTTTTACCTCCACTTGTGACCTTGGTAGTGTGTTTTCACCTCCAATGTACTTAGAGGCAGTCTTCATAACCTTCATTGCCACCACCACTGGGTCCAGGACAACAGTGATGTAAACATGTTTACTGCCACTCATGACCTTGGTAGTGTGTCATCACCTCCAATCTACTTAGAGGCAGTCTTCATGACCTTCACTTGTGTACCGAGCCTGCAATTACGGTGGTCATACACCAACCTGCATTTTCTTACAGGTGGCCATACTATGTTTTCATGACATACCCACACTCGTGTACTGAGTCTGCAATCATCGGCAATTAAAGTCTGTCTTCATGACTTGTACTCCGGTACCAAGCCTGCAATTACAATTGGTCATACACAAAACTTTCAGTACTTAGAGGTGATCATACTCTGTCTCTGTGACCTTCCATGTCCGTACTTACAAGCAGTCATGCGTGAGTATCAAGCCTGTACTTACAGGTATTCATATTCTACACTTACACCTTCATTTCTCATACTGTGCCTCCCACTACTGCATCCAAGGGCCCACAATCGCAGTAGTAGTGTGTTCATGCACAGACATGACCAACCACACCTACTCTCTAGACACATGTGGTTAGGCATGTACCGAGACCTCAGTACGCGCAAAGCGAGGGACAGTCATACACTGTCTGTACATCACATACGACTGCACTGCAATGGATAAACATCCATTGCTTCTGTTCCAGTAGAGTGACGAAGACGATGCCATCTGTCTCCACAGCCAACATAGAGTTGAGTACATCACATATTTTATCATATTCGACATTCCCATTGCTCCAATTAAAAGAGTCATAATGTTTTTCCAACCATTTATTTGTCACCTTGCTTTTCTCATCGATCTCATGCCAGGGGAAGGGTGGCAGAAAGTAACACGTAGCTGTTCCACCGTCTTCATACGATATGCATATTTGTTTAATTATAAAACCTAACTGTGACATACAACCCTGAATGTTCGCCATCATTGTGACAGCGAAGTGGTGGCAAAGAGGTTATTTATGACAATATCTGAACTATACGATCACGAACATGATTGTTACCTGACAGTAATGAATTATGAGGGTGTAGGCTGGTATGTTCACCAGGAAATTAGCTGCAGGAGTCAATTCGATTCTACAGTCCATGACATTACTCTATATTCTGTCGTGCTGCTTACTGATGTCGAAAAGAGCAGAGGGGCCGTGTTCACGAAGTTATTGTGTTTTAGCACTGGCGACTGTCTGCCCATAGCAAGAGTGATGAAAATCAGCATTCATCTGGTACGGTACCATGAACATACTGTTCGCATAACCTATTTTTAGGTAAAATATGGATAACTATCCGAATTGAGATGTACTTTCACATTTTGTATACTAGCATGTCAAATTTCGAACAGTATGTGGTGGTATTGTTTTGTTTACCTATCTGAAACGCTATGATTATGTATCACTGTTTCTCACTCGGATAACTTGTTTTTATGTTTTAGTTCATGCTAAGGTCTTGTGGGATGCTCAGTTAAGTCTCTAAACTCCACGATCGAAACACCATATTGTTGTTTCTTCCTTTCTCTGCATATTTAAAAATTTTCTCTCATTCCATCATCTTTACTTGGATGTACGCTAGCAGCCATTCAATTGAATAGATCATCAGCATCATGATTTCCAGTGCAGCTGCCATATCCAGCAAGGTATTAGCTTGCATATTGGCCATGAGAATAACCAGCCCATGCTTAGAATTAATAATCACATGCTTGTAAGCCTCGATGAAGCCCAGCACTATTGCCAGTGGGATACAAACTTCGATTTTTCCGTTTGCATTAACTGACACTTTCTTCGAGACCCCATCCAGCCATTTCGGCTTCTGGATTTTGGTTGTGTGTTAGTGAGAGATAATTTTTATAGTAACTGTGATACCCACATCACAAGTTCTGCCTACTTCGCTCCCATTAGGCTTGTACGAGATTCGGCTTACCAGATTCAAATCCCATTTCTTATGATTATCGTCATTACAGGTATGGCATTTCCAGCCTTTGTAATCATTCCACAAAACCTCAAATATGAATTACAGGGGACTCTGCAGATGTTTTGGTTTTGCACTGGTATTCTCTTCTTAGATGAGGGAATGTATGGCCCTGGCAAATAGGGCACATAGTAACGGGGTTTTGCATTGGTGATCGTGTCTTTGAACCCCTCTGGCTCTGCCACATTTAGAATTTCCACATCCATAAGGCTGCACTGTTAATCCTAAGTGGCACAGAAAACTTATATTTGCATGTGTTTAGCAGCACGGTGGATGCCCGCCTCGTACTGACTTCTGGTTTAGTATGTAAAATTAGTAAGCTAATTTTATTACTATTGTGTGCTTAAATTTCAGCCCTATCTTTGCATAAGTGTAGGCACATGGTTATTTCTTTGCCTCGGAAATTAATCAAATGACTATCTTGGTCGACAATAGAGACAAGTACCTCTTGTACACTCTGTGACAACCGGGATGTAAACGGGCATCTTTAGTGTGTCCACCAGTTTAAACCCTGGTGGCGCAGTTGCCGAGAATTCATGTAACATTTGGCTCAGCTTGCCATTGAGATACGAGCCGGTAACTAAATTACAATTTACTCTTATGATGTTTACGAGAAATAAGTTCACTGGCTAAGTTTATTTATGCAGGTGGTTGGCTTCGTACATTGTGTTCAGGAACACTAGCATAGCTGCGAGCGTATCATTTAGTGTGAAATCGAATTGAACTGTACTGCACTATGTAAAGTATTCGAGTTGCCACGAAGTTTCATAACTATACCAGGCCCCAGTTTTTGCTTCAAAGAATCATATATGTCCTCTATTTCATATGATCCAGTCGGAATACGCACCTGCCCTCTCTTCCTGTCCATCTTGATATATCAAAACATGCAATTTTGTTCATCGATATTCGCAATGGAGAAATGTTTGAAAATCAATTAGTGCAATTTTCCACATCCCTCTAATTTCAGAGGCGGAAAATGCACAGAATACAATTCCAAAGTTTTACCCAACAAATTCAAAGTCAGCAACATGACTGATGAGTACATGCAATGTACACTAGTTAAGTATTGAATAGGAATCTCAAACATAGATGACCATAGTTCCATTCCCTCGATTGTTGCTCTTTTTTATGGTTGTTATATAGTCCTGCACCTTTTATGTATGTTTTCAGTTCGGACGGGGGCCTTGAGTTCGCGAAACTGTCATAGTAAATAACTTTTTCTCAGTGCTTCTGGTATACCACAAAGTGAGTTCCATGTCCACAACTAGTATCTAGGTTGATGATACCACTCTTCGCATACAATAGCTGGCACAGCAGCTCGTCATGCATAAGGACACCTCGAAAGTGGGATAGTTGCAGTTTTCTAGCATACATGCTGATATTGATGTCCATAAGCAAAGTGTAGGGTAAAGCTCTCAAGATTGACCGTACACTTGGAGTCTTCTTACTACATGCTTTTGTATGGGTGCTTAAGAGCACATCTTTCTCCTTCTGATATGCTTTCTCGATTGTTACAATCTACCACCCCCCTCCCCTATGCTATGGCCATAAGTAGAGACCCTGCCTCTTTTTCCCCAGCTTGAGTTCCCATCCATCTATTATGCCTGATTGCCTCTGTCAGCCTTTGATTTTCACTCATCCCCATGTTGACCACACATGCGATAACACTGGCTCAACTTATCAAACTTCCTAAGAGGCAAATTGCTGGAAGGAGAAAAGGCAATTTCCCACCATGCTTAGCTTGATGTCTGCAGGGCACCTTATTCTTTAACCCCATCCCATGCTCGACTTTGGCACAAGTTATATTGGACATACCCCAGGCGGTTAGACGTTCGCTAAGTTTCATGGCAGGCGAAATACCTACCATTTGTGTTTTTCGGCCAGAATTGCATCAGCTTTATGTTGATCCTCCAGCTGACTACTGGTAGCATAAACGATATTGTGTTCCCCGCATGCCCTATCTAGCTAATTGATAGGAATGTCGCAACATTTTAATCTCTGTGCCGGTCCAGTTCCTGACCCACAAAACTTATAGCCCGGGATGTTAGCTTCGAAAGGGGATTAATAATTAATGAATTAACGAAACCACATCCATGCTTGGATTTGATCCCATGACTAGTTACATCATACTGTCACACTAATCGATCAATATGCTTAATTTATATGTTTTGCCGCAATTGGCTACCTGACCTCACTTGATCCCCTACCTTAAGTACTTGCAGATTAGCATTCATGGCTCAGTACAATGGAGATCGTCCCACAGGCTACTACACTGCCAGTTAGCATATCTACTGTTGACGAATCTACTGCATGTGAATCACACCATGAGAAACATCTGCTGAATACTGTTCGCTGTATTATAGCTGGTCCAAGTAACTGTGGGAATACGTGTGTGCTTTTCAGTCTTCTAGAACATACAATTGACTTTGCTTCGAGAATGTTTACCTCTACTCAAACTCTCTCCAACAACCGAAATACATGTGCCTAGCAGATTTCCTTCAGACTGTTGATGGACATCAATTTTTTTCCCTTGAGCGACAGTGAAAATGCTGTTGTGCCCAGTGATGCGAAGCCGAAATCTGTACTTATTTTCGACGATGTTGCATGTGATAAAAATATGATGATGTAATGGTATTTCAGCATGGGTCGACATGTGAGGTCGACTCGATTTTCCTCTATCAGACATATTCACGCATACCAAAAGCAATGTCTGCGCGACAATGCCAATTTCCTCATTCTGTTTTGCATGGATGACATGAATTTATTCCATGTATACTCGGACGAAGTGAATACAGATATGACTTTCGACTGTTTGAAGAGTATGGGCTCGTGTTGCTGGTGCGAACCGTTCAGTTTTTTTGTGATCTCCGAGGTTTTTCCACCTTTAAAGGGGCGGTATTGGCATACCTTTGATAAATTCACTATCGTCCATCATTGAAGAATGAGCTATGCCATCTCTAAGTTCGGCCATAGTTACCTGAAGCATGCGCCAGAAATTTGTATACCTACTTATGATGGGGACTGTAGTTTCGGAGGCAAATGAGCCAAGAATCTTGGCGAGCCTAAGCATGATGATGATGCTGTGAATGTATCCTTTGTCCACAGCTTAACTTCTGAAGATTTGGAAACTCTACAGACCGTATGTAACAACACCCAGACTAATCTTTGCTCTCTGAAGTCCGATATTTCTCGGCTCGAGGCATTGGATCCGAAGCTTAGCAGTGTGGGCGAGAAAATAGTCAACAAGATGAGTATTGACTTACAAGCACTGACTGATGATGTGCATAAACTGACTAGCTTAGGTGAGAAGCTGTCTGCTGTGAAAAACCGGATTTATGATACCAATGTATGCCACTGAAATAAATGTGAGACTTGCTAAGCTGGTCGAGACTATGTCAATCCTCACCGATTTTGCATCTAGTAATGCACTTAGGGTTGTGGAAGGATGGATATTAACCAATATGAATACACTGTATGCCAAGACGGTGGCCGAGATTTGCCCGTTGACTTTTACCAATGCTGACATGCTGACCACTCTCGGGAAAACCATGAGGCTTTGTAGAAGAAACTTGAAGTTTTGGGCGCACTTGTTTCCAACAGCAGCCTTATTACGAAAATATACAGGACCCTTAATGTCAGCACTGCAGGTGCAGGTACGCTGGCTGCTTTGACTACGAAACTGGCCAGTCTGGAATCGTTTTTCACGAACATTAAGAAGAAACTGGATCATGTGGGTGTGCAGATCGGTGGCGTGCCCTCCAAATTAGACAAGACTCTGACTGAAGGTGTGATTGCCACTTTCACTGAGAAGCTTACCAACCTGGAATCGAATATCGATACTTTTGGTAAGTCGTCTGGTCAAATGAACAGTCCACTTACACCCTAACTTCCAATGTGCAAACCATAGTGGCTTGGGCAGTACACTTGCTATGGTCAAGCAGAAACTGGAAGACTTGGGTGGACATGTTGACAGCAGAGTGCTTGCAGCTATAAGTGCTAATCTGAAGGATCATCTGCTATTGTCAAACGACAATACATATAAACTGGCTGATCTGACTACTCAGATAGAGCATGTATTCGACATGGTCATGAACTGTGACGACCTAACAGCTAAACTCACTGTGAAGTTTGATGCTGTAGGGTGCGGTGTGGTGGACAACAAGATTGCTACCGACCTGTTTACGAATCTGAACAGTTACATTACCACTTCTGCTACGAGTGTAAGCAAGCTAGGTTTTCTGACCAACCTGGAGGTGAAACTCAGACTGTCATGTCATACATAGCTAATACCATTCGTGATAGCATAGTAGAAGAGCTCAGATCACAAGAAAGTCCCTTGGGTAAGCAGATAACTGCGATGGAAGAAGTTGTGCATCGAGCAATTGTTCGTCAGATGTCTGACATTCGCTTTGAGGACAAGTGGGCCCATTGGAAGCATGTGTGTGATGCAGTTATGCAACCCTTTGGTAAAAAAGAAGACACACTTAAGCAGTTAATCGAGCAGCATAACTAATATATATATATATATATACAATGCATATTTCACATTATATTTAAGTGCTATGCCTGCCCCACCTAAAATCTGCAACGTGTTGTTGCAAGTACCTGTCATAAGTATTTGCTCACCAAGTAGACACGAATGGAACGTGAGGCTGTATTGGCAGATGTATTCCGATCGATAATGTCTCGACTCGACCAGCAGCATAATCCTGCTCTGAAGACTGAACCTGGCTTTGAACCCAGGATATGCCATCTTTGAAATGTAAGAGGGAATGGTCTAATGCACACTTAATGACTTTTCGCAATTACCTAACTTCCTACACACCTTGCATCAATGATCCACATTATGGAATGTATAAATGAAGTAAGAAGTGGTTTTTGGAAGATACACAAATTTTCTTTCTGCTCAGCGATGTTCTACAAGTAGGTGATAACATAATGCAAGTCTCGCCTGGCCTCTACGAGCTGCTGTTTAAACTAGAACCACGGGATTATTCTCATGCTGTATTGCGACAGTACAAGCAATTACTTCAACTCACAAGTGCTCATTTGTATGGGAACGATGCTGCCACCAACACTTCTAAGGAGAAATTACACCCAAAGTTCAACATATCACAGGTCTGTTCCCCCATGTAGGCTCGGGTCTGCCTTTGAAGCTTGATGATGACAGTCGGCTGGAATACGTCTACTGGGATGACGTCTACGAGCTTGTGGATTGTCTTGGTCTACTCATTGTGTCTCAGCAAGCTGGAAATACATCCAATAGGAACAAAATAGGGAAATATCTTGGAAGAACTTCGCGAATCTGGGCATATCCAGTGAAGGCCATCACCTGACCTCACGACTATTTCACGAGCACAGATCGTCGAGGAACTGTATTGCTGGCACTCAGGAACTTCTCCAGACGCAAGGTTCTTCTGTTCAGTCTCATGGACCTCTATCAAGCTGACTTAAACGAGATGTTACTCTATGCCCATGCCAATAAAGGTCATTGGTACATCCTGACCATTTTAAAGTGCTTCTCAAAGTATGGATGGGCCCTGCCTGTCCCCAGGAAGCGAGGTGCAGATGTAGTAGCTGTCATGAAGTTGGTTTTGGCCGAGGTTGACAATTGCTATGACCACATTGTGTGTGCTCTTAGTGATCATGGGAACATTAATGATTCTTTTCGGAACTTCGACCAGTTTATAACCTGGTGGAGCCATCGGTGCGAACTCACACAGCATATTGCAGGTTTAACCATTGGTGTAGCAGACACTTACCAAATTACAATTTATTTATACCACATTCACTGGAAATATGTTCACTGGTTGCTGCTGGTAAAATGCACAATTCGTGCATTTTACCAGCTTCGTAGATTCGCTTCTCAAACCCCAACATTGATCTAATAGTATCCAGTTCGGTGAAATCGACATTGGCACTGCAAAATATTTCTGCCTTCAGTATGTTTGGGTTACCACATAGTTCGAAACTCACGTCTGATGGCATGGATTTCTTGATGGAATTAGCAATGTCCTTCAGTTCATGTGCACCAGTGGGAATGTTGATTTCCTTCACATCTCTTGCCAATAATACCAGAATGCAGAATTCACATTTTATTCTATGTTGGATATGGAGGTGAAAGTCTGAAAATCCATAAGTCAGACTACCCACTCATCTTCTAGATCCAATGACGGATAAAAGTTACCCTTAGCTTGGATGTCTTATCACTTAGAATGATGGACATCGACATACTGACTGGAGAATATAGATGCAAACACCTTTTATGTAAATTGTTAATGAACAACCATTCGCCCACGATATATTTTTATTCCACCACACCAGAAATATAAGGCACAAGTGTCCTCAGTTCCACATGTTAGGAAGCTGCTCCGTTTCGTAATTGTATGTTAGTTTGAAATTATTCAGGTTATGTTGCCGTTCGGACGGAGAACATAAATTCCCAAAACTGTCATTATAGTCTGCATATTTACCCTTTTTTACATATGCTAACTAGTGAATGTCGGCGTGGCTATCATGTCCAGATTAATTATGGCACATTCTTGTATCTTAGGTTTAGCAGATAAAACATGTCACATGAACACTCCTCCAAAATTAGGTTTTTTTAAATTCGAGAGCAAATAGTTCCAAATCTACTTTTATGAGTGGTCATGTGGTAGAAATTTCATTATTGCCTCTTCCTGCTGCGACCCTTTTTCTTCCTCTCACCTCCTCCTCAGTACGACCATCATACGTAAAGTCCTTGACTGTTTTTTTACCCAAGGCGATTGCCCCATATTTGCATTGTTTCTTTGTGCCTAGAACAGCTGATTATGTTTGTACTAGTCTCATTTTACCTCATTAATTATATTCGTTATGGCCCCAACGATACCACCTAGAGCACCCGATTGCAGGTACCAAGGCAGGAAGGGATCCTCCCATTTTTTTCTGCCCTCCCCTCTTGGAACTTCGTCTTGCTTTCTTTACTCCCATACCCATCTTCACCTTTACTTTCATCATGTTGGAAACATCCCACTAAAATATTTTTTCACTGAGTCCAGTATCTTGGGGTTTTCTTATCTCGTCGGCCTTCTGTGCAATTACCTTGTCTTCCTGGTGTCAGATTTGCAGTTCCTTGTGCTGGGAACAGGCGATGTTATGTCATTTGCATTCCTCATCGAGCGCATTAATGCTGTATATCTGCATGCCAACATTTTGGCTGCCTTGTTTCTTGGACTGCAAAACCTGTATCCGAGAATGTGCAACTTGAATGGTAGGCTGTTGTTCAGCATATCGACGTTACCACGGCCAGATTTCGACATCTTTACCTTACGACGCATTGGTTTAAAATGACTTAAAACCTATAAATACACACCTTTTATACTTTTCTGTTTCACTATCATCCTAGAGTTGGAACAGTACAGATGTAAATAGCTAATAATGCATCTGCTTTGTCGTTTCTGCGGTAAAACATCTACAGCTTGGCTGAAATTTATGACGACCTACAGTACGAAAAGTTCGAGTGTGAATTTTGAATGCAAATTCTGCCAGAGGCAGTTGACTCAGATTGATATTTTGAAGAGAAATGCTGAAAATTGCAGCACTGATTCTTTGCAAATACAATCCGCTCCGCCTCTGCTTCCGCCTCTCACTCCCTTCTGCCTCCCCCTACACCAACACCTCTGCCTCTGCAAGATAGTAGTGGTAACATACAGATCATCAAGCAGATGTTACTCTACCCATTTGCATTAGTACTGAAGATGAAGCTATCTCCTACAAATCGCGACATGGAATCATATTTTCGTATACAGTGAGGTGTATTATCGCAGGACCAATGGCTTGTGACAAGACATGTTTCTTTTTGAACCTGCTGGGAGAAGGGAACTGCCTTTGGTTCGAGAATGTGTACATGTACTACAAATCACTTTAGCAACCTAAATATCAACGACTGTGGAAGGCATGGGTTATTTCCCCTGCAGTGATAACGAGAAGGTGGTGCCGCCTAGTGAAGCACTGCCAAATTCGATATTTGTTTTTGATAACATTGCCTGCGAGAATAAAACCTGTATTCGAGAGTACTTTAACACGGGATGGCACGCGAACGTTGACTGCATGTACCTAGACCAGACTTATTCACGCATACCCAAAAAACTGCTTCGCGATAATGCTAATATTTTGGTGCTATTTCGCATGGACGATATGAACTTGCGGCATGCGTACAATGCTCACATCAGTAAGGACATTATGTTCGCAGAGTTTAAGAATACCTGTGTCTTATACTGGAATGAGGAGTACAGATTTTTGGTGATCGTAAAATACTGGGCTCTGTATAATGGCAGGTACAGGCATGGCTTCGATCAGTTTATAGTAATACACTGACCATAAGTCTCAATACAATTTCCAAGCTCGTTCATGGTCTACACTGTGATGATGAGGATGTACATGTGCTAACGGAAGCTCACCTTACCGATGTCCGCAGGGGCCAGTCGCCTCTTAAGCAAATATCGAGAGTGAGAAAAACGAAGTGATGGATAATTTGGTGGCTATCAAACTGAATATAGGGGGCACAGAGGCACGGATAATAGACATTATCAATGTGTCGAATGCACAGAGACAGAAAGAACTAAAGACTCTTGAAAATGTGTTACCTTCGAAACTGGCAGCCAAACTGAACGTTGTGAGGCATAGCAAAGTGTTGGATGCATGCATCGACCGATGAGAAAGGATCGAAAATTCACTTCCTTCAACTCGAGAGTGAATATGTGTGTGTATATATATGTTGGGGCTGAATTAGACCAACAAACTTCGTAAGGTGATTCTTTATGCAAAAAGAGGCAAATAAAAAGGACACTTTGTACAAAAACTAAATATTGAGCTCAAAATAAGTCCCCGAAAATGGAGATTTTGGAATGTAATTTTTCGAAATATCGGAAACCCATTGAGATGAAACTAAAATTTGTGGGACATTGTTGTATGTTATCAGGATCTCAAACCTAGGAGTAAATGCACAATAATAATACTCCCTGTTACAAAAATAACAGGGGTGGCCTCCCTCTTATTGCAGGCAACTTCGTTACCATCTGGAGTTATGAACGTTTGATGCTGGTTTATTGTGCAGTATGGCCTATGAATCAGAAATGGTTCCCTTGTGGCAACTTCCTACGACCCCCTACTTTCATTTTAAATGCACACAAATATTCCACTAGTTTCCGCTGAAGTGATGCAGCACCCAGTATGCAGGAAATTCTACCTACGTGCGTGTATGGCCACAGCACAGCCGATGGTGGTGGAGAAGGTTAACTCCTACTGTAAATATTGCATACCATACATTAATAAGCATACACAACTGTTCGATTGTGGCGAAAGTCGGTGTGTGATTCCATACATGGTGTAAAGATACTAGTATTGCCTATGCAACTGGAACTGTATAGCAGCTGCTTTGTACTGTGCGGGCTTTTGAATATTGAAGCATTTGGTCAGCAGTGTAGAGCAATGTCATTAAATCACATCACATTTAAGTAGTATCAGGCCACACAAGGAAGGGGGATGTCAGTAGCGAAATGATAAAGCACTCTTACAGTTTCACCAGATTTTATTAATCGCAGCTTGATTTACACTTAGTATTACAAATAGCCCTTGGCTAGTACAATATTTTATTTTTTACTTTATAACAGCAATCATCAATAATGATTAAGATGTTTAATTAAATTACAACACACACAGCTATAGAGTGCTCGTGACTGAGGAGTGTTTTGTATTTATACCGAGGACCCTAATCCTGCATAACCTCAGGCACCCTACTGGTATTATATTTATCCTTATATGTCTGGGCGGCATCATCTGTCGAGAACCCCTCGACAGTGGCAGGGCTGGGCGTCGAAGTTGTGACCATGGCCCTGTGGTCCTCAGTGCTGGTGTCCCGCTGGTCCCACCGGAGCAAAACGGCTCCGAGCCACAATAGTTCCAACATTATATACTACCCCGCCTAGCCTCACGACCTTCCTCGGAGGGAAGAGGGTTTTGAAAACAGTGGGGCTGGCTCACCGTGGCCGCTCTGTCCCAGGTGCCCGAGCGTCGCTTGCCAGCCCCAGCTAACACATCTTGCAGCACTACATCATGCAATGACGAAATATGCTGTTTCCGGCGAATTGTACAGGTCGGCCAGAATGAATTACCCTCGGAGAAAGTACATACAGAAAGGACTCAGCGATACTTTCCAATATGACCTGATCGAAATGCAAGTCTTTTCTTGGGGTGAATAAAATCCACGGCTACATTTTGATCATATTAGACATTTTTTCCAAGTATATCTGGGCCAGACTACTCAAGTCGAAGAATGCACATGACTGCACCAAGGCCATGGTGGATGTGTTGACAAATGACACATAACGAAAAATTTCCACACCGACGATGGTAAAGAATAGTTTCCAAGCACAAATTAAAAGATGCAGCATAAATCACTATTCCCCCTACTCTGGACTCAAGGCTAGCATCGTCCAGCGTTTTCACCAGACTCTAAAAGCCAAATTGTGTAGACATTTCATAACGAACAGATATTATAAATACCTTGAGCTACTGCAGAAACTACTTAGCAAATATAATTCTACCATTCATTCTACCACTCACATGTCGATGATGACTCCCTACTTCGGTCCGTTTATGCTATTCCGACGAGGAGCGACCTGCACAAGCATAAAAAAGCCAAGTTCGGTGACCTGGTGCACATCTGCAAACAGCATGGCATATTCCACAAGGACTTCTGTCACAACTAGTCGGCAGAATTGTACAAGGTGATTCATGTATTACCTGGAGGACCTTTGAGGCAAACCCATCGTCGGAGTCTTTTACAAAGAGGAGATCCAGCCTACAAAGATACAACATCTATTTGGTGGAAAAGATACTGAAACGACATAATGGACATGTGCACGTGAGGTGGCTAGGACACTGGAAGCATGACGACTCCTGGGTCGATGAGAAAGAAATTCTGAAGTAGGACTTAGCAACATTTTTTTCAAATGGTGATATGTACATGGATTTTTTTAAAAATTAATGTGTGCTTTTATCTTATTTTGAGTTAATTTTATTATTGCCTGTCTTTATACACGATATTGGGTTGGAGAAAACTAGCTCTGAAACACTGACTAATTCGTTGGCATTTTGAGTCTGTTTTAATCCATCATGAGGAGTGTGGTAATGACTTTGTGTTTATCAGCCTCTAAAAATATTTATATTAGTATGACAACTTTCAATATTGTTCACTAGTTAAACTTTTAACTCTTTTGAATGTATACCAGTTGCGTATGTACTTATGGCAAGTGGGTTATTAAAAAAAATTAATGATTTTTACATACATACATTTATTTATATATTTTCAAAAAAGAACTAATTAAATAAGTTGAAAACGGTTTTTTCTTGGTTTCTTTTCGTGCATATATAAAGTGGTTATATCAGAGACTGCTAATATTTTGAAGGGAACAGCATCATCTTTTGCATGGATAAAAATAACATATTCACAGGGTGGAAGTGCTGCTGGTGTAGTCACTGGATATGGAGTCACTGGTTTATTCTATTGTACTCTCACTGAAGGACGAGTCACCACTGCTGCTAGCATAGCCACTGTTGCTGGGGTAAATAAACCATGGTTCATGAACAAACTGCATTAATTATAAATTCCAGTTAAAGCTGGAGAAATTGGGGAAAAATTAGCTTCTAGAATCATTTTTTTGCCTTTATAAGAAGCAAAAAATTTATGCACAAGGTGTATCCATTGCCGGTAAACAACCACGTATGTCTTTCTTAATACTTCTATATTTACCATTGCATGGTATAAGACGGTGCTAGCTTCGGAGCACAGAAACGAATTGTGCAATTACTATCTTCACACACGAAGCTGGATACTATCCTGAAGGTTTTGTATGGTGAAAATTCATTCCACTGTAGCCAGAAATGCACATTCTCACTACACATTTGAAAATATACTGAGCTGTAAATATCACCACATGCATCTTTAAAAGTAATACCATACTGCACACAATTTAAGTCTTCATGCATGCAGTTGTAGCAAGTGCTGGGGTTGTACATTATGCACGGTGTCAACTCGGTGCTAGAAGGATCAGGCAACAGGAGCACGTCTTCATCTTCCAGCTCGACTGATTGACTGGTTGGCTGCTACTGACCACAGATTTTGCAGAAGAGAAACTGGTTGCAGACCGATGCTCAGAGAATGTATGCAGCATACACATCACAGGTGAATGGGGTGCACATAGTCTCCCAAGTTGTTCTACCATGGTTAAAATGGCTGTGTGATGTTTACCATCACAGTGCTCTGACCACCAAGTAATCGTGTAGCTATGTGGTCTTCTGAGTTGATATACAATTGTGCTATTACCCCGAACATGACGTATGCATTCTTCTTTTGCTTGACTTATCAGCTCGGTGGTAGTGCAGGGTAGCTTCGAGTTTGGCCAGGGGTGGTTTACATCGCTGTGACGAGGTCATCGGCAGGTAATAAAGCTGCATAGTACTGGAACCAAGCTGAAATTACCATCTTCTTCATTCATGCTTACCCAGTGTTCAAATCCATGGCAGGCTTGTACTTTCTCTGACATACCAAGTATCCATAAATGCAAGTGACGCTAGGTACTGTAATATTGGAGTAATTGGGTACATCTTCAGGTTATAACTGGACAGACATGATGTGATGAACTTAATACTACGAGCCTTTCCTTTAATATTATATATCATCTTCCCCCACTCTGCTGTCTTTTCCCACTCCACCATCATTCTGGACGGGCCAGTGTTTTGCTCGTGAAGCCGGCTGACTCAATCTCTTTAGTTACCAGACACAGTGCAAGTGCAGAAATGGTAACACAGATATTCCCTCGCACATGGTCATCAGACACTATGCAGATTGTGAAAATTACCAGGAAGTACGTACAGACTCCAGTTACCAGACACCAAGCGGGTGCAGAAATTCTAACATTGCTACATGTTGACTAGGCTATCTGACACCACACAGGTGCAAAAACAGTCGAGAAACATGTACATACTTAACCTAACTTGACCTAACCTAACCACCACACTCTAGTCATGTACGTTAGAACTTGGAATAATTCATCATTTTAAATTTTTAAAGTTATTACTAAAAATACTATGGAAATGTGTACATCTCCTCCCCCTCCTCCTCCTGTCGATGTTATGAGTACTATAGCCCTTCTACGACATGCACCCGCATAAATGTTTATTTAAACTGAATTAATAAGTGTTTCAGAGAAGCAGATACACATATTACTATTAATTTTAATAAAAAAAAAATTTATTCACATATATATTGTGCTATTCAATATATAGATCACTGCATTATTTTGCAGAATATCTGCTCTACTAACGATCATCAGACAAAATTGACTCATACCTCAAACTAGAAGTCAAGTAGACCACAGCCCACATTTGAGATATCTTGAACAAACCATTGCTAGATTTAAACTCACAACGCCCCGTTAATTTTTAACCGAGGACCAGTTGGCCTTGTAAATGTCACGAGCAAGTCTGTACCTGCATGGTAACTGGAGTCTATACATGATATCACACTGTTTACGCACCTGGATGATGTCAGATAGCCTTAGTCAGTACATAGCATTTCTCCTCCCCCTTAGTGTCTGGTAACTGGAGCCTGTACGTGCATACAAGTCGTTTTCACACCTGGATGGTGTTGGATGACCGTGTGCGCGAGAATAGCTGTGTTAGCAGGTCTGTACCTGCACGGTGTCAGGTAAATAAAGAGAATGAGTCAGAAGGCTTCACGAGCAAGTACAAGCCTGCAAATGAATTGAACTTTGGGTCAGCATTATTGAAGTTTTCTACATATCTTAATCATCATGTAGGCCTTTGCATTTATTAAAACCAGACCAATACAATTAAATAATAATAATATATTTCTTTTAACATAAATTGTTTATGTGTTTGTATGTATCATCTCCCTCGTGTACTGTTGCATCTGATGACATTTTAGGAAATGTTTATGACAGGATTTTTTAATTAATGAAAGATTCTTTATAAAAGTAATTATTTATTTTGCATTTTAGTTATATATAATTTTCTTGTTAAAAAATCTAAAATTTTAGTCTTGCCATCCATCCTGTAAGTTGGAACTGCTCTTCCTTTCTTCCAGTTACAACTGCTCATAGATAATATGGGTTGGAATTGTTGTACTTTTTGGCATCTCCCTCCCACTTTACCACCCGAAATGCTGCTAAAGCAACCATGCGCATGGTTCTCCAGCTGAGGAAGAAGTAACACAGTATGCTCTTACAGTGCTACAGATATGTATATGTTTTAAATATCCATGGTGCTGCAAGAATGATCTATATAGATGGGTTACGATGCCGAAAAATAAACCAGCCCTGACAAAATACACAATGAATAGAAGAGACAATAAGAATAAAGATAACAACCAAAAGCATAAATAGAAAGAATGTTCTATAATGAGGAAGATAAGAAGTACATTGATAGGATGGGTAAGAACAATACCGCCTCGAGTGGTTAAAATGGGTCAAAATGTCACAAATTAATATTTCACCCCCACAACCCCACTAAGGATATTGATTGGAACCCGAGGATATAGCTCTAAACCCTGGTTGGAAATCCAAACAAAAATCATAGTCCCAAATCCCCATGCAGAAGTGCACAAGCGAAATTGCAGAAGTGAAATACTATTTGCAACAATTTATAGTCAAATTTGTTGATATGGAACACTCTCTGTCATGATGGTGTCTGTAGCTGTGTGTCAGGGCCTTAAACGTGTGTGCATGCTGTCAGTAGTAGCTACAACATTTTACATACATACATACAACACCATATGCTTATATTGGATAGAAATATACTCTATTCTTCTCTTCTTTCCCTTTATTCTCTTCTTTTCTTCTTCTTCTCCTAATTCTACCCAATATGACCATTTGATACTGTATGAAACATTCTTTATTAATTGTTGTATCTATACGGCTCTGTCAATATACTGCCATCCATTATCTGTATCTTGTTGTCCTGATATGCGTGTGCGACTTTGTTCATGCACTGAGTGTAAACTTCGTGGTGGTACGACCTTATATTATTCCTGGTTACACGCACGATTTGCTGCTGCTCCAAAACTCTTTTGTAATCTTGATAGGTAATTTTTTTCTTCAGACTTTTCTTCTCTACACCTTGGCTTTTTTGGTATTCTTGTCTCCACATATATAAATGTACATTTTCGAACGCAGCCATACAAACTCGCTCATCAGTTCCCCACAACACTCATCTTTAAATGTCCCCACCACTTTCCTGTTGGCAGGGAAGTAACAGTGATGAGAGGGGGGTTGGTGCTGGTATCCATATCTTCCATGAGTGTGGGATCTGCGGCTAGGTTTGCATAGAAGTCTTCTGTTTCAATTGTGTATATTAACGAGTGAGTATCTACATATATATTTAAATTCATGCAGTCTACATACTAGTGTTTTACGATGTCGTGATGGAACCTGCACATTAAAGAATTGGAGAGGTCAAGAACTGAAACGCTGGCGTAAATCGGTTTGTCAAATAATATAGTTTAGTTTTCCATTTTCATCAGGGAAAAATATTCTGTGTATATTGTGTGGCACTTGATTGATGGTTTGGCTATTAGTTTCTTCAGCCTTCTCTCATTGCACACCAATTCAATGACTTGTCTCTTCCTTCTGTTTTCCATTAATTTAGCAAATGTTGCAGTGTTCATAAGCTTAAAAAAGTCTTTTTCAAAATCATTGCCGGCTGCCTGCCTTTTTTCAGTTTTCAGGTCGATGTAGGGCTTGAGCCATGCCTCTTGTTCAAATTGCAGCACACAATGAATCTTCGTCACCTGGAGGCCGTGGGATAATGCCTGCTTCAAGTTTATGTAATGTACAATATAATTCTTCTTAACTTGCGATGTCGTCAGTAATTTTTTGATCTTGCTACCTGGAGGATGCTTGTTGATGGGCAAGAATGGCAGGTATATGTGCAAGTTGTGGAGTTCTGCAGGATATTCTACATCTACCTCCAGCACATACCCGAATACTCCATTATCTGACACCGCTGTGATGTCGATGGCGGTGTTCACCTACTGGAAGTCACGCACAGGAAGGGGCAGAGACACTGCCCCCTTCTACTCATAAACTTGGTAAGAAAAAATAACAGGTGAATATGTGACAACTAAAATTGGTTGACTGTGTACGAAAATAAATAGTATTTGAGTGTTTTTCAACATTAAATTCTACTTGTTTTATACAATAGATTAGAGGAAAAGGAGGAGTAGTGAAAATGTTGCGGAGATCCCCTAGCTTTAAAAAGAAGGTACTTTACGATTATTGTCCTAGTATGGGCTTTTAATGGAATTAATTACTGATATTCTGAGAATTATTATTACAGATGCAATACCCTATCAAGATATAGTGACACACACACTCATGCATAAAAATACTTGTTCACTTACACACTGTGACCACTGAGAGCAAAATTTATTCACCTATAAGGTGAATCGTAGGGACAATACATCCCTGTGGTGTGTTGTCGTAATTTAATTATTTGTTTTAAGAAAAGGCACTTATTACACAACGACTCAAGGAGAACTTGTAAACTAACTCCCCCGCCACTATTTGCAAAGTACTGTGTCAGCTGATGGTTTTTGGTGTAGAAGATAATATTACTCATTTTCGTATAATAATACCTGTCTTGTTTAAGTATGTATGGCCAAAACAAAGGCGTTTTGCCTGCATTTAGGATCTGAATTCAACTGTTCGATCACGCCTCGCATATCACCACAAGGGTGACTTGCCCCTAATGAGTTCCCTGCAGGAACTTGTATCACTGTCGATTGTCGCAGGGGTGTGGGTTAATCAGTGAGGTGTATGTATGTTTAATCAGCAGGGGGTGTATGTATGTCTGGTTAATCAGTGGGGGTGTATGTATGTATGGTTAATCAGTGGAGGCGTATGTCTGTGGAAAAACATATGTTAAAAAATATATGATTAAAAATTCATAAATATTTTGAATATAAATATTTTATATATCATGATCAATATATATTTATTCATTACTAATGAATTAAAACATAATCTCGGCATGGTCCGATACATGCGTATATTTTCCAGTATTACCAACTTCTGATAAAGCAATACTTGAACCCAATCCCTATCTTAATCTTATTCCGAGGGGATAGCATGGGAGTAGAGTTTATGCTTATTGTAGCATTCTGATTTGCAACACCATCATGAACAAGTAAATGTCTTCCAATGGTAGAGCATGTGAAAGGTCTCCACCCGAGTGGTGAAATGTCATTGAGCTCTATTTCTTCATAATTTATCTACATATATGCTGTTAATAATATGTTTGTATTTGTGTATTTCATAAGTTAATCGTAGGCACCATAAAAGTTGTCTGCTTGAGTGTCAAGACACTTTTTTTTTGTTTTGGGCTGCCATTCTCTGTGACTATCACGAAGCGTTAGTGAAATGGTATTTACGTCGTGAAGTTTAAATTTTCTGGTATGAAGTGTTTTGTTAATTGCATATGTCAGCAAAAAATGATTTCATATCTGAGGCCGACAAGTGATTTTAGTGAAATAATCATACAAAACCGATGTCATGAGGTATTAGGAATTACAAAGTAAGCAGTAAGGTCATGATTTTAAAAATAATGTGTTTTAAATTGTTAGAATATTTAAATTGTATTTTGGGCTTTAAAGAAACCTTGTTTTACCCTAACTTATTTTATTGTATTTCTAAGAATTTTTAAATGGAAAGTTAAATTTTGCTGAACATTTCGTATTGCGGGAGGTTTCCAAATGTATGTGGTCTAACCCGATACCACGAACAAAATTAACAGAACCATAACTAGTCTATTACGTGGGCATAACAAACAAAAATAAAACAATTGGGAATGCCTACCAGCTATAGTAGTACCCTTAGTACAGAAGTTGTCCATTCTTCAATACCTGTCATTGGATTCGTAGTTTGTTTTCTTCACCGCCAGAACATCTGTGGCGGAGGGATACTTCATGAACCTCTTTTCGAAAAGGGAAACATTTACTGAAGTTATATGAAATGTACAATAAGCGTTTAAGAAAGTTATATTCTATCAAATCAATGCTTTTTTTAGTTTTTTTTTGTTTATATTTTTTTTGTCTTCAGGTATGACAGCAAAAAGCTGGACATTATATGCTATTTTATTCTTGTAAGAACATTCAAAATTAGGAGAATAAATTTTGTTTGTATAGAGCAGATATTCTTGCAAAGGCGTTGCTTTGTTATTTACGTTAATAATATGGGAGTTATTTCTGCCGCGTTTTGTATTTTATACAGTGGTTACCCTGTTAAGTTTTGCTTAGCCACGTCGGTAATTTTCATTTTAGCCATATTTTATTACCAATTATTTGAATTTTATTTATTATGTGTCATGACATGGTGTGAATACAATACATACCTTAAAACCAGAAATTAAAGGAGACTGTTTTCGTAAAGTTAGTTCAGTTTTAATAGTAGCATAACGTGTTCGAATATTTTAATAATATCAGAAATTTTAATAAAAGTAACTAATTTATTTAGATTCTCGCCCAAGTAAACAAGTATTTTCATTAATAATTTTTTCTTATAATGTTCGTATAGTTGGAAGTAAAAACCCATTTGGTTGTGCCAATAGGCAAACGAACATTCCGTTCCTCTACCAACGAGTATTAAGGATTCCCCTGATAAATGTAAACGCCATTCTCTTGTAAGCGCTAGAAATTGGCGGAATGTCTTATAATACTTTCGGGAAAAATAAGAGACTTTATTCTCTGTTTCATAAAGACTAGAGCTTTACTTATAGGAAAACTTGAGGCTGGAATTCATAGTCCAAGGCCTGTTGGGCAAAAGTCATACTTCGTGAAGTAATGCTTCTTCTTTAAGCATTACTTATATGAGAAATTAATTCATTAACCGAATTTTGACGAAGTAATTCTTATAGGAGTATTACTTAATCGATGCAAGCTTTACTTCATGAAGTAGTTAAATAAGTATATGTATACTACCAGTACAAAGGTAACTTAGATAAAATTGTCATTTAAATTACAGCAGTCACCCAGACGAAATAACTTTTTACGTTAGTTTGTGGAGATGTGGGGATGTGGAAATATGCGGGAGGCTCATAACATCGTGATCTTGAGAGCAGGTGAAGGTGAAGCGAGGTTACTATGGTGTAGTGGTGGAATACAAGGGTTGAGAAATTGGAGAGCCCCGTGAAAACCCGCCAACCAGCGACATCGTCCGGCACGATTCCCACGTGCGAAAGTCCGGGAATTACCACGCCGGGAATCGAATCCTGTTAGTCTTGGTGGGGAGCGTGTTGTCTGACCACTACTTCATCGCGACTCTGTTCTATCGTTATTGTTCTTTAATTTGGCAATGGTATTTTAAATAGTTTTAATTTGCTTTATCGCACATTTGAGAGTAAAATATTCATGCGTGCATTCAAAACGTGTTGCTTCCTTGTGTTATGTAATAATTTTTTTCGAAGTTAGAGTGTTATGGTAAAAAAAATGTACATGAGGTGCATCCTTGACGAATGTATAAATGATGATATGAATGTAGTTTTAATATCATCTCAGTTAATTAACAACATACGAGACCTTGTAATCATACAATTCTGAGCTTCCGTCGAACGTCAATAATCGCTGTTCCGCGAAAGTCATTATCAATCGTAAAAGTGCTTGTTCGTATCTCATGCTACCATCCAGTATAAATCACCTCTGTTTCATTACTCGTATTGCAAA
The DNA here is from genome assembly GCA_029891345.1 of Dryococelus australis. Lineage (NCBI taxonomy): Eukaryota > Metazoa > Arthropoda > Insecta > Phasmatodea > Phasmatidae > Dryococelus > Dryococelus australis. The sequence continues at coordinate 211,287,944 of CM057009.1, read as the reverse complement.
CGCTTTCGATCATAACCTAATTGGTTTTGGCCAGTTCTTGTTGACCGTTTTTGTAATAGAAATGATACGGTGACCATGTTTTCTACACAAAAATTATTTTTGTGATTTATTATTTACCCTTTTTTTCAGCATCAAAGCTAAAACATTACAAAAATATTCGTCAGGTATAAAAAACGATTTGTCTTCGGCGTAATGACTATTTCATCATAATAATTATTAAATATGTCAGTTTTCGTGAAGAGTATTAATATGCGATTTTTTTAAATTTGAAAACGAAAGGCTATTTTCTTGTTGAATTTGAGTTTGCCGTGATTTTATTTTAAATGTTTAGCTGTTTTCTTGTTAAACACATGAACTGGCGATTGTATTACAAATAAAAATCATATTTAAAATGATTTAGTGATCACACTTGTGCGTTGTAAGGTACTTCATATACAAAAGCCGTTTTAGTATCCAAAATTCATTGTACTTACACTAAAGCACAAAAGTAAAGAAAATCGGTTATGTTTTCACATCAAAATTGCAAGATTTTAATTTTCCCGTTTGTCCCCTGACATTATCTAAATTACGTTGAAGTTTCTGTCAATCATTCGCAATAAATTTGGAATATATATATATATATATATATATATATATATATATATATATATATATATATATATATATATATATATACATAAAGCTTGTTTGATTATAAATACTTCAGAAAGAAGTAAAACTTATTCTGAGACTATAAAACCATAATACGTAGATATTTCTTCATGAATTATTACTTCAAGCTCTCTTAAACCAGTAATTTTTGTATCTGGCTCTTAAATGAAAATCATACATAAGCACGAGTATAAGTATTTCTCAAATGCCCACTATGAATTCCGGCTTGAGTATTTAAAAATAATTTACGTAATATTTCCAAGAATTCAATTGGAATTTTAGTCTTTATGATAATCGATAATTTTGTGTTCGGGATCTCCTGTAATTGGAAATACGATACATTATGTAAAATAAATTTTAATTTGCCTTTCGGTGGACGAAGGCTCAGTCCTATAATATAATTTGTTTGTTCCCTTTAGCATTATTACGTATTTTAATAACGAGTTACAAGCGACCATAAATGGAATGCGCATGGGTGGAAAAAAAAATTTCAGTGTCATTAAATTGCTTATATAATCTCTGTTACAAAATTCAAACACCGCCGAGATCCTTTTTACTTAAGGGTGTACGGTAGCTTTACTAAACTTTTTGCACTTAACGTGCACCCCCATCATCACTGTGTTAAGCAAACCGAGGTCTACGTGCACTCCGTCACACAAAAGCATTTCGTCACGTGAAATGCTGCTGTTAATCTGTGGGCGGAAGTCGGAAAGATCACCCGTAAATTTCAAAGTAGATCTGAAGGATAAAAATACTCGAGCTGAGTCATAAAACTGTGTCTATCTACAGCAGGCATAGCTAAAAATAAGCGAGTGGGCTTTTAGAACCGATAGAATAGTCGCGGTGACAAGACTGTGGCGCAACTGCAGCTGACAGAGCATGGCGCACTTGAACCGACGCCAGCAGCCGGTAACCAGAGTATTCTTTATAACTCTGAAACGTATAGTAAATGGGCTCAGGAACGCCAGTGTGGACGAATTGGTCAAAAATCTGAGCACTTAAGACTGTTCGCGATAAAGTGAACACTTAAGAAATGAACTTTAGAAAAAAGTCACTGCCCCTGCATGCATACGTTTTACTGAGTGCACTAAGTGACATTCGCCCAGTTAAGTTGATAACGATGAATGGAAAGTAGTTCCATATATTAAAATCGAATAAAAAGCGTTAGGTAACCATTTACGATAACTTAAAATGATTTATTTCGCTTTCTGTATTTTAATGCATTGAAGTGTAAAAATGAGCATATTTATAAAAAACTTTCTTAATCATTTCAAAGTTTCGTTTGAACGACGCATGAATAAAGTGACGAGGTCCATGGCAATGTTAATTTGAAATAAGGCGCAGGAATACACAACGTGTATACAAGTAGATTTTAAGCAGGGCTTTCAAAAATGCTATAACAGCATGTCTATAAGAGCATGTATACTGGACAGTCTATATATGTATCCACATTTTAATTATTTTAAATAGCTTTATTTAATACACAATGATTAGCTTAGTTAATCTTAGGGAAAAGGCACCAAAGAGTGCGCACCTTACAAATCGACCCCCTTCATTGCTACAGTTTATAGTAAAAAAAGTATGGTTCATTCACATGGCGTTATACTGATCAATTATAATTCCGTGCTTACAGGCCCAATCACATATACAGGTTCGAATTTGCACAAAATGCAAAAAACTAAATAATTGCAAATGCGCACTCTTAGGACCCTTAACTCCTAATAGTGCGCAGCATGTACCCAAATAGTGCGCATTCAACACTGGTCACATGTAAATATTGAACTTCTTTCAAATGACGAACATTGTTGGCATTTGATATAATATATCCAGTCTTTAAAGAGAAGCTCATTGTATATCTCATATCACCCTGGGCAGAATATATAACTTTATACTGTCTTTCATGATGTAATCTTCTTTACTGGACATGAAGATATTCCCCTTTTATTTTGCCTCCATGAATCTCGTGCCTTATTTTTGTCATTCGCAATCAAAATAGTATTTTTAAATGAAGAGCCTGTCATTAGCTCTGATTGCCTTCCTTTTCTTTTCTCTGATTTGGGAAGAGGAATGATGTCGGCTGGAGAGATTGCTGTTGCTTATTAACTTAAGCATAGTAGGCCTATTATTCTTAGTGCCATTGGGAGAGCTGCTTACTTCGTCACTATCCTTACTTGATTCACAATCACGCACTTCAGCCTCGAGAATTACGCTATCTACCAAAAAGTAATCGGGCACCTGTCCACAATGTTTGCTTGGTGGTTGTCACGCCGTTAGAATCTCGTAGGGCCACCTCTTGCGGCTATAACAGCAGCCACCCTGTCTGACATGCTCTCTACGAGTGTGTGCAGGACACCCACGGGGATTCGTCGCCATTCCACTTGCAACCATTCCATGAGTTGAGCAATGGATTTTGGCCGCGCCTGACGAACCCTCACCCGGCGATCCAATTCGTCCCAAAGATATTCTATAGAGCTGAGGTCGGGCCTCTAGGCGGGCCATTCCGATCGGCGAACATTGATGTCGGCGTACCACTACATAGTAGCCCTTGAAACATGGCACCTGGCATTGTCATCCTGGAAGTAACACGGGTCCATTCCGTAAAAACGCCACAATGTTGGGAGCATTTCATTATCCAGAATGTTACAATAGGCCTCTGTGTTAATGCTACCACGGAAAAACACCAGCGTTCCTACGCCGAAGGCCGTGAAACACAAGACAACAGATGCACTGAATTACCTATCTTCACGTGTACCTAGATACTTTTTGGTAGATAGTGTATTTCACCAGCCAATCTACTAACCTCAGTGGCCAGAGGCGAAATATTTTCACTACGATCAGAAAAATCGAACACAACGTCAAGATTCTCGTCGCTAGTCGAGAATATTTGGTCCGTATTTGTACTCACAGTTTTACGACGTTTTCTTAGTTTTGATTCTTTTGTGCCCAGATCCACCGTGACTTTTCTTTGACTTTCCCTATTTTGTATTCTTCGCCTTGCTTCATTTATCAATTCGTTTATAAAATCAACTTCCTGCCTGACTTTCTCTTATACGACGCCGTCTCTAATGACCTCGCTGTCGACGAAACGTTAGGCCGAATTAACTACCTACCTTATACAACGATGACATTCTGAAACAAATATATATATATATATATATATATATTTGTTCATTAATACAAAAACTGTAACTGTTTTCAAAGAGTGCGTACGTTTCCCCAAAGAGTGTGCAAGATGCTTAATGCTAGGAAATTGTATTGCGCACTCTTAGGGGCTGCGCACTCTTATGTGCCTTTACCCTAATTTTCAGTAATTTGCAATATTTGCCTTTCCTCATTGAAAACACGCTAAAACTGCTAGTTCAGTGAGGCACTTTCAGCATTCTGCATCTCGTTGCATGTTGCTTGTTCTGACTGCCTAACCAACCTGTAAAGTTTTAACCAATGTTTCCCACGAATTTTACAATTACGTTGCACCATTTTGAATAATTTTTAAGGAAAAATATCTGTATGATCGTTTTTTTTTCAGTTAAGTTCATTTAATTTTAGCATAGAATATTACTTTTTAGAAAAGATGCAGGATATTAAATTGTGCTTATAACAGTCATAGTAAAATCGCAAAGGGATAAACAAATACCTAGCTCTAGTAAGAAAAAACATATTAATTGTCCTGTAAGACATCTCCAAATGTTGAAAAAAATTTTAACAAACAGTTCTGCACAAACATTAGCATGCTTAAACTTTTATAAAAATTCATACAGGACTGATAAATAAAATATACTACGTTAAGTGATTCCTAAGCTATAAGAAAACAATTTGTTTCGCCCATAAATATGAAAGTTATAGATCAAACTTTTGAAAGGAGTTCGGAGAAAATTATATAAAAAATTATACCCATTTTTTTCATGTACTATGAATAAAAAAATCTTAGTAGAAAATTTTCAGTAATCTTGAAGAAAAACTTTGAAAAATATTTTTATAACTCTTTCTTAAACTGTCTTAAATCTTTTTAAATAATCACAGAGTTTTCAAGTAATTGCTCAGCAGGTATAATATTCGTACTTCAAGTTAGCAAAAAACTAAAACTAAAATTTTGTGATCCTGAATATAAAGAACACAACTATTAAACGTCAAATAACTACATTAAGATCTATCAGTTCAGTGGTTCACCTAAAATGTTTGAATTCTTTCGCGATTTTCGTTACCTTTGAAAATATTACTGAAAAATAATATTTAAAGAATATATGACCTGAACATTAGAGATGAAATAATAATTTAAGAAATGTTCTTCGTAAATAAAACTGGAAACGCTAATGTAATAACATTATAATTGTTACAAATTAGATTAGTTATTACCTCATATGAAGTATGGAATATACAGCCATCGCTTACAAATTGAAATGTCTCACACTGAAACAAATGTGAATGAATTATTAAAACCGCAGAGAATTAAAATTAATCAAAAATACGGATTTTCGCAGTAATACTTATATATGTCACGAAATATAATTATGTTTAATATGCCAAAGCAATTGAAAATCGGTTTTAGATATTATTTGTATATTCACAAAACCGTAGAAAAATTGAAAAATTTCTTCTAGGGTCTACCCGGCGATAATGTTAATCACTTAACTGCTGGAATTTTTACATTTATGCATTCAGCAGAACAGAGTATTACTAACCGAGACCGGAAAATTAATGCAAACACGTAAAAAATATTAAAATATATATAACAAAAAGTATACATATATTACTGGAATACACTATTCTAAGTATCGCTGTCAGTTTCTACAAAGTTGATATTGAAATGCGACAGTAATAGTGGCAGTAACGGTACGAATAGGTGGAAAATCCAAACTACATTCACGTGCAAAAATTGAGGATAATATGACAGTTTTTCCACATAAATGAGTTGATACAATGTTTGTCACTTTAGTTCAGAATCGTATCCGGCGACATTCACATCCACGCATTAATTGGTGCGACAAAGCCGTTGGTTCCCTGCGAGAAACAATTTCGGGGTAGGATATTCCACAATCCCGATAGGCCACATTTCTCCATGGGTCAAATTCGCAAGTGGTAATTGTGCCAGACGATGCCGCTGGTCGGCGGGCTTTCTCGGGGATCTCCCGGTTCCCTGCCCTTGCATTCAGGCGATGTTCCATTCTACCCTCATTTAACCCTCATCAGCTCTCAAGGCCTCATTGTTAAGAGCCGCCCAAATTTATGAACTCAATTCCAACAGTCGAAAGCAAAAACCTCACTGTAAAAAATTATATCGATTTTTACATACCATTTTTTGGCAATTTTTCTTTTCTTTTACGGTAGTTTGTAACAACTCGAATAATTATAGTTTATACGAATGTTTTTAAGAATCTAGAGAGTACTACAAGTCGTTGGTTAAATTATATTAACGTATGGCTTAGTAAACATAATGTTGGTGTTAATTTACATATTTCGACTTCTGTGTAAGAACCAACTCACTCCCTGTATTAAAATATTTACTTGTGTATTTTTACTGCTACATTACCGCTGTAATAAAATGCAATAAAACGCTTGCAATAAAATGGTTACTGAAAATAATTGGAATATTATATTAAAGTAATTAATAGGCCTATATTACATGTATTATATATTACAGTAGATGGTGTGCGACACCGGACATGCCACAGTACAATATCCAAGAACGTGTCTGGTGCGTGGAACATTACGTCAGTTCTGCACTTCAAAAAAGACGTTTTAAACGATAGCGTTAAATTTTTGACGTACATTTCAGATTTTTAAAGAAAATTAACTCAGTGACTACAGATGCCAGGGAAGGAGGGAAGGGGGACCATTCCTTCCAGGCAGTCCAGTCCAATAGTTCCGGGCATAGTTTCCCATGTACCATGCACGTTTCTAGATGGTGTACTGTGGTATGTCCGGTGTCACACGACCTCTTCTGTACCATATAATACACGTGAACATATAAATTTCTTTATTTTTTAACATAATACACAAATTCCTTTTTTTTTTTTTGCCAAATCCTGTATAAACTCCAAGTGTCAGTGTTGTTGAGCAATTTATTAATTGAATTATTTTACAACGACTGTGCATGTGTAAACTTGCATTACATTTTGGAGCATCTGTGGGTGTATATTTACACACACAAATTTCCGGTTATTTTACATTTTTTGGTGTAATTTACTAAAATGCGTACAGTATTTGTAATATTACACTAACGTTCTAGGGAATTCGAAGCTAACTACAAGTTGACTACTTGTTCGAAACATGTGATCTAGCGGTAGGGAGTAGAACTACTTCTATCTCAATTTGTGTCGTCGAATTGAAAACATAACTTACGCTAGTGGGATATGCTAGCGTCTGCATGTAGCTAAGGATTCTATATCTGAAATCAACTGTTATCAAGATTTTAGAGATACATTTTTATGACCCTGTAAAACTATCAAGCTACAAAATGGAGTACAATAATTTGAAAATTATAAACTACACATATATGGTGTATGAATTAACATAACGCAGTTGTATTAGAGCTGATACTGACGGTAAAATAGTGAGAAATGTACAGAAATTGTGTACTTGCAATTACAGTGAATCTGGGATTTTACTTACATGTAAGTGAAAAAAAAAAACATAGGCCCTACACTGAGGTGAAATTACAATTGCAATGTCTGTGTACATTTACTTGGCGTGGGGAAAAATACATGATTGTTGCAGTTTATTTTCTGCTACATAACTGTAATTTGATACCATTCTATGTAATAGTACTAGTTCAGTGCTCATGTAATTTTTGTAATTTGCAAGAAAAATTTACTTTCACGTAAAGTAAAAAAAAAATTGATATCCGTAGGTGTAAAATTACATGGACATAGGTGGAGACACTACTGTCACATACGTTTGTGTAAAATTACACGGTTTTTTGCAGCGCTTTTTGTATAGCTGTTGTGTACTTTGACGCGGCATGCTCACTCCGTCTATAGTCTATTCGCGGTTTCTTCACTCTTTATGAATCAAATCAATGAAAAATCTCCTCATGTATGACGTGTTTAGTTATTTACAACATATGCCATGTATCACAAGTATTATATACTTGTGTTCATAAAAGTTACTTTTTTAATGTTATTCATATTTTATATATAAATTGACTTATAATACTTCATTTATATATAATTTGAATAAAAACAGTGAGAAAACTTGTATGTTGGTAGCGCCTAGTAAGAAATAGTTCTTATACCAAAATACTGTTACACTGAGAGCGCACGAATTCGGTGCGCTGTACCTGTGGTGTAATTTTTCAGACTTACATAAGCTTAGTTTGCAAGAGGCGGAGGAATGTCCTGGAAATAGAATTTTAGCAGGGATTCAGAAAAGGGTAAGGTAACGGTGAATGGATTATATGCATATGAGTGGCGGAGAAACTCAACGTCACTACCTCCCAAGTGCCCCTCTGATCTACACTTGTGTTCCACTTCTCAGTGTCACAATTGGCACACGTTCTGCGTCACTCAACTGAACAACTAATTAGTTACTGTCCTGTTCTGCCCTACACATTATCTCAATGTGTGGTCCTTCAGGCGCTTCCTTCTTGTTGTCTCCATTTTAAAGGTAATCCGTATATTTGAAAGCATTCGCCTTCCTTTCGTCGTGATCTTGTACTTCGCAAGTTACAGAGCTACAATAGGTAAAATATCCGGTTAAGCCTACGACACATGTTTCTTCTATAGCCGACTAAGTCAGATTGGAGGAAAAGCTGGCAACACAATCATATTTACGATTTACATACTAGAAAATTGGAAGTGAATAATGTAGCCTAGTTTGATGTCTAAAAAACCGGAACAGAATAGGAGTGTGTTGTGTATGCATCAGGTTCCGAGATAATCGGGATCTGATTAGAAGAAGTGAAGTGAAGGGATTTGGGCGGCTCGTAACAGCGAGGTCTTCAGAGCCGATGAGTGTGATTGAGTTGAGCATGGAAGTAGTAGGGGTGAACCGATCCTTGGCCATCTTGGATTAATTGGGATTAATTGATAGGATTATTCATTTGATTGTAAGGGTTAATCATTAATCCGATCAAAAATAGAAAGGGTTATATTGATACCAAAGGGTTAATTAAATTTATGGAAAGGATTGCCGCATGAATTCTTCTCTATTGTAATAAATGACTGCTACTCATCCATCAACTACACCCCTGACAGCTCGTCCACGAGTTATGTCACTGCTGCCGACGTCTGCAAGACTGTATTACCTACTGGGCAGGGAAAGGCATCCCATTAATAATTATTATTTCGCCCAATGAGCCACCGAGACTATGCAAGAGCTCCGTGGCAAGTACCACAGTGCACCACTAGATGCTGCCACAGACAAGAAACGTAGATCCTGGTGTTCTTCACTACGTCGCATGCTCGGAGGATCCACATGCCGTGCTCGCACCAGCTGTGTCCTCTCCCCAAATTCACTATGGTAGCAGAATAAGGGATGGTCGAGAAGTATAAAAGGGCCGGCAGCCAAGCCTCCTGATCGCCGGTTCTTCTCAGTACTAGATCGCTTCCTGAGCTCTCACTGCCCCAGTTACTGGTGCCGAGGCTCTAACCTCTCCTAAGCTGCATCGCTCTCTTGGTAGGGCCGAATTTCCTCTTCAGCAGAATAATAAGGAAGACCCAGCGGATGTCAATAAATTACACTTAGACACGTTCGGTCCCTTACGGACACTCATCTAAGAGTAGAGCTCGCTTCAAGGAGAAACGCATTAAGTAACTGCTTAAACCACCCAGCTTTGCACAGGGCGCCTACCCCTGTTTAACAATAGGGTGTTTAACCTTCCATATACTCCGTGGGTGAATTATGTGTTAGCACCTCTGCCATCAGTGTTTATTTCACTTCGGTAAATAAACACCGTTCTTACCAGTCATCTCAGCTTTCACTCCAAGCTCCTTCCTGTGTCACATCGAGGCTGCAGAACTTGGCAGGAGACCAGGTTTTTATACTGCCGAACGCACACTGCACAACAGAACAAGTACATCTTTCGAAGGCCACCCGTTCCTTGTACGTCGTAGGAGGAACGGTAGAGTCACAACATTAGGATACTGTCCTGTGGAAATTGGCTTGTCAGTTCGAAGCACCCCTTTCCTCATTGTGCCCTCTGTGGTGCCGAGGAGGGATTGTTCTTTGAGATTGGGGAGACCAGGGACCCCGGGACACTCATCACACCACCATTGGTAGGCCGCCCTTTCCTTGCACCATTTGGCAGGAATGATAGAGCCACGACATTAGGTATTCTCCTGGTGGATTGGACTTGCCAACCAAGTGCCCAACTCTCATCACTCCCCTAGTGGTGGCGAGAGGGCTGCAGTCTGGTGCTGGGAGGGTTGCAGAATGGTGCAGGAAGTTTACTCCCACGGGACACCCACACACTGTTAAATACTGACACATCAACTGCCCAACTCCTGCTGCTCTGATCTATACCTCATGCCGTACACCCACAGGGGTGGAGTTGAGAAACAGGTCAGAAATGCAAGGACAATTGCTAAGCTTTCCCAGGGACTATGTAACCTTCCTAGCAGGTCCAGGTTACTCAGTCCATGGGAACAAGCTGCTCTTCAATGACGATTCAGCATACCAGATCCAGACATCGTTCCTTTCGGATTGTTCGAGCACCCACCAGGGTCACAGAGGGATACCATCCGGTAGTGCAGGAGGCACTCTTTGGCTTCAGACAGCTAGACGAACCCGAACCACAGCCAGAAGTACCCGTACTGGAGCAGATCACACCCCAGGCAAGCGAAAAACCAGTCAGTGCGAATACACAGGTACCCGCCAACCCTACGCCCCCTCGCCGAACTGCTGTGCCACTACCCAAGCCAGTATCTCTTAGGGGGGTCAAAGTCGTAGGGCCTGACTTCATGCCCAGCCATCGACCCACGAGGCCCGTACTGTACACCAGGTGGGCGTCTGCACCCCGGACCAAATAAAGTGGATTAGACGCGACTCGCCTAGCATCACCCAAGTTACATAGGGGGGGAGGGGCGGGGGCCGTCTGACAGCCAGGACTGTTATGCATCAAGATGGGTACTTTGTGGCTCTCAACATGGGGTGCCTGTCAAATTTGGAAACAAATTAGGCTGGTCAGGTCAGGACGACCCCGAGGCGAGAAAAAATAACCGAGACAATTGAAACCCAGACTTCGGGGAGTCTGAAAACACCCCATGGCACTCAAGAAACTTCAAATTGTCGGAAACCCAGGAAGTAGTGCGTGAACACCTGGGGGAACAGGGGAAACACTCCCGAATCCCCGATGTGCCTGGCCAGAGTGCACCAGCGAAGGTTATTCATTGTATTGAATGCGTACACTGACAGCGCCAGTTTCATTACGCCTGTTTAGGCTGGGGTGACATCGTCCACCACACCGACTGTCTTGAATACCGGTGTGAAGTCTGCCGAACATGACAGATTGCATACTGTAGCTGGCGACCTGCCAGGAGCAGGGTCAATACACAGTAAAATGCATTATTTGCAGTGAGTCATTCCACCATGTCTGTATACGTTGGCCAGACGAACAAATTAATTGACCGATGTGACGTCTGCAAACGCACCACAGAATACCAGTCGCATAATCCTGGACCTGGGAAAAAGATGGAAACATGCTATTCTGCAGGAGAAATCGAAAATCTTGACTTCGCCGGCCGACCATACAAGGATCTACTTTCCTTCTTGATGCACTGAGAGAAAGAGTTCAAGGAACAAGGGAGGCTGCAAAAACACTGGATCAAGCTAGTACAAGGACGCCTTAATGGAAAAGCATTTGACTGTTGGGGAATATATAGGGAATTCATTACCGAGTAACTGCAATTCCGGAATAGGCTGGCTTTCGAATTTATCAGCATGGAAGATCTAGCAAAATTGACAACCACTTTTTGCAGCAGGAGACAAACCATTGGCAGAGAAGCTGAGATATTCATCCGCCAGAAAGTACAAATGTTCCAGTGCATTTTTCTGGGGGTAAATGAGGAAAGCTGTGTACACCACATCACCCGCATGCTGTTGTCCACAAATCGAAATGTTTTAATTCTTCTGTAACCTCAAAACATTGCAGAGTTGTTATACAGGCACATGAAAACGAGCAACATCTGCAGGTGCAGGCCTGTATCGAACATCCGAAGATAAGTAAGGTCGCGGAAGTCGAGAAAATAACAGAGAGGAGGATCAATGTTCCATCTCCCGCACCACCCGCTCGTAATCTCCCCAAGTGTTGGTTCTGCGCCAGCTATTATTTCCACAAAGACTGCCCGACATGGCCAGCTCCACGTACGCGAAGGGAAGATGGGGACGCAATCAGTGGGCCACAACCCACACTCAGCACACCGAATAAATCCTCCCTGACAGGAAACCCCGAATCTGGCAGATCTAAAGAACCGAATGCCAGAACAAAAGGACCCGTCATCCAACTAATGGGCGAGGAAGCCAAACCACCTGAGGCACCTCACATAGATATCATGCTTAACGGCCACAGTATGTCGGCGCTACTCGAATCAGCTGCCACTAGGAATTTTATATGAAGTGATTTGTTGTCAGTCAAATAATGGGAGTCATTACGTACACAACTGAAAGCCATCCGGATGGCAAGACCCAACTGAATCATGGCAGTAGATGGGAGAATTGCCCTCACGTTTACCATCCACAAAATAACCAGTATCGCTGAGTTCATAGTGGCTCCTTGGCTACACAAGGTGGTAAAAATAGGTTACCCTTGGATCCAGAAACAACAGTGTGTCATGGACCATAGGCAAAACAAAGTTCACCTCGGTAACAAGCACTGAGTCGCCGTCAGCTGGGAGAATGGGCCACAGGTTGAAACTGATCCATCCCTAGTGGCGACGGACATTAACCACGAACTGGATTCAATCAGATTCAAGCAACTAAAGCAAGTCCTGGACGAACATTCAGGAACCTTCGGAAACAACGGCGCACTTCGTTAGACCAGGACAATACAGCATGAGATATAGCCTACTACGTGAATGCCTATATACAATCGGCCATTCCGAGCATCAGCTAGATGCCGTCAACTGATCACAGATCAGATAAAAGAGATGAAGCAACAAAGCATCATTGAACTGTCAGACTCACCTTACAAGTAACACGTTTTGTTAGTAACCAAGAAGGATGGGCAGCTACAGTTCTGTGTAAACTACAAGGCTTTAAAATGATGTCATCGTCCCCATCGCGCCACCAGCCATCAACCTAGCACCACATTTTACATGATATTGGAGATGCGCAGATTTTCAGTGCCCTCGATCTACAATCAGGATATTGACAAATCGCCATGCACCCGGACAGCATGCGGCACACCACCTTTACCAGTCCAGAAGGGGAATCTCTACAGTTCCGTGTAATGCCTTTTGGGCTGAAGAACGCACCCGCCACCTTCTAGAGGCTCATGTCGGTGGAGGTACTCACAGGATACATATGACAGTTCTGTTCCGCATACCTCGACGACATAATCATACATTTCAAGTCCTGGGAAGAGCATCTTACGTACTTGCAATGGATCACCGAGCGACTAGAGATCCATGATATGGCAGCAAACCTATCGATGAACCACTTCGGGAAAACCTCCATTGATTACCTCGGGCACAAAGTGTCGCTGAGTGGTAACCTACCCCAGGCTAACTCTATACGCGACTTCCAGGAAGCCAATGACCCTAATACAAAGAAAGAACTCTGGCGATTCCTGGGACTTCGTAACTGATTACAGGATTTCATACCAGATATTGCCAGCCTGATGGCAACCATTCAGCCCCTCCTGGAAAAGGAAACAAGATGGCGGTGGGGTCCAGAGCAGCGAACAGCTTTCCATGCCATGAAACAGAGTTTTCAATAAGTCAAGTTGCTACACCGACCACAGGGGGAAGGGCCATTAATACTCCAGACCGACGCCTGCCAAAATGGTCTGGGAGCCGTCCTTTACCAGGAAGATGTAAAGGGCCACTCACGGGTAATAGCCTATACCAGCAACCACCTTAATGCCACCGAACAACGCTACCATATCAACGAACAAGAATGCTTGGCCATAATATGGGCAGTGTGGAACTACCAGTACTACCTAGAAGGAGGCCACTTGATTCTTCGAACTGATAACAAGGCACCCCAGTGGCTACGGGAATTGAAGACGTCCAAGGCAAAACTGGGAAGATGGGACACATTTTTAACTGAATTTGATTTCAAGGTGCAGCACTGCCCCAGGAAAATGAATGATTTATTCGACGCCCTTTTCTGCCATACAGACCTGGACTTCGCCGAGAAAGCAGACAAAGATTGGGACTGCATGATACCACCACAACCTCCTGAATTCAACCACGAAGAACCGATCCGCTTATTACAGCTTAAAATCTGCCGGGATCAAATAGCGATACACCAACAGCAAGACCCTGAAATCCAGGGATTACTCGAAATGCACCCAGGATGTTTCGAGATACGCAACAAGGTAGTATGGTTTCGCAGAGGACAGCCTGGGGCAAAATGGAGAATTTGGGTACCAAAAGCCCTGCATGCAGACATCTGCCATCACTATCACGATCACCCCGACACCGCACATCCAGGGACCAAGGAAACCCTGGCAGATGTTGGGGGCCAATGCTGCAGGGGCAAGCATACCCAGCCTCCAATCTGACTGCAAAAAAACGATGCCCACAGACACCTTGGACACACGTGGTGGCAGATCTGATGGGCCCCTATCCTCGCAGCACTCGCAGAAACCGGTATCTACTCATGGTCACCGACTTATTGTCCCACTGGATAGAAGCATTTCCCCTACCCAGCCAAGAAATGCACCACATCGTCCGAAAATTTGACAACGAAATTTTCACTGGGTGGTGTTATCAGTGCCTCCTCACCAACAACGGTACGCAGTTCACCAGCCGGAAGTGGCTCGCCATCTGCGAACAATGATGTTGTGGAGACCTGGACCACTCTCCCATATCGCCCCAGGCCAAACCAATCGAATGCCATAACAAGGAAATATAGAAAATTCTGCGGTTGAGCATCAGGAACGACCACAACCACTGGGACAAACACATCCCTCAGATATTATTTGCCTTATGATGGAGGACGAACGAGGCCACCAACGCCAGTCCCAGCCAGCTTCTACAAGGAGCTACCTTGCGCCGGCCCGGAGATTGGCAAGGAGAAAACCCTCCGACGGTGCTGCCACAGCCTGAGGACATACGGATGGCGGCATTAGCAAGGATTGAAAATGCACTAAAAGCCCAGGAAAAATATATTTCACACAAATATCCACAACCCAGGATTGGCATCCGAGCCTTCAACATGGGGGAGTCAGTACTCCTGCAGCTACATCCACTTATCAAGTCAAACACGCAGTTTAGTGGCGGCCTCGCCAGCAAGTGGGAAGGCCCATACAACGTAGTCGTTTGATGGTAAAATGTCTATTGGTTAGAACACCTCCAAGGATGGATTCACAAGGCAACATGGGGACATATCCGACCATTTCCCCACGAAAGACCTGAGGTCGGAGCACAGGAAAGAGCCTCTGTTATCTCCGAAGTCTCAGAAGACCCGGATGAACCAATTCCCAGGTTACAACCACCTGCCTGGCTGGCCGATAAAACAAAACCGCCGACGGCTCTCCCACGACGAGCTACCTGCCACCCACATGGCCGAAGGGGCCACCTCGAGCTCCGGGACCAGCCAGTCGAACGACACCCTCAACACTCACAGATTTCAGAACCAAGACGGGGGCCCAAGGGGGAGAGTAGACTCCTAGCGCAAGCGAGATATCCTGGCGCAATCTGCTTGACATGGAAATCAGACTGAAGCTATGCTTGTAAAAACCAGTCAGTAAAAGGGGCGATACTCCTAGCCATGCGGTCCAGCTGTATAAGAAAAGAGCATTTTACCCGGAGCCTAGCCAAGCCACAGAGGCGCCCCGGCCAACGGAACTCCCAGCATCTCCCAATATTGCTGGAAACATGCTCCCAACCACCTCGGCCGAAAGCGGGGAGCCCTCCAGATCTCCGTGTTTCAACGAGCCAATTCTGAAGGCCCTAGTCGAGCTCATATCATCGGCTGCATAGTACTTGATGGAGCAGCCAGCCACCCGAAGTATGGCCATGGAGTCGGGAGCGGACACAACTGCACCCCCACGCCAGACTCCGAAGATGAAGCAATGCCAGCCAGAGGGGCAGAATAAGAACGCCCATCAGAATACCAGCTCCTTACGGCGTCAGCAACCCCGATGTCGCCTCATGGTGAGCCAGTCACCCGGGGCACCTCGTTCCCCAGGGAAGTGAACACGTCGCCAGACACCCAAACACACAGCCGTCCGCCATAGAGGTAGTAACACCACTAGCACCACTACCTCTGACAGCTACTCTGCTGGCATACATGATGGGCCGGGAGCTTGTCAGCACGCCCACATTTCCCACCAGTCACTCCGAGACTGCGGGCACAGAAGGGTCCACATCAACGTTCCTGCCATGCCCACGCATGCTGCCTCATCGCTCTGGCAAGGCTGCCGGAGCGGCTACCACACTCCGAAGCCCGGTGTATATGAAGGAGTATTGAGGTATACGTTCACTAGTCCAAGTTTCTATGAGCAACTGGCGATGGCGGAACCCCTCGAGAAACCTCCGCATCGCTCTGCCTAAGGCCAGTTCGGTAAAAGGTACCGCCATGGAGGCCGCCTATGAGGTTTCCGTGACCGATGCCACACTTCACCGTGAGAAAGCGGGGCAGACCAATGAAGATGACAAGAGGTTCCAATATGGCGGGGGATACACAGAATCACAGCCTCCAGCACTTGTCCTCGCACATACATTTTATATCTACTAAAGCATATGTCACATTTTTGCTGCTGACTTTGTAGGCGTTGTACAAGGCGTTCGACAAAAAGTATGTTCCCAAATCCCAATTTTGATAGGCTCATATCTCCTTAATATTCCGTTTAGTTACAAGGTGTCCTGCATATTTCTGACTTTATTTTCATATGGAATCACCTCCCGTAGTTTGGGCTTTAATTTCCGAAAAACCTGTATACATAAATAAATACACCACTAGTTCGAAAATCCACCTGACATATTTCGTTATATGTTCTATTACGAAAATTGATTTAAATAACACCATTCGACGTGTTGCACAGCACATTAAGAAAATAATAATTGCATCTTTCTTATGGCACACAGTAGTTTTACCGTAAGATTTTATATACTGTAGGTTTAATGCAGTTTAAACCAAACCAACAAAAATGTTTCTCTCGTAGCAATTTTTCAGGACGCACCGTCTTCTTTCGAATTGCAATTAAATATTTCACCAAAAGTAATAAAGTTATGTCTATAATTTAAGAAACAATTCGCACAAATGTAAGTAATGAACCCATGATGATCTGACGATTTCAGAAAGTCACAAATAAAATGCGCCACAGCATTGGTATGCCTGTGTTTTCATGCATTTTGCACCACAGTAAAGTAAGCATTTTAAAATTTACTAGTGGGGAACTTTCCGAATACATTTGACATACCACGCAGCAAGCTGTAATGGCATGAGAGAACGTTACATGTTTCAGTAGAGGTACCCAACCAAATAAGTAGCATAATATAGTATGTGCTAGAACGGGATTCAGGTTGGGGATCAGGGATCTGGCCACCACCATCTTTGATACGTAACTCATCCTAACATTCAGCAGCCATTTTAGATAAAGTCATAGCCACCATCGCTAATGACATCACTTCTGTCATTTTGCTTTATGTAAACCTTAATATTTCCCGATATTCCCTTGAAAATTTCCTAATTTCCTTTGAAAACTATCAAACTCAAAGAACTTTCCTCAAAATTTCCCTACAAAACTGGCAAATTTTCGCCCTTTTTAAAATTTTGATCTATCTGCCATTCCATTCATGCATCTGCCATACGTGATTATTTTTTAATGGCTGCCAATTATTTATGCTCCTCCAAATAATCAAAAATCAACCTTTTTTCCTAGAAGATATCAAACGACAAAAGTAAAAACTGCGTATTTGGTGTGTTCGCCTCTCATTGTATTAGGTAATATTTTTTACATCGCTCAAACACCACTTTCTCGACCATCATCTTTAAATTATAGAATTTTCAAGTATTCATGTTTCTATTGTCCCGTCATTCATACCATACCAACACAATTTTAGTTGGAATTAGAAAAAATATTCCTCTAAAAAATACTTTTGATTTGTCATATCTATATTAATAATATGCTCTTAGATGGACTTAGAAATAAATACATTTGCCCAAACATTCTCATTCGCCGGTGCCATCTTAGCTGGACTTAGAAACTTTCAAACTTCTAGTTAAATGCTTCCTCGTTTCACTAAGACATCAGCCCTGTTAGCTATACTTTAAAACTTGCCTATTTTTGTTTCGGTCACTTAAAATATTTTCGGATGTTTTCTTTAAGCATGCCTAGACCTAATAAAAAAATATATTAAAATTATCAAAGGAATACATATCTTAACAAACGCGAACCCAACCTACCGCAGTCCAGATAAACTCTTAAATACCATAACTAACATAGAATACTATAAGTAGACCTATCCCAAATGTCCATCTTTATTTAAACCAACTGCAAAATTCGCATAACAAAGTACTATCTTGGTCCCCGACCTCAGAAGCATACTTCATCCTAACACTTCGCCTAGGTACAGCCGATTAAGTATACACTGGATGTAGTATACGTATTTACATAGACTGCATAAACATACCCTAACCAAGTAACTGTCACAGCAATCTGAAATATATTCCAAAATCAATTTACATGCTATCTGCATTAATTCTCATATGACTTAAGTTCATTTGTTTGATATTTAAATTGATAGATAGAGGAGAGAGAGAGAGAGAGAGTGTATGGAAGTAATAAAACCAAGTAATTTAAGTGTAAAATTGTATCATTCCACTTATTACAGCCTGTATTAGTCGAGCTTTATTTGAGAACATTCTTGATCTGTTGCTTTACTTAGGTATTGATTATAAACAGACATCGATACCACAGTCCTCATCTGATCTCACAAACCATACCGATCGAAATTAAAGACCGCAGAATCTGCATTTCCGATACAGACAAATATACTGGAGACCACACCACCAAACATACTGACTAACATTGGACAATTAGCTCCATAGTCAGTTATGACTGGAACGAGCTGCCTACTAACCTCAAAACACGAACACTATAAATAACTCTCATCAATTTTGCTGACAGGCCAAAAACAACCAAAAGGTAGTTAACACTGATTTACTCTCAAGCAGAAAAAAATTATTTAAAATTTTTGTGATTAATAAAAAAATTGTACGAGATATTATTATTGTGTATCATTTTTTGTACTCCCTTATATTGTAGTGATGATATCTGATAGTTTTATTTATGAAACCAGGCTGTCTTCCTTTAAAACACATTCTTAGGAACCAGTTTAGTTTTTTCAATATTTTATCACATTATTTATTATGTAATAATTTAAATACAAAATTGTTTGTTTAATTTTTTGGGTATTGATTGTATTTAGAATTATTGTATTACGTTTCAATTTGTAAACATCAGATTACTTATTTATATATTTCTCATTAGGAACTGGCATATATTTTTTATGCTCTGTCTTATTAAATATGTAATAATTTATTTATTAAGTTGTTGCTTAATCTTTGAGTATTGTTTTTATATTTGCAAATTTTTGTAGTGAAAGTAGTTGCAATCGATGTACACGACAAATTGTAAATCGGCCGTAGTGCTAAATTTTGTGTGTGTAAAAATAAACCATCAAACAAAAACCAAGAAAAACCGGTCATTCTAATCGATCATACTATCCTATATAAAACAAGAAAAACTTAAGTAATATGGACATCCATAATATTTTCCATAATAAAATCATACAGCCCACACCAGCCATACCGACATTACCGATCGATATACGACAGACCTATTAGAAACAATACAACTCAAAATACAAACAAACCATCGATTATAACCCCAGAAAATTCAGTTAAACTAAGAGCTAGACAATATTAATTTACCCTAGAATTTCCAAAAGCGCAGTTCTGATTTTTGAATGTCTACCACTTATGCAAACTTAATATGGCAGTCTTAGTAATAATCAGTGGTGAGAATATGAAATACGATATCATCAATATGGTAATTGTGTTATTTTTATGTAATGGCTCTACAATAGCTGTAACTTCAAACTGGTTAATGGTTAAGAGTGGATTGTTTTTAATTCAAGGAAATTTAATATTTAAAATGTTTGCTACATCAATGTGTTACATAATGAAAAAATTTTTGGCGGTGTTTTATGTAGAACTTCAAAAACGGGTATTTTTAGAGTTCGCCCAAGTGTAAAAAATTTATTTTTAGAGAACCTTTTGTTAACTGGCATTAACATTTACTGTGCTCTATTTCAGGAGAGCCACCGAGTGATGCCTGAAATGGAAGGATGTAAAAATAACAAATTGAATGCCTCATTCACTCAGATAGAGTTAATGGCGAGCTTGTGAAGTTTAAGGACAATGCATGGATAAATAGTTAAAGAAGCCGCTACTATAGATCTCATGACCGGAAGAAATCATAATACTGTGCTATGTACGGAAGCCTCCCACAATCTTTTAATATAAACTGTCAGGGATATCACCTGGCATGCTATAGACAATTCACAACTGTCCATATGCTAGAAGGCAGTGACCCTCCTCAAGGTAAGTTGGTTATCCTAAGGTCATCCACATCAGCTGATTTACTGACAGCCTCTACATCCGGAGTGTTTCAGAAGAAATGTACTTTCTGTGCGAAGAGAAAGAGAATAAAATGTGGGGAAGAAGCACTACGAAACTGTGAAACATTGAAGGCTGAGATGTCTATATAAGAAGCTGCAACTGCATTACAAGATTATCTCGTACTTGTTAAAATAAAGGACATAGATTTGTTGCAAAAGAAATTCGATACCATAGTTCCTGACGGAATCATTCGAGCAAAATCTCATTAGCTGAATGGTGTCAGTGAAAAATTAGAAAGTTGTACTAGAAACAAGACTAGCCACAACCAGCAGAAGCATGACTCGGCCTTTAAAAAACTGCAGGCTTTGTTCAAGCTTACATTATTGATTCAAAAGCACAGTTTCTGTACTCAATCCACATACAAGACACTTTACTTACCTGTATGAGAAAGACATATGTAATTCTTCATATAATCCTCAGAAACTTCATGAAAACTATCAATGGTTTTTGCAAACAAGCTTTCTTCATCCAAGGTGAGTAACAAACCAAGTTTAGTGGTGTAATCAAGTGAAATTTCGTATATTGAAGCAATTGCTCTTGCAAAACACTATTAATCTATTATTGACTGGTGACTATTACTGAATGGTGCAAAAATATACCAATATGAATAGGCTGTAATTCTAAAACGACTTCGGATTTGTTACCTGCTCAAACGATTAATTACATTGAAAACATTAGCCTACCACCAACATGGTCAGATGTGCTTTAACACTGAAAGTATCACAACAATTTGCATTTGAATGAGAACAAACAGTTGTGATTATTCGTTATGACCTAGCAATAGCAAAAATTGCTCTTTTAATACAAAATCAGGAGAGCACACATTTTTATAATGTCTTCATTTGCTTTGGCTCATTTCATAATGAACTAGCAATTTTCGGTGCTCTTTGTTATGTCAGTAATGGGTCAGGAATATAACGTATTTGACTGAAATTGAGGCACTTGAATCTGGCTAACTCCAGAGAAACTTGAAGGGAAAACATTACAACTGATGCTAACATCTGCACATATTATTATCACTGGCTTCGCAAGGTTGTCACTTCCGGAAGATTTTACAAACATGTGGTGAGTGCAGGCCTGTGATTTTAAAAATTATAAAAACCCATGTGATAACTTGTAGTGGCAATTTGACAAAAGATACCTAGGAAGAAATTTTTTAAGGGCAACTGAACTAATGGGATGGCACATAGAGTAAACAGTTTTCCCAGACAAAAAATAGGGAGTGGCTTGCATAGCTCAGTTATTCCAAACTTACATAGATTTCGTGGAAATTTACAAGTTTATCTGTAGATCATATAGGACCTGTAATGTTGATACGAATACAAGCCATAGAGAATACATGTCCGTTTTCTTTGCATATAACAGATCCAGTTAGGCTCATGGGATGAAAGTGTATCTCCTTAAGCTTCTTAACATCGAAAAGATATGCCAAGGGGCAAAAACAGCTCAGTCTGAAGGAGGACTAGCCATCAAATTCTCAAGATGCTTTTTTTCTCGGGCCACTATGTATATGGCGCAATAAAAACTATGAATAAACTTGCTGCATGACAGTTAGGTGGTATCATAGCATTTGCTAATTCCGATTCTGCCATAACTAGATGTATGAAAACAATGTCAATTAGGAACAAAGTTGTGACTTATTTTTTAAAGTTAAGTGGACTAGCCCATGTTAACGACATGAAAGTGGAACTTCGAGATTGTAGGATAAAGAGAGACAACGTGGATCTTCATAATATTGACTACACACTTATTATAAACCTATCAAATGGGCAAGTGATTAACACTGAGCTGGCAGCTTTTAAAACATCCAAAGGTATGTACACTGTGGATCATCAAGTGTCAAAAAGTCAGTGATAAGAATTATTTCAGCAAAACTCCCAGTAAGAGTCAAACACAATTAGAAGCTATTAAGTGTACAAGAGATCTCTTTGGGAAACTGCTTCACCTTGCAGAAGTTCAGAAAGGGACATCATAAAAGTGATTGACATTTCACTCACACCAGTATCTTTTTCTCTAGGCCAAATTAGAGGATCCATGAAGAACAGACTGATGTACAAATTAAATGAGTAACAAACAGTAAATAAAGAGAATCCGCTGGAAATTGATGCTGTCATTACGATGCAATGTTTATGATACAATGATTGAAGTTTCCCACCACTTATACAAAAGTTGCATACAAACTAATGGAAAACATTTGCACCACATCTGCCAAAGAGGATCACCTAGTTTACGATGTGTATAAAACTCCAATCATAAAGAACATTGAACATGGCCATCGTTGTGGAACATCATTCTCGGGTGAGATAAATGTGATGGAACGAGAACAGAAATCTCCAAGGAAACCTCAGGAGTGCTTGAAAAACAGTTCGTTTAAGTCATCCCTCCTTGTGGTACTGAAGATATATGCTATCAATACAGCACTCTAAACAACGCTATGATCACAATACAAAATTCCCAACTGAAGAGTTCTTATCAAGAAACAGGCACACAGAGAGTTTGGAATATCCAGTACATAATACAGCACAGCTGTTCGAGCCTATAACAAGAATACATACATGTTTTACTGGTGTATTATAAAAGACACTTTCAAACGGTAATGTGTGGATGGATAGCAGCCGAGTCTAAAATCACACTACACAGTTAAAAGAGGTTACAAATATTGCAGAAGAATTTGGTAATGGTTTGGCTATGGCTCTACCTGGCATCCACACATTTACTGGATCAGACTTTACAGCAGATTATGCATGAAAAGGATAAACCTTTCAGGATAATGTAAAGTAATGTAGCACATTAGAAACTTTTGCAGGTTTGGGAGAGGTAGTGAACCTCGAAAAGGACTCTTTCATTGGCGCTGATCAATACGGTTGTTTTCCGTATGGGCAATCTATCTGCACACTTGTAATAAAAAAGAAACAATATATTCAAAATAAAGTATGCTTCTAAAAAAGGGCAGCAATCTTTAAAGGATATATAAAGCATTGATCATACCCTTCTTCCTCCATTAAGAGCTGCTATTCATGAAAATGTAAAAAGAAGCAATGCCGTTTTATTGATATGGAAGAATTGTAATCAGCAAAGCCCACACCAAGGTACTGAACCTCTAAAACATGGATGGTGTTCATGTAATGGAAGTTACAGGATTCAGTGGTTTTAAGGATCTATGTACCCTAAATGCCTTGAAATGGAATGTGATAAAGGCACAGGTAATGAAGAAGAGGACACATAAAGTGATGATAGCGATGAAAGCAATGGCTGACAATATACAACCAAACATGTAGGCCTTATTAATTTATTTAGAGGAATCGAGTTATATGAATGGACAAACCTCCCATTCTGACGCTCTACATATGAAATGGGGAAAAAAATTAAATGATATATAAAATTATGATATATTAAACTTTTAATTGTTAAAGTGTCTTCAATTGAAATAAAATTAATTCTATGATTAACCAGTAAGAAACTACAGCCATTGAAGTGCCACTATGTAAAAATATCACAAAAGCCATATTGATTACATAATATTTCCTACACATCCCCCTTCCCTAACTTTTACTAAAACTGCAAATTTTGATTGCATAACTGGTATGCTTTCCTGAAATCACAACACATTCGTCAATCAAGGGTAAATAAAACCGGTTATAGCTCTCTGTCATGATTAAAGTTTTTCGGGCACAATGTGATTGTGGTGAGGAAAGAGTATTAGGAATAAAAACCTCTAGTGGTCGCCAATTTGTGATGTTACAACCAACAGAATTTCCCGTTTCCACTCAAATTATTTTCATTTTCCCCTCAAAATGTATTATTTCTCCCAAAATACATAGTTTAAAAAAAAATCCATAAAAAGTGAACATTTTCCGAACAAGTCCTCGGATCAGCAAAGCCGATTTTAAATTCGTTGAGAAATTCCGCTTATCAGAAAGGCGGATTCGAGACTCTTCGATGCATTAGTCAAAAAATCCTGGAAGCAGCTATGCCGATTGAAGTCTCTAAGTCAAGACCAGCAGCTTAGGGGGGAGGGTGGCCATATTTGTTTACACTATGGACCCCGACTGCTATATTTATTTATATTATGGACCTCCACCATCATGTTGGGATTATGTAACCTTGATCTTGATCTTTATGACCTTTGAATGATTTTGAAGATGATAAATCTATATAAATCCCAAACATTCGTATACATATAGTAAAAACCATTAGAGAATTACATCATATACGCCGACTGCCAACTTCGATATCCGCATAATTGACGTTGAAATAGTAAAACATCGGCGAAAGTACATAATTCAACACGACCACCATCCTAGGTAACTGTGATCCTGACCTTCACAATAGGCAACCTTGAAGAAGAATGATCATGATAAATCAAAACATTCTTTAATAAAATTTAAAATGAGAAATAGTACACTAATTTCCATGACTGTCGTCCAGGATATTTGTGACAGAGACCATGACTCAAGTCGAACTTGAACTCAAAAGATTGAGAACCGTAAAGAATTATATAAAATTAAAAAAATGAATAAAAGACCAAGAATTAATATAAAAACAAATCATTTTTCAAAGACTTGGAGCACACAAATACCTGGCAGAACAACCAACAGATGAGTGACCGCCATCACTATTTTCCTTTAGTTATTTTGTCAGCAAACCTTAACCCCTTCCACTATATTCCACTGGCAATTTATTCGATGTCCCACATACACAACTCCAATGAATAATGAGCCTATGTCACAACCGACCTCTAACACCCTCACTTTCCACCATTTACCAAATACAGCTCAATTTCCACAACTACCATTACGCTGTGGTAGTAATTTAACGATTAAATCACATTGCTCATTCGTGATTGGCTGTTACTCATCTGACATACTGACCTCTGCAGATAATAGGTAGCCAAACTCGCGCCGCGTCACAGCTCTTTGTCTGATGCGAGAGGTTAAATGTCACTCCTACTTTGTCTGTTGTTTTTAGCATTCTGTCTGGTAAGTTATATTTTTATCTTCGAATCTTTTTTCAATTATTGCAATATATTATCCGATGTTTTTAATTATGCAAAAATTTCCCCACCAAAGTAAAAAAATATACTCAAATCTCAAGTACCTGTTCGGACCAGCGATCTATTGGAGTTAAGATGTAAAGATGAAGCGATCGTTTATTGGTATGCTGTAACCAGTGTCCCGACTTCGACTCTAGTGGTACAATCTCAGACACCACATATAAATCCTAGTCATGTCATTCGAAAACTATTAGTGTTTGGCTCTTGAAACTTGGAATTCTCAAGGCCATCTTGAATAATAGTCTAAATTTCCATGCTATCCTTGTCTTTCAATCCATCGCTCCAACACTTTTTCAATAAAATGTTAATTCTTCCGATTATTTTTTCATTCTTTTAAACAATATCTCAATTCAACATCACTCCATAGTCAATCTGTTGGTTTGTCGTCTATCCCCCACCCAGATGTAGAAAATACAATTCATTCACCAACTGTCCCCAAATTCGTACTTGCGACTTCATTAATATTTTGTATGTAGTCCACTGTACACTTATACTTAAAGTCGTCAATAATATTATATATTCCGAATACTGAACAATCGTAAAAACCGTAGTACTTAAGTACTTCAGAAATGCAGTAATATAATACTATGAATATATACATTACCTCATTTAGTGATTTCATATAGGCCTACTCTTAATATGCATGTTCCAGATGCTTGCAGATCATGAACAAAACGAAAAGTTTTCATTCTATTAAACACTACTCTTCAGTTCATCGTAGTTTGAATATATATCATATGCGAGTTATCTCCACATTTTGTAGATCAACCAAACATCTCGGTGTGTAAACAAAATCATTCGGGTCTTGGGAAAATATGTAACGAACATTCTTATTTTCTCTCTTTTTGAGGTCACATGTTGCACCTGACTTGTTGGGGAGATATGTGAACACATTATGAAAATCGATATCACCTTGTACACGAACTTTGTATGCATTTTCGTAATCACTTCTCTTTTCTTTATAACATATATTTCCTGCTTCTTCACCAGTTGTCAACCAGAATCCATTGCTTTGCAGGAGGACTCTCATTGGTGGCATTTGCCTTGACAACTACTTGTGCTACACTATTCTTCTGAAATGCGTACATTTCTCGTGTCAGTTTAGCAAGTTTATATTTCAAATGTACCAAATTTTTGGCACGCTGATCGTTGTTTCTACAGTCTGTAACACCCTCGTTTTCTTTGAGCACAGTATACAGCCTATAAGCAGTGGTTGCGATGCCAACACACAGGTTTTTACGGTAGGAGAAAACACACTATACTTGTCGACTTTGGTACTTATATTCAAGTTATCACCTCGAGCGAACTGGCTAGGGCAGTTTTTACAGCTAAAAATTACACGATTGGTTTTTCAATTATTCACACTTCTGATATAGCTCCGCACAGTAGACGAAAACATAATGTCTTATTCATCTTCGGTACCATTGGCAATTCGACGACGAAATCATTGGTGTCGACTCCATTTTCAACACAGCCAGTCGTAAGACTTTACATGCACACAATACCTTCAGAGCTAAGACATTGATCACTTCCAAATCGATGATCAGATCGTAGTATCAGTACAGAAACTGAGTTATTGAAGATAATAGTCATATTTCTACAAAATCACGATTCTTTTTATAAGTGCATTACATATTTACTACATGAAAACTTCATAAGTCATGTAAAAAATAACACTTGACTATTCTAACTAATGCGAATATGGCCAAGTGTTCATTAACTTAGACAGTAAAAACAAATAATTTCCGAAAAAAATAGAGGTTCGCGATCCACATAGCGAACTAAAGCCCGAATAGCGAGATATGCCTCAAAGCATGTCAAGTTTATGTTCACGACATCCAGATTGTGGCTCGCCGAGTGAAAGTACTTAAAGATATATTTAACAGAAGACATATTACAAGTACGATAACATGCCGCGAAGTGCAAATAAAATCACAATAAGTGCACTGTCGCGAGTCATCAATTTGCAGTGACTTCCCTCATATGACACATAGCTGATGTTATTGGGAAAACTATTGCCCAGCGAACAGATGCTGGCCAACACAACATCGACACTGCACTCTAGCGAGCATGTCAAAGACGGACGAAGTTGCACCATCTGATCCAGGATCGAACTGAAGACATATTCGCCGACAACTTCGATGACCAATGATATGATTCCCGTTTGCGAAGAACTTCGCGAAACTTTTCGCAAACATTTGATCTATTTTACTATCATATACTCTCGAATCACTTCACCAAACACATATCGCAAACAATTGATCCAAATTGTGAAATATTTCTAGAATTGCTCTAGCAAGGATATAAACTTATGTCTATACAATGCCTTCATCATACATTATTATTTAAAAAATATGGAAGCACTCTGAGGAAATCCATTTGCGTAGAAGTAATCACAGAAAGGCCGATAACATGCCATCACTTATAGTGGCATATATTATAACTACCATTATAATATGTAAATATTATGTATATAATTTATATTATATGTATGCATACTATAATGGTAGTTATATTTTTCTCCAAAACTACATTCCCCTAAGTATGTATGTTCGGGCACAATGAGTCCTTGGCCCGGAGCTGTAGCCGGCAGGCCAGAATGACAGAGCATGACACA
Organism: Dryococelus australis; assembly: GCA_029891345.1. Classification (NCBI taxonomy): domain Eukaryota; kingdom Metazoa; phylum Arthropoda; class Insecta; order Phasmatodea; family Phasmatidae; genus Dryococelus; species Dryococelus australis. The sequence goes on along the minus strand of CM057009.1, from coordinate 211,259,832 downwards.
GCCCCACTTTAAAGATGTGAGGGATAAAAGAATGCAACACACAAAAACAAAGAATAAAACAATAATTTTTTTAATTTATTATTATTTGTAATTACAACTTCAGAAGAAAGCAGTTCATCACATCATCTGATATAACCCTGATCCTTCAGTTCGTCAATGATCGAAACCACATCTTCCATGTTCGAGTAATCTCCGCGTTTTTGAAGCTCAAGGAAATATCGGAGTCTGTTAACAAGTTCATTCGGATCTTCGGTAAACATGTAGCTGGTGTTCTCGGCATATTCTGCCGTCTTCGCATCACTTGTCGAAGGAAACTCGTTGATGAAATGTGTGGGAACGTCGAGGGAACCGCACAAATAATTATGTATGGTTATAGGTATATCAATTATTAAATATAAAATTGTTTTAATTTAATTTTATACATAAATAATTACATATAAATATGGGAATATAAGATTATTTTTAATTTATTTTATACATAAATTTTTACATTTACATATGGGAATGCAAAATTTTTTAAAATTTATTTTATATATAATTAAGTATAGGTATATAAATATGAGAATCAATAATTACTTTTAAACTATATATTTATAATTACATACCCCTACAAGCATATTTAAATAACATATTGTTATGTAAGTATCCATGTGTTTTATTCTTGGGCGAACGAGAATGTGGGTTTTCTCTGAGTTCTTCCACATTTTTTACATATAAATTTTATAGTGGAAGTTCTTTTGTGAACACAAACTAGGTTCTTTACTGTAGAAGATGTAACTGCATTTATATAGAAAAAGTTACAGTTAATGTTATGACACCACGAGGTGAACATTGAATTGGAAGCGCTCTCTCGTCATACCACGAAGATGAATTGCAAATAAGAAGGCCTGTCTTTGACCTCAACTAACATGGAGCCACGACCTGCAGCACCACTACCTGGTTGTTGCCAATGCCGATTCTGTGATCGAGTTTTCACCTATGGTCAAAATGTTCGTTGGCATGAGAGAACGGCCTGTACTAAGAATTCTTTTCTCGCGATGAAGCATTATGACATAGGTCACATGCAGTTTGTGCAAGGGGATACATTGAAAGAAAATACTGAGATCTGCAAGTATTCGACTACTGGGAGTCATCATGTGTTGTCGGCAATACCCCTTGCAGTATCGATGGGTACCGATTCGACAGGTGATTATGATGAGACAGTTAATGTTAATGACGGAATGAGTGCAGTAGATGGTTTGCGCAGAATGTACACCTGTAAGACGTTCACGTGAAGTCGACGAGCTTCAAAATAAACAGACGTCGGCTCTAAATACTGATGATGGGCATACACCTCTTACAAAGAAAAGTAAACTTGGTATTTATGATGAAGCAGGAATTGAAGATGATCATGAAGACAGCATTTGTTTTAATGACCTTGAAGACTGTGATACTGTTAAAGACGATGATGATTCCCTCGATGTTCCCGCACATTTCCTTCGACAAGAGATGCGAAGAAGGTAGAAGGCGCCGAGAATACTAACTACATGTTTACCGAAGACCCGAATGTACTTGCAGACAGGTTCAGATATTTGCTTGAGCTTCAAAAATCCGGGGATTGCTCGAACATGGAAGAGGTGATATCGATCATCGATGAACTGAAGTATCAGTGTTATATAAGATGGTGCGATTAACTACTTTCTTCTGAATATGCAATTACAAAATAATAATAAATCATTATAAAATACATGTATATTTTTATTTTTTGTGTTGTATCATTTTATCACTCACAACTTTTAAGTGGTGCTGTGAGCACTTACCTATAAAAATAAAAATCTGCATATAGAATAATAATAAAGACTTCAGTTTTAAAAAGTATATCTATTTAGCTTCATAAATTAACATAAATTCTGTCATGTACACATTTTGGAGACAGTTGGTAAATCTTTTTTTATATGTATGGATAGAGGCAGACAACAAACCCATGGATTGCTCATTATTTATGGAAAGATTGCTGAGGAGAAAGAGTGCTAAATGTTGATGGAAATATTCCTATAGATTGAGGGAAATATTACGATTGAGGAGGAGGAGGATTGCTAAAGGTTTATGGAAAAATTGCTAAAGATTAATGGAAAGATAGCTAAAAATTGATGAAAAGATTACTGTAGATTGATGAAAAGGTAGCGATTGTGATGCTGATTGTGGTGCTGATTGCGAGTGTGGTGATGTTACGATTGTGGTGCTCATTGCAATTGTGGTGCTCATTGCAATTGTGGTGCTTACTTGTGGTGTTGATTGCGATTGTGGTGCTGATTGTGGTAATTATTGCGAGATTGCTCGATATATTTCTGTAAAACAAGTCTCTCATTAATTTTTAATTTTTTTTTTTAAATTATGGATTTTTTTATTTTGGGGCCAAAGGTCATGGAACAGGGTAAAGGTCAAAGGTTATTATCAAAGGTCGAGATCAAATGTCAAGGAAAAAGGTCAAGGTCATGTGGCAAGGTATAATGTCAAGGTTAAGATAAAATATCATGGTCGAAGGTTAAGGTTAAGATTAGAGGTCAAAGTTAAGATTAGAGGCCATTGTCAAACATCAAATGTCAAGGTCAAGGTCACTGGATTTAAATATAGTGGATGTGCAAGTAGAGATGTTCATGTTCTGCTATTATGGCCGTCGCCAGCTCCGGGCCCACGATCCGTTGTGTCCGAACATACATTTCCCTTCTACTCACATACATGCCTATAATTTCTACTGCCTGTCATGTAAAATACCTGCTGGTGTGCGACATCGCTAATGGGGAGGGAACACTGAGACAAGACACATTTTTCTTCCTGGTTGCTGATTGTCGAATGGGCTGGCATCAGACGCGAAGGCATCGTTGCTGGTGGTAGCCCACCCACAGTGAGTGACATCCTGACTTTCTGCAAATTTATGCATTCCAGGTTGCCACGAATTATAATGAACAAATTGTGGGTCAGGTGGTAGAATAGTGGGTTTGGGGAATAGTCCTTTATTAGTGTCCCCAGTTTGAATTCGAAGGCAGAGAAAGAGAGAGAGAGATGCATTCATCTTGTCGTTTAAGCAAGAACATTTTTTGATATTTTGGGTAGCTTTGTAAATCATTTTTTGTGTTTATTTCATTTGGGCAGATTGTTAATTTGTGGGCTTGTGTGTCAGAAGTGTGTACGTAGGTTTTGCTACCATTATACAAAATATTTGTGGCTGTAATGAAGGTCTTTATAAATTCTATATTTAGATACTTTATGGGTGAGGTCTGAGAAAATTGTTAATCAGGTTCTTCCTTATTAGAATGAAATTATATTTTGGTTCCAAAATGTTTAACCATTGTGGCTGCAATTTGAGGGGGCAAAATGCCAAATGTTCCACGTAACTAAGACTTGTGTAACCACTGTTACCAAATGGTAACTGCCGTGAAAACTGAAAAGGGTCTCAATGCCAAATCTTGCCGGACTGAAATTCTAGCAAATGGAATTATTTTGTTAATGTTTGCTATTAAATTATCTTATATAAATTATTGCACATTTAGGGAGTCTTAGTAACTTCTGTACCTATGTTTACGGATTTGAAATTATAGTTATTTTTATAATCAATATTAATGTCCCATAAAAGTGATTATATTTTTTCACATGATTATAATTTGTCCTTGTATTCTATTCGAACGAAAAAAAAAAAACTAAGTACCACAAAATAGGAAAACTAAAACATAACAAATCATTGACTTTTAATTTCAGGGAAGGGGAGCAGGGATCGCCAAAAGCCACATATAGATGTTAATTATTTTGCTATACATTTTTCTGCTAACGAAATATTAAGATGGGTTGGACAACAATTTGTTTTCTCCTCCATGAAGCTGCATAAGACTGACTTGATGGAAGTGACAGTCCAGTCGTTTTAGGACTTTTGTGTAAGCCCCAGAAACATTTGACTGCACCTTTCAACTGCACAACTCTAATGCTTTGTTTGGTTCTGTGGTCAGATTTTGGTGGTTCTTGAAGTGGATTTCCCATACGTTGACTTGTTTGTTTCAGCATCATATCTTTCGTCATTTGGCTACAGAGTTTGTCGAAACCATTAATACAGGCGGTTCTTAAGTGTACTAGTGTCGTTTTTTAGGAGATGTATATAACAGTTCAACCTAGAGATATTGCGCGAGCTTTGGTTAAACGAGACGGTGTGGATGGAAGTTGTGCTTGTTTGATGGTCGTTGAGCCAACTATTGTGTTCCAAATTATTGTAAAATGCCTCCTCAGGACTTGTAGATTACGTGCCTAGTTTGAAAGGCTGTAGGTTCAGGAGTGATGTTGCCTTTCTATTAAAACTAAATGTTTTTTAAGTAGTTTAAACATTTATGACAGGAAGATCATTTAGCAGCAGCTGTATTCTGCATCCGGGAAAGTTTTCAGGCTACAGCTATCGATGACATAGAGAATAATTGTAATTTTTTTCAGCGCAATAAATTGCTATCTCAGGTGGAGATTTACATTAGCATTTAGAAAATGTGGATGCGTATTTCAGTAGATATCAATACCGTCAAGAGTCGATGCAGGATTTCGTGACAAAGACAAAATCGCTCGTGGAAGTTTCAGGGAGCCCTTGCCCTGAAGAGTATTTAGTTGAAATATTTTTTTTTAAGTTTATTATCATAATATATTACGTATTTTTTGTTTGTAATAATACTACCTTCATTGGTAGAAGTGCTGGAATTGGTAAAAAAAAAGTTTATCGGAAGTTGTCACCGATTTTTGTTAAACGATAAGCGTATATGATGTATATTATTTGTGGAAAAAAATAATTACACAGAAGATGAACTATTTTCATAGAGTGAAGCAAATTAAAAAGAAGTTACTAATAACTAATGGACCTACTTTCCTCTAAAGGGTTCAAATAAATTTTAGTCGATTTCTTAAAAACTGAGATTGTAGGTAGTCGTTGATGTCTTATTGACAGCAATATTATTAGAGATGAAACCAGATACATGTGAAGCAGTAGAAAGACAATTAAAATAAATACGTAATTTACCCAGGATTCGAATTCAGAAAAACTCATTAATTTAAGTTAGCTTGCAATCAGCTGCACACCATTCAGAAAATAAGTGACTTAACATTTAAATTAATGTAGCCTACTACAGTACAACTTGTTCGCCATATTTGAAAGAAATCATCGACTGTTTCCCGAGTTATGGCATAAAAAATATATTATTTCATGTAAGGCTTTCTTACAAAATGGCAGAGAAATGAGAAATTGCATAGACAGTTTTCGTGGATATAACTGATCAAGTCAGCATAAGATGTGATTTATTTTACAGTTAAGTAGATAAAAAATTTGGAGCTAAAATGTTAGTATAGCCGCCATTTTGAAAATATGTTTGTCTGACGCTCTCAACACATCAGTTTACATAACCTCCCGTAGTGCAAAATGTTGGCCAAATTTGGTGGAAATAGTTATTATAGCACATTATTTAATTTGTTCAAGTGATACTATTTAAAAGAAATGGCGGAAAAAAGAGATTTGTGTACACATTTGTTTGTGTTAATATATAAAGTCATCATACAAATTTCATTGGAATTAATTACATGGCTTCGATTACCGTATATAACATACAAAACTAAAATATATATGCCGCTATTTTGAAAATAACTGTCTGACATACTTAAAATATATAAGTTAACATTTCCTGCCTCAGTATTACTTGTTTACCATATTTGGTAAGGATCAGTTAATTGATTTCAAAGATATGATATAAATATTTTATTTATTCGTGTGGCACTATCCTACAAAATGGAGGACATAAGAAGCGCCGTGTAGACACATTTGATTATTGTTTTATATAATCCCAGTATACTAAATTAAGTCTTAATAATTTATTAGAGTTTTAAGTGTGTATAATGCTGTGTTAGTGCAGACTGATGCTAAAGACTCAAAAGTTTTAATTTTAGATTGTTATATATATATATATATAATTCTTCTGTGCGTGTGTATGTCACTGAACTCCTCCTAAACGGCTGGACCGATTTTGATGAAATTTTTTGTGTGTGTTCAAGTGGATTCGAGAATGGTTTAGATTCACAATTAGGTAAAGAGAGGGGGAGAGAGAGGGGGATAGAGAGAGGGAGAGGGAGGGGGAGAGATTTAAGACATATGTACAGGACAACGTCTGTCGGGTCCGCTAGTGTATATTATATATATATATATATATATATATATGCGTTCGCCCTAAATCCATTTGCGATATTTGACATGGAATGCTGGTTGGGATTCTCTCTCTTTGCATGCTCCGATCCTGCTAAGGATCTGGACCAGTTCAGATGCTAAGCTGGCATTCGAAGAAGAGGATCATATTATAGGACTGACCGCCCCATCTGCTGTTTGCCTGTCTGGGAAGCTGCTGCCTCCAGCTCAGGTCTTCCTCAAGGGGAAAGGAGGAGGGAGTATGTATGTGACGGCAGCAGTAACATATTTAGACTACGTCCGCCTACACTCCTAGAAATTGTACTGCACATCGCATGAAATATGGCATTGCATGCGACATCACAAATGCAAATATGGGAAGGAAAACGGAGAAAAGAACACTTCCTACCTGATTGCTGATCGTCAAACGACCCGGCGTACAGTGGTCCGAAATTTAGTTTTTCACGACAAAAATCAGATTGGCATTGAGAACTATTTAACACTTATTGTAAACATAAAAATAATATTTATTAAGCGTATTCTTGTAATTAAGTATTAGGAAGTACCGCTTCTTTAAGACCTAAGAAAATGTTATCATTGTAACACTTCACAGCTTGTTCAACTCTACGATCTTCCCCAAACGAGTCGTAGCGTTTGGTAGGTAACTAAAATACAAACGTCTAATGCAACAATAGGAAGTTGAGAAATGATAAAAAAACATACATATTTTTTTAAAATTATGTATGTGCACTTTTAGTAGTTTTCAAAACCACGGAAGCTATTGTAAAGTAACATGATTATTAACTTGATTACTATCTGTGTCTCTGAAAATTGTACAGTTAAATAAATACAAATATCGTACACTTGTAACGGTTAAGTTGGTAAAAAAATTATATGTACAGGCTACCAGTGCTGAATAGATTAATACAATAACAAATTAAACATCTTTGCTAAAAGCGGAGCAGTCAACAAAATATGAGTTGTAAACAATACTTAGCAATAATGCATATAGTGTACACTGTTCGCATACACTTATTTCATTTAGGTAAATGTTATTTCAAATAATATCGTAAAACAATGAAAAATAATGTAACAATTTTCGTAAAGGCGAATTAAAAAAAAATCGCGTTAACGAATAATTTTTCAAAAAATTGCGTGATAAAACACACTGTTGTCACCAGTGACGGAAGTACTTATCTCTGCATGTAGCATATGCAAAATAATTAAAAATCTAAAATAGTTTTGTGAGTTTGTAAAGGAAAATGTTCATAAATAGTTTTCGATTTATCTTAATGGTTTAGAGTTCTTTATAATTTGCAGCCTTTTACGCATATATTTCAAACTGTTCGTAATTTCTTCTTCAATCTCAACGCTTTTCTTATTCCTATTTTTCATTTTATACCTACTAATTTTATCGAAGAGAAGTATTTTTACACGTTGTGCTTCAATATAGACATCATCGCCGTCTTTCTTTTTATCCGCAACTTCCTCTTCCTGCAGGAGTTGCTTCAGGTCATTAAAATTTCCGATGGTAGTGTTTTCAAACTTTTTTTTGGCAATTTACGCAAGGTTGATAAATAGGTATCAGATGAAGCCATCGGCCTGAGGAACAAATCAGACATATTTCTACGGGATGGTTTCCATGTATGCGATTCTCGAAATTTGTGAAAATCTCTATCGCGTGCTTTTGGTGCAACATCCATCTTCCCATTGGTAAAATAATAACATCAATAAATACATATACTTATGAACACTTTATGCACAGCATGTGGCATGTAATACAACGTGTGTATACCGGCGCCGCTGTGGCTGAGTGGTTAGCCTGCTCGACTCCTACCATTACGAGCCGGTTTCAATCTCGGCCGGGTCACTCCCGTATTTTACTAAATGGGAATCGTGACGGACAATGTCACTGATAGGCGTGTTTTCTTAGGGATCTCCCATTTCCCAGCCCCTTCATCCGGCGCTGCTCCATACTCATCTCACTTCACCCTCATAGGCTCTCAATAAATCGAAGTTAAGAACTGTCAAAATCTCTTCACTCACTAACCACGTGTAGGTACGTGTCTATGAACATCTATGCTGTATCCATGCCATACTTCGCAAAATCGGTCAGTAGAAGGACATAGTTCCTTCGGGTACACGGGAAACAAGGAGAGGATCTCAGGATCTGACCTCGACTAAAATTTTTTCCTGTCTTTTCTCCCAAAATCGCTCATTTTCACTCAAAATCGTATCTTTTAGCCAAAAAAAATGACTTCAAATATCCCTTTTTTCTCCTAAAAATTTCCCATTTTCCCCTAAAAAGTGCTTGCTCCTAAATTCCTAAATGTGGGTGATGTGCCCCCTCAGTATGGGCAAGATACCCGAAACTCACCCACATAATGAGGAGTTGATCAAAATTAAATTATTTTAAAAATTATAATTTTTTTAATTTAAAATTTATATTTATTTTTTAATTAAAAATTTTTTTAGGTGTAAGTATTATATGTTATATAACACCGGACTTACCTTTTTAAGGCGCACGCAAATGTAATGTCGTAATTAAATTAATTTAATAAATTATTATTTTAAATTTTAATATATTTTTATAATTAAAAATTTTAAAGGAATGAGTATTAAGTGTTATATATCACCGGAATCGTCTTTTCAAGGCGCATTCAATCATGTTGTCACACCAACATTCTGTCTCGTTTTTTCATGCTCTTTCATACCGTGCTGTCTCACTCACTCACTCTCTCTCTCTCTCTTTCTCTCTTGTCTCTCTCATTCCAACTTACTCTCTCATTCCATCTCTTTCTCTCTTTCTATACACTTTCTCTAATTCTCTCATGTCTCTCTCGTTCTCTCTCTTTATCTCATTCCATTTCTTTCTCTTTCCTTTCTCTTTTTCTCATTCTCTCGTGTCTCTCTCATCCCATCTGTTTCTCTCTTTCGTTTCTCTCTCACTCTCTCACTACATCTCTGTTTCTCTTCTCTCTCTCTATCAGTCCATAGGTTTCCTCCTCCCATTTTTGTTGTTTTGTTTCTTTCTCTTTCTCTCTTGTCTCTCTTTCATTTCGATTTTGTCTCTCATTCATTCGGCCAATTGTTCACACTTGTTATAATAGTCACATTTGCTCTACTCCACCATCTGCATAGTTCCTTCATCGCCTGCTAGAGTGCACGAATCGTCAGTGTGTATATTTATTTACGAATTTAAATATGTAATTTTCCATACACCAGAAGGCATATAAAGAATGACTGTAATGTACATTCCAGGCAGGACTTTGTAAAACATATTCGAATTTTAATACTTAAATAATCAATTTAATCTATTATTTTTAAATCTATATTCTATTTTAATATTTTACTCTATTCAATTTGGTTTTACTTTTGTACGAAAATGAAGTTGTCTAGCCTTGTAACCACGTACGCATGCATGCACACATACGTCAACAGGTCCACGAGCCAACTGCGACATGCGAAGAGTGCAGTGACGTCATCAGCAGTTGCCGCACAGGGGGGAAGGGGCCGAGTGTAAATGACCGCTAGGCAATCGGCTGGCCGGCCTTGCCAATCAAATTTCTACTAAGAGACAAACCTATTAATTATTAGAATTATTTAAATTTATTTTATTTATCCTTTGAAAAATGCCGATTTTTTTTTTAAATACATTAAAATATTTTTTCCTTCCATTTTTAATGAAAATTTCATTTAGGGAACTTGAAATTTTGTAAATTTCACACTTCCCCACAACAACTCTTTACATTAAAAAAAAAAGGAAAAATTCTTGTAATAAGACAGGGTTTGAACTCAGGACATTAAAATTACAAGTCAGGCATGCTATATTCTGGACCACCAGATTCTCACATCATAATAAGTGTTTAAATGCTGTATTAAAATATTTTGTAACATGCCAAATCTCATTTACCAAAGCCCACATAACAATTTTTTATAATCTTATTAAAATAATTATGTAACAAATCGGATTCGTAAGCAAGTGAATATGTACAGACAATGAGTAGGCAAATATAATTTGCCAACTCTTAGGAGACAGGCTAGTGATATTCAATTATGGAAGATCCATTTCTAAACCAAGGAATTGTTATTTTTTTTAAATCCTATATAACCATAATAGTAACTTTCTTAAAGTATTATTGCATCATGGTGATTTTTTTTTAACGAGATCTGTTTTAACACACAGGTTACACTACAATATAGTATTGAAATAAGAAATAAAATATTCATGTTATTTTGTTTTTTCAATTATAATAAATTTAATACTACTAAACGACTTAAAAAGTTTAAATGTCCGTCTACATCCTTATACAAATCTCAGCCCTTCTTTAAACATGAAATAAACTATTCTGGCACTTAAAAATTCGTGTTATCATGCAATAAGCTTGAAGGCAAAGACCTTTCAGCAAAAGCGACAACGACTAGCCACTGAAAGATCTGTAGATGATACACTAGTGGGTCGATATGTTTCGGCTGTCGTCATGTTGGAAGGAGAAGGAACCAGGAATTAAGTTGTCGACCACGCCGATGATGAAAGTTGCAGCAACCCAGATATAAACTTCTCAGCACTGTATGTCCCTTAGAAACGTAACCATTATCAACCCATAGGCTTCTAACTTACCTAGGCTCCTTTCATATATACATTTTGTGATATCATGAACTATGAATATTTTTCATGTGTTCGTAATACATGCCAAAGATAAAGATATCAATTTATTGTCTATGTGTTGAGTGGACTGAATCCATTCGTTTTTAGCTGTAGATGATCAACTGAATCGAGTGTCCAGCCAGAGCCCTCCATTGCCATCTCTTCTTCCTCGCAACACACCTTCTGCTGTTTTCAACACACTCTTCGATGTCGTGCACATTATAGATAGGGACATTAGACGTCTTGAATGCCTTTCTTGCATGCTCATCATTGTATGGTTCTGGTTTACTTTAGCTGCATTCCAGCCATATATGACAGAAATAAACAAGTATCTTTCTTCAAGGCTGTCAGATTCGGAGCAACATAATCGTTTAGAAGACCTCTGAATGTGCAGTTTACTTCAGGAAAAAAACATTTGCATTTGGCTTCATCTCACAGGTTGTTTTTGTAGGTTTAGTTGACGAATTGATAGGTGTATTATCTGATTCACCAGTCGAAGCTGCACTAGGGCCAGTTTTCGCTGTAAACTGCACAGAGGGAGGATGGCCTGCTCGTTCAACATCGGTAGATGATTAATCACTTTTGAATTGTTTAATATGTCTATTTAAACTGTCGATCCGTGCAATTAGTTTAAAGCACTTCGTAAACCGATATCCCATGCGGACGGTACTCCTTACACATGAATTCTTTTCACGCCTTCGTGCTATATTGACATTTGCGAAAGTCTTGTCGCAGTAGCTGCATTGAAGTCTTAATGAAAGCAAAGAGCTGCCGATAGCATTCACAGCCGAAGTTTTCTGCTTCGATGATTTTCCAGTGCTTGTCGCTTCAGTTACCACCTCAGTACAGCTCCGATGCAATGTTGACAGGTAACGCTTAGCAGGAAGGGAAGGTAGACCGGTGCAGGTTTTGAGATGTCTTTTCAGGCTGCCACTTCGCCAACCAAACTGCGATTTGCATTTTGCACATTAAAAAGAATCACACTCCATATTCCAACAACAAAGCCTTGGAGAAGACGATGGCAATGCTGCTGCCACAGCTGTCCCATCCAAAGAAGTCGATATCACTGTGTCAACCTCAGGCATTGCTGAACCAACAACCTTTGGCTCCATACTATATTCCAGTTGCTTACATGAACTGAGACAAAGTATCTTTCACGACTGCCACTATTAAACTAAGCTTCCTAGCGGGAACACGGCTACTTATATACTCGCAATCAAGCACCATAACATTCAATCTTCCACCCACAATAACTCAAGTTTACAGAAACTCTAGAGTTCAGACCAGCTGAAACACAAACATCCCTACCTTCTGATCTACCAACAAACGCCATTTATACCTACCAAACATACCACCCATTATAACTCTAGCATACCTCAACCATTCGTCCACACAGATCATACAAAGCAAACATACAGCCCATACCAGTGACATAATAAAATTCTTCTCATACCATCCACCATGCTGGTAGACTCCAGTGAAAACACAATAACCACCCATACTAATCACTTTTAACTCAAGCATGCCTTAACCTTACATACATGCATACTGTCCACACCATTCGACATAAACCGACAACCGCAAGACAGATATTCTGAAAAATATATCACGCAACATATCATCCATGATAATCCTAGTGTATCGAGCAAATTTATAGTCCTAACCAACCCACAATGCAAACATTCTTACCATATGTCCAACCATCATTACTGACTGATACCAGGCCAACTAACATGCCATCACCTATAACCAAAGAAAAACTCAATTCAACCATAACATTCATACCATCGGCTCTACCAACTGTCATCAGGCGAAATATGCACGCCTTTTACTAGAATTCAAGCAGACTTTAGTCCACACTGACCTTACTAAAATGATCACAAGGCGAACCTGTTTCTCATACCATCAGACACCAGCCATATATCATACCACCCATACAATAGACCACCTGGTTATATAAACAACCCATACCAACAAAAATGCTGACCCCACACCTCAAACATACGAAACAAAATATGAGTAACCCTACAGACCAGGAGTACTGGGTACTATACCAACCATAACCCCAACATACTTTAGTCATGCCACACATATCGCATTGTATATGCAACATAACAACTACTAATTTCATACAACTTAACAACCATATTGGTAACCTAATGGTACTGGGTGCTAAAACTGATGTATAATAAATTTCACCATGACATTAGATTGCCTCAGCCATGCAATGTCGAAAGCCATACAACCCAGCATACCCACATACTATACCAACTGAATATGTCAACGAACAACCACAGCAGATAGCCATACCAACTAAAACATACAGTCCAAACCATATAATTCGCTCTAACCCAATTATACCTCAGTAATGCTATAAACAATACAGACCATATCAACTACCTTAACTCAGACTTACTGATCAATCATAATAGTCAACTATATTGACTACCAAAAAACACATAGTTATAATGTTGGCATCACTCACCCTGTAGGAATCACTCGTCCTGGTAGGTGCCCCAAGCGTCGGTCAGATTAAAAACGCATTATTCAGATATTTACTTAAGACTTCTTTCAACTCATTGTGTTAGTGAAAAATATGGGAGGCGGTTAACGGCTGAGGTATTCAGTGCTGATGAGATTGATTGTTTGGAAAGGCCATATTAACGCCCCCCCCCGCCCCGGGGGGGGGGGGGGGCGTTACCTAAACTAACACCCACGCCTTATCTAGGATTCAAACCCAGAACCTCCCGCACCCCACACTGGCGGCGCACCAACTGACAGCGCCACGGGAGGTCGGCAGCACTGATGAGGATGAAGTGAGACGAATATCGAGCAGCGACAAAATGCAGTGCTGGGGGGAATGGTAGTACCTAGAGAAAACCACCCCGGCAGCAGCAATATCCGCCACGTTTCCCATATGCGAAACTTGGGATTGGACCCACATTACCAGTTCGCAGTGGTGAGAAGTGATAAGTAGTCTGACCACGACACACCGCGGCCTTTCTTTCTACTCATGTCAACTAGATCAAGTGTATGTACTCTCTCATGTGTCTTACTGGTTGCCATATTTAACTGTAAGGACAGTAAAAGCAACATGTTGAATATTATTAATATTTTCACTAAATTTGCCTTGTAGAGCAAATTATAATCTCCACTGTTGTTTCTTGGCATAAAAGTCAATGAATTTATTTTAAAATATTTTTATGTTATAGAGAAAGTTCAGTAAAGCCAGTCGTGTTAATCCGTGTCCGCATATTTTGCGTTGTGTGTACAACCAACACCAACTACATAAAGAAGGCTCGAGCGCTGTCAAATTCCGAGCGCATGACGTCACGAACATTAGGCCATCGGCTACCAGACGAATTAGTTGTACTGGCAGTTGCTGAAGTTAGCTGTGCCTGTATGGACGCCTTATTGTGCTGTGATAATTATCGTTTGCTTAAAAAATGTTTAGTAGGCTACAATGTAGAAGTAACAAACATTCATATATAAAAATGACTTTTTAAGTGTTGTGTTCCACACTGCAGTGGTGATTAAAATAACTGGCCAAAGTGTACGTTTTTAAATTTCCGCTCGGTGAAAAGTAGAAAAGTGAATGTGTTTTGGATTTATTAAGGGAAAATTCCCAGCACAGTCAACAGTCAAGAGTAAGATTTTTGTAATGAAAATATATACATTGTAGCCTATTATATTCAACTCTTAAAATTAAAGTTGTACAAGTGTAGCTGTATTATAACTTTAAAGCCGTTATGATAAGATTGCGGAAATTTGATGTTCATGATTTATTTGAACTCTGAAAACAACCAGATGGCCATAACGTCCACAGTAAAATTAATCTGTTATGTGCAGATATGTTATTCTTATATGTGCACATTAATCGTGAGACAAATAACGAAATTTAAATCGTTAAATTAATTTGTTTAATTAAGTTAACAATTTAATGATCAATTAATCACTATATATGAGCACTTTGATACATCTATAAAACATAAGTTGACCTTTCCAGCAATGTACAAATATCACCAAATTTACAGATGAAATAATACGCTTTAGTTCATGTACTTATATAATGCAAGTTTTCATTTTGTCTCCCCACTGTACGAACACATTACGTTATATATTAAAGTTACGTCTACTTTTTTTAGCAGCTTTCTTTAATTTTCCGTCATGAAGTAACCTAACTTTATAAAACATTTGTCTCCCATTCAGGAAAAAAAGGACTACATGCGCTCGGTTAAATATTCAGCAGACGGCAATGCAAAATAAAACCAACTCCATTCTTTTTTTGAGTGCCCATCAACAGGCAGTACAGGGTCACGGTTCACATTGACACTATGTGAAATGATCGTTATAGGTGTTATTAAAATACATTAGTCAAGGTATAGCCAGTTTACATGAACGTGTTTCATGAACTTACAGCACACATCAAAAGTTAAGGACCACGCAAGGTGTAAATGAAAATTTAAACTTTACATGAAACAACATATAAATAACATCAATAAAAAAATCTGTGAAATCATTTAAGACTCCCCAAAAAATTACTGAATATTAAGTAACCTACGAACCTATGTTGGTGTTTTAATAGATTTTTCAGACGAGTCTTATACTCCTGACTTCAAAAAGAATTTAGTGTGTTTGATATACATGCCTTTGAAATGCCTGGCTGGGTTGAAAATTCTCGTTTTTTTTTTTTTTTTTTTTTTCACTTACTCATTCCAACAATTTGCCACGTTATGGTAACGGGGACAAGGGTGTGGGGCGCTGGATGGAAGGATTCGGTGGCCGCCATTTTGTTACGACCCCGTCCGCCATATTGATGTCATTGATTTAGATGTTTGACCTTGGCTTTGACCCCGAGGACCTCAAAAAACACTTCAAAAAACTTAAAAAATTTCCAATTTTCCTCAAAAAATTAAAAAAAATTCCGTAAGATATAATTATAAATTATTAAAAAATTATAAAAAGGGTCCTCAGAAATGCCCCATTTCCCCCCAAAAATGGTAGAAGCCCATTGAAATCCAATTTTCGCCGTTCATTTAATTTGGGGGGCTTCCTTCGGACCTATAGAGCAGTGGCGGCCATATTGATTTTACAGGCATACCTTATGCCAAATTGACACAATGTATTGAGGAAAGGACTCAGACCTAAGCATCAGCCATCTTACATCCATATTGTATGCAGATGACCTTTTACCTCGACCATGACCTTTGACCTTTGACCTTGATATTTGACCTTGAAAATTAAAACATCCGAAAAATCACAAAAATCCAACAAGAATTAAAAATCGATAAAAAATTAATTATTAAGAATCTATTTTAAAAATCGTCAAAAAATATAAATCGTTTTAAAAGATATATTTATAAAATTTTATATTAAAATTTTCGCAATTAAAAAGTATTTAACTCTGGTGGCCATTTTCCCCTTTTTCCGACAGAATTTCCTTTTTCCCTAAAAAGTTTCCCTTAATTTAATTTAAAAAATTACATTTCCATGGTCCCCCCAGCCCAACCAATTACTCACCGCTTTTCGACTCCAGCAGACGACTGACTCCCTCGCACCCAACTCCCCTTACCCATACTCATTCCGCCAACTTGATTTTTTCGTTTGTCAATTGTTTACATGCAATTAGTGGCAGTCATCTTTGTTTATATGTTACGTGGGGCTGCATATTTGTTTTTCGTTTGCCATTTATTTATACATTACTGGAAGCCACCATCTTGGTATGCGACTTCCATCTTGGTAGGTGACCACCATCTTGGTATACATCACCTATCCACCATCCTGGAAGACAATGCCCAATAGCAATTGACCTATGACCTATAACCTTTAAAATCAAAATTCGAGAAAAATGGATAAAAGTCAGCAAGCATAATACACTACAGACTACTACCACCATGTCAGATGCAGACTACCTCGACCTCAACCCCATGACCTTGAATGACGTTGAAAACCAAACCTTGAGAAAAAATGCATAAGTCAGCAACCACAAAACATTACAGACTACTGCTGCCATGTTAGATGTAGACTGCCTCGACCTTGACCCCATTACTCTGAATTACCTTGAAAATAAAAACTCGATAAAATACATAAAAGTCAACCAGCATAATAAATTACAGACTATCACCATATTATATGCTGACAACCTCGATCTTGACCACATGACCTTGAATTATCTGGAAAATAAAAAACTTAGAAAAATATGTAAAAGTCAACAAGCATAATACATTAGAGATAACTGCCACCATATTAGTTGCAGACTGCCTTGACCTTAACACGATGACCTTGAATGACCTAAAAACAAAAACTAGATAAAAAAATCTATGTGAATAGACAGAAGCTAGTCGAGACGATCCACCTTCCACTCAGTTCCTGTCAAACTAAACCTCTCGGCTTACCTCCCTACTGATTATAATATACAAGTGTGCAAGCCTTAGAGCATCATATTGACTTTGAACCAATCGTACTGCACCATTATTACACTGTGCAGACACCGACCAGCGAATCACCAAGTTACCACATGATTGCAACTTACCAATCACATGCGAGTATTGAGACATCACACACAGGCAGGTAGGCAGGCTTTAGATGCTAGCTCCATGATCACATTAGCATGCAGTTATATCTTCAACAGTTTCTTCCAAACAAGTTCTTCACTCACCTATAAATCATTGCCACACTTAAGTAGACAACTGACTCCTGTTGTCGGACCGACCTCTCACACGACTGACCCCATTGACCCCATCGATCCTATCGACCCATAATGACCCCTGATTGCGGTACTGACTGTGGTGCTAATAGTGGTGCTGATTGCTTTGCTGCATTGCCAAATCGTCTTACTAGTTTACATGCAAGAACTACCTAAGTGAGTCTGTAGTAGAAATTTTTGGAATAAATCCCATATAAATAAATGGCGTATGAAACACAATGCTAGACAAATTTTAGACGAAGTATAATGATGTTATAGTGAGATCAAGGGTCAACATGTCGAATACCACACCTGAGTTTCGGATAATTTTTACGATGTTTGTCCATGATTTTCTGTCTAGTTCCAGGCTTATACGCACCTTATATACATATTTAAGCAATCTCCAAGAGCGAGGTATGGTGTAGGGACCTGAGTTCAAGACCCGAAAATATATAAAACAATAAATTTATGCAGAAATTATAAAAGGCTGGCACTGATTTTTTCCCTTGATGTTTATATATATATAACTAAGCGTAAATGAATACATATAAAATGCATTGAAAAATGTAAGCGAAAAGTGGAATTGATGGTATGAAATAGGCCAGAGGTGAGAACAAAAGAGCTCTATGGTTTCTTTTGCTATTTGTTAAGATTTTTAGCCTACTTTCCGGAGTAAAGAAAGTCATATGACATCACTTCACTGTGTGTGTGTCTATGTATATGTGTGTGTATGCGTGTGTCTGTCGCGTGTAAGTACACCCTCCCATTTTTATTTTTTTATTTTTCAAAATTTCAACACGTAAACTTAATTTCAACAACCTTGGTACACGTAGAGTAAGCTACTTAATAATTACACATGAATTTAATGGTTTTGGACCACGCTGAGCACTTATTTTCATAATGGCAGCCATTTTCTAATTTGTGGCAATATTTCAAATCTCGGAAACCCTTTCACCGATTTAAACCAAATTTTGAATGCTCCCAGTGCAAAAAGTAAGCATTAAATGTAGGGATGCATATTGTGGTTTGTAGACCATTTTGGAAATAGCACATGATGAAGAAATAAAGATTTTACTATATATCACGAAATCTATCATGCCAATTCTCGCCAAATTTGGCAGGTAAGTAATAATACTATAACAGGCCAAGTACGACATTGAACTTGATTAGGTACTTATTAAAAAAAAAGCAGCCATACACATATTTTTTTAATGTTTATTTGCTATATCTACCATACTACTTAAAGTATTTCGACCAAAGTTTGTATACTGAAAGAATGAGTTACAAGAGTCATATATTCCAACACACAGAAACATTTGTCGGCATTTTGGGAGATATCACCATATGAATAAATAAAGTTATTATGCCATATATCGGGAAAAAAAAATTAACCGATTCCTACCAAATTACCTGTCATGCACTTATTTTCAAAAAGGCTTTCATGTAGCCATTTTAGATTATAATGCTATATTGTCGAAAATATGTAATCAATTTCAACATAACTATGCATTCTGCTGGCTGTAAATATTGCAGCCATCAACTGTAACTACAAAGAGAATTTTGTAATATAGCGCCATGCGAATAAAAAATTTATGTAATATCTCGGGAAACAAATGACCATTTCATATCAATTTTAACAAACAAGTAGTACTGCGGCAGATTATGTAAAATAGCCTGTTTTATGTACATCATACACTTATTTCCAATATGTCACAGATTTAGTTACTTTAACTTAAAACCCTATATAGTCGAAACCATGAAATAATTTTAACTTATCATTATATGCTGGATCATCTTTTGTCTGCAGATAAATTTATAAATTTTTGTCGTATATCAGGAAACAATTGATAAATTTCTATAAATTAAATTTAGCAAACCGGTAGTACTGAAAAGGATTATGTTAAGTGGTATGTTTTAAGCATGTCAGACACTTATTTTCAAAATTGGCGGCTACAAGGCGATTTTTAGCTTAGAATTCTATATTTCCGAAACCATCTAATTAATTCCAAATTAGCTTTGTATATTAACCGTACTTATTAAAACTATCATCTGTGTCTACACAATGTATTTTTCTCCTCCATTTTGTAAGAGAGCGACATGTGAATAATTAAATATTATGTCTCTGGAAACAAATGACAGCTTCCTAGAAAATTTGGCATAAAAGTAGTATTGCAGCAAGTGGTGTAAACTGGTACGTTTTAAGTAGGTCAAATACATATTTTCAAAATGGTGGCTATATAAATATTTCTGCTCAGTTTATTTTATCAACAAAACAAATTTCAACTTACATTTGTATGCTGGCAATGCCTATTACAAACATGAAATATGTCAATTCAGAGCCTCATTCCTGTCATTTTGTATGATGTTTTGGTCTCCTAGGGGGAAACAATCAACCTATTATTACAAAATTTGGGGAAATAGTACTGTGGTAGGCCATATGGGAATGTGTATTTTTGTAATTTACAAATATACTTATATTCATAATGGCGGCCATATAAATCATTTTAGTTTTTTGTGCTATATCTACGAAACTACCTATGTAATCTATTTTATCATAAATGTATATAATCTATATGTATATAATGTATATATATAATCTATTTTATCATTTATGTTCTACATTTATGAAGGTCGTTATATGAAAATTATGGAGGTGTTATGGCATATCTCGAGGACTAATCAGCCGATTCCCACTAAATGTTACACTGGAACATTTTAACTAATTTATACCAAATTATACACGCCATAAATGCTACCGAAACACATGTAATATTTCATTATTTAGAAATATCGGACAAACGATGTTCAAAATGGCGGCTTCATAAATTATTGAGGTAAGTTTGCCACATATATTAAACAATTTAACCAAATTCAACCAAAAATGTTATGTAGATAGTATAGGCTTACATTACAAGCATCGTATATGGAGCCTCTTTTTCTTAGCAATTTTGTACGATAGCACCAAATAACAAAATAAAGTTTTTTTTATGCCTTTTCAAAGTGAACGAATAACCGATGTTCACCAAATTCTTCACACAAATAGCGCTACAGTAGGCTATGGTAACATACATGTTTTAAGTGGCTCAGCTACTTATTTTCAAAATGAAGGCCCTCTATATTGTAACGCGGTGTGTCGCGCACCGACCGCGAACTACCGGTATGTGCGCGGTCCGGCTCTGCGGATGGGATGTTTGGGGGCGGGGGGAGGGGTTACTCATCTCACTCCTCACCCAAACAGACGCGGTTGCCACAGCTCTTGATTGCCTCCCATAGGGAAGCCCAGTAATGATTGAGAGCCATGAGACGTGACTGGTGTCAGGGCCTCTCCTACTTCTTCCGCTGAGGTGCCGACGAACCTACAGGAGGCCTAAGAGTATTCTGGGAACTAGGACGCTCGGCGCAATTAGGAAATGAGTGAAATTTCTGGATGATGGCCTACGACCCTATAAATACTGCAGCGGTCCAGCCGCCAGCAGTCTTGGCGGAGGCCATCAGGCCGAGTGCTGGTACGAAGAGTAGTGCGGACGACGAGATGAGGTTGCATGACTCCGGCGGACGAGATGTTTGTGGTGAGAATGGACGAGAGGCGCGAAACCCCACAGGTGAAGGCTACTTTGCGCAAGGGCGCTCGGAGAGCTCTGGAACATTGTGGACTAGTGGGACCTGGACTAAACTGTGGTGCTACTGAATGGACATGTAATACGGATTTTATTGTAAATATTGGTACTTTCAAATGTGGAAACATAATTTACAACACAAGTGAATAGGTTTTGATACCCTGTCTATTGGGACTGATTATTAATTATTTAATTTCATTGAATTTTTTTTGAGTAATTATAAATTGTATTGATTGAAGTCATTAATCGTAAATAGTAAGTAGTATAATTTTATTGTGAAATGATGAGTAGATAAATTTGGATAGTAGATGTTGTAAATAAAATTAGGAAATTATAATTAACTCTTTTATTTAATTAAGACCTCCATCCCTTAAGGAACTTGGTTTAGCCCACATAATTTCGAAAGAGAAATTTTAAGATTGGTGTCATAACTGGGATGGAGTCATTTTATATAAATAAAATCATAGTAATTAGTATTACAATAGTATATTAAATAGTAGGATAAATTTATAAACATCACAACAGTCGTAATAATATGCCAAGAAAGATTCAGAAAATTTTTAATGCTGACAAAAAAATGTTGGCAGGCATGGAAACACTTCGCTCCCTAATTGAAGTACTAAGCAGCCAAAGAAGTAGTGTTAGGGAATCTGTAAATAGTGTAATTGATCATGTAAATGGTCAAATTAATAGTGTTAATCAAAATGTAGATAGTAAAATAGAAAGTGTTAGTGAATCTGTTAGAAGTGTAAGTAAACTGGTAGACAGAAAAGAGACAGTGTAAACGAAAATGTGGATTGAAAAATAGACAACGTAAACGAAAATTTGGATAGAAAAATAGACAACGTGGACCAAATAATAGGAGATATAAGTGAGTTAATAAATAATATAATAAACTGTGTGGACAAGAAGATCGACAGTGTGGGTGAGAGAATAGAAAGTGTCGAGAGCAAGGTGGACAGCGATGAGCATGAAGTAGAACAGGAGGTGAGTGCTCTCAAGAAGGAATGGCAAGAATTCTTACAGCAACCGGGAAGACGATATACAGGGGCGGAAGACGATCTGAGATTGGTCACCACCGAGCTGACGAGTGCGGGCAGCGAGAAGATGGTGGAGATCGCCGCCAGTGCAGCCATCGCAGAGGAGTCGTAGCAGTTCTGTAGTGTGGCTACGCCTCAGCGAGGGGTGGGTAAAGGCATCACAATTAAGCCCACCCCCAACGATGGACAGACATCTTGGTGCAAATTCCGGCACCAGTTCGAGATCATTGCCGCCCTGAATAGCTGGACTAAAAAGAAGTGGGCGTACTACCTGGCGACTGTTCTGAGGGGGCCAGCATTGGACATAATGCAGTTGCTGCCAGAATGACATCGTCTAGAATACCCCACATTGGTGTCGGCTTTGGAGCTGCTATTCGGCGACCGATACCTGCGACACGCCCACCACGCCCAACTGCGAAGTCACATCCAGCAACCAGGGGAAAAACTGCAGGAGCTGTGACAGGACATCGTGAGGCTGACACACTTGTCTCTAGAGGGGTGCTTTGAGAAGGTACGAGATAATGATCGCAGTCGTCTCTTTCGTGGATGCTTTAACTTAAACAGATGTTTGTCGAGCTGTACGCCTGGTATCACCACACAGCTTGCAGGATGCCCTGGCCCGAACATTGGAGGTAGAGTCAGCGAAGCAGGAGCCTACGTTCTGGCATGTAGTACAGGCAGCTACCCCATGCAATGGCGACGATGGAGAAAGCATCCTGTACATCTTGAGTAAGTTGGAGGATCACAATGAGAGGCACTGCTGCCAGTATCTGAGCTACGTAACCCAGTTTTTGTCCACCTAAGCGTCGGAAATGTAGGGAATGTGGCCAGACAGAACACTTGAGTATCCAGTGACCGGAAAGGAACTGCAGGACCCGGCAGCCAGACGTGACTACGTCCGAGACCTCGTTAAGAAGACTAGAGACGGTGGTAGAGGAACTTTTTAACTCCATAGAGTCTGCGATATCTTTCCCTCGTCGACGGGGTCTCCAAGAATGCTGGAACTGTGGAAAGAAGGGACACTTACGAGCCTGGTGTCCAGGGGTGCCACCAGAGACTAGTCTTCGAGAAACCATCCAAGGGACAGCTGCACGAACAATTGGAACTGACAGCCACACTAATGACTATCCAAATCACAGTTCCATTGAAGCAACTGGTAACATCCTATCTGAGGGAATGAAGAAAGATCGCTATATTGTGATAAGAAGAACACGGATACTGGAGTCTGATCACTTAAGAAGTCACCCCACAGTTAATGCAGGTGAGGAAACGAAATAAGTCCAGTTTACGGACGAAGCTGCAATTATGTATCTTCGGAAGAAGGAAGACAGCCAGTGGGAAGGAGAGGAACATATCCCAGTGTTTAATGGCATCAAGAGGAACACTATATGGGGTCTGAGAATTACAGATTATGCATTCAAGAAAGGCTAGCTAGTGTGGCTGTATGATAAAAAATGCCTTCGTGGTAACACATCTCAGTACCAGGGATGTTGTGAAGACTCTTACCAAATTTAGATGCGAGTAAGTGATACTTCCTTCCAGATATATCACCGGGGCTTCTTGAAGGAAAAGTTTAAAGTTGAACATATTGACCGACTGCAATATATGAAGGTCCAGATGTTAGAGAGACTATTCAGGACAAACAGACTTAAGGAAAGGGCAGTGTTACGGGCTGTGGAGCGCACCGCCCGCGAAGTCCCGTCATGTGCGTGGTCCGGCTCCTCGGAAAGGGGGGGGGGGGGGTAGCACCATCACTCTCCTCTCCCCTAACCCAGACAGACGTGCTCGTCGACTTGCAGCAGTCCCCCCTTTTCTTGGGAAGCTAGGGAGAGACATGGCTGGCGTCACGGCCCTTCCTCCTCCCCACCCTGAGGAGATGACGGACCTAGCACAAGAATGTTCTGGGGATTAGGACGCTCTGCATAACTAAGGAATTAGTGAAATTTCTGGGTAACGGCCTACAACCCTATAAATACGGGAGTGGTTCAGCGGCCAACAGTCTTAGCGGAAGCCGTATGGCTGAGTACGGGCACAAAGTTAAGTGCGGACTACGGCACGAGATTGCGTGAGGTGTTTGTGGTGTACATGGACGAGATTGCGCGAAACCCGATAGGTGAAAGTTACTCTGCCCGAGGGCGCTCGGAGAACTCTGAAACATTATGGACTGGCGGGACATAAACTAAACTAAGGTGGGACTGAATTGATACATAATACGGATTTTACTGTATTTATTGGAACTTTCAAATGTGGACACATAATTTACAAGGTAATTGAATAGGTTTTGATATACAGTATATTGGGACTGATTTTTATTATTTAATTTCATTGATTTCTTTTAGGTAATTATAAATGGTATTGATTGAAGTTAATAATCATAAACAGAAAGTAGTATCAATTTATTGGAGATGTTGAGTTGAGAGAAATTTTGGTTGTAGTTGTAAATAAAATAGGGAAATTTTAATTAACTTTTTAAAAAATTAAGACCTCCATCCCGTAACGAACTTGGTTTAGCCCACTGAATTTCAAGAGAGAAAATGTAGCAACATATTTTAGCTTAATACACCCTATCATTCGAAACATTAGCCTGATTAAATCTAAAGTTGATTCTCCAAATATGACCTCAATACAGCAGTGCAATGCACGCTAGATAGTGCGCGAGGTTTTCTGGGATCAAGTCCTAGGTAAGGCACGAGTGTATTTGTATTTGTCTCACTATTGTTGCATATATCTGGTTTCATTTCTAATATTATTGCTTTCAATGAGAAGTCAAGTCTTACCTACCAGCACAACTTTTAAGAACTTACTTAAAAATTAACTGCACCCAATTGTAGGTATTTTAGTTATATCAGTAAGGTATTGTTTATGCTGTAAATATTAAAAACACAGTTAAAATCTTGTTTTTGTAGAAAATGACAGTCGTCAGTAACTCAGTAGACGTTCAGTTACAATGAGTTGAATATCAACTTGGAAGCGCTCTTTCGTCATACAGCGAAGACGAATTGTGAAAAGGCCTGCCTTTGACCTCACCGAGTATTGAGCTCTGAACTGCATCATTGCTGCCTGATCGTCGTCTGTGTTGTTACTGCTACCGAGATTTCACCTTCGGTAAAAATGCTCGGCAACATAAAAGAACTGCCTGTACGAAAAATCCAATTCGAGTAGTATAGTTATGTAACTTCTGGCGCAGGATTCAGGAGTCGGAGCCAGCAGCGATCAGCTAACTCGGTTGAGGTCAAGAAAAGCCCTTCAAAATTCTCCCACCACCCGAAATCACAAAAAAAAATATTTAAAAAAACGCTTGCTCCACAATATAGCTGATTCACTAATCTATGTTGCTGAATATCCGCAAAAGTTGTTAAAGCACCAGGCGCTATAAGCAGTCGATAGGATAAAATATGTAATTTTTTATTCTTATATATTTTATAATAAAGTATTCAGTGTTAAATATCAACGGATTCATCTTTTCAAAGCAAATATGATCGTGATGTTGAATCACAATGACAGGACTACCATATTGCTTTTAGTAGGCACGCCCCCTCAACCACACATCAACACAGTCTCATCACCCAACTTTAATAACACCCCTCCACCCCTCACCAACACCCAACCACCTATGAGACTCTTCACAACACTTAACCGTTGCCCCTCAACCCTCACCCATCTATCAAATCTATTTTTTACTTTGATAACAGTGTATAAATATGAAGCGATTTATAAAACCAACCCGAACACAGAAAATTATATCAAAGGGATCAATACATATGTTCCACTTACTAAAAATACCCATTACCTTACCCACCCTTCCCTTCTTCAAATTCCGACGTGCTAAATACTCTCATCCCACGACCATAAAAATCCTCCCCCCTCAAACAATGCAATCAACTTATTCAACGAAGTGAAAACACATTCCACTTGTACCCTCTCCCCAAACGAATGCAATAAATTACTCTCGATCTTGCAGTACACACACCATTGTAAAAACATATTCCCACTCCACTCGCGAGTCAGGTCCACGAAGCATGCATCTGAAAGGCCTTCATCGTGAATCAAACATACATCTAGGGATAAATGCCTCCATAATAGTTATATTTAATTTATTTAAATTCTTTAAATTTTATGTTTGAAAATTGCTCAATTCTTTAATAATACAGTTTAATGAAACGAATATAAAAATTTAATGCAAAATTGGAATATAAATTTAAACTTTTCAAAATTTACATTTTCCTGTGACAGCTGGTAGCATTTAAAAAACATATAAGTTTACCATGGAATTAGGAGGTTTTCAACCCACAACCCTTTCGTTACCAGGATCATTTTTTTAATTGTTTTTCTGCAGGATATCGCAAGATCTGTTTGTAATTAACTGTAGTATTTTAATTACTAAACAACTGTCCTATTATTTTGAACCAATACTTGGAAAATTTAATGTTTTAAAAATATCGCCTTATATAAGTTGGTATATTTTTATATTTCAATTTATTTTCATTCGATGCATATTTGGCATATGACAGCAATTGCATCTATTTCCGAGGTATAATTATAGAAACAACATAGAAAATTATAGATTTTTTTGTTGAAATTCATCTAATTTACCATTTTAAAATACTTATTGACAGGAAAATACGTATCATAGAACTGTTTTTTTTTTAATTTAGGTCCATATCTCAAAACAGATTATGTACCTACGCCAACAGTGATTTTTTTATATTCCTTTAATATAATTATACAGCTAACCTCATTTTCGCAGGTCGGGCTATAAACAAGTGAATATTTACAGGCATAGGTGAAAATAATTTGCGAACTTCTAGGGCCAGGCTTGTGAAGTTTAGTTTGCAAGTATAATTTCGATCTCACACAATTATCCATCGATAAGCACCGTGAGTGTGTGTGTGTATGTGTATATATATATATATATATATATATATATATATTATATATATATATATATATATACACACAAACACACACACCTCGACAGGGTATAGGGGAAAGGATATAAGGATCGGCCACCATCTCGGCATATTCCCATTTTTTTCCCCTCAACATCATTTGTTTTACCGCAAAAATCAGTACAGAAATAAATTATTTTACCAATAAATTTCCCTTTTATCCCCTTAAAAGATGCCGTGTTTCCAAATATTTTTGAACACTGCTTGCTGCTTAATGTAGCTGACTCGAAGCCCCCGAAAGCTAATTTTGGAGATATTTTAAAGATTTCGAGGGCTTCTTTAACCCACAGGTCTCCGCCCATCTCACGCCACCCCTAGTCAAATCTCACTTCACGCCCTTCCCAAACCCACCCCACCCCCATCAAAAATTTTATAAAAATCGCAATAATCTTAAACAAATTAAAATCTGAAAAATTGGGTAATAAATAACATTAGCCTACCCTAAGCCTTAATCATTCCACCACCCTCACCTCTCCACTCACCACACTCCCACCTGGAAACTGTTATAAAAATCGCAAGAAAAAATCTCTAAAATATAGAAAAACATATAATGTTACCTTGCCCTACCCCTTACTCATCCTACCAACCACAAACCCTAGCCATTATTATAAAATGTCACAAAAATTATTCTATAAACTGAGGAACATATAACATTAGACCCCCTTCCCTTGCTAGTTCAACCCCCCTCCCCGTTTTTTTTTTCGACCACCTAACAGTCACGAAAAGCATCGACCATCCCTTTCCCTCTTCCCGCTACCCCTGCCACGCACCACTTCCCACACTGCTCTCGCGAGTCAGGCAGCTGGCTGACCTTATCAAATCAAACACAAAATGATCAACATCTGGAAATCGATGCATTTATAAGTAATTAGAATCTTTTTTTTTTATTTATTTCACTTATCCTTTGAAAAATGCCCAAATATTACAAAAAAGTATAGTTAAATGCACCGAAAATATATTTCTAATTCAAAATCGGTTTAATTGTTTAAATTAAGTTAATTTCACACTTTTCCATGACAGCTGGTGATATTTTAAAAAAAGAAATGTTGACATTGAGGGAAAGGAACACACAACCTCTCGAACAGGAGTCGGATACGCTGCCCACTGATCTGCTTATACAACGACGGGAAGAATTTCTTAACATCTGCTACAATAGCTAACAAACGAAGAGACTACCATTGCCTCGTACAGTTATATGAATGTGTTAGACATTTGGTTATATCATTGTTCAGTCATTGAATATATGCCTAATGCGCCACATTTATTTGAGAACTTTTCCGTTTATATTCATAGTATTTGCCATCTTGAAAAGAATTTTAAGGCAAATATTTTATTAAAAACTTTCGTAATTTCAGTCAGAGTCTGAAACATATGTGCCTATGTTCACATTTAATGATTTTAATTGTTCTTTTTAAATAATTATGTAGCAGCTCACATTTTTTCGTAGGTTGGCTCGTAAGCTAGCGAATATCTTTTGTGAACACATAGGAGGCAGGCTTGTGAAATTCAGTTTGCAAGCATAATTTATAGCTCCAGGAATGTATGTTTAAGCCATAGTGATTAGCCTATTTATTTGCTTCATATATATGTTTTTAACGAAAACTGTCTATACAGACTGGTTACAATATAGGGTTATCAGAAAAAAAAATTACATTTAAGTGTTTAAAATTCATTAAAATATATTGCCACAAAAACAATCAAAAAATATTCTCAAGTTGCTTACATGAGTTGAGACGATCCAACGTTCACATACAGCCGTTGTAAAACTTTGCACCATAAAATGAACCCAGCTACTTGCATACCTGCTGATGTTGATGTTGCCCCTAATTTTTTTTGGTAACCATGATACTTTTCATAGGCATAGGGTATGTCAAATAACAAATCTCTATGTATTATTTAATTTTAAACTGTATTAAATTAAATATTTTTTTAAATTTGTACTTAAATTGTATATAGAGTACATCAGAGAATGCAAAAAGAACTCTCGGACTTCATTTCCGGTCTCCACCCTTGAAGTCTAATTATTCCACGATGTCGTTATCTGTTAATTATTTAATATATCGATGCGTTTGTAGAAATAAATGAATGCTACTCGGCTTTTTGAAAAGAATGTTTATGTGACTAAACCCAGCAACACAGGATACACCACCAGCGAGAAATTTAAACTTGATCCTCCATCAACGACTGTATGTCGTGGTAGAACCGTGCGCGCACAGCGACTAAAATTCTAAAATGTAATATATAAAATCGAATAAAGACTCTATAAAGACGGCGCGTGAAAATGCGTGCTTACAAAAAAATGTAATAATAAAATAACAAACGGTATAATTGGTGCCTTAATAGATTCGCTAGCAATTATGTTTTGCGAAATCGCAGACATTTAGAAGTGGAAATAAAGTGGAAATAAAAATATAAATCAAAAACTGAATACGAAAAAAATTCCAAAGTATAATTTTTTCCCCTTTTAGGATAAAACTAGCCATCCAGATATACGGCAAAAATATTTAAAGGTCGTGTCTTAGAGAAACTCATATATTTTTTTTTGTTTTTACATATTTACAAGTATATTTTAAGTACCTGAATATAATCCATGTTGGCTTCCTCAGCAAGGATTTTGAGCTCTATGAAAAAAAAATTGTCTACATAATGACACCGATTTATAAAGTTATATTCCGTCAAATTAAAAATAAATAATTAAAGGGAATGTTTTCACGATTTGGCGGTAGGAATGAGAAAGAGATAGAGAGTGTGTGCACGTATCGTTTCTTTCCTTCACGAATTTGTTCAGTACCCCTTCGCGAGCGTACCAGTGCTGTAATGAGATGGATCGCACTCACTTACTTGAAGTTTCAAGGATTCAGTCTGGTAACTTGTTTTTATGTTCATCTCGTCCATCAAATTCTGCAGGGTATTATCAAATGGGCTCGTAATTTAACTACACATAACTTGCTCCGTCAAAGTAGAACTCAGCCTAAAATTTCGAATATTAATTCAGACCAGTGAGCTATTGGAGTATAGATATAAAATTAAGTTTTAGTTTAATATCATGCTTACGACAAATATCAAGAATTCATCTTTGATGGTACCATCGTTGACTCCTGCTGGACACCCAAAGTTGCGTCGATTCTATTCTCAAACCATTCTGGCAAATCTCTTGAGACGTAGAATGTATGAGGGCAGCTAGCTTAATAAACAGTCTTATTTTTACACTCATCTCAGACATCAATACTTCGATCAATCCCATTCCTCTGTAATCCTCATCCTCAGCAATCCACTTTTCCCTCAGAAATACTTCTTCAAAGCAATCATTCTCCTCAGTAATCATCTTCCACCTCATCAATCCACCACATATTTAGCATATCATCTACCACCTCACCAATCTTCAGCAATCCACACTTTATCACCAATTATCACACAAAATTATTCCTGATTTCCTCAAAAACATTCCGCATTCCTCAAAAAGATTCCTCATGCCCCAAAAACATTCCCAAAATTATTCCCGTAATCAGCTCCACATGCTTTGTAATCAACTCCAGATGCACTACAATCAGCACTACACACAGTGAAATTAGCTCCATGAACCACAATCAGCACTGCCCACATTGAAATTATCTCCAAACGCACCACAATCAGCACTGCAATCAAGACCACATGCACACCAATCAGCACTGTACACACCTCAATCAGCACCACACACACCACAATTATCATCGCAACTAACCCCTTATGCTCTGCAACTGACCCCTCATCCACTGCAACTGACCCTTCTAGCTCCACAAATATTATCCCTAATGTACCGCAACTGACCCTTCATTCACTGCAATCGACCAATAATGCACTGCAACTGACCGCACATGCACCACAATGCCCCCTTTTGAACTTCAAATTACTACTCATTCACCATAACTGACTTCTCTTGCACTGCAAATGAACCCTCATGAACCACAAATTATCACTTATGCACCACAAATAACCTCTTATGCTCTGCAACTCACACTCGTTCTCTGAAATTGAACCCTCAGGCTCCACAAATGGCCCCTAATGCTCTGCATCATGCTCCGCAACTGACCCCTCATACTCCACAACTGACCCATCAAGCTCCACAAATAATTCCTCATGCTCCATAAATGACCCCCTATGCTCTGCAACTGACCTCCCATGCTCCACAACTGACCCCTCACAAGATCGAACCCTCACACCATCCAGGCTTTGCATTCCCATAGTTGATTGCTGGTTTCTTATGTTTTAATTCTCTGAAGTCATGTAGAAGAAAAATCAATGTGTTCATATTTGCTAAGTGGATTGAGCCCATTTGTTCTTAGCTCTAGATTATTTACTGGACCCAGGGTCGAACCCTGACCCTTGGTTACTATTTCTTCTTCCTTTTGTCATAACTTGTGTATACTATATTTAACAAACCTTATATTTTGTCTTCATTATAAACAGCTACATTCAAGGTCTTGAAGGCTCTAGTACAATATTCGTCATCGTGGGGCTCTGGTTATTATAGCTACAGTCCTGCAACATATTATGATTTACACTGCCATATTTTTCCACCTCGTTGAAGTAGATTTTTCTTGTAGGGTTTCGTGCATGACAGGAACGAGCAAACATCTTTCGATGTAATTTACAATTCGTTGCAACGAAGTCTTTAGGAAGAATCATGATCGTTTAAATATTATGTGGCACCGAATATGGTCAATTACATCGAAATATGTTTTCTTGTTCCTGTCAAGTATGAATCCCAATATGATAAACCAACTTATTGATGAGGTGGGAAAATATGGCGGTGTAAAATATAATATGTGGCTGGACTGTACCTATACGAAACCAAAGCCCCGTGATGACGAATACAATACTAGAGACTTCAAAATCTTCAATGTAGTTGTGTATAATGTAGATGCAATAGAGAGCAATGTTTATAACATACACAAGAATATTCAGTGCCATGGGCACGGGGTCAAGGCAAAGGTCAAGGGTCAAGATAAAATCTCTTTCCGATTCAATATGGCGGTCGGGTGACGTCATAACATGGCAGCTGTTCGACGCCTCAGCTCCTCTCAGGTCCCATTGCAGCAGAATGTAGATAATTATTCTACCACCTTTAAAAAAATTCCACACTGGGGAATTATTATATTCGGCCTATATTCAGAGTCACGCCCAAATGGAAAGTCCTATTAAGAGGAATGGAGATATTTGGATGGCTCTTAACATCGAGGTTTTGAGAGCCGATGTGGTTTAAGCGAGGTATGGAGCGGTTACAGAATTTCACCAAACTCGGTACACATATAGTATTGTCTATTCGTAGTTTAATGAGCACTTTTGATAGCCCTGCTTAAGATCTATTTGCATTCAGGTTGTGTATTCTCCCCCCTTATGTAAGATAGACATTGTCATGGGTCTCATCACTTTATTCGTGTGTCGTTAAAATGAAACTGAAATTGTTGTAAAAGTGTATATTTAACATATCTGATCATTTTTACACTTCGATGCATTAAAAAATACAGAAAGCGAAAGAAATCTTTTAAGTTATCAAAAACGGTTACCTACCACTTTTTATTCGACATTATCTTACGGAATTACTTCTCATCCATCGTTACCAACTTTACTGGGTGCATGTCACTCGGCGAGCCAACTAAAACATATGCAGGTAGAGTCAGTGACTTTTCTCTAAGGTTGATTTAAAAAGTGCTCACTTTATAGTGAACAACCTTTACTTAGTAAGCATATCAGATTTATAGTCTTCAACAATGCCAGGCATTTATTTCCAGAATAGTGCCCATTTTTGTGATATGTTATAGGCTACCTCGGGAAACATTCAAACTAATATCACCCAATTTTGTAAAATAATGGTATATAAGGTAAGCATAGAATTTTGAGATGGATATTGTTGTTACCTTGTCATTTTCTAAGATATACCATATGAAGAAATGAAGCTTTTACATAATACATATATCGAAAACTAATCAACCGATTATCACCAAATCTGACACGTAAGTAATTATACTATGGGTAATGTAAACATTAACACTTATTTTCAAAATGGCGCTCAT
The DNA here is from genome assembly GCA_029891345.1 of Dryococelus australis. NCBI lineage: Eukaryota > Metazoa > Arthropoda > Insecta > Phasmatodea > Phasmatidae > Dryococelus > Dryococelus australis. The sequence goes on along the minus strand of CM057009.1, from coordinate 211,226,668 downwards.
ACAAATATTTTAGATTTATTTTATTTATTTTATATAAATATTGACCAAATTTTGTATGTTTAAAGTATCTATTTCAAGCGACATATTTGCCAATTAATATATGTACATCTGTACACAATTTTGTAAGATAGAACCGCACGAATAAAATAAGTTTTTATGTCAAATCTCGGTAAACATTGTCCGATTCCTACCAAATTTGGCAAATAAATATTAGTTACTTTGTACTGCGACATATAGTGTAAACTGGCACGTTTTAAGTATGTCACCACTTATTTTTAAGATGGCGGCCGGATAGTCGTTTTAGTTTAGTGTGCTATATCGTCGAAAGTATGTATTAAATTCAAACTTAAGTTTGTATAATGACAGTATATGTATATTAGAACTATCAAATGTGTCTGTACGGAGCATCGTTTGTCCGCCATGTTGTAAGTAGTACCACATAAAAATTATTTTTAATGTAAAATCTCTGGAATTAGTTGGCACATTCTTACCAAATGTGGCAGACAAAAAGTACTATAGTAGCTGGTGTAAACTGGACTGTGTTTACTAGCTCAGGCATTTATTTTCAAAATGGTGATTATATGAATGTTTAGTTCAGTATATTTTACTAACGATACATATTCCAAATTAAGTTTGTATGTTGACAATATCTATTAAACTCATCAAATATATCTATACCGAGCATAATTTTTCCGGCATTTTGTAATATGGTCCGACATGGAAAAAATAACATTTTTATATAATATATGGGTAAACATCAACCGAGTTTTAACAAAATTGACGAATATGTTGTACTGTGGTAAGCCATATTCATTTATATGATTTTAAGTGTGAGGCATTTATTTTCAGAATGGCGGCTATAAAATCATTTGCGCTTTTTATGCTTTGTCTACAAAACTGCAAAACTATTTAATCGATTTTGACATAAATTTGTATATTGCCTATAGCAATAACAATATTCTAATGCGCTAATTAGTACATAACTTTTGTCCTCAATTTATGAAGATCGTCACTTGAAAAATAAGGATGTTTTATGTCATATCTCGAGGGCTAATAAACCGAATCCCACCAAATGTTACACTTAAGTGCTAGAGTATTGTATGAAAACTGGCATGTTTTAGGCGTGGCAGTCCTTTTTTTAATGGCATTAATATAAATAATTTAGTTCAATAATTTATATCCACGAAACGATTAAACAAAATTTGAATAAATTTGAACATTAACAGCATTCATTATACACATCAATTATGCATACAGAGATCCTATTTTGCAAAATAGTCCCAAGTTAGAAAATTGAACATTTTGTCACATTTCCGGAAAAATTAATCTAATTTCCACCAAATTGTGCACAACATTAGTGTCACAGAGTATCATGTAAACTTACATAATAAGTGGGCCAGACCACTACAAAATGTGGGCTTTATAAATAATTTAGATAAGTGTGTCATATATATTATAAAATTTAACCAAAGTCAACTAAATTTTCTATTTTGACAGTATACATGAGAATTATGTATAAAGAACCTTTATTTTGCCAATTTTGTACGATAGCACCAAATAAGAAAATTACGTTTTTCTTCCATATCTCGTGAACCTTATATTATATTTCCACTAAATTCCTCACGAAAATAGTGCTACGGTAGGTCATGTAATATTACATGTTTCGAGTGGATCAGAATCTTATTTTTAATATGACAACCTTGTAAATATTCAAATGATTCAAGACCTTGAATTGATTACATCCTAACTAATGCTTCGAGTACTACCTTCGTAATTTAGATTATTGCACGCTAGCTTATAGTACAAGGTTTCATTGGCCTGAGTCCCAGGTAATGCGTATGTGTATTTGTTATTGTCTCACTATTGTTGCACGTGTTTCTGGTTTCCTCTCTATTTATATTGCTGTCAACGAGATGTCAAGTCCTACCTACCATCTAAGCTTTTAAGAAATTAATGTCAAATTTATTTCACTAATGTAGAGTAAAGTAGGCTCATTAGTTTTATTTGAAACTTCTTGTCTTTAATTATAATTAGTTACATGTAAGAAAATGTAATTTTTACTAGTAATCTACTTGTGACGAAAAATGTATAATCCTTAAATATCAGCAATAGTTACTATTTTATTTGCTTCGTCTATGGATTTCATTGTGATTTTACTTTCATTTAAATTCATATTGGCTTACAATCACAAACGAATAACATACACAAATGTCATAATGTAGATATTAAATGGTGCTCACTTATTGGTGCATTACTTACTTTTACTGTGATGAGTATTGAAACCTAGATCTCAAATCAGCTGTTGTGGAGTGATTCGGCGGTGTTTAGGAAATTGCTGGAATCAAGTTAAGAAATCGTTTCATTTGGAACTCTATGAATTTATATTTCATTACAGTTTGCTCTAAGTAATTAATTTCGCAATCCTCTTGTTTTATCAAATAAATACCAACTAAACTGTTTTGGATTTTACATGCAACATAAGTAGACGAATTTATGTCAAACTAGAGAAAATAAGTAGGAAGTACTTTCATCACTGATATTTTAATATGGAATTCTAGTGCACGGGGTGACACAAGATAGGAACTATCATGTCCATATTATACACAAACAGATATCTGTAGAAACGTTATCAGTATTAACGCATGATTTGTGTCGTAAATCGTCAATCCTTTACTTTAGCAACATTTTCGAAATTTTCAAAAAAATTTAAAACATAATTTTGGTCTATGCTTACTGATTTCTTCTCAAAACTGTGCATTGCTGTATACTGCCTACATTACTTGCGCTATGGAAAACAGACTTAGGCATATATGTGTGTTATCGTTTGTTTGTTGCTAGTCGTTGACGTAGTGATGATTTTTTTTAGAGTTAGTCTCGGTTTTTAGCCTACATGTTACTTATCTTCATAGCCCTTCAGGGTCCACAGTGGTCTAGTGGTCACACTAATCGCTACTACTCGCCTCAGACCAAGGAAAACCGGTTTCGATTCCCGGTGGGTTAGCTCCCGAACTTTTGCATGTGGGAATCGTGCCAGACGATGCCACAGGTCGGCGGGTTTTCCCGGAGATCTTAAAATTCCTCCGCCCTTGAATTCTGGCTCCGTTCCATACCTCGCTTAACCCTCAATGGCTCTCAAAACCTTCATGTTAAGAGCCAACCAAACCTCTCCAGTCCTCTTAATAGGCCTTTCCATATGGGCGTAACTCGGAATATAGGCCGAATATGATCATTCCCCAGTGCGGAAATTTTTTAAAGGTGGTAGAATAATTATCTACATTCTGGCGCAATGCGACCTAAAAGAAGAGCTGAGGGGTGTCGAACAGCTGCCATGTTATGACGTCACCCGACCGCCATATTGGATCGGAGTGATCCTTTATCTTGACCCGTGACCTTGGTCTTGACCCCGTGCCCATGACCTTGAATACCCTTGAACACAAAAAAAAATATAATTCTCCAAACATCCCAAAAAAATTATATACAAATAAAAATAATATGTAAATCATTAAATTTAAAAAATAAAATAAAATTTCCAATGTTTGGACATAAATGGATCCTCGGAGCTGGAGACCATCACCCGCTCTACCATTCCGGTCGGCTGGTGGCCATATTGGATCAGGGTAACGTGGACCTTGGCCAATGACCATGACCTTCACTCCGTGTCTGTGACATTGAACAGAAAAAAATGCAAAATTTTCCCAAAAATACCAAACAACCCAAACAATATATAACAACTTCAAAAATATTTTTTAAACTTGTGTTTTAAAGATCAATCAAAATTCATTGAAAATTAAAAAAAAAATAGAAAATTTAAAAACTTCAATTACCGGAGGTCCTCCGGCACCACGTCCAGCAGACGACTGACCCACACCAATGTTTCGCATTGGTTAATTAGTCAGCAGACGTGAACCCCCCTCGCGCTGTCTCCCTCCATGCTCACCTCACTCTTCCCTTGCTAAATTCCCATGCAATAATAACAAATAAGCCAAATCACAAAAAAATTAGGAAAAAGTAAAAAATTCTAGGAAAATATAATGTTAACCATACCCTCCCTCCATTTGACCATAAAACCAAACAAAAAACCCCAACCCCTCACAATTGCTCACCCGATCAAAAAATCGATAAAATTTGAAAGACATTAAAAAATAATTCTAAATATCCAGAAAAACTTACATAGATGACTTCTACCAACATGTTGGATACCAGTAACATTGACCGTTTCCTAATGACCTTAAAAACAAAAATCGAGAAAAGATTGTAAAAAACCAAAAACAAATTACGTTCGTGACTGCAAAGCCCATGTCAAATGTTTGCGATCTTAATGTTGACCCAGATAACTTTGACTTCGTGCCCATAACCTTTAATGATCTTAAAGCAAAAAATCGCAAAAATCCCCCGAAAAAATTAAAATATTTTAAAACTTAAAAAAAAAATTTGTAGTTAATAAAGTTGAAAAATTTAGTAAATATCATTTTAATGCATAAATGCAGAAAGTTCGATGCTAGATGGCAGGTGGAGCGATCAGCGACGAAGAACCCGACGCGAAGACCAGCAGACGACTGACACCCGACCCCCCTTCAATTTTTATTCGATGATACTCGAATTCACTTGACACCTCATCTCCGTACTTCGCCAAAGCAACCCATCACATTGTTGGCTCGTGATAGATTGTTGGTCGCATATCTGGTCCTCTGCATATATTTAATGTAACCAAAAGGTGCGCCACATCACAGTTCTTCGTCGTATGTGAGAAGTGACGGATCACACTCACTTCCTCCAGTCTGGTAAGGTTTTTTTAATATTCATATCTTCCACGAAATTCTTTAGGATATTATCAAGCGCACTCGTAATATAATCACACATAAAATTCCTCACCAACAAAAAATTCCGCCTGATATTTAGATTTTCGAACTTTTGTCGCTTTGAACGCGCTGTTCCACCACGACATGCAGTCGTTGAGGGAGGATCAAGCACTTTTCCTCCTGGTGAAAGAGTCTTAATGGAGAGGTTTGTGCAGAACATTACGATAGTAAAACGGGTAAAAGAGATGCATACAAGCTGTTGTTTGGGCGCTCTCCCTTCAAAGCAGTACTGTTTAGGGTCGTGAAATATATTTCGGCAAATATTACCTAATAAAGGTTGTGTTTTGTAGGGTACTCCCAATGTACGGCTTACGATAAGAACGAGATAGATCCCAGGTACCCGTATCAACCATATCCCGAGAATATGGTGCGAGTTGCGCGTGGCGGAGAAAGCGGGCATCACAGGGAAGACAGACTGCGACGACGTGATAGGCTGTAGCGTGTGTAGATCATTGTACAAGTTAATTTATTTGAAACACCGGTCTAGGGACGGAAATTAAATCTCCCACGCATATCGTTAGCCGCATTGCGGTCAAACTAAACGTTGTCCGACGAAAATGACACTTAACTTCATGTAAGCCGCCAAACTGCTCGACGATACACAGATAAAGGTATTGGGTTTTTGCAACAACAACGATACTATTGAGCCATAGCTTTTAAAGTTTACATTGCAGTATAATCAATAATCTTGAGACAATATTAATAATGTTCGTAACTTAAAAGATCTTATATTACTATAATACAAATATAATGTTGAAGTTGTAATGTTTATAAAGCCTTTAAGTAATAGTCAAGAGGGTTGTCGCTTCGGTACTTTGCAGAACCAGCGCGAGTTGCACGCAGACGTGAGTGAGGCTCTTAACATCCTGGTTTTGAGAGCCGATGAGGGTGAAGCGGGGTGCGTATGAAGCAGTGCCGGAATGCAAGATATGGGGAAAACGGAAGATCCCCGAGAAAACCCGCCGACCAGCGGCATCGTCCGGCAATATTCCCACACACGAACATCCGGGAGCAACCCCTCCAGGAATCGAACCCGGTTCGCCGAGGTTAGAGGTTAGTAATCTAACCACTACACCATCGTGGCTCCTGGACTCAGACGTAATCGCTCAATGGCAGTCGCCTGGAAAGGAGAGTATACTGTACTATATAATAGAGTGGTTCTTTGAACTGGAAGCTGACGGTTAATCTAGTTCTCCTCCCTGAAATGGGCTGCCCGTAACAGCCATTTCCGATGGAGACGTGGTAGAACCTTAGACTTCACGCGAACGTGCTTGACAAGACGAAGTGTCCAGATCTCCGCTACAAGGGCGAGTGCCACCCATGCCGGTGAATTACTCTCTTGTTTCTGATACTGAATACATAAATGTGGAAAGGTGTGTAACCTGTGTGGGCGTGAGCTCACCACAACCACGATCGGCTGATTCTACGCCACCTTTCCAGTGGTATACCGCTAAACGCGAGCTTCATCTATGCTTGAAAAATGCTGAGTGCATTCTATGAGTGTTACGGCGAAACATGGCCGACTTACAGTTTTAAAGTGCTAGCTATGCCAATTTTTTGTCAGGCATCGAAAATTATCAACAGAGATTCTATTAGGTTTGTTAGCAATTACCAACCAGCAGCAAAAGTTGTGTGTGTTTGTAAAAGTGATGAAGTATCTTAGGGGTGGCTTTCTTCCTCAAATGCCTTTTTGTCCCGATATTTTCTTCCCCGTGAACTTCACTTTTTTTATTTTTTATTGTTAAACACATGGGAATGTTGTTCTAAAACGAGGGTGTTTGTATGTTTTCTGTTTTTCCCCTGGTTCAAACGTAAGTACAGATAAAATTATGTTCTCGCTCATTTGTATAAATATTTATTGCACTCTCGTTCCCTTGGAGAAGGGGCAAGTACATGCAATGTGTCATTTTCTATTTTATACTGTTTTATTGCAATTGCTTTTCCCTTGGAAAAGGGGTAATGCCTTGCACATAGGTACTACTGCCTACATGCGTGTATAGCATGTCGCTGTTCCTACTACAAATAATGGTGAAGGACATTTTAACAGTTACTGTAAAAAACATGTACCACACATGTGTAAGCTTGCAGTATTCCCTGAATGTTGGGTACATGTGCAGCCACTGTATCATTACATCGCGGGATCCGTTTGTGATGAAAATATATGAATATGTAGGTGGTTATTATTTAGATGGTTTTAATACCGCTACGCACTGCAGCTGGCACCAGGTTGCTGTCCAGTACTGTGGGAGTGACCACTTCGATCCTCCCCAAACCACGGACTGCCTTTTTGGTTCCTTCTTCTGGGAAGCCCGTGGATAATTGACAGCGGCGCTCAAGCTATTGCAGCTCTCGATTCCTGGCTGGCAGATGCCGACAAATGTAGCGAAGGTGCAAGAATATTCTGGTAATTAGAACACTCAGCGCAACTCGGGAATTAGCGAAATTTCTGGATGTCGGCTACTACTGTATAAATACCGCTGCGGTCCAGCGCCCAGAAGTCTTTGCGAGGACCATTTAGCTAAGTGCGGGAATGGCTGAGGACGATGAGTTCTTGGTGTTAATGGACGAGAGGGCGTGAAACCCGGCGAGTAAAGCGTACTGTTCGTGAGGGATCTCGGAGGACTCTATAAAATGGCAAACTGGCGGTACATGGACTAACTCTTATATTTAGTTAAGCCCTTCTTCCCTTAACTAAATTGGTTTAGCCGACTGACTTTTGTAACAATATTTATATAGATGATTATGATGAAACACCCATGTGTTTCATGAAAAGGAAATTACCATCACGTCTTCACGTACTGCTGTTTAACTACACCTCACCTGGCCTGCTATGTCTACACGTCGTTACAACAGCTGGCAAATATCACGGTGTTTGTGAAATTTAAAATTAACAAAAATCCCTAAATGAAATGACAACAACTCAACGTCTGATTATTCTGAAGAATTATTCCTTACGTTTGACGATCTCTGGAAAGTCTGTGTAGGCTTTGCTCAAGGGCAAAGTTTCGTAGCCTGGCGCGGTTGCTGGCTGGCGTCAAGGCGTCCACACATTGCACGGTCTCCTCTCAAACTGCTGGCCTCGACTGTAGTACCTGGAGTGACCACTGAGCAGGTGCTGGTGTCGATGTGATAACGTGCGGTAGCGTGTTTTAATGTGTTTGTATTGCGCACCACTGACTTTAGCGCTGGAGGTGCCAAATTTTCCACCAGAATATTGAACATTGCAGAATACGGTGGAAAGTTCTGTGAAGCCTGGTTGGCTGGAATTTAAATTATCCCCTATCTTGGAGGGGATGTGGTGACGAATCTTTGTTGTGTATAACTAGGTACGCTGTTGTCTCGGGGAGAAAAAATTACACTCCTGCATCGAGGTGTAAACATGAAAATTAAGTACGTACCATATTAGAGAGGACCCTTCAGATTATAATGCAGGATCGATACAGGACTTTAAAAATCCCGCAGTTAGCTAGATAATATTTTCAAGAAAAATTAACATTGCTAGAATCTATAGTCAGCTGAGTAAAATGATAGATGATCTTTGTATTTTCTTCTCCAGCTGAACTAGATACAAATAATAATGTAACTGAAAACTGAAAGAAAAATACGAAAGTTGAATATAAGTATTTTTTGTCCTAAAAAAACAGGCTTAGAAATTTCATTGGCTTACATGAAAAAAATTCTTGGTAATGTCACGTAAATGTTACAGGAATTTTCATGGCATTTACTATGTTAGTTTTAAAGAAACGCCTCGCTGAAAGAAGTCCTTTTTAAAGAGAAAAGTAACCATCGTTTGAAGGAGACAGCTATAATTTTCTTGGTCTGGCTTTTAAAGTATAGTCTCAATTTTGGAAGTAGACGTTTTAATGTTAAATGTAGCACGAACCTGTTTGAAAAGGGTGACGTTTTGAAAACAAAAAAAAATATTTATTGTAATATTGAATATTGGATATTTATATGCATTTTTTTTTCAAATAAGCCAAGGTATGTTTTATGGCTTTAAAGTGGCTGGTAATTAAGATAAGTTTTTATTAAAAACAGTCATATGTATCTAACAGTGTTATTGCTATTTTCAGAGTTCGTAGGAAATTTACTGTGGTGGAAAAATATTACTCAATGTCACATTACTGGACATTCTAGTTTTCATGTGAAAGTCAACTTTGAAAATAAAATACTGATATTTAGCGCAAATATTTCATGTGTTTCTCTTTTCAGGGTATTTTATGCCAAGTTTGTACACTCTCTTTAAATGTCATTTATCTATGCTGTTTTGTGGTTATTTAGCGGGCTGCGGTTTTGCCCCTTTGCACCATCCTTGGGTAAGGATGTTGCAATGAAAAGGGAAATTATGGCTATTATGATTTGTATAACCATGAAAATGATACTATTACAGTACTTCCAATACGTATAACTGATTTTACAACTTTCCTATTAAAATTAATTATAATAATATTATAAATGCGAAAGTTTGTATGTTTGTTTGTTTCTCAAACACCTTGTAACAGCTCGACGGATTTGGAAGAAATTTGGTAAAGGGCTAGATTATATTCTGGATTAGCACATAGGGTACTTTCTATCCCGAAAAAAAAAACAGTTCCTTAGGGAATATATAAAATATGCCACCAACCATTTGTGTAGGCGTTGGTTGGGGTTTGTTTTTTAATATTTCTTAAAGGAGATATATTAGAGTAATAATTTATTAGTGTAAAAAAAATATCAATAAAGATAGGGCATTTAGTCATTATAATTAAGGTTTGATTTTAGTATGCAAGTGAAGCCGTGGATAATAGCTAGTACTTGAAAAATGTATAAAACTATTTCTCTGGATAATTGATTTTTTATATTTTTATTGAAGCGAATAACCTATAAATATTTCTAAAAAAATTGTTAAACAATTCAAATAATTTAATTATAAATTTATGAAAAACAAACTATTAATATAAACTATTATTATTTATATCATAAGTTAAATTCTTCGACTAATTAAAATAATATTACAAATTGTGTCTTCAGGAACTAATATATTAAATCTAATTGAAACATAAATTTGTTTAAATATTTTAAAAAGAAGATTTTTATATAAGTACAATCAATAATATGTTATGGCGTTTCTCTATTAAATAAATAAAATCAATGTCCATTTTTTATTTGTTCATCATATAAAGCATTATTAAGAAAATTACAATTTCCAAACTATAATGTCAGCTATAATTATAGGCAAAATACATCGTCACAATAAAATCGTAATCAACATTTAAAATCCAGCATTCTTTTAAAAAAAAATATCTTCTCTTCCATTAAATACATACATTTCTGTGCTCCACAATTATTACACATAGAAACATGTACTATTGTTCAGATCCATTATTTCTATTGAGTTGAAAACCAATTCTAATAAAATCAAGCATATCTTATTGAAAATTATTTAGCTGATTTTTTATATTCAATACAAAATTATGTTTTTCGGATGAAACATGTTTTGTAAAAAAAAAAGTCCTAATAATTTTATTAAAATTTAACAATAGGTTGTAAAATAATATTTATTTTAATCCTAAGACGATATCTTACTACTATTCTGAAAGTGCCTAAATAATTTCTAAAGATTTAACAAAAAAATTGGATCTGCAGCTGCTTTTGCGTTTGTTCCATGTTTGACCTTCTTCTGTCAGATGAAGAAATTAATTATTATCGTCTGAAATATTTTTGTAATAGTGGATTTTATTTCCTCCCTTCCAAACAACTTGAGAATAACCTTTCAGTATACAAGAAACATATCTTTAAGTATTAAATATTTGATTTGTTTTATAATTTTTAACAAATTTAAAAGTATTTTATTTTCGTCTTATTTTTGTTCATATATTCTATAGTAAGAACCATTGTTATTAGTTCCAGTTAGTTTTATATTATTTTATTATCCTGGACTTTCAAGTAAAGCATGTTTAATATTTGTAGTAATTCTTGGTTTTTAACAACTTCAATAACACTTCCATTTTTAAGAAAAAAGTTTTTTTTATTTTAATTGAAAGTAAAGTTATAAAGTTATGCCAATATTATCATCAGAACTATAAATCACTTTTGAATCTCTTTAAATATTTTATATTGTTTATGAACATAAACTTTATTAGGAAAAGAAAATACATAATCTATATCTGTATATGACACTCATATCACAGAATTATAAATATATCGCCATTCTGTGTTTAACTTTCTTTGTCGTGATTGAGGAAGTGTGCAACCCGGAAATTTTACAGTAGGCAGGGCGTTGGCATGCAGGTTGAGGTGACGATTTGCGGAGGAGGTTGGCTGCCCAGGAGTTCAATGTTTGACTTCCGCGGATCGTGCAGTTTGACTGGCGCGATGAATCCCGTCTATTGCGAAATGCATGTGCTCACGCAGCTACTGGCCAGGATCTCCGGGTTCGCTGACCGGGGTCTCGCAAGTCAGCAGTTGTGTGTCACGAGACACAGGGGCAGGCATCATTTAGAGTTGTAACAGAGTCGTTAGTAGGGACACCAGACCAGTACTGCGCTATCAAAATAGCAAATGTGGCCTAAGTGCCATTTCATAAAATTCGTGAGGGTGCCCCCCACCCCCCTTATGTACGTGTTGTCTGATAAGTCCTCCTTCCACCCCCTCCCCCATCCCTCTCCAACGAGATGTGTTGTGATTGGCTGATGGGTTCCTCCTCCACCCTGGGAGGGGTGCTATGATTGGCTGTTGGCTGTGGGGGTACCCTTATAGCTGACAAAACGACTAAGTGATATTTGAGGACTTTGTATCACCGGTGCTCTGATGACATAACTTTGGCTGTTGTCGTGTGTTGGAGTGCTGTAAGAGTGATCTCTGACGACCGGTGGCCGGGGTGGTAGTGAGTTCGATTCCCATTGATGGTAATTACATTTTATTTGCATAATTGCATAATTAGAGTAATTACGCATGTTAACCCCTCTACTGCCGGAACCCGACTGACGAGGTTGTAAGGGTGACGATAATGAAAGGGTATGGGAAGGGGGTTCGACAGCCGAGTAGTGTAAATGGATGTAATTAGTATTCATGCAATTAATAATTAATCGCGCAATGAATTATTCAATCGCGCATTGGCTAAGTATGCAATTACCATATATTCATTTGCGTGATTACTTATTCCATGTACTTCCGACTGACCTCCGATTGGTAGTATCAAGGTATTTTATCCCCGACCGTTATATTGGATTGCAGCCATATTGATTCGTGTTTAATATATATGACGTGAAATTTATTTAAAACTTTTTCAGTATATGTTTGGAAGGAGTCGGCTTCGAATCGTGGAGCTGCGTAGTAGGTATGCAAAGCAACCCGCATATCTGTCAGTGATAAAGTCAAGTGAGTGGGTGAATACATATAATTAGATTATTTAATCGCGCAATAAATTATTTAACTGCACAATGAATGATTTAATCGTGCAATGAATAATAATAATAACAATAAGTACGCACTTGTGCAATCAGCAACAACGCGCCTGTGTAATAACTTATTACATATACCGAGAGTCTCCAGGGCATAATAAGCAATTACTTATTACATGTACTGAGAGACTAGGTACACATCCTCTCCCTAGGACTGCCCACTCGAGAATTAACTCCGATTGATAATATACTCAGATTTTACCCAAGTTGACGTAATGGAATCCTGGCAGGTGCAAGCCCTACGACGCCGGCACACTGAGCAAGTCGAGTCAGAGTGCGTCCAAGACCGAGAATACGATCAATGTCCTCGCAACGAACTTTTGTCTCTGAGGTCGGCATACCCTCCAGGGCACAAACTGGCTTGCGGGATGCCAACTTCGAGATGAGGAATTGTGAGGTTTGACATACTGCCCCTAGGGGGCAGCAGCTCCCGGACAACTCTCAAGGCCGGTTTCACCAACAAGGAATAAACTATGTTCCAACAAAGCGAGACCTAAGATTAAGTGGCTCTTAACGATGTCGAGCTATTTCACCATTATAAAACACAGTTTTACAAGCGCGTCTTAGCTGGACGTTGCTTAAAGAAACAAGTTGCAAATATTCTCTTGTTGGTGGTGTTGCATTGTGGTCATGTGACTAAAAAAATTTCCCCCTGAAATGTTGTGTTTAGTTTTGTTATAAGCATACGAACCTAACCAAATATTTGTTTTATAATAAACAATTAAAGCTTTATCGTTGGCCTGACGAATAATAAGAATAAATTAAAACATATGTCACTGCATATACGAAAAAGATATGTGTACTCGATTTGTTCAACTAACTACGCGTAACGAAATTTATTTATGTTAAAATTACGTTCTTCAATACATAAGTTTTTTAATTCTTAAGGCTCATTTATTATCGTGGAAGTGTTGTGTTGCAATTCTGTGAAGTTTCATGATCTCGTTCTTATTAATTATCAGTGCCAAGAAGTGTGATTTTTCGCAGCAATAGTTACAACGATCTATGTTAGGCCTGTGCTGTTTTTTATGAGTCAGAATGTTAATTGTTTTAAATTTTATTTACTCGGGTAATGTTTTAGACACGTTACATATATCTAAGTAGCTTTCGTCAAGCATTTAAGTATTAAATGCTTTATAAAAATAATACGTTAGGTTAATGATTAATTTTAAAATGAAACTGGTGTCTTGTTTCGGCACTGATTAAATACTCCCTAAACGTAATGTACATTCCGTGTAAAAATTGCATTGCCCACAGAAAACAACACTGGGCCTACATTTACTACAGTATACAAGGCCATCCCAAATTTTTCTACTTGATAGAACTGTTGTATGTTTTACGTACGAAATCACTGCTATATTTTAAAGATTTGGTTGTACTTTCATCACTAACCATAATTGAACTTTCTGAAATTGTGATAGTTTGTTGGTAATAACATTGACGATATTCATGCGCAATTTAGAAACGCCCAGTGCCCGAATTCGAATAAATATGATTATCACGTGACATCTGTATGACATCTTTAGTTGGGCCTCGTTAACTTTTTAAATTAAAAACAAAGTTGAATGTGTGCAAAACTTGTACCGGTAATGCAAATTCGTCATGTGTAGTAAAACGTAGGTGTAAATGCATTATATTGTGTCCAGCCCCAAATCCAATCAACGTAATCATATATTTTAGGCCTACATATCATACATACATGCAGAGTAGTGAAGGCAAATATTTTTTCCATTTATTTCAAACAGGTACTTCCGTACTCAATAAAATCATATTTTATCAATCAGCTACCTGCCTTTACACTAAATTTCCTATGTATATATTGGGTTTACCTCTTGAAAATACGTGAAAAATTAACATAAACAAATATAAACCTGTCACTAGTTTTGTTTTCGACCATCGTCATAGGTTTTTTCAGCTAATAAAGACTTGCACCCAGACTCAATAACTTTGATACACAATAATTTCTCTTTTTTATTTATATAGAAATTCAATTTAAAAAGCTAAATACTTTATAACATATTTGGGGTTATCTACACACAACTTTTTTTAGTAGCAGCCGTTTTCCTTCAGTTTGTTTACAATGATTAAAGCAGGGCTTAAAGTGTTAGGCATCCGATTTCGGCTGCCTAAACGAAGAGCTGCTTAAAACATTTTAAGAAGAGCTTAAAGTTCGTGAAGCGGTACAAGGCGCTAGGGACAGTTTAATCAGTGTTTAAGAAGCGCTTAAATTTTAATATGTGTTAGTGAAACCGGCTCTCAGTATTTTTCTGGTCAGATTTCTAAGAACTTCCATTCTGCCAAGACATCGCAAAGCAACAGACCCTACAGCCCGCTACTCTGGGAATAATTTTCGTGAACGTTAACCATATCTTACAAATTGTAGTACATCAATATAATTTTTTTAAACTTTTTACTTCATAATATTAAAATAAATAGTGAACCCTCACTCGAAATAAAATATTCGCCTCTCCCAAAACATGGCAGTTCCGCTATGATTGACTTATGAATACCAAATACCAGTAACATGCTATCCACCATTTATATGGTAAGAGTAAATATTTTGATGTTATCTTCATGTACCAAATTCGGTAAACATCCAAATCTTTGTTAGGTTTTTTTATAAGTGTAAAATCATTCTTGCGTTTCGACAAGCCACAAATTGTGTCTATATTCTAAGACATACAATATTATATCGTCTTTGTTCCCCCCCCCCCCCCGGCCCAAAAGGAAGAAAAGAGAAAATTCAGAACTCACGCCCGTGCTGACATTTCATTCTCAAAATATAATTCCCTCACTAGTAATTATATTGAAACACACAAAGCAAGACTGTAAGCGTACATACATTAGGCGAAACCTTTGTGTAAAAAATAAAAACCAACTCTCCAGCTTTACATATGAATACAAAAATAATCAAACAAACACTAACATTTCAAACAATTATGTAAATGGCAAATAGGCTTACTGAGATATTGTCCTTCGTGAGAACATAACTTTCTCCCATAGATATACCCCTCGCATTAACACAATTTCTATTCCGAACTCATTGTTTACTGTAAAGTTTCTTCTGAAGAATGTATATCCAACTTCTAACACACTAGAGTATGATAATTATGTATCTACTACCCCAAATGGCAATGTTCTGTATAGGGAACACAACTATACTACAAGTTATTCACGTAAAAGTGTTACCTAAAATTCGCTATTACCATTCATTACATGCAAAAATACATACAAACATCAGTTCACATTACCAACCTTCATCGCTTGCCACCATTCCAGTA
This sequence comes from Dryococelus australis, assembly GCA_029891345.1. Taxonomy (NCBI): domain Eukaryota; kingdom Metazoa; phylum Arthropoda; class Insecta; order Phasmatodea; family Phasmatidae; genus Dryococelus; species Dryococelus australis. The sequence continues at coordinate 211,211,086 of CM057009.1, read as the reverse complement.
TACCTAAATATACCACTTTTTTTTTTGTTACTTTTCGTGAACTTTGTTTTATATGTGACAAATTATCACATATGAAAATAATCTCCTGGAAAAATAAAATATTCTTAATGATGTATCGTGTACGCCTAAAAAATATATATATACTTAATTTTGAAACCCTATATATATATATATATATATATATATATATATATATATATATATATATATATATATATATATATATAACATACAAGAAATAAACAACGTCTATGTTTTACTCGACTAACATATGAGAGCAAATACTATATTTATACTCGTATTCGGAAAGATACGAGTTCGAATCCCATCCAATTCATGAATATTTCTTTCTTTCCTTAATGCTTTCCCGAAATCACTCAAAGCGAATGTCGGAATGTTTACATACTACACACCATACTAAGTTTCCTTAGCAATGCAAATATAGTTAATTTTTTTCAATCTCGCAGAGAGATATTATGTATTGTTCATTCCCCATCATATACCTAATTGCTTAGACAAACCATAAGGAAAAATGCGAACTGAAGAAAAATGCCCTTCTCACATATATTTTCCCTTAATTTTTTTAAAGGAGAATCACATACCCTCATGTACACTTCACATCCATGCGAATTAGTTAAATATGACAAAATATTTAGGTTACTATCAACATAACTTTTCACTCCAACATTCCCTTTATAACGTCACACAGAATTTATACTGGGAAAGTTTATAGCAAAGCAGCAATCAAGCCACTTGTCACATACCAAAAACACTCCATATTAGTAAATCCATCACACAAATATTTGAACGTTTATCACTCGCGTTAACACGCATCTAAACAATACCAATGTGAGTAGAAGACAATATTCCCTCTTAACATAAACAGTCTTATATCACAAGAAATTTCGTGAAATTGTTAAGAGATAACAGAATCCCATCCCCAGATGTCAAAAGATTCCCGCCCCAAACTATTGCACATAAATATAATTTAATATCTGTGTTTCCCGCAGTACATCTGTTAAAATAAAAACTAAAGGAGATAGATGGAACTTCTAGGTTCCTTTATGTATTCCATTTCATCGCCCCTCCTATAGACAGAAATTGTGCCTCTCCTGTAGCCATATTCAGGGCATTCTAATTAGTAGAGTGCATTCGCTATAAGTAACCCAATTTATCTCTCTCATAGACAAACATTTCGCCCCCCCCCCTCCTTCTTATACACATCCACGGTTTTCTGTTTAGTAGAGAGCATTCTCTATAAGAATTAGTTACGCTAGAACAATCACACCTCCTACCCACCATTTACCTAAATAATTTCATTTTAAATTCCACTATATTGCAGTTGCTTGATGCATTCATTTTATTTTCAGATATATATTCAACGGTTAAACATCTATAAAAACACTCAGAAACTATGTTTTCCTACCAATCACACGACGATTTTGTCGTTTATTATATTCACTTAAAAAATTTAGTTGCTACTCACTGTGAAAGCTTATTAACTAATTTTGAAAAATATGTTACAATACATACTTAGTATTTTTCGCTTGTATGCCTCTTAGATAAAAATTATTATATATACATATCATGTAATAACCCTTTAAATTAATGTATCTTTTGAAAGCTCCATCCCGCACCACAAGTTTAGTGTTTGCCCGGTATCAAATCTAAATAGAGACAATTACATTATATCATAATGCATAATAAATATGAATTAAAAAAATTACAATACCAACAATATACCGTTCACACTCTATATATATATATATATATATATATATATATATATATATATATATATATATTTGAGCAAGCATATCGTTATTTTAAGTTATCCACATATTATGTCATCTATAATTTACCATTAAAATGATATATGTTGACAATGTTGTTGTTCGTCGGAAAATTACTACATGTATTGTGTAATTAAAAAAAACCAAATCTCTTATGTATTTAGTTATAACATTATTTCCTTGCAACTTAAAAAGAAATAAATCTCAAAAAATGTATCCCTACTTACTGTTACTCCAGATATGTTTGTCGCAATTACTAATAGTTGCATAGAACTTTGCTAGCAATTTTATAATACCCCTTGAAATTATCATTCTGAGTAAACTAACACTGACAAAGCTATGCAACATTGTAAATTTCGGTTACTATTATAAATTTATCACATTATGAAAAATTGTTACCAATATTGCAGTTATTCATAAATTTTTTTCTACAGACTCTTAAGTAAGATTTTCATTTTCTAGAATTACAGATCTCATCACCAACACCAAATTATTAATTAATTATGTCAACCAGTATTCCCTACCACCTACTAATAATTAATCAAATACCATCCAACTATATAGCCCAAACATCCAACTACCCATCAAAAAAAGTTAAAAGTAACTTAATGTTTTGATGTCATATCATACTGACCAACAAAAAACATGTCAACCAGTTATTTCTATGTATTGTTCCAGGCAAAATATTCTATCACGTGTTATCCCCAATATAGAAACACGCAATATCATCAATCATTAGCCACACCATATTCACTATACCAAACACCTCCCTTCATATCTTCCAAGACAACGAAACTATCATATAAGCATTTTATGAAATATTCCAGCGATTTACTCTGATAAACCATTTCATCATGTAATAGCAAACACACATCCAAATAATACCATCACCCATGCAGTATACAGTCGTCAACGATCCATCCTTAAAGTAATCGCATCTCAATAGACCATACCACCAAACCAGCAAATGAAATGTTCCAGTAGAGAAACATTGAAGCTACCATTACTTGCCAACCGTATCACACCATACAACACATTTGCACAAACCATACTATATATTTCAAAACCCCTTATCATCAAATATTAACAGCAATACCAACAAACATACAGACAAGACATATCAACCATCGAACCAAACATTACGACAAGCATTACCAACACATTATATGACCAAATTAGCCAAACTAATGATACATACCACTCATACTATCAGAACATACCTATCAAACAGTACTGTGAAAATTAACAAAACCAAATACTTGACAACTATTACATCATATCATACAATACACTTACTTCTAGTAAATCGCATACCAGCTCCATCATGTCTTAGAAGTTCGGAATTCAGTACTCCTTTCAATAATTTACTGTGTACTCAGTTATTATTAAAAGATTTGTAATAAAAACACCAATTATTTTCCCATCTTATTTAGGTTATTCGAATAAGATGTGCATATAGATATATGCTCAATATCAGATATATACTTCATTTTCAAACAGATATATTTCCATACACCCAATATACTACCAAATTGAATACTACTGAGGATGGATAACATTTCTGATTACGAATGCGATTACGAATAACCTGCCATTGACCTCGAAGAACATGGTACCACGACCTGCATCGTCACCAACTGGTTGTCGCCAGTGTCGATTCTGTGATCGACGAAACTGAAGACATTGCTGAGGTCTTATGATGTTTCTGGAAATTTCTAATTTTCTAAAAAATTGCGAATCTTTTTTCTTCGTTTTCAGCAGTAGATTTTCTTCGAGGTGTTGATAAAGGTTAAGGTTAACAATTTTCAAAAAAAAAAATAACTTGTCTAAAATTTCACATATTACAAATGGTCAGGTTGGTCGAGTAGTCTAAGACGCTGGATTCAGGCTCTTGTTCCTTGTAAGGGGAGCGTGGGTTCAAATAACACACCTGGCAAATAATTTTCAGACAATATTGAGACAGTCGAAATGGTCATCATAAACTGTTTTTTTTGTAGTGTTAACAGTATATAAGCATGCACCATATAAGTAGGTTTTCACGTTCCAATGAATAGAGGGTTCTCAAGGAAGTGTCCCAGTCTCAGACATATCACGTTCTAGGAGATGGTGTAAGATATTTCGGGGGACTGTTGGGAGTGGAAGTGGTCAAAAAGCGAGGTTATATATGCAGACGCACGAGATTCCTGGCTCATTCGCTGCTCTTCTCTCGTTCAAGTAAGAGCCCTCTTTCTCTGACTGAATTCTAGTAACTTGAGAGTTAGCTTTATCACTTTGATCTATAAAAGCAGCGCGTGTCACGGCTACAAATCACCCAAAAACATCTTTCTCTTTTCGTGAGGGCTCAGTGAAAATAGTGACATGTTGTTCTAGCTGTCAGAAAATTCTATCAGCTATTGTGGCATATGGAAAGCTTAAATCACTAGCAACACTCTACAGATAAGCTGAACTCGTATGCCTACTTAAAGAATGCCTTCTTACGTACACACGACATGAAATACAAACATGTACCTGCTTATCTGCAACAGGACGAAGATATTGTCGGGTGTCTCCCGTGTGTATACTGTTTTCAAGGATTTGATATTGCTGTGGACACACCACATTCAAGGGAATGGTTTAATGCACGTCGGATGAGTGTTGAAGTATCGAGAGAAAAAAAAAGGAGTATTCAACACTGAAAGATGTATAAGTGTAAAGAAGAATGATTTGATGAACAACTTCGCAGGCTAGATTTCGAATGGGTGGATTACCCTTCGTATAGATCAAAGAGCGAAGAGATTTGGGCGGCTCGAAACAGCGAGGTCTTTAGAGCGGATAAGGGTGATTTAAGTGAATATGGAGTGTTGCCGGAATGAAGGGGCCGAGATAACCCGCCGACCAACGACTTCGTGCGGCACGATTCCCACCTGCGAAAATCCGGTGACCCGGCCGGGGATTGAACCCGGTTCGCCCTTTGTATAAAACTGCATCAAACATATAGCTTTTACATAGTCATATCCAGCAGACATATAGTAAGACACTCGAGATGGATAACAGTTTCTTTAACAGTATATAAGAACGCAGCATGTATGAAGGTTCTCACTTCTTTAATGGATGTGATGGAAGACAGATCATCACGAATATATTTATCTACTGATAATGTAAGCTGTTATAATATGAATAAAGAAATTGTGGTTAAGGATATGTTGGCATTATCATTGCTAATGCGAAAGTCATCGGTGTCTGGGAGTCGAAGCTACACAAGAGTATCGAACATCTGTAAATATTGTGGCAAGACATTCAGAATATCTCTAACACGAGATGACATGAGGCTAGTAGTAACTGTATATTCAGCACCTCATACAAGATGTATTCATGTGGTGCATGCGAATAAAAGTAGGTTGACTGCTCACAGTAGGATTTGTTCTATAAAATTAGACTCAATAATAATTATTTTTGTTAAATGAAAAGTATATTTAAGTTTGTAACTTAATATATATTTTTGATACGTGTGTAAAATAAAGTTAATATGTATGAAAGACTTCTGTTCTTATTCAATATTAAACCGTTCGGGAAAAACAAATAAGTCAAATACGAGTTAAATGTGTTTTGAGGATGACATTAATTATATATATATATATATATTCTGATGGTCGTAAACATTCTCTTGTTACATAGAAATATTTGTAAGTTGTGAGGATATAAGAACTTTAAATTTATATATATATATATATATATATATATTATATATATATATATATATATATATATATATATATAGATGTTTGGTATAGAAAATGGTTTGGAAATAGATGAAAATTTTAATAGTAATTAGAAAAGAAATACAATAATTATGTTGAAATTTTTTTTCAAGTAAAGTGTAATCTGTGAATAAAGGAAGGAAAACCTGTAATAATTCATGTGAGATGTTTGGAACACAACTAAAATAATATGTCGTTTCCTACTACTTACTTGAGAATTTGTAAATATATATATATATATATATATAGTATTACCTTAGTAACATCTCAAATATTATCCATCCTCAGTAACATCCCATTTGGTAGTTGATTGGGTGTATGAGATCGTATCTCTTTGAAATTTTAGTATATCTCTGATGGTGTGAAATTGTGTATTGAGCATATTTCTGTATGCAAGAATTATTTTAATAACATAACACACGACGGAAATAATACTAGCTTTATATTACAAATAATTTAGTAATAAATGAATATAGAGTAAATTATTGAAAGGAATGCTGAATTCCGAACTTCTACGACGTGATGGAGTTGGTATGCGTTTTACTAGAAGCAAGTGTTTTGTATGATATGGTGTTATAGTTGTCAAGTATTTAGTTTTAGTATTTTTCACGTTAATGTTTGATAGGAATTTTCTGGTAGTATGAGTGGTGGGTATCGTTAGATTGGCTAATCTGTTCATACAGTATGTTGGTAATGCTAGTCGTAATGATTGGTTCTACGGTTGGTATGTCTTGTCTGTACGTTTGTTAGTATTGCTGCTAATGTTTGATGATAAGGGATTTTAAAATGGATGGTATGGTTTGTGCAAATGTGTTGTGCGGTGTGATATGTTTTGCGAGTATTGGTAGTTAAAATGTTTTTCTGCTGGATTATTTGGTTTGCTGGTTTGATGATATTGTCTATTGAGATGCGATGTCATTAAGTTTGGATTTTTGACGAGGGTATACTGTATGGTTGATGCATAGGAATGCTTTTATGATGGTTTTGTTGTCTTGGAAGGAATCAAGGGAGGTGTTTATTATAGTATAACCGATATGGTGAAGGTAATGATTGATGATATTGTGTATTAATTTATTTGCGATAACACATGATTACATATTTTGCCTGGAACAATATGTAGAAATATCTGGTTGGTGTTTTTTTTTTGTGAGGCAGTATGATATGATATCAAAATATTATGAGTTACTTTAAACATTTTTCGATGGGTAGTTGGAGGTTTGGGCTATAAAATTGAATTGCACGTTATTGATTATGAGTGAGTAGTGGGGAGTACCAGTTGATATATTTAATTAATAATAGGTTGTTAGTGATGAGACCTCTGATTCTAGAAATTTAAACATTTACTTAAGAATGCGAAGAAAAAATATTTATAGATAATTTCAATATTGGTAACAATTTTTCATAATGTGATAAACATATGATAGTAATAGAAATGTACAACGTTGCATAACTTTGTGGGTGTTAGTTTCCTCAGAGTGATAGTTACAAGGGATATTCTAAAATTTCTAGCATTCGTTCTGCGCAACTATAAGTAATTGCGACGTACATATATGGAAAAATTGTGGGTAGGAAATTTTTTAGATATATTTAATTTTAAGTTACAGTAATATAATGGTTACAACTAAATACATACCTATACGTTTATGTTTTACCTGAATGACATAATACATATAGTCGTTTTCTAGTGAACAAGAGCGTTGTCAACATATATATATTTCTTGTTAATGTATAGATGATAATATGTGGATACCTAAAAATAAGGTATTATACTTGCATAAAGAAAAATTTTTTATTAGGAATAGTATATAGTTCAATTGGTTATTCATTCATTCACATTTACTACGCATGATGATATAATCTAATTGTCTCTAGATTTGAGCTCGAACTAACACTAACCCTGTGGCGGGATGGAGCTTTACGTTAGCGATGTTAATTTGAATGGTTATTACAACATTTATAAATGTACCTTTTTTCCATAAGTAGCATTTAAGCGATATATATATATATATATTTCTAAGTATAGGTAACTATATATATATATATATATATATATATATATATTTCTAAGTATAGGTAACTATATATATATATATATCTAGTTACCTATACTTAGAAATAAACTTTTATATGCTTCCAAACTGAATAGTAAATATAATTTTTAAGTGGCTATAATAAACGAGATGTTCATAATGTGATTGGTAGAAAAACGTCGCTTATGAGTGCGTTGTTTATAGATGTGGAACTCTTGAATATGTAAATCTGAAAAATTAAATTTATGCATCAAACAACTTCAATAGAGTGGGTTTTAAAATGAAATTTATAGGTGAATTGTGTGTATTAGTTGAGATTGTTCTAACATAACTAATTCTTTTAGCGAATGCCCTCTACTAAATAGAATACCATGGATGTGTATAGTCAGTGGGGGGCGAAATGTTCGTCTGTAAGAAAGATTAATTGGGTTATTTATAGTGAATGCTGTCTTCTAAATAGAATGCCCTGGAAGTGGCTACAAGAGAGGCAAAATTGTTTTCTATAGGAGGGGAGATAAAATGGAATACTTAAAGGAACCTAGAAGTTCCGTCTATTTCATTTAGTTATAACTTCAACAAATATGTGGCTTACAACACAGATGTTAAATTATATTAAATTTCAATAGTTTGGGGCGGGAATCCTTTGATATCTGGCGAATGGATTCTGTTATATTTTAACACTTCCTGAGATATAAGACTCTTTGTGTTATGTGGGAATATTCTCTTCTACTCATATCGGTATTGTTTGGATGTGTGTTAACGCGAGTGACTAACGTTCGAAAATTTGTATTATGGATTTAATAATATTGAGTGTTTTTGTTAGGTGACGAATGGATTCATTGCTGCTCCACCATAAACGTTTCTAGTATATTTGCTGTGTGATGTTAGAGTAAGGGAATGTTGGAGTGAAAAGTTGAGGTTAATAGTAACTTAATTAAATTTTATATTTAACTAATTCGTGTGGATATGAAGTGTATATGAGTGTTTGCGGTTCTCCTTTAAAAAAAAAGAATTAGGGGAAAATGTATGCGGGAATGATATATATGTTCAGTTAGCATTGTTGCTAATGGTCTGTCTAAGCAATTACGTATATGATGTGGGATGAACAATCTATAATATTCCTTTGCGAGGTTGAAAATAGTTAACTATATTTACATTGCTAAGGAAACTTAGTATGGTGTTTAGTATGTAAACATTCCGACATTCGCTTGGAATGATTTCGGGAAAGCATTGGAAAAAAGAATTAAATCTGAATGTTTTGGATGGGATTTGAACTGATGTCCTTCCGAATATGGGTATTTACTCTCACATGTTACTCGAGTAAAACATAAACATAGTTTTTTTTCCTGTATATAAGATGTATACGAAAAACTTTTTTTAGAGAGTTTTGCAAGATATATAATGTAAAACCAAAGTGAAATAAATCTAACAATTTAAAAAAATATAATTTATGCTAGTTAAGATCAGCAGGCCTTTTTAACACAAACGTATTTTGGCTAGAGACGCATCTGAGTGTCCTCCCCAAAAGCCAGTAGATAGAGAGAGAAAGGAAGAGCGAGAGAAAGAGAGACAGAGAATTGTCTGGGTGGTGCTGTCCCCTAGTGGTTGGATGTCGAACCTCACAATTCCTCGTCTCAGAGTAGGCACCCCGCGTACTGTTTAGTGTCCTGGATGGCGTGCCAACCTCGGAGGCGAAAGTGGGTTGCAAGGACAATGACCTTATAATCTGTCTTGGATGCACTCGGACATGTTAGGGCCTGCAGCGACTTGCTCGGTGTACCGGCAGCGGTGTAGGGCTAACCCCTCCCGGCATTCCGTTATGTCACCTCGGGGTATATTCTAAGGATATTATCAATTCCATTTCATTCTCGAGTGGGCAGTCCGAGGGAGATGATGTGTATGTAGTCTCTCGGTGACATAACGGAATTATGTCACCTCGGGGTATATTCTAAGGATATTATCAATTCCATTTCATTCTCGAGTGGGCAGTCCGAGGGAGATGATGTGTATGTAGTCTCTCGGTACATGTAATAAGTACAACTATGCAAGTGCATAGTTCGTAAATGCATACTTAGCCAATGCGCTATTTAATAAATAATTACACAATTAAATAATTAATTACTCGATTAAATATTCGTTGCACCAATACTTATCATATCTGTTCATCCTACTCGGCTGTCGAACACCCTCCCCCTCTCTTCCAACATCGTCACCCTTCCAACCTCGTCAGTTGGGTTCCGGAAGTCGAACCCATAACATTAACCATAACATGTTAATACATGTGTAATTACTCTAGTTACGTATTTATGAAAATAAACTCTAATTACCCTAAGTGGGACTCAAACCCACCGGTCGTCAGAGTTCACACTCTGGCAGCACCCCAAACCAGGACACACGCCAAAACAAGGTCATCAGAGCACCAGTGTTTCAAAGTCCTCAAATGTCGTTTGGGCGTTTTGTAAGCTAAAATGGTGCCCACACAGCCAACAGCCAATCACAGCAAACCTCCCAGTGCGGAGGGGAAACCCGTCAGCCAATCACAACACACCTCAGTGGACTTGGAAAAAGGGGGAGGGGTAACCTGTCAGACAACACATGCATAGGCGAGGGAGTCGGGTGACACCCTCACGAATTCTATGAAATGGCGCTTAGGCCACTTTTGCTATTTTTATATCGCAATACCGGCCCGGTGCTTCTACTGTCGTTGACCAGCGTATACAGATGCTTGGGTGCTGGTCTGAGTCCGGGATGCAGTTTAAGCCTAGTCTAGGCATCGGTGTATCCCAGGGAGCGGTTATGCATCGTGGGATTGTGGAGTGCGCCGCGAAATACGAGGAAGTCGACGTAGGCGCGCCAGACGGCGACTTCGGCGACATCACGGAGTAGGTTTACGTGAGATGTGCGGCCGACCCACCCCTCGGAGGTGTTACCCCCTTCTCGAGAGGGGCATGTGAGGTCATTGTAGGCCGAAGAAAACTGTAATATAGAACACAGATAAATTTAGATGGTTGTAAGACTTCTCCCTGTTTATTTAATTGGAGGTGTTTAGTTATTTTTTGTGCGTGCTACGCTTGGCAGCAGCACTCAGACTGATTGTTACTTAGATAATTAATGTTTTGCTCAGTGACGCAGTGTGAAACCGATGTTCAGATGTGAATGGCACTTAATCAATTTAACTAACCATAAAACGATTTGTAATTCATTATTATCGAGCGTTCTCTTCATTTATAGCCTTATTAAATAGGAATGTGACTTGGAATTACGTAGTTTGCGTCATTTGTTTATGATTTAGTTACCTCCCTTAAGTTTACGTTAATGGTTAAAAGATGTAGTCTTAAGACCTTAGTGACATCTCGCATAGTAGCGCAGAAATGGAAATTGACGAAAGGAAGCCTACGAGTATAAGAAAAGCAAAGCGAGTGAGCTCGAGTAACCCCCTTCTATCCTTGAACGTGGGTTGCGTACAAGCTAATGAATAAGGGGAAGTAGAACACATTCGTTACATATAATTTGGTGGAGTTTGCCGGGTAGCTGATTCTGTAGTTGTAGATCTTTGAATTGTCTGCACAAGAAATTTTTGCCTGAAATTGCCTTAGTTAATTTCAACTTTATTTTATTTGAGTGTCTTGCCGATATGGGAAATAATTAGATATGGGCAAAATGTGACAGTGTTTTAAAACGATTTTTTAATGGGGCAATGGTAAAAGGAGAAATTGTAGCATGTAATAAGTGTGTGTTTATTTTGTAGATATAACTTTGAAGAAGAAAATTTATGTATGGTGGTTGAGGCCCAAGAAATTACGTTTAGATTATGTATAATGTGTTGTAAGGCATGGAAATAAGAGTGTGAGTTAAAACCATAGAATTTAAGTGCCAATTGAATTGCGTGTTTAAAAGCATTAACTAAATGTACGTGTGTGGAATGTTTTGTCGTGTAGGATTTATGAGATTGCATGTATTGTAAAATTATCATATAGAGAGTACCAAGACAGGTACCTACTGCGCCCTGGCAGCGGGCGATGTGAGGTAGAGGAAGTGACATGAACAAATTGCTAGAGCGTGCAGACACGGAGTTGCTGTCGCAAGGCAGGAAATTGCATTACCACAGGCGTTTTGTTTTCAGCGGCGCCTGAGTTGGCAGCCTTGGCAGCCGGGACCCAGCAGCCGAGGAATTGATTTTGTCCATGCGGCGGCCTGAAATTAGTCCCGTTTCTGTTCCAGATATGTGTGAGCACTTCAGCTAAATAAATTTTTATTTAGTTACTTGGTTTTATGGGCCCTCTCGTTAAATAAAGGTGTGGTTTTTTAATGCCCAGAGCTCCATATGTCAAGTAATGATTCATTTATTTCAACATGTTATTGTGTGATTCTTAGAGTTGAGAAATAGAGAGAGATTGCACTGTCCACGGGAAAATGAAATGAAAGAGGAGATAAATATGGTTTGAATGGGAAAAAAATGTGTTTCAAGGGGTAAATTAATGTGTATTAGTGGATCTGAGAAATTCCACTGGGAATTTAATTAGGAATAAATGGAAACGCCATACAGTGAGGAGCCCGAGGATTAGCTCATATACGAGGAAATGCAGACAGGGGTCCGTGGGTTCAACTCCCAAAAGGAAATGGGGGAGTTGAAGATTTTTTTAGAGAGAATAAATTGTAAATTTGTGACATTATAGCAGTTGGCAAGGGAATGAATGATGAATCAGAAATTGTATTTGTAGAGAATTCTTATGTTTTGAGTAAGTAGAGATTTTTATTGGTTTTTGTGATAAAATTTTGGAGATCAGTGTTTAAATGTGCGTTTGTTCAGGTACTGTTCCAGGAAGGGATTGGAAACTAACTTCGGCAAAGAAGGAGAAGGTCAGGAGCCTGAAGCGTAGGGATGTAGCTCCAAGGGTCATTACTCCCCCCCCCCCCCCGGCTAGACAATCACCATCACCATCAAATAATGCCGGCACATGCGATCGTCGGTATGGGAGAGCAGCTGTCAGCCAGGATCGGAGGTTTAACAAAAGTTAAGTGAGACTTTATTCTTATTGGATCTTTTAGCCGAAGGTGAATTGGTAAAAATATTTGTTTTTATGTGAACAGTGTTCGTTTGCTTGCTTATTGTTCATTGTTTTCCTTTGTGTTCGTCCCTCTCTCAGTTGGTGTACGTTTTTACTTATGGTTTTGGCACAAAAGGTGGAGATGGCCAACTGGAGCTGACCTGGCCCACCTAGAGAGAGAGAGAGAGAGAGAGAGAGAGATGCGAGAGAGAGAGAGAGAGAGAGAGAGTAGGAGAGAGAGAAGGGTGACCGTCCAGAGTGCGAGTTCTAGCACATCTGTTCTTGTGTGAGAGGAGAGAGAGATTGTGTCTGTCTGGATGCATGACAAAGGGCAGTCGGACCCCAATCCCCTCACATGACAAATACAAACAGGATGGTGTAGTTCTGTCCGTAGTGTGGCAGAGGGAATGTGATGGCATTCTTAGTGTTGGTTCCAGGTGGATATGGGAGTGGTTGACATGCTCAGCCGTGTGTTTAGATCGCTGGTACTCGGGGTCCACTGGTCGAACCTCTTGAAGTCCCAGAGCGAGGGACGACCTCAGACTACAGGACCTAGCTACTGTTGAGATTCTGACTGGCTGGTACATGTGGGATCAATTAAGCGAACTCATGTACATCTCCACAGCGAGAGGCGCTCTTGAAAGATGGATTTATCATTTATGAGTGTTTCACTGTCTTTTCTTTTGGTTGTGTTAAAATTGTTAATTTTTGTTTGGTTTGCGACACCAGAGCACCGCGTCGCTTGCTAATTGCATTTTCTAAAAGAACCTGGCATTCTCTGTGTCGGCTTGTCTTCCCTTCTAATTCCTCCCCAGTTCTCCCTCTGCTTGTTCCCCTTACTTTCGATGTCAGAAGTTTTTTTAATGTAATGGCCAGTTTATATAAGCGTGTGTATGCATGTTACCCATCCTACTCTAACCCTGTCGATCGCCTGACACACGTCTAATTCGCTGCTAGTATAGCTGGGCTTAGCTGACTTTGACCAAGTTACTCGTGATGAACCTTTTATGAACGTCATGAAAAAGTAGTCGACACCTTGTACATTTTTGCGGCGAGTCGTGTAAGCACTTGCTTGTTTAGGAATTGTAATTTTTTAATAATGTGGGGCGTTTTGTAGTGAGTTCAGGGTAGGGAGTAGAATCTGGTAATTATTCTAAATTCTGTTTCGGCCCCTGCCTCTCTGAAAGGTTTTGTTGCAACTTAATCTCTAGCTCTGCTGTGTTGCCTTAATGTTTTTAACGTATTATAATTATGTGTTTCTTTGCTGGCCTGTAATTTGTTAGATGTGTGCTGCATTGCCTCACGACTCATTCGATGGGGACCCAAGGTTTAGAATCATAAAAGTCTTTATAGAGTTTGCGAATTTTGTTTTAAATACTGGGCTGTGATAATTGGTAGCTAAATGCTGGTAAGCTTTGTCGCTCTTTTTAATATGGTGTTTTATTATAGTTCGTAAGGGTGAGGCTATAATGGGCCGAAGAGGCTGACCTCCCTTATCTTTTGCGATGTACGTTTTGTGTGCCAGAATATGATCTTTCCTACTACACAGAGTTTTTAATGGAGGCTTATTGGGTCAGCGTGGGGTCCCTCCAATATAATTTGTGAAATAAACTCTTTGGCGAGAATGCCTTCTTATATTTGTAATTTTATGTAAAGCTTGAAACCTCGCTGAATTGAAAGTCTGTATCTTATATTTGTGAGGTTCCCTTAAAACAATGTCAAAATTATATAAATTACATAAATAAGTTTACACTGATGCAATGATTGTATGCTTGCGTCGTTTTACATGACTTCAATATATTCTCATAATTGCAATTGCCAGGATTTAATGGTGTGGTTACTGGCAATGACTGTTTACTTTGTGGTAATCTCTTTAAACTGTAATTACACCGTAGCGCAATGTACCTGAAGCAATTGTGTATGAAGCAATTTGGTAATATGCCTTTATAACTATGTGTTAGTGATGTCTAAGAGAGAAATGCTCTTAAATGCAATTGTAAACGTTGTTTTAATGACCAAATATTGTTAATGTACAGTGGGGCTGTGATTTTTTACGAAAAAATATATAGCTTGAAACAGCTCCTTATTTTGAGATAATTTGTTTGGTAAAAGTTGTTTTATTCTGTTTATTTTACATGAGATAGTTGCAGGGTTATGGTGACTGCGATGACAAGAAGTGTTTCAGAGACAGAGACGAAGCGCGAACAATAACTGTGTTTCTGTTGAGGTCTGAATTTTAATAATTAATGTTCTGTTTCAAAAATTAGAAGGAATTTATTATGTTGTGCAGTTGTAAACAAATAAAGTGCTAGTAGTAGGGAATAGCCGAATGTCACACAACGGATTCTGGACTCAACAGATTCTGGATTCGGAGCCAGAGCCGGAGGAGCCGCCATGTTGTTACGTCACCTGTCCGCTATCTTCGATGCTGTTGACCTCGACCAAGACATTTGACCTTGACCTTTGATCTTGACATCGAGAACCTTTGACCCCAAAAAACACTAAAAACCTAACATATTTAAAAAAAAATCCTCAAAATATTTTTTAAAAAATCTAAAAAATTCCGTAGAAATTATTTACAAAAAATTTATAACAATTATTAAAAAATTAGTTATTATTTATTAAAAGGATACTCAGAAAATCACAAATTTCCCCGGAACAGGTGACAGGGATCAGCGACACAGGTGACCTCGTGTCAGGACAAGTGAAAATCAGGACCTCTGACCTTTGACTTTGATCTTTGTCATATGACCTTGAGAGAAAAAATCACAAACAATACCAATAAATACCAAAAATTTGTTATTAAATTATAAAAAATTACTCAAACTGATTATTTTAAATATTTAAGGTTATAAAAAATTATTTAAAAACCTATAATAATACATTTCCGAAGGTCCCCCCTAGTACCACCGTAAGTCACATTCGTTGCATGCCTAGCAGACGACTGACTCCCTCACCCGCACTCCCCTCACCTATACACATCCCCAATCTCGATTTTTGTTCGTTATTTGTTTATACATTACTGGAGGCTACCATCTTGGTAGGCGACTGCCGTCTTGGTAGGTAACAACTATCTTGGTAGGCGACCGCTATCTTGATAGGCAACTACCATCTTGGTTCTCATCACCGATCAGCCATATTAGATGCAGACTACCTCAACGTTGACACCATGATCTTGAATGACCTTGAAAACAAAATCTCGAGAAAAGTAGATAAAAATCAGCAAGCATATTAAATTAGAGTATACCACCACCATATTGGATGCAGACTTACTCGATCTTGACACCATGACCTAAAATGACCTTGAAATAAAACACTAGAAAAATATGTGTAAAGAGGCAGAAGCTAGCACTCAGCTCCGCATCCACATTCAGCTCCAGAATTAGTACCGCAGCACCACTATCACCAATGTAATTAGCACCACAATCAGCACCACAATTAGCACAGCAGCACCGCAATTATCACTGGAGCACTACAATCAGAACCGTGGCACTGCAGTTAGAACCACAGCAATGCAGTGGTTGTGGTAGTGAGGGGGGCATTTTGGAGTCAACATTGGTCATTTTGGAGTCAGAGACATACTTCCTCATGTGATTTTTCAATGCCTGCATGTTATTGGACATCTACATCCATGTGGCAGTACGGTTATTGGCTGGTCGGGGTCTACACAATGTATTAATGGTGCAGTTTGATTGGTTCTAAGTCAATATGACGCCATAGGGCTTGCACACTCGTATATTATAAGCAGTAGGGAGGTAAACTGAGAAGTTTAGTTTGACAGCAGCTGCATGAAATGTGTAACATCTTGGCTAGCTTCTGCCTCTTCAATTAGATTTCTCTCTAGTCTTAATTTTCAATGTAATTCAAGGTCATGGGGTCAAGGTCAAGGTAGTCTGAATCTAATATTGCGGTGGTAGATTATAATGTATTCTGCTTGCTGGCTTTTATGCATTTTTCTTGACTTTTGGTTTTCAGTCTCATTCAAGTTCATGAGGTCAAGGTCAAGGTAGTCTGCATCCAATATGGCGGTGGTAGACAAATGTATTATGCTTGCTGACATTAATACATTTCCCCAAGTTTTGGTTTTTAAGGTTATTCAAGGACATGGGTTCAAGGTTGAAGTAGTCTGCATCTAATATGGTGGATGGGTGATGTCTACCAAGATGGTAGTTGCCTACCAAGATGGCGGTCGCCTACCAAGATAGTCGCCATCTACCAAGATGGCAGTCGTGTACCAAGATGGTAGCCTCTAGTAATGTATAAACAACTGACGAACGAAAAAATCAAAATGGCCAAACGAGTAATGGTGAGGGGAATAGGGGTGAGGGAGTCAGTCATCTGCTAGGGATGGACCCAATGTGACTAATGGTGCTGCTGCGAGGACTTTCGGGAGTGTATTTTTTTTAACTTGTTATAAGTTGATAAACAATTTTTAATTATTTTAAAAATAATTTTCAATAATAAATGAAAATTTTTCAAAAATAATTTCAATAATATATTTTAATGGCTTTTTCTGGACTTTTTTTGCGATTTTTAAATTTTTTTTTTTTTAATTTTCAAGTTCTAAGGTCAAAGGTCTAAGTCAAAGGTCATGTGTCCTGAATCCCACTTGTCCTAACCTAAGGTCACTTGGGTTGCTGATCCCTGTCACATGTTCCGGTAAAATTTGGGATAGAGGAACCTTTTAATAATTTTAATTAATTTTTAATAATCTTTATTTCTGGGATTTTTTTTTTAGAATTCTTTAGTTTTTTTTTTTATTCTTTGAGTATCTTTTGGAATGGTTTATGTATTTTAGCATTGTTTTTGGTGTCTAAGGTCGTCAAGGTCAAGGTTAAAGGTCATGGTCGATGTCAACTATTTTCAAGATGACGGACAGATGTAACAACATGGTAGTTCCTCCGGCTCCGAATCCGGAATCCGTTGTGCGTCGATCGGCTATTCCTTACCACTAGTGCGCTTGTTTATTTGTAACTGCTTTATTGTTTAAAAAATGATTAAATAAAAAAAATTTTGTTTGCAAATTTAAGATGATAAAAATGTGGAGGTTTGCTACCCGGGAGTTCAATGTTTGACTTCCGTGAATCGTGCAGTTTGGCTCAGACGAGGAGGCCCGTCTATTGTGAAATGAATGTGCTCGAGTAGCTACTCGCATCTGGGTTCACAGACCAGAATCTTGTAAGTCAGCGGTTGTGTGTCACGGGACACAGGGACAGGCGTCGTTTCGAGTCATGGAAGAGTCGTTGACCAGCCTCGAAACTCTACAGACGCTCGGTTGCTGGTCTGAGTCCGTGACACAGTTTAAGCCTAGACTAGAAATCGGCCTGGCCCAGTGCGCAGTCACGTATTGAGTCCCTGCAGTGCGCCGCGAAATACGAGGAAGTCGATGCGGGCACACGAGATGGCGTCGACTCTGTGGGTTTTAGTGGGATGTGCGGCCGATTCAGCCTTCAGAGATGTTTTCACCTTCTCGAGGGTCGAGAGGGGCATGCGAGGTCATCTTGGGTCGTAGAAAACCATAATGAAGAACCTAGTTAAGTTTAGATTGTTCTAAGACCCCATTTCTGTTAGTTTTAGTTAAGGTGTTCAGTTAATGTTTGTATTAGGCCTCCCTTGTAAACGGCTTTCAGTCGAAGTCATACATAGATGATTAATCTTTTGGCCACTCACTGATGTTTAGATGGGAATGTCACTTAGTCAGTTTAATTAACTGTTTCTATGCAGAGAAATATTTGCAATTTATTATTGGCGACTGTTGTATTTCATTTAAAGCCCTATTAAATAAGAACATTACTTGGAAATAAGTAGTTAACTTAATTTATTTATGATTTATTTGCCCCCCTTTAAGTGTAAGTCAATGGTTAAAAGGAAGTAGTCTTAAGACTTAAGTGACCTCTCACGTAGCGCAGAAACGGAAATTAATGAAAGAAGCCTACTAGTAGAAAGAAATGCAAAGCGAATGAGCTCGAGTGAACCCCTTCTACCCATATATGTAAGAGTTGTGTTACATAAAAGGTCATGATTAAGGGGGAAGCAGCCCGCATTTGTGACACTATTTCAGTTTCCGTCAGTTTGATCAGTTAACGAAAATGTTTGTATAGAAATTTTTCAATTTTATTTAATCCTGCTTAATAAAAACATGTAACATGTAAATTTTAAATTTAACATATTAATTTATGTATATATAATTAAAAAGTGAGATAAATATTAAAAGAAGTTACTGATACAAATAATGAGTCTGCTTTCCTCAACATGTGCGCAATTCACTTTTAAATAATTTCTTAAAAGTTGAGTTGGTAGGTAAGACTTGTCTTATTGAAGGCAATATCATTAGCGATAAAACCAGACACATATGCAACAGTAGTGAGACAATTACAGATACTCACGTGCGTTACCCGGGACTCGAACCTAGAAAACCTGGTACCATATGCTGGTCTGCAATCAACTACATTATGGAGGTCGTATTCAAGCTTTAACTTGGAATTTAATAAGTAAAATGGTTTGAATGATATTGTCTACTAACCTACAATTTATACAGGGCCGTCGATTTGAAAATAAAGGCTTGCGCCCCTTAAAAGACGTAAGTTTACATTACCTACCATAGCACTACTTGTGTGAAGAATACGGTGAAAATCAATTTATTAGTTCCTGAGATATGGCATATAACCTCCATATTATTTATGTGACGATCTTCATAAATTGAGAAAAAAAGTTATGCATTATCACATTCGATGATTGTATAAGTACATTCGATGCATACTACCAGTATACAAAGTTAAGCTAAAATCTGTGAGCCATACAAAGTTTAGTCGATAAAGGACACTGACCTAAAATGTTAGCATAGGTTCTATTCTGAAAATAAGATACTTGCGTAAATAAAACGAATAAATTAATATGGCCTACCATTGTATATCTTCTCTGCCAAATTTGAAAATCGGTTTTGAAAATAAGTGTCTGAGCTACTTAAAACATATATGATAACATCACCTGCAGCAGTACTACTTGTTTGCCATATTTAATAGGAATCGGCCAATTGTTTCCGAGGATATAAAAAAAAACTTTATTTATTCGTGTGGTGCCATCTTACCAAATAGAGGACAAAATAGACTCCACGTAGACACTTTTAATGTTCGTTACATATACTCCCTCCATACAGAGTTAAGTTGTAATGTGTTACATGGTTTCGAAGATATAGCATACTATGCTGAAATGGTTAGATGGCCGCATTTTTGAAAATAAATTACTGTTAAACTTAAAAAAAAATATTGTTACATATCAACTGCCGCAGTACTACTGGTTTGCCAAATTTGGTAGCAATCTGTCAATTGTTTCCCGAGATATTACACAAAAACTTTACTAATTCATGTAGTGCCCTCTTACGAAATGGTGGACAAAAGTAATGGTTTTGGCATCTATGTTTCTTGTAATAGATAGGTTCATCATAAAAATGTGGTTGAAATCGGTCAAATGGTATGGCAGTTGTACAAATAAACATAAAATATTTGTATGTCCACCATTTTGATAATAAGTGAATCTTCAACTTTAATTGCATAAGTTTACATAGCATACAATAGTTATACTTTGTGCCAAATTTTGTTAAAATTTGTTGAGTATATTTAGAGATATAACGTAAAATACTTATTTTTTATGTGGTGTTATCTTCCAACATGGCTGACCAACAATATCAACCTCTGAATTTGATTCTTACACCTTGCGCTGTCAACGTACAAAATTTGGTTTAAATGCGCTTAATTGTTTCCTAGATATGACACAGGGGATAGATGTCATTAAAAATATTAGCATCGCCATTGAAACACTTCAATATCTCAGGGACTGGGACTATACAAAGCGCAGGCTCGTGAGACGCAGTAAAATACAAGCAACCCAGCCGCTACCTGTTAGAGAAGTTTTAGACTTGTGGTAGGACGGACATGCACATGATATTGTCAGATACGTTTGTTAACCATTTGTTGTTAATTTTATGTTGTCTTTTAAGGCTTGTGTACTACAAGTTACAGACTTATAATTCATAGAGTATCTGACAGTTGGTTTCCTGTGTAACGTGTCCTTGTATTTCAAAAGTATGTATTGATTTTTTACGCTACACTGCAGCGCGCTGAAGACAAAATGAAACGAGTTCTATTGTTAGACCAGCAATCAGTGCCATGGATGGAACACCGGCCCCATCCATGGCATATTGATCCATCCATGGCATCACAATTCTGCACTGCAACTAGCGTTAATATTGCCCGTTACCTGCTACTGTACTGGAAACTGAAACAGTTTTATTTATATTGATGTGATTTCAAACTATCAAAATCATAAAACGAGCACATCAGAGTATATTACATTCAAGTACTCAATTAGCCTTCATTTTATTTGGCACCACACAAAAGAAACAGGAATCGATAAAACGATACAGCGTGGAACTTATCAACCGTCCGCAACTTATTATATATGTGCTAGTTAACTGCTACTCCCCTTTATCTTTAAATATTACCTTCAAACATAATGCTATAGGCCGTTCACAGTAAAGTGAGCACATTTTGAAGCTGTTTCATCAGACATAATAACCAATAAATACACGGCTCACCACTGTAGAGACAAAAAATAAGAAGATAATTTCTAAAACAAGAATGCCAAACGGGAGCAATATTGAGCGGAGAGTGTGTAACAAACAAGACTGCTGTATGCTGCATCAGCACTTCAGGTTGCTACATACCTCCCATGTTGATATACAAACACGGACGGGCATGGAGCGATTTCAAAGATGGAGCTCCACCTGATACTGTTTTTTTTTAATTCAATCGTGAAAGCAGTTATATAAACAAAGATTTATTTGTAAAATTTATGCACGAGAAAGTTATTCTTTTGGGTGGTCACTCGACGCAAACTAAAAACATCGAAGCTTTGTGCTTCGTTTGTGAGATTGTTGTTTTAATTTCATCATTACAAGGTCACGCCACAGACAAACTCAACCTTTTATATGTCATCGTCTTCAAGTCCTGGATACAGATGAACTCGAAAAGTGGCTTAGGGAAAATCCAGGTGTCTCTGTGGCACTTAGAATCAAGTGGCTATGTTATTCGATAGTACTTATGGAAGTGCTGCTACAATGGGTATGGCGATAAACGTTCTCAGAACTACAGAAGTATGACCAGTTAACAGAGGTGTATTTGAGGAAGATTATTGTAGCTTCTTTCGGCGCCCCTCCTCGCTCTGGTGTCAATTATTTGTCATTAGCTCAGCATGTGACACATTTAGACAAAGACAATGATACGGAGTGCCAGCCAAGTATGCGTATAAACATGATTCCCATACAGCGAGAAGACGGATACAAGTGCTCCTTCAACAAGCTCCAGACCCAAATTCATCGTCTCCCTTTGTGTCACTGACAAATATCGCCACTCCAAAGGCAGTCGCCGTTGTTTACTCCACCAAGAATAAAACAGAAACGGAAAGAGCAGTTGTACTAAATCCACCCTCCCCCCATACAAAAAAGCACTGGCAGCATCCTAAAAGCCTACAAAAAAGCGTGATGCTAAATCAAGCCATGGACACCTAAACAATAAAAAACTGAAGGGGATCTGTACAATGGAAGAATCGTGTTTATATTTATGTGTGTGTGAAACTGCAAGGAAAGATGACATGATACTGTATATGTCGTACGAAAAGTGGTTTTGTGTATATTGTGTTGTCGTGAAAATTAAAAATAAAAGGTTATTCTGGAACACTTGCCAATAATGTAAATTTTCAAATATTTTTGTCATTCCCTTATGAAAACCGGTTTATTGTTAAGTTAAACTTACATTATAGTTACAATATGTTACTGACACTAGGTATTTAAATTGAAAGGTGTGAATGTTGAAAAAATCTGAATCTATGTTATTGCAGTTTCTCTTGCTTATACCTATTTTTAGCTTACTCTTAGAACTAAAGAAAGGCTTACAAGATCACTTTCTTGCCTGCGTGTCTGTTCAGGTATGTGAGAAGGTGTGTGTTGCGTGTGTGAGTTTCCGTTTTCCAATTTTTGGATGCATGAACCGGATTTCACCAAACTCAGTACACCTATAGTACTAAATAAGGACACCTGACTTTTTTAGTATTTGACCATGCCAGGCACTTACTTTCTAAATGGCGGCCATTTAAAAATTTATGTTGATGTCATATTTCTGAAACCATTCAACCGATTTAAACAAAATTTTGTATACTGACAGCGCAAGTAGTAGGCATTGAATTTATAAGTCAATAATGTTGTTGGTTCACCATTTTGTAAGATAGCATCACATGAAGAACTAAAGCTTTTATGTTAAATCTTGAAAACCCATCAACAAATTTTCGCCAAATTTGGCATGTATGTAATACTATGATAGGCCATGAAATGTAATTGAACCTAATTAGGCACTTAGTTTCCAAATGGTGGCCATACAAATATTTTAGGCTTAATTGGTATAACTACAATATCGTACGATAAATTTAAAAAAAATAAATTGTACACTGCCAGTATCTATTACAAGCATAATATAAGCCAAAAACAACCAGTTTTGTCTGCCATTTTGTAAGATAGTGCTAAATGAATTAATAATGTTTTTGTGTAATATCTCGGAAAACAATTGACAGATTGATATTGACTGTTCACAGTAAAGTGAGAACTTTTGAGGCCCTAGCTACTTTTTCCTTTCAGCCATTATTTACACTTTAACCAAATTTTTAAAATGAATATTAACATGTAAGTATTAAACACGGTGTGCATTTTCCACCGCACACGGCAGTTAACGACTAATGCTAAAATAAAATATATTTATTGACTAATTTTCCAAAAGAGAAAACTTTAAGAAATGCTCACTTTACAGTGAATAACCTATATAAAATATGGCAAACAGGTGGTTGCTATGTGCAAATACGTTTAAAGTACGTCAAACACATACTTTCAAAAAACAGCGGCCATGTAGCTATTTTACCATAGTATGGTATATCTTCCAAACAATTAAATAAATTCCAACTTAACTTTATATGCGCGGAATATTTATAATAATTATAATATCTGTCTACACAGAGACTCTTTTGTCCTCCATTTGGTAAGAAAGTGCCACACGAATAAATAAAACTTTTAAGCCACACTACAGGAAACAATTGACCAACTACTACTAAATAAGGCAAACAAGTAGTACTGCGGTCGGTGATGTTAACTCATATGTTTTGTCTCTCAGAGACATATTGTCAAAATAGTGGCCATATATTGCTATTTTACTTTTTATATTATATCGTCTAAACCATGTTGTTAATTCCAACACAATTTTGTATGCTGGCTATATATTATATATATATAACGGCAAAGAGATGTTTTAACACAACATTTATTTTGTCCGCCAATTAGTAAAATAGCATCACATGACAAATTAAAAGTATGAGATATCTCCGAAAAACAACCGATTTATTCAAATTTAGCAAGTAAGAAGCACTTTGATAAGCCATGTAAACTGATAAAACTTAGTGAAGGTCATTCGCATATTTTAAAAATAGCGGGTATATAAACATTTTAACTCAGAACTTTATATCTACAAAAATAGAAAAAATATTTATCCTAACTTTGTATGCTGACAGTATCAATTATGTCCATCAAACTGTTCTATACAAAACCTCATTTCTTCACAATTTTGTAGGAAAGATTTCCCCACATGATATAATATCGTTTTTATGTTGTATCTCTGGGAACTATCAACTGATATCTTTCAAATTTGACGAAGAATTTGTACGGTGGTAGGCCATGATAAGTTATGTGTTTTAAGTGTGTAAGTCTCATTATTTTCTGAATGGCACCTATACCAAAATTATCACTTAGTGTGCTATATCTACGAAAAAAAGTAACAATATTAAATTTAAGTTGGTTATCTAAGACAATCATCAAATGTTCTAATACATAAACTTTTTCTCCTCACTTATGACTATCGTCTTATGAACAATGGAGGCGTTATACCATATAAGTAGAACCAGCACACGGGTTTGAGATCACTTTGACCTTTTACCCCATGACCTACTTTGCATACACTTTGTACGCACTTTTGGCTTACTTCCTCCGTGATGTATGACCTCATGACCGACTTTCCACGATGCACTCCAGGAGAAAGTGCATTTTTTGCACATGCGAAATGCATTTTTTGCACACGTGTTACCCACTTTCCCCTAAAAGTGCATTTTTTGCGCAAACACTTCCGACTACAGTTTTTGCACATGCATCTTTGCACTTCCGGTCTAATCCCCTGCGAGAGAAAATTTTGAAACTTTTTTGAGTTTGATTCCCAGTGAGAGCAATTTTGGATAAGTTTTGTTTTTGGAATACCAGGTTCGATTCCCGGAGAAGGCATTAATATTTTTGGGGGAATTTTGGAAATTTTTATTTTTGGAGTACCAGGTTTGATTCCTGGAGAAGGCACTTAATTTTCTCTTTTGGGCAGTTTTGGGAATTTTGGTTTTTGGTTTACTAGTTAGACCAATTTTGTATTTTGGTTTCCAGGATTCGGTTCCCACAGAGAGCATTTTATTTATTTATATTTTTAGAGTTCTATTTCCGAGCAAAATATCGTTGATTTTTTTATTTTTGAGTTCGATTTCCGGACAGGGCAAGTTATATTTTGTCTTTGAGTACGATTCCCGGCGAGGACAATTTTGGGAATTTTTAATTTTGGAGTACTGGTTATGCCAATTTTGGGAAATTTTTATTTTTGGAGTACTTTACTCGATTTCCAGACAGAGCAATTATGCGAATTTTTTTAAAGGTTGCTACGAGGTTTGTTTCTTGGTGAGGGCAATTGTGGCAATTTTGTTTTTCGATTACCAGTTAGGACAATTCTGAGAATTTTTTGGGAGTAACGCGTTCAATTCTTGGTCAGGGAATTTCTATGTTTGGTTATTGCTCAATCACACATGCTGACTCGTCGACTGTCGAAAAGTGACTGACCTCTTCGATCACATCTGTGGAGTGGGAGGGGGGCAGGGAAATGCAACGTAATTTACTTAAGCAATCATAAATGTTGTCTCATCGGTGGTCGGAGAGAGACTGACGTTTTGGTCCATCGGGTGCCACTTCACAACTGAGGAGGTGTGGAGCGAGAAATGCACTTGCACAAGCACTTTCCCATCACCCTTCCTCTCTACCCAGGGCTTTGACGACCGGTGGGTGGATTGATACTAGTTCGATTCCCAGACCGGACATGTAAATATTTTTTCCTAAACCTGGGGCTCTGTGGGATTACTGGTGGGTGGATAGGAACTGAAATCGATTCCCAGAAAAAAAATATATATATTCATTTTTTCCTCATCCTGGGGCTCTTTGGGATTGCTTGTGGGCAGATTGCCACAGGGTTAAATTCCTGGAGAGGGCTCAAAATTTTGTAATTTTGGGATTGCTATGGGGTTTGCTTCCTTATCAGGACATTTAATTTTATTTCCTAACCCCTCGAGCTCTGTGAGATTGCCAGTGGGCGGATTACTATTGGGTTCGATTCCCGAACAGGGAACTTACTTGTTATTTTGCACACCTGCACATAACACATGTTGACATATCGATAGGCAGTCCTCAACTGAGGAGTGGAGAGGTATGCATTACCCCAAACTCCTCTCCCCCCCTCACCCACTACCAACCCCTCCCCCTGTTGAACTAGTGGAAATTTCAGGAGTTACTTTGGTGGATGTTTGTAGGCTGAGGAGTTGTCAGATTGGGTAGCTTTGACGACTGGTGGGGGAATGATGCTAAGTTCGATTCATGTTCAGGATACTTACATTTTATTTGTGCACTTGTGCAATGAGGCTAATTTTTCATCATCGTCCTATGAAAGCCAGCTCTCGACTGAAGCCCATTGGCATATACCAAAGGGTATTACCTCCGTCATTTGTTATAGAGTTTGTCTCTCACCTTCATTCGACCAATTACTCGCTGCGCTCCATCCCCGCCAATGTTATCCCATTGGACAAATAATCACCTGCGTTCGAATACCATATTGCATTTCAAAAGTTTTACAACTTAAATATCATATTTAATTATATTATATTATAGAGCACTTGTGCAAACCGTACACTTGCATAATATCATAACAAATTAGTTAATGAATATTTACCAAGTACGTACTTGCATAATGTACCAAGAGATTATATCCGCTCGCTTGGATTGTCAGCGCTCAACTGAACACCAAGTGATAATATCTAACTCTTTTTCCCAATACCGCCATCTGGGACTGAGTTAGCATGTGTGTGTATATATATATATATATATATATATATATATAATATATATATATATATATATATATATATATAGTGCTATACATGTGGGTTACATCACAGACACTAACTGCACTTGTCGCGCTTGCGAACCAACGTCGATTATTTCCAAATTTATACTGAAAATGTTTTAATTATTCCCCCCTTATATATATATATATATATATATATATATATATAAGGGGGGAATAATTAAAACATTTTCAGTATAAATTTGGAAATAATCGACGTTGGTTCGCAAGCGCGACAAGTGCAGTTAGTGTCTGTGATGTAACCCACATGTATAGCACTATATCAAGCGAGTATCGAACCTGAGTATTCGAGATCGACTGGAAACATGCAAAGGAAGTGAAAAACAGAGAATATTTAATGGTGTAATGGGCATGCCCCGGAGTCAACTTTCCCCATCAACACAATGACCATCGCATTCTCCGAAACCGCCACCACGGTAGACTGTGACCGGCACTGAGCTGCTGGTTTTCAAGTGAGGAGTTTGGGATGGGAAATGAAGTATCATAGGGAAATGTAGTTGTATAGGGAGGGAGAAATTTACACGTAATTATATTATATAAGTATATTATATAATTATATTATGTAATAGCACAATTATGCACTTGTATATTCAGCAATGAATATTCACGCACTTGCTTAATATACACATTGCATAACCACCAACTCTATACACACATATATCTTCTTACCTAAACTGCCACCTCTCGAATGATCTGAGATTATATATATTCACAGGTTTTACCCCGAGGCGAAATAATGGAATCCCATTAAGCACAAGCTGCCATCAGACCGAGTAAGTCGATGAAACATCTAACAAGTCCTAGCATTTTCAAAGACATTTTATTATTATTATTATTATATATATATATATATTCTAGGAAGACTGTGTTGTCAATGCCTGACAAGTTCTCGCACGCTTCCGAAGAATGGTATGATTAAACTGCTTAAAGCTAACCTTTGTATTTGATAAAACATTTAAACTACATTTTGAGAAACTTAAAAAAAAATTAGTCGAGGATGCGATATAGACTTAAATTAGGAGCGTTGAGGACTTGCTTCATCACCCATCAAGTATACATAGCTCTATTTGCGTGACAAATAAAGACTAAATAGCGGATGTGTATACACATAATAAACTAACTACACGTAAGTAGTATTTACATATTGATTCGAGAACCATACACGATTATTAAATTTCTCAATCGTGTATCAAGTAAATTATCCAGAGTATTTGCATATCGAATAACCACACTCAACTAAAAGTTAATGTAACATTATATTTAATCGAAAAGAGCCATGTGAAGTATACTAAATTGTTTGTAACTAATTTTGAGTAATTTATTTTGTGTAATAATGTGATGTTATGTACGTTATTGTGATTTGAACTTTGTATATGAATGTATAACCATGTACTCAAATATTCTTTTTTGTAAGAAGTTGTGGGAGGCCGCAGTATCATACTCGGATATATTCAATCATTCCTGCACTGTAAAACATAATGGTAAAATTACCTGACAAGTGTAAGGTAATACTCGCAAACTTGTGGGGGAAACATAGTTTTCCTTACGTGTAAGGTAAAATGACCACGCTGTGAAGTAAAATTCACGTACATGTGAGTGAAGAATCCCAGACATGGATGGGAAAAATATACATACGACATGTGGATCTCCTAGTCGATTTATAACTATTTGATAATTGTATAATCTATATTTTTTTTCCTTAAAATTAATTTTTGTTGTCTAAGTCACACAAGTTATCCAACATGCCTCATTATATGTAAGGTATAATTACCGCACTATATGGTAAAATTCACGTACATAGCGGGGGGAAATTCCATAAATTGATGGGAAAATTACCTTACGACGCATGCATCTTTTAAACATTATCTATACAGCTAAGTGGGAGGGCAGGCACAAGAAACAAATTTCTAACACGCCAATATGCACTTGGGAAGTCATGTTGTAGTCGTGGTTTAATGGATAGCGCATGGTTCGCGCCCACTCTCAAACAAGTGTCGCGAATTTTAGAGTTAAGATTTCGGTTGCTATTCGTTAGGGGATATAAATAATAAAAGAATGATTAGTACAAATATCCTGTATATTGTTAAATATACATTTGTTATGCAATATAGTTTATATTAGCTTACTTGTTTGGAATTTTCTCCCACTTTTGATAGGTACTTTTCCCGTACAATTAGGGAATAGTACCTTACTTGTCATTTTAATTTATTCCACATTTGACAGGAAATTTTACCTTACATGTAGAGGAAATTAGCTTCCCTTTCATGTAAAGGAATTTTACCTCAATTTTTTTTACAGTGTGTGCATGTGTACCATGTGTGGCCAATCACGTCGTGGATACCACACATTTCATTTGAGGATGAAAATAGCCGAAAAAGTCGGGACTGACTAGCGCTTGGAATTTTTTTTGCCATATGTAAGCCCTATGGTAGTTTGTTTCAATAGTGATTGTTATTATACGAGCTGCATATATTTATAATCAGTTATTTTTCATCAATACTTTTTCTATAAATCACGAAATACGTAACAATGAAAACTTTGTAGTCAACACTATTTTTTTTCAATACCAACGTCACATACACACGCCCACACAAATTACCAAGGAGTCGTTTCCTTTCATTTAAGGAATGTTATATAAATATCCATTGTTTCTGTTCTTGCGTTTTATTTGAAAGTAGCTTTCAGATTTATGCAGTGTGAGTTCTGTGCTGTAGCTAGTGCTCTGCATATGCTATATCAATTGTAGCTCAGCTTTAATTTGTGTGAGACTGTATTACAATTGAAATAACCATAGCCATGCCATTAACTAATTTAGTTTCCCAAAACTCATGGAATAGGACAATTTAAGTTAAATATTACGAAAATTCACTGATTGAAACAAACACAGAAACATAGTACACATGATGTTTGCCTGAAACATGATAAGAAGCCTATACGACATGCTGAATATAAATACTGGTGCATTCCTATTTCCACTGTACGAGAAAGTTATTCGACTATGTATACAAACTTGATATGTTACAATGCAATGGCTACGCGCAACTGCGGCAAGCACCGCGATTTACGGTGTTTATGTCTTACTGTTAATAGTATAGTTATAGTTATTTAAATTGTAGCACGGCGGGCGCGGCATTATATGCACCTTAATTCCACTTACGGGTTATTTTTGGTTGTAAACCTTAATGCAGTTGCTTCAGGGTTCCCTCTCTTGTTCCTGCATGATGAGACACAACATATGGGTCTGTGCATGTTCTTCGGCATTTCGTTTCACATAAGGTTAAAATGTTATGTATTCACTTAAAAATAATCTTTGTTATTTTATAAAATGTTGAAAGTGCAAGTGTTAACTGTTTTATCAACATTTATGCAAAAGTGGGTCAGACAGTAGTTCCACAGGGCCCGCCTTTCCCCTAAGCCAGCCGGCACGCCATGGAGGAGAAAGATGGACATTGCTCAGTGTCTCAAGGAGTCAGTCGTGTATCGTTTCTCACGAAACACGCCCTCTGGGTGGTCAGCATGTTTTCTACCAATTACTTAATTTTCAATAGCATTAAATGCACGGAATCTCGTTTGTATTAGCCGCCCGTAGACACTGCCCCTCACCTTCCACAGTGCTGGAATTGCCTGGGGAAGAGTATTTTTCATTTAACAAGTGTTCACAGCCTTCGCGCCATTTTTACAGTGTAACCGTTGTCGGCTGGTTAAGCCCGTCAAACCTTGTAAATTACTTCTCTAGAGGAATGTATTCATTTACGACGAGTAAATCCACGTTGAACTGCATTCGTGTGTTTTAGTCTATCTTGCCTTCTATTACTTAAGGCCACAGGCCCTTGCCATTCCCGCCAAAACCTCAAGTGTACTATGCAAGTGTTGTCTGTACTTATTTCAATGTTTAAGTTCATTGTACCATTGTTATAATTATCTGGGGCTTGTGATCAGCC
The DNA here is from genome assembly GCA_029891345.1 of Dryococelus australis. NCBI lineage: Eukaryota > Metazoa > Arthropoda > Insecta > Phasmatodea > Phasmatidae > Dryococelus > Dryococelus australis. The sequence continues at coordinate 211,180,228 of CM057009.1, read as the reverse complement.
AAAATAGGCCAAAGTATTGCAAGCACATAAGTTTATAATTATATAGAGGAGTGCCAGTTAACCCACCATAAGATTGTCGCCATGGTGATTCGGCCCAACGATCGAGAGATCATCGAGGGTCAGCTCTACCGCAGATTCATCGGCCCCATAGTGACGGTGCCTGGCGCCTACTAGGTAATAACAAAACTTCAACAATTTTCCTTTACCTCAAGCATCACCATTTCTAAAATCTCCACTCAATCCACAATCACCAGGCCAGACGCTGTTAAATGGCGTCCAACTTTATGGCGTAATCCTCAGCTTTAAACCCATGAACCCAAATACCTGACAAAATCCACACCAATATTTTCCCAACAAAATTTTTCGTGAAAAACTTTTCCCACAACCTTTTCCTGCCTACCCGAACGGGGGAACATCAGAATAGGCTCAACAGGACCAACAACAGTATTTGGATGCCTTCCAGATGTCGTAAAGATGCCTGGAAGCACACCATGTACCGCGAGCAAACATGCCCCAAAACTTAAAAAAAAGCGGCCATTGTGAAAGTGGAGTAGGAGTGTGCGGCAAAGTGGCCATGTTTTGGTGGCGACCTGATATTATCTCACCAACAGCAGCAGACAAAGAGGGCAGGGCGCACCAGCACTCCCTACCACGCACCACGCCAGGCCAGCTGAGGCGGGTATCGATCGACAGCAGCATGGGCAATGTAGATAGCTCCCGCTCACCCCCCTCTGCACGCTGCCGGCCAGTCAATCCCCCTTCGGTGCACGCAGAGGGGCCAGCCACATAATGGATAGGCGCTACCTCCCCTCCACCGCCACACTTCTACGGATAGTGCATCCATGCTGCGCACATGGCAGTGTTGTCAAACATGGCTAGCCGAACACAAGCGAGTGCCCTGGTGCTCTTCTGTTTGAAATGTTTGAGCCCTAAGCTGTAAGACGTATTGGCCAAATACGAATTAGGCACAAAATACTGACTTTGTGATCGCAAGCCTAGCCCAGCCAGAAACTACATCGCGAACAACTTAGAAACAAACAGTGAACTCACAAACATTTCGGACAACCAAACAGTGAAAATTTTTCAAATTTGCAACCAGCCAAGTTGGTGCAACAACATTTTATGTGCAGGCCAAGGAACACTCATCCTTAGCTGCTCCCAGTCTTAAGTGCAATTTCATAAAGAGTGCCTAAATATGCACGTAACTGCAGCCATAACGGGATTTAATTTTGTGTGCAAACAGTGCAATTAAAACCTGATACTACAGAACCCTCCCTACCACTGGAATATATTTATCACAGAACTGCAACAAGTCACCACGTGTTACAGAGTAGGATCAACGGGGGAAAGTGGCATTGTCAATAAACAGTGTAATTTTCGTAATGTGAAGGTACATGAGTGATACATCACAGCAGATGAGAGAATGTCAGCACAGGGAGAGCACTTCATGTGTCAAGAATTCACGGCCGCAGCAAACATGAACAAGCAGCTGTCACAAATCCACAGCGCACGGGTGACAGATATAAACAAAACAACACCAAGCACCCAGTCAACGCCCTATCTGCCAACCTTACCTACAGCACCTCTCCCACTAATGCCATCTGCTCAATACCTCCAACAAATAACGACATTCTATCCCACTCCCATATTCCCTCCAAGCTTGCAAACCAATATTTCCAACCCTGCCTACTCTATATCCAAACATGACACCAGTGACATTCAAAACTGGCAGCTATGGACACACACCAGTCCACAGCTGGCCACAGGCAAGAAACCACAGCAGCATTAAACAGCCAAAATGCATAAATTCCCAAGAAGGCGACACAGACACGTTTTCAAAACCTGTCCACTTTCGCTAGCGAACCGAATGAAGGCCCAACAGCCTTTATTAAGGATTGCATATCGCATCTCAAAAGAATGAGCAAGCTGTGTGGGGAACCAGTTCCAAGGTAACGCAAAGGCTTTGTGGTGCTCGCTTAATAATTTTGGCTTAGCATGGGAATAATTCCTACACCCATTTTAATGCAGATTTAGGGGAGCAATTACCTCGTTGCAAGCACACAGTAAACTTACACTCCAACAGCAGCAGCCTGAAGAAACGCTGTCATCATTCACCATGCAGAAAGTCCACCTCGTGCGACGTTTCCACCCGCACCTCCCAGAACAGGAAATCTTAGAAGTGGTGGTGGAAACTGTTCGACCCGAATACCGTCCTGTGTTAGTCCCGCTATTTAATGGCAGCTTGGAAGAGCTGATAAGGGCAGCAATCATCCTGGAGCGTAACTTGTGTCAACTGCACAGTGACTCTGGTACCGCACAATTGTGGCACAAGCCGAAATATGGCAGTGATGGTAGAAACAGTAAACCCACAACCAATTACAAAACCCAATTTTTCGGCCCAAAATCGGACAGTGCGGGTAAGAGTGATGCAAAACCATTCTTGAAGTAGGATAGAAGCAAGCTTCCACAAAAGGCTCCTCGATATTGCAAGGAAAAGAGGTTTTCCACTGGCACTGTGAGTACCCGGAACAACCCCCACTTCAATAACATCAACAACAGCAAGGTACCTGCACCGATCAGCCACGGAAACGGGAAACGGGGAAAGAGGGCCTGACGCCCTTGATGTATCAGTCCTACAACAAGCAACAAACGGGACACCACAGCAAGCCCTCGTAAACCAAGTTAGTGGTTTTCAAGAACAATTTATCCCCATTCTTGTGTCTGTAAACGGGCAGCGTTACCATGCCCTCAATGATACTGCGGCCTCCTACAACTTCTTACAGCCTCAATTTGTAAACAAGATTGATATCACGCCAACAAATTACGTGATTAAGCTCGCTACTAGTCGAAACAGTAGAGCAGCCATGAGGCAGGCCACAGTAACAGTATGAGTATGCGACCTTGAAACCATAACAGCGGCTATAATAACAGCTGACATTAGCGAGGATGCAATGTTAGGAGTGCCTTGGTTATCCGAACAAAGTATCATTCTAATAGAACCCATAGCAAGACATATTAATTGTGGCCCAAATGAGAGGTGCACGGTATACAATATTGACTGAAGGTCAGCTGATAATGTGCTCGGATTTTTTCTCGTTGAATTCGACCGCAATGCACCGTTAGAACACCAAGCTGCATTTCAGAGGTTGCTAGACGAGCATGGGGAAGTGTTCGCACAACATGACGCCCTGTGATGCACCACTGTAGCTGAACATGGGATTCCTTTAATGTTAGAAGGGCCTATATACACACCACCACATAGTTACCTGACTCACCAAGCTCGGATAATGAGGCAGCAGATCAAAGAAATTCTAGCCGACGGTGTTATTGAATCCACATGTAGTGACATTAATTCAGTAATTACATTAGCACCGAAAAAAAGATGGTACGTGGATGTTCTGCATGGATTCCCCCCCCCCCCAACTATTAAGGTGACATGTAGCACCCCACCACTTATATCAATGTCAAGGATGCGCTCAGATCTCTGGGGAATACAAAAGTTCTGTAATTCCTTGACTTAAAAAGCAGATATTGGCAGATCCCAGTTAATTTGGAGCACTGGGAGAAACCGATTTCAGGGCCCCCGATGGGAGACAGTTTAAGTTCTGCATCATGCCTTTTGGCTTAAAATGCGCACCAGCAACATTTCAATCCATGATGGTTCGTGTGCTAGACGGCCTCGAATACTTGGACGATGTGGTCGTATGGGCAGAGAGCTGGGAAGAGCATGTACTTCATTTATATATGGTTCTAGAGAGACTAGCTATCAACATGTTGACATGTGCCACAAGCAAGTGTCATCTAGGGGAAAAAATCTGCATTTTATGGGACATGCCGTATATGATACAGGGAACAAGCCGAACCCCGGATAACTCTGTCTAATTGACGTGTACCAACAACCGCGCACACGCAAGCAGTTGTGAAAATAATAGGGGTTAATAAATTGGCTGTGAAAACACATTGATAACTTTGCAGTGATCACGGCACCACTTAACGAATGTTATCACCTCAACACTGGTTCGTGTGGAGCAGCGAAGCAGACACAGCTTCCAGTAAATTAAAAACAATTTTTTCTGTCATGTCCGATCTTGGCCACATACGACCCAAACAAACACATATACCTGCAGACTGATGCCAGCCAGGAGATGCTGGGTGTGGTTCTGTATCAATGCAGCGATGGCAGTTCAAGCCAAGTCATTGATTTTGCGGGTGCAAAACTAGGGCAGACAGAGCGCAGATATGCGCCAACAAGTACAAGTATTTGGGCATAGTGTGGACAAACAAGAAGTATCATGCATACCTAGAGTATCAAAGGTTCACACTGCGTACCGACAATCGTTGCCTTGTTTGGCTACATAGCATGCGAGAGACATGCAGAAAACTCACCCGATGGGCATTGCTCATCCAAGCCAACGACTTTGTCATAAAGCATGTCCCCGGGAGAGAAAACCAGCTTGCAGATGCGTTATCCAGAACACCATGCACTGACGTCATTGTACGTGACGATGCGGAATGGGACGAAATCATACCTCCAAACATCCAGGAGCTCTTCCGTGAAGCGAGTCTCCAGTAGGTAAATGTTGACAACAGAGACATCCTAGTGTGCGATTTATATAGCGAGGTAGAAGATGCACAAACGAACTGCGCATTTGCATAAAAGTTGGAAGTGCGAAAGTTGTTCCGCAAACAGTGGAGCAATGGCACCTTATAAATAACTTGCTGGAAACCTGTTACTCGAAAGTAGCACAGCAGGCCACCCAGACGCAGACCAGACCGTAAGTAACATAAGACAGCACTTTTTCTGGCGTGGCCTGACACATCAAGGAAGGAAGTACGTGCAGCGATGCGAGCAAATGTAAAAAATTCAAAACATGCAGGGCGGACAGAGAACAACAGCAGCAACCGAGGCTACCCAGACGGCATTTCGAGACCATCTTACTCGACCTGATGTTTCCATACCCGTAATCAAGAGGGGGAAACAATTTATCGTTGTGGTGACAGACAACTTTTCTCACCTGGAGGAGGCCTATGTAACCAGCAGCGAAAGGTTGCAAAATGTTGTGAAAGTGTTACAAAGCAAGTTTTTCTTGAGATGGTGCAACCCAAAGAACGTGTCGACGGACAATGACTCGAAGTTCACCGGCAGGAAATGGCGTGAGTAGTAGGGATATGGCGACTTTGGGACAACGGGACCCGGGATCGGAGCCGGAGCCAGGGGAGCCGTCATCTTGTTACCTCACCAAACCGCCATTTTGGATGTCATTGATCTTTTACCCCTGACCCCAAAAACCACTAAAAAACATTTTAAAATTCCAAAAACTCCTCAAAAAATCTAAGAAAATAAAAAAAAAATTCTAAAAAAATTCGCAAAGTTAATTATTAGAAATTTTAAAAATTATTTAACAATAATTAAAAATGTTATTAAAAGCATTTTTCAGAAATTACCTAATTTTCCCAAAAATCTGACAGGGATCAGCGACTCTGGTGACCGGGATCAGTGACTCCAAGCCAGACGAGCGTCACCTATGACCTTGACCTTTGACCTTTAAATTGCCAAAATTACAAAATATATATAAAAACCACAAAAATAAAAAAATACCAAAAGAAATTTTATTAACAAATAACTAAACAATTATTTAAAAACTCATAACATTAAAAAAAAATTCCAAAGGTCCCCCAGCACAACCAATTACTAACCTCTGTTCGACTCCAGCAGACAATTGACACCCTCACTCCCAATCCCCTCACCTATACTCATTCTGCCATCTGTTTAAATGCTACTGGAGGCAGCCATCTTTGTTTATATGTTACTGGAGGCCACCAGTTTGGTTTTTCTCGTTCGTAATTTGTTTATGCATAATGAGAGGCCAACATATTTGTTTTTTTCGTTCGTGATTTGTTTAAACATTACTAGAGACCACGATCTTGGTAGGCGAACACTAGCTTGGCAGGCATCTCCCATCCACTATATTGAAATCCAATGAACATGACCTTGACCCCATGACCTTTAATGACCTTGAAAATGAAATACTTGAGAAACATACATTAAAGTCAACATACATAATATATTACAGACTACCTCCGCCACATTACAACCAGAATACCTCCATCTTGACCACATTACCTTGACCCCATGTCCTTAAATGATGTAGAAAATAAAAAATAACAAAAAATACATAAAATTCAACAAGAATAATACATTACAGGCAACCACCATCATATTAGATGCAGACTACCTTGACCTTGATGCTATGAGCTTCAATGACCTTGAAAATAAAAACTCGAGAAAAACACATAAAAGTCCGCAAGCTTTATACATTACAGACTACCACTGCCATATTAGATGAAGACTATCTCAAACTTTACTCCATGACCTTCAACGACCTTGAAAATAAAAAAACTTTAGAAAAATACATAAAATTTCACAAGCAAAATACATTACAGTTTACCACCATCATATTAGATGCACACTACCTTGATCTTGACTTTATGGCCTTGAATGACCTAAAAACAAAACCTCGAGAAAAATTCTATGTGAAGCAGCAGAAGGTAGCCGAGACGATCCACCTTCCACACAGCTGCTGTCACACTAAACCTCTCAGCTTACCTCTCTACTGCTTACAATATACAAGTGTGCAAGCCCTATGGTATCGTATTGACTTTGAACCAATTGTACTGCACCATTTATACATTGTAAAGACACCAACCAGCCAATCACCAAGTAACCTCGTAATTGCAGCTGACCAACCACATACAGGCATTGAGACATCACACACACAGGCGGGTAGGCAGGCTTTAGATGCTAGTTCATTGATCACATTACCATGCAGTTATATTGTCAACAGTGTCTTCTAGACAAGTTCTTCGCTCACCTATAAATCATGGTCACAAAGTAGACAACTGGCTTCTGTTGTCGGACTGGCCCCTCACAAGACTGAGCCATTGACCCATGACTCATTTTCACATGACCCATTACCGATTGACCCATTGAACCATGACTCATTGACCCATGACCCATTGACACATTTGATCCACTCACCCATGACTGTTGAACCATTGACCCATTGACCCCATGACCCTATGACCCCAGGACACATTTATCCCATTAACTATTGACCCAATAACCCATTGATCCCATGACCCATGAACCATTGACCCCATGGCCCCTTAACCCATGTCCCACTGACCCATGTCCCATTGACTCAAGACCCATCGACCCTGTGAACCCATGACCCATTGGCACCATTGCCCTATTGACCTATGACCTATTGACCCCATTGACTAAATTACCCATTGACCCATGACTTATTGACCCCATTGACCCATAATTATCACTGATTGTTGTGCTGATTGTGATTACAGTGCTAAGTGCAGTGCTGATTGTGATTGTGGTGCTAAGTGCGGTAGTAAGTGCGGTGTGTGTGAGATGGTGTGTGTGTGTGGGCCTGTCGTGGTGCGGCATTTTTCAGTACAAATTCCATGTTGCGCATCGACAATGGCGAAGCGTGGTGACAGCCTGCTTTAGCTCTGTGCAATTGATTGAAAAGTGTAATTATTGTTTACCCAGGAAGCGATGGAATATACCGAAGGATGTGGGTATATACTTTCTTTTAAATCGAGATCATTAAATAAAATGTTCGCATTTCAGATTTTAGAGATAGGACTATAAAATTTCATTTAAAAAAATAAATTTTTTTCACATGCGACCCACCCACACACACACTCTCGCATACGCACCCTCATACACACACCATACTTACCACTACACTTAGCACCACAATCACAGTCGGCACTGCACTTAGAATTGCAATCGCAATGAGCGCCACAATCAGGGGTCATTATGGGTCAATGGATCAATGGAGTCAATGGATGAATGGTTCAATGGGTCAAGGGTCAATGGTTCATGGGGTCAATGGGGTTAAGGTGTAAATGGTTCAATGGGGTCATGGGGTCATGAGGTAAATGGGTCATGGGGTTAATGGGTCGATTGGGTCAATGGGCCATGGGTCGATTGGGTCAATGGGCCATGGGTAATGGGTCAAAGTGGTAAATGGGTCAATGGGGTCACTAAGTCAATGACTAATGGGTATATGGGGTCATGGAGTCAATAGAGTCAATTGGGTCATGGGGTCATGGGGACATGTCGTCAATGTGTCAATGAGTCATGGGTCAACAGGTCAAGGGCCAATGGGTCAAAGGTCATGGGGCAATGGGTCAAGGGTCAATGGATCAATGTGTTATGGTTCAATGGAAAAATGGGTCATGGGTCATGGATCAATGGGTCAAGAACTTGAATCTAAAGCCTGCCTACCTGCCTGTGTGTGATATCTCAATGCCTGCATGTGATTGGTCAGTAGCAATCATGTGATAACTTGGTGATTGACTGGTCGGTGTCTGTACAATGTATAAGTGGTTCAGTACAATTGGTTCAAAGTCAATATGACAGCATAGGGCTTGCACACTTGTATATTATAAGCAGTTGGGATGTAAGCTGAGAGGTTTAGTGTGACAGCAGCTGTGTGGAAGGTGGATCGTCTCGGCTACCTTCTGCTGCTTCACATAGAATTTTTCTCGAGGTTTTGTTTTTCGGTCATTCAAGACCATAAAGTCAAGATCAAGGTAGTGTACATCTATATGATGGTGGTAGACTGTAATGTATTTTGCTTGTGGAATTTTATGTATTTTTCTAAAGTTTTTTATTTAAAGGTCGTTGAAGGTCATGGAGTAAAGTTTGAGATAGTCTGCATCTAATATGGCAGTGGTAGTCTGTTATGTGTTATGCTTGATGAATTTTATGTATTTTTTCTCGAATTTTTGTTTTTAAGGGCATTCAAGGTTATAGTGTCAAGGTCGAGGTAATCTGCATATACTATAGTGGTGTTTGTCTGTTATTTATTATGCTTGTTGACATTTATGTTTTTTTTTTTCAAATTTTTTATTTCGAACATCATTCAAGGTCTTGGGGTCAAGGTCGATGTAGTATGCATCTAATATGGTGGAGGCATTCTGTAATGTATTATTCTTGTTGACTTTTGTGTATTTTTTCCGTTTTTTATTTTCAAGGTCATTCAAAATCATGAGGTCATGGTCATTGGCTTTCAATATGGTGTATGAGTGATGCATGCCAAGATGGTTGTCGCCTACCGAGATTGTGGCCTCCAGTAATGTGTAAACAAATTACGAACTAAAACAAATATGGCGACCTCCAGTAACATATAAAAATATGGCTGCTTCCAGTAGCATGTAAACAAATGGCGAACACAAAAAATCAAGATGGCGGAATGAGTGTAGGTGAGGGGAGTGGGAGTGAGTATGGCAGCCGTCTGCTGGAGTCGAACAGAGGTGAGTAATTGGTTGTGCTGGGGGACCTTTTGAAATGTAAATTTAAAAAAAATGCAAGTTATTAAATAATTGTTTAGTAATTTTAATAATAAAGTGTTCGTATTTTTTGGAATATTTTGTGAATTTTATTTTATTTTTTTATTTCTTGCATGTTCAAGGTCAAAGGTCGAAGACCAAGGTCAACGGTCTTAGGACATGCTCTTCTGGCTCGGAGTCACTGATCCTGGTCACCAGAGTCGCTGATCCCTGTCATCTTGCAATAATATTTAAAATAATCTTCAAATTATTTTTAACATTTTTTATAATATATTTTTTCGTACTTTTGTAGAATTTTTTTTTTTTTTATTTCTTGAAATTTGTTAGTTATTTTTGGGTTCAAAGGTCGTCGGGGTCAAGGTCGAAGGTCTCATGGGCCAGGGGTAATATGTCAATGACATCTCAGATGGCGGTCGGGTGATGTAACAAGATAATGGCTCCCCCGGCTACAATCCCGGATCTCGTTGACCTAAAGTCACCATATCCCTTCAACTGGCATGATATGTGCAACTGGAGGGGGGTGCATCACTTGAATATGGCAGTGTATCATCTCTGCACGAACCCTATGGTGTGCGCAATAAGAAGTTCAAAATACAGCTGTAGCTCTGTGTGGGTGATCAACACAATATCTGGGATGACCACCTGCCTGCTGCCCTCATTACCCTCCACCGGTGTGTAGACGCTGCCACTGGCAGGTCACCCGCCGATGTCCTGCTGGGACGCAATATCCAGCTCCCAGAGGAGAACAACTGCCCACCCGCCAGGGCAAGCAGCGGTCTGGAAACCAGCAATGGATGCCGAGAGAGGCGCCAATGCAGATTGCAATAACACAGAAATTTGCCAATGAGAGTATGCAGCAAAATGGGTGCCAACTTCCACTCGGCCACCCCCTGAACTGAGTGCAGGACAGAAAGTGTATTTGCACACACACACACTCCCAATCCACAGCTCGCTGCAATTGTTGCGTAGGTTTAGCAGCGAAATAGAGCGGTCAACACAAAAATCTGAGGAGCATCGGACAAACCACATATCTGATCAGGATAAGAAAGAAAACCGCCAGAGTGCACCATGATGATATAAGGCTTTCAAAGGGGAACTTTACCGGGGAAGCCGAGCCGGGTGTTCCAGCTCCTCACGACAGAGAAAACCCTGCCGATCTCCAAATGCAAGTGGAACAAAAGGAAGGTGGGCCAGCATGCCTCTCGAGGGGTCCCCACCCTTGGCCAACGAGTCGCCGGCGCCGGACATCAACATGTCCCCCAGGAGTCGCTTTGATCAAGGTCAAAGTATCAGCGATGATTCGGTACTACAAGATATCGCTGTGCAGGCATCAGGAATAAACATCAAAACAAATCAGCATGCAAGTGGTTCTGTAGGCCCTGTGGCACACGATGGCAACACTGATAAGTGTCTAGAGGAGGCTGCAGCGGGGGAAGTTGTCAGCACCATCGCCAGGAGGGCCATCAGCAGTTTCCGAGGTCCCGACATCGCCCGGTGTACCACACAAAAAAAAAGGGGGGTCACGTAATATGGTCTGCACTGCATAATTCCATGGCGCAGCACCTACGAGCGCTTCCTCTCAAGTGCCGGCACCACAACCAGCACCGGCACTCGTGGAGGAAGCCTCTATAGTGGACACTAAGATGCCCGCCATCTTGGCGCCAACACAAGACGGGGAGGTCAGCACAAGCGGGCCATCAGCAAGGCCGTCAAAACCCGCTGGGGGGGGGGGGGACACATCTACGTAGTTACTACCCCCCCCCCCCCCGGTTGCCACCTGCCCGGGTCGCTTCCGGCGGCAGCAGGCTCGGAGACAAAGCAGTGGGAGCAACAGCACGAGCAGGAGCAGCAACAGTGTGGGGACAGTGAAGGCAGCGGATCAGCCGGCTTGCTCTGCCTTCGCTGTTCATGATGGCGACCACAGCTGCCACCGCCATACATCACATTCGAGGGCGCCCCAATGCCTTGCATTAGGCAGAGCCAACCGGAACCGCAGCAGCAGTCATCGTTCCAGCAGTAAGTGGGGCAATCCAGCAGCCCCTACATGCTACGTCCGTGTCAGCGAGGGAAACACCAGTGTCCCTGCTGCACGTGATGGCATGCGGCACAGTATCGCAGCGGTGGGAGAGAGCCTTTGACGTGTGCCGCGTTCCCCTCTCCCTAGACCATTTGCTCACCGCACCAAGTGTCTCAATGCAGCCAACATCGTTGCTCTACCAACATGTGCTACTAGTGCACCAATGCATCAGTGCGACGAGTGTTGCGTATGCGACATGCATGAACAGTGTAGTGCAGGTTAGTACAGCCTAGGGCAACATAGTTCACCGAATATAAAATAGGGCATGTCAAAAGGGCTTTACGGCAGATGCTGTGTAAACCCTAATAAGGAAGGCTAGAGAGACATCTCAGGAAGACCTCTTATATTCTGTTATTCTTTTTAAATAGTTTATTTGTGCCAGGGTCATGTATCCATACCTCATGTTTCACCCTCATTTAATTACTTGCAAGAGTAAAATGCTATGATTTCACTTTAAAATAACCTTAATTTTTTTATAACATGTTGAAAGTGCAAGTGTTACATTTTTATCATCATTTATGCAAAAGTGTGGGTCAAGAAGTAGTTACACGTGGCCCGCCTGCCCGCCAAGATGGCCAGCGTGCCATGGAGGAGAAAGTTAGTCATCGCTCAGCGTCTCGAGGGGTCAGTCGTAAGTGTTGTGTCAAGCGAAGTGCACGCTCCAGGCATCCAGCATAGTTTGTACCGATTATTTAGTATTCAATAGCGTTTAAATTTACGGATTTTTTTTTATAGCCGCCTGGAAACATTGACCCTCACCTTCCACATTGCCTGGGGAAGTGTAGTTTTCATTTAACAAGTGTTCACGGCCTTCGCACCATTTTTAAAGTGTAACCTTAGTCGGCATATTAAGCCCAGAAAATCTTGTAAGTTACTTCCCTAGACAGATGTATTCATTTACTTGTAAATCCACATTGAACTGAATTCGCGTATTTTATTCCGTCCTGCCTTCAGGCACTTAATGATGCGGGCCCTCACCATTTCCGCCAAAACCTCAATTGTACTATGCAAGTGTTGTCTGTGCTTATTTCAGTGTTTAATGTCATTGCACTATTATTCTAATGATTTGGGGCGTGTGGTCAGCCCAAATAGGCCACAGCATCGCAAGCACATAAGTTCATAGTTTATTTAGAGGAGTACCAGTTTACCCGCCAGAAGATTATCACTGTGGTGATTCGGGCCAACGATCCAGAGATCATCGGGAGTCAGATCTACAGCAGCATCATTGGCATCGCAGTGACAATACCTGGCACCTATCGGCTAATAACAAAACTTCCACAATTTTCCTTAACCTCAAGCATCACAGTTCCTAAAATCTCCTCTCAACTCACCTTCACCGCAACCGGACGCCGTCAATGGCAATGTTATCTTGTCTGGATTGATTGGTTGGAGTATTTTGGAAAGTAAGCCGGGTGGTATATTAATAGTATGATAGGTGGAAATGCTCTCATAACATGATCGTGTCTGTTTTTGTATAATTTGTTCATTTGAATAGTATTATGTGGTGATATAGTAGTCAAGTAATTATTTTTTCTTGTAAAGTGTGAAGCTAGGGTTTTTTAAACTGGATGGCATGGTATGTGCTAATGCATTGTGAGATGCGAGATAGTGTTGGGAATATTGATGGATATAGTGTTTTCTGCTGTACCATTTGTTTTGTTATTCGGGTATTATGAACCATTGAGACGATATTTCGTTAGGTTGGATTGCTGTCCAGGGTATAGTGTCTGGCTGGTTGTATTATTTGGCTGTGTATTTGCTAATGCATAATGTCTTGTCAGAGAAATTAGGTTGGAATATTTCATACGAATGCATATATGATTTTTTTTATAATGGATGGTATAAAGGGAAGTGTTTGGTATATCAGATACGATGTAATAAAAATGATTGTTCGTATTGTTCAGGTAAAGGAATGTTACAAGTTAAAAAATTTGCTCGAAGGAGGTTTGGAAATATCTGTTTGACAGGTTTTTAGCAGCGAGTATATCATCAAATATTATGAGTTATTTTGAACTTGTCTTAACAGTATGTAGTAAAGGAATTTCATACATAATTAAAAAATTGTTAATTATTTCTGTAATGTGAAGCTATGATAGTAAAGAAAATTTTTAAACTGGTGCATAGCATCGTCGTTCCTAGTTTACTCAGAGTGTTGGTTTCTAGGGATATTCTAAAATTCCCAGCTATAGTTTTATCCACTCGCTCCCTTATACAAATTATCAAAACACACAATATAAATACACATGTATATATAATCTTTATGGTAATTTATAGATGGCATATTATACGAGTAACTAAAATAATGATACGTTTGTATAAAGAAACTGAATAATTTTTCATGCGAGCAGTGTAAAGTTATAGTACAAATTATACCATCACATTTACTACATCTTTTGATAATGTAACTGTGTCTAGTTTTGATCTAACACTAAACCTGTCATGCAAGATGGAGCATTTTATTAAAGACAAAATTTAAAGAGACATTGCGATTCTTATAAATAATATTTGATATGAGTGTTATTTTAACTTAGGTTATTTCGTAGGATTGTTTTGATTTTATGTTTTTGGTCATGTATTTCTAAATGGTTCCATGACAATGTCTGCTCGTATGGTTTCCTAGTAGGGTATATGTTTGGTCAATTTCTGCAAACACTTTAGTATTTTATGTACATATTTATGTATATGTGGGTGTTTGTGTTTGTGTGTTGTCTGTTTGTAAATACATTTCACCTGTGTTTAACAGTATTTACTTGTAATTATAATAAAATGTTTCTAGGAGTGGTGGAATTGTTAGGTAGGAGAGGTCAAAATGATTGCTATGTTAGGAAGGCAAAATTATTTTGAGGAGTGTATATAGATAAACTTCACACTTTGATAGTGTATTTTATTAAGTAAATGGGTATATGGTGTGCGGTGAATATTCTATCCCAACCCTCTGCGGGATTTGAAATGGTTAACTATATGTGCATTGCTAAGGAAGCTTGGTAAGTAAACATTCCGGCATTCGCCTGGAGTCATTTCGGAAAAACCAGCAGGGAAAAAAAAACTGAATGTTTTGGCTGAAAATCGAACCCACGTCCTTCCGAATAGGGGAATAAATATAGTCATTGCCTTCACATGCTAGGGATGTAAAATATAAACAATGCTTATTCCTTGTATGTAAATTTATTTATGAAAATCTTTATTTCAAAGATATTTGCATAAATATAGTTTTTTAAGCTTGCATATACATTCTACAGATAGTTTAATTTCCCATGGGACGATTTTCATTTATGATATTTTCTCATCACATGTTAGTAACTTTAAAATATGTATAAAAGTTTCGGTAGTTAACTTCAATCTGTTTGTTTGGGTGTTAACATGTAATTTGAAAAAAATAAAAATAGGTGTACCTAACAACACATATATAATAACCCTGCAACACTAAGTGAACAATGTAGGCCTAACCCTGTATCTCAACATTTTTTCCCTGAGGGGGAGTCGATTCCCTACCAGGGGAGCTCCACAACCTAACCGACTGCTCTACCGAAACTCAGTCAGAAAAAGATACACCGTCTCCACTATCTTTATATATAACTTTAAAAAATTATCAGGCGGCAACTCGAACCCATGCTCCCATACGGGGAAGCAAGGCAAAAATCTTGCACCTTAAACCACTCAACCTAACCAACGTTTGCAGAAAATGTTTTATTATAATTAAAAGTGTTAACCTTTTCCTTTGTTTATGTCATAGGAGGCTGATATAGGATAGTAAGCGAATGTTCAAAATCTGCTATGTAAAACAAAAATAAACAATTTTTAGCAAATTTGTCATTTTAGAGAAAAATCATAAAACATTCGCGATTGGGAACATCCTGAGAAAACTCAAGTGTTATCCACTTCCTTGTATACTGTCATAGGATGATGGCATAGGATTTTAAGCTAATGTTCAAAATCTTCTGTATAAAACGAAAAGAAACATTATTTTTAGAAAATCTGTAAATTTACAGAAAAAAATGATAAAATCTTCGTGATTGAGAACACCCTGAGAAAACTCGAGTGTTAACCAGTTTCTTGGATAATATCATAAGATGATGACATAGGATCTTAAGCTAACGTTCCAAATCTACTGTATAAAACAAAAAGAAACATAATTGTTAGCATATTTGTAATTTTACAGAAAAAATCATAAAGCCTTCGCGATTTGGAACACCCTGAGAAAACTCAAGTGTTAGCCAGTCCCTTAGTTAATGTAATATTATCTTAAGTGCTTGTTCAAAATATACTGTACAAAACAAAAATAAACCCTATTTTTAGATAAATTTTTATTTTACAGAAAAAATCATAAAATCTTCGTTATTAAGAGCACCTTGAGAAAACCGGACTATGGCAGGTATTGCGAGAACTCGCACGCTACCTAGCGGCCGATGACAGCATCAAGAGATACCAGCGCTCGTAGCGTTCAACTCTACAACTAGGCTGACGGCATATGATAACGACAGCAGTGCTATCTAGCAGTCAAGACTGGAACTGAATATGGTATATCTTGTCGGAAAATGAATGGAAGAAGCATGTTGGTAAAAGGGGGAAGGGGGGATTGAGTAATCACAGCACAGCAGAGGGGTTGGGTGTTGATGAGATAAGAATTCAGAATAAATAGCACAGCAGGGGGGAGGTGTGGGGAAGGTGTTAACCACATCTGAGGAGAGCCTGCAGCATACCTCGTGAATGAGGTTGGCGAGGAGGGGTGAGGTGTGGGGGTGTAAGTAGGTGGAGGGGTGGAGAGGGATCTTATTGTAACAGACATCAGGTGTAGATAACCACAGTATAGTTCGTTGAGACGGAGGATGTAGAAGGGGGTGTAGGTTGGTGAAGTGATGTAGAGGGGTGTTATTGTAACAGGTATCAGATGTAGATAGGCATATGTGAGAAGGTTGGAGAGCCTAGAATATCACAGCATGCAGCCAATTAATTCCTAACGTAATTACAGCATAGCTTGCTGGGAAGGAGGTAGAAGAGGGGGGAGTTGTAGGCCGAGTGTGGAGCTAGTGTGGAGCTAACTGCGGAACTAACTGCGGAGCTAACTGCACAGTAGGTTTTTGCTGGTTGCTGAGCATAAGGGGTTTCTAATTGAGATGAAATCCTTCCCAGGTTAATCTTAAGGGACTACGATTTGGGGTTATCTTTTAAGACTCTCCATGAAATCATCCCTCCACATTTTCTCCGCTTAGTGGAGTAAAACCCCGCCGTTAACACTATTAACGATTTTGTAAACACGTTTATTACACAAAGAGAGTTTACAGCAGCTGCTTAGAATTGTCTCCTCCGCATTCGATACATGCTCTGCAGCACCGCAGCATGTTGCGGCGCACATCAGTGAAGATGTCCGGCGTGTAATTGATGGTCTCGAATGCTGCACGAATCTTGGCCTCAAGTTCATCTCTGGTAGTCACAGGAGCGTCATATACCAGTGTTTTCACATGGCATCAAAGGTATAAATCCACAGGCGTTAGGTTAGGTCGGAGGAGCGAGGTGGCTAGACAACGGGACCTTCCCGCCCCAATCCACCGATGTCCAAAAGCGATGGCTATGTGGTCATGTATGCAGCAGCCGTTGTGAGCTGGTGCACCATCACACTGGAGCCACATGGCCTCTCCAGTATCCAGACCCACGACCTCCAACAAGACTGGTAGAACTTCCCGCAGGGAATGCAGATATGTTGCAGCATTGAGGCGTGGTGGCAAAATGTGCAGCCCTATGAAACTGTCGTGTATCATCCCAGCGCAGACATATACTAAAACCGCTGTTGATGCCTGGTTGGGTACATCATGTGACTGTTCCTTGGTCCATACGTGAGTGTTATGTGTATTGAACAAGCCATCCCTGGTGAAGAAGCACTCATCAGTAAACAGGACGTACCATAGGAAGTGTGGCTCTTAATCGCACTGCAGCAACAGCTACTAGAAGATCTCCACACGTGCAGAAAAGTCAGCTGCCTGCAAACCCTGTACCTTTTGTATGTGGTACGGCCGAAGCAGTTGTTCAAGGAATACTTCTTTAAAATATTCATGGTTGGTGCACGTGGCATATGCTGTCGCCCGTGTGCATGTATAGTGTCTTATGAACTCGTTCCAGCAGGTGTTCTTCAAAGCTTGGTGTCCGTACTGTCCGTCTCGCTCTACTATCAGGCTGCGTGATGCACTGCGAGCCTGTTTCCCGTAAATGACAGTCGACGCGCACGAACATTGTGTGCGCAGAGTGCTGTGTGTTAGGGAATCGCTGGTGGTACAATCTCTCCGCTTCTCTGCCATTGCCGCCGGCTTCGCCATAAACTAAATGCATTTCTGCTTCCTCCGCAAAGGTGCAGCGTGACATAGTTGGTGTACTACTGCAACTATGACCTAACACATTCAGTGGACACCTGCAGTACTGTGCGTCAAATTACGAAGTTTTAAACACCTTCAACCTACACATGTAATGCCTGGTACGTGATGTTACACTGCTCGGTTGCCACCGGATTGCCGACTAACCCTTCTCGCTGGTATCGCCGTGTTATGATAAAAGGAAGCATTTCTGGACATGGGTACCTTAATAAAATATGTTCCGTTTCATCTCGTGTACTGCCCCTATTAATTTGTATCACTTATTCATTGAACACCTGTATATATAAGTCTGAAAAATAAATGAATGCACCAAACAATCACAATATATCGTGGATTATAAAATCAAGTATATAAGCTAATGTGTTGGAGGTGACATGGTTCTAACATAACTATTTCTAATGGCGAATTTTCTCTACTAAATAGAATATCTTGGTATGTTGGTACAATGTTTACGAGGAGGGTTTAAATTGTCTGTCTATAGGAGAGATTAATTTCAATACTTATAGCGAATGGTCTTTACTTCGAACCCACGTCCTTCAGAATACAGGCATAAATATAGTATTTGCCTTCACAAGATATATGAATAAGATATGCATTGTTTATTTCTAGTATGTAGGATGTATATCAATTTTTTTTTCTTAGAGTTTGACTTAAATATCGTTTTTTCGCCTTACATATTACATTATGACAATAGTTTAAGTTCCCTGGGGGTGATTGTCATATAGGGCAAATTTAACCTCGTCTGTTACTTACTTCACAAAAGGTATAACGGTATAGGTAGTTACTTCAGTCTGTGTAGGTTTACATGTAATGAATGGCTAAAGCGAACTTTTAGGTAACGTTACATGAAAAGCATGTAACCTCTACGCGAAACAATAGAATTTGAGGTAGTATATACACCATCATAGTCTGCTAAGTTATAAGTTTAATATGCATTCTTCAGAAGAAACTTCAGAGTAAACAATGATTTCGTAACAAAAGTAATGTTTTTATGGCAAATATCTCGATGTGGGAATGTTATGTTCTCATGAACGATACTGTCGCAGTAAGTATATTCGCAGTATACATCGTTGTTTGAAATGTTGGTGTTTGATAATGGTGGTGATGAAGTATATATTTGTGGTTGTTTCTGTATTCTTAATAATAATGTTTTAAGAATGTAATAAATATGACTGGGGAGCTTGGCTTTTTCTTTACAGAAAGGTTTCACTAACTGCCTATATGCTTTATGTGTGTTTACACTAGACATTCCCGTGAGGGAATATTGTTTTGAGAATGAGATGATGTTACCATGGGATGAGTTCTGACTTTTTGGGTACAGAAACCAATTTAAACAAGTACAGATTAATAGTGTGTTACTGTTTATGTTCACGACTTGAGGTATATTTGAAGTGAGGAATTGCAAAATGTTTATAGAGGTAAAGTTTAACGAAAATTTGTTGGTTAAGGTAATTTGGTACATGTTATAATGTATATTTACTTTTAACCTTAGCAATATTTGGTTCACATGTTCACGGGAATTAATTTAGTGTAATGGTTTTTAATTAATTTTAAATGTTTGTATGTACAATGAGAGAAAATTTAAAATTACATTTTTTTTTTATGTTTGTTTAGTGCCATAAAATTTGTGTAAGGAAATTTGTAATATACGAGGTAAGTGGTAATGGAGATCTCTATATTCTTCTGTTCGCATGAGTCGTTGACAAAAAGCGAACAGAACTTAATGAGTGTCACTCATTCGTCTGTTGAGAAATTTGCGCAGAGTGATGTGTGTTGGACGAGTGGTGTAGGAATGAAGCGAGTTTCAAAGGAAGCTTAATAATTACAAGATCTCGCAGGCAGATCGCCGCAAGCAGTTTGCAAATGCTCACCCTTGCAGGTTGGTTGGCCATATTCACGTCTAACTTTCGAGAGATCATCTCCACACTGTTGTATAAATGGCATCCACTTGGGAAGATAACTAGTGAAGCTTGGTCTCTCTCTTGTTTTTTTAACTGGTCTATATGATGGCCTGGATGTTATTTACATTTTATTAAATTAAATTGAAATGCATTTAGTAAAATTATACAAAAATATTCACCCTCATCGGGGTTTGAAGCATAGAATTTAATACGTATATATGTAAATACCATCATTAGGGTTGAATTAGGAATACTTCAGTACTTATGCAATAACTTTGTCGAAGCAATAACTCATTAATTACAAAACTTAGTCTCGATGGGGGATAAAGCAAGGTTTAAAATCGTGGTTGACTTCGATGGGATGTTCTGAAATTCTTGTCTGATTGGTAAATGTATGAGAATTTAGCTTAACATAGAAATGATTTACTTTTATTTAACATAAACCAATTATATCAAATTTGGTTTTCTGATCATATCTGAGGAAAATTTGTCTTTAGTAAATGTAAAGGATGTAATTATTTTTTTAAAAATGTTACTACTATGTAATAAGATTAAAAAATAATTTTAAAACAATTTTTATAACTTTATATTTTAATTAATTATATGTGAAATATTATTATAAACCAACCGCGAAGACAATGTTTGTATCGCCTTCCCAGTCGAAGCACTCACATGTATCTTTTTGTGGCCGTGGAAAGCATTGTTCTCGCATTGAGAGATGCAGACAGAGTGGCATAGGGAGTGTTGGTGGGATTCGGTAGTTCTTTGTTGTTCGATGATCTGCTGTGGTTTTCTACAGGGGCGATAAACCAACAGCGATAATTAATGGAGATGCATATTTTTTAAGTGTTTGTTCTGCAGTGTGTTTCATTATTACATTGTGGTATGCATATAAGTTAAAGATAATATTAAAAACTTTGGTCAGTTGGAAGTAAGGAGGTGTTTTGGGTAGGATGTGTATTTGAGGCGAAATTATTCTCAGTGTTTGTTCATTGTGTAAATACTAACTATGCATATTAATTGATTATACGAATACACTCTTAATATCATTGACAGGATATGAGGTAAGGAGTATCTCCTCGAACCAATAGTTGCCTTCCTTCCTCAGTAATTGTGTTTCATCGGCCGATGGGTAGATGGTTTCATATAATTACATAAAGTTTTGTTGCATGTGGTTATTCGATATGCAAACATTCTCGACGATTTACTTGATATCCGTTTAAAAAATCGAATTGTCCTGAATGGTTCTTGTATTGTACATTGATTGTACATAAATACTACTTGCGTGTTGTTATTTCATTAGTTATAATCACTTCTACTAGTTGAACATACTTTGTTAGGCGAATATATATATATTTATATATTTATCTTCATGGGTGATGAAGCATGTCCTTAACTCCCCTAATTTAAGTCTATATCATATCATTGACAAATTTTTTTAAAGTTTCTCAAAATGTAGTTTAGGTGTTTTAACATTTAAAAAGATTAGCTCATGCAGATAAGAATTAATAACACCATTCTTCGGATGCATGCGAGAACTTGTCAGACATTCACAAAACAGTCTTTCTAGAATATATATAAAAATATATAATGTCTTTGGGAATTTTAGTAATTGTTAGGAGTTGCATTGACTTGCTTGGTGTGATGGCAAAGTGTGCTTGATAGATTCCATTATATCACCTCGGGGCAAAATCTAACTATATATATATATAATCTCAGGTGATTCGAGAGGTGGCTTGATGGGTGAAAGGATGTATGTGCGTATGTAGTTATTGGTTATGCAACATATAGATTATGCAAGTGCAAGAATATTTATTGCTGGTTACATAAGTACATAATTCTGCTATTGCATAATCTAATTACATAATGTACTTATAAAATATAATTACACATAAACAACTCCCACCCTATGCAACTGCATTTTGCTATGCAACTGCGTTCCCCTACCAACCCCCTCAATTAAGTACCAACAGCTCCACACCTCAGTCTCGATCGCAGACTACTATGGTGGCAGTGTTGAATAATTCGAAGGTCACGGTGTTGACGGGGAAAGTTGGCTACAGGGCATGCCTGTTGTAGCGTGAAAGAATCTCAGTTGTTCGCTTCATTGGCTGGTTAACCATCGATCTTGAATATTCACGTTTGATACGTGCTTAATACAGTGCTATATATGTGGGTTGTGTCACATACATTAACTACACTTGTCCTGCAGACAAACCATTGTCGAATACATCGAAATTTATACTGAACAATTTTTAAATACCTTCCTCCCTTATATACACTAACTCAGTCTAAGATGGCAGCATTGGTTGACAGGGTTTGATATTATCACGCGGCCTTCATTTGAGTGCTGGCACTCCAAGAAAGCAGATGTAAACTCTCAGTACATTATGAAAATGTGTTCATGTTATATAGTCTTTAATTAATTAGTTACATGATTACACATGTGTACAGTTATACCAAGTGCTCTATGAAATAATCTAATAAAATATCTTTTTTGGAATCCAATATAGTATTCGAACGTAGGTGAGTAATTAGCCAATGGGAAAACATAGGCGGGATGGAGTGCCAGAGACTAAATTTTTGGGACGAAGGTGACACACAAACTCTATCACAAATAATTGCATTTATACCCTTTAGTATATGCCAACAGACATCAGTAGAGAGCTGGCTTTCATTGGGCGATTATGCTTAATTAGTCTCATCGTGCAAGTGCACAAATAAAATGTAAGTATCCTGAATGGGAGTCGAACCTAGTATCATTCCAACCACCGGTCATCAGAGCTACTCAAGCTAGCAGCTCTCAGCCCACAATATCCGAAAAAACATCTCCTGAAATCTCTGGTAGTTCCACAGGGGGGAGTTGGGCGAAGGTGAGGAATGGAGGGGTGGGGAAGAGGGGTTTGGGGAACTGCATATCTCTCCATTCCTCAGTTGAGAACTGATTGTCGATGGTTTAACATGTGTTATGCAGGTGCGCAAAATAACAAGTACCCTGTTCGGGAATAGAACCCAGTTGTAATCCACCAACCCGCAACCCCACAGAGCTCGAGAGAATTAGGAAAAAAATTAACGTCCTTATCAGGAATCGAACCCCATAACAATCCAAGAGTAAATATAATAATAAGTTCCCTGTCCAAGAAGTTAACCCTGTAGCAATCCACCCACCAGCATTTCCACAAAGTCCAAAGATTAGGGGAAAAAAAATTAATCTCTTGTCAGGGATTCGAACTCAGTACCAATCAACCAAGCAGTAATCCCACAGAGCCCAAGGGTTAGGAAAAAAATATGTGTCCTGTCCGGGAATCGCACCCACTATCAATCCACCCACCAGTCATTATAAGCCTAGTTGAGGGGGGAGGAAGGAAGGGAAAGTGTTTGTGCAAGTGCAATTCCCCTTCCGAACACTGACAAGACAACATGTGTGATGGCGGAAGTTAATGCAACTGCATTTAAATTTTTTCTCTGCTCCTCAGTTGCAATTTAACACATCAGTCACTCTCCGTCAGCCGATGAGTCAGCATGTGTGTTTGCACAATAATAAAACACAGAATTTCCTGGTCCGGGAATTGAACCTGGTACCCCCCAAAAATTCCCAAAATTGCCCTAACTGATAATCCAAAAACAAAACTGTTTCTAAATTTCTCTCAACAGGAATCGAACGTCGTAGCAATCTAAAAAAAAAAAAAAAAAAAAAAAAAAAAAACAACAACAACAACAACAACAACAACAACAACTTCCCAAAATTGATCTGTCCGGAAATCGAGTTCGGTACACCCAAAATAAAAATCTCCCAAAATTAGCCTAGCCAGTACTCCAAAGGTAAATTTCCAAAATTGTCCTCACCAGGAATCGAACTAAAATATATAATTTATATTACCCTGTCCCGGAATCAAATTAGAAAATTAAACTTATTAAGTTCCCTGTCTGGGAATTGAACTCAAAAATTAAAAAATAATAAAATGCCTTCTCTGGGAATCGAACCCTATATTTCAAAAACCAAAAATTCCCGAAATATCCCAAAAATAAATAATAAAATTATTCTATAGTAGTCGAATCCGGTATTAAAAAACAAAAATTCCCAAAATTGCCCTCTCTGAAAAGCTAATTCACAAAAAATTTCAAAATATTCCCTCACCAAGAATATAATGGGAAAGTGCACCGAAAGTTCAAAAATTCATGTGCAAAAACTGCAACTGAAATGCATGAGCAGAAAGTGCACTTTTCGGGAAAGTAGGTCACACAGGCGCGAAAAATGCTATTGGAATGTGCAAAAAATTACTTTCACTTGAAGTGCATCGGGGAAGGTAGGTCATGGGGTCAAAGGTCATCGAGAAAGTATGTAAAAAGTAAATACAAAGTGTGTAAAAAGTAAGTCACATAGTTAAAGGTCGAAGGTAGAATGTCAGAGTGGTATTAAACCCGTGTGTTTGTTCTACTCATATCTAAAGGACCAATTAACTGATTAATGCCAAACCTTCACGCAAGTATTGCTACAGCATGGTATTGAAATGGGAATGTTTTATGAGCGGCAGGCATATTTTAATGTGTTTTATATGATTAATTTAGAATAATTTGTTATCTATCTATGAAACATTTCAAGAAAATTCAACCAAATTTTGTGGGCAAACGGAATTAATTAGAAGCATCATTTATGCATACAGAGAACCCCTTTTGCCAAATTTTTCCATAATATTTTCAGGTGTACAAATGGAACGTTTTGCCATATTTCTGAAACAATTCAGCTAATTTCCACCTAATTTTACACATCTGCTGAAGGCCACGTTAATTTGCATAATTTAAATTGTGTCAGACAATGACTGATTACATTACACTGATTACATGCTAAGTTGAGGTTCTGAATCCTTCCTCTGTGATGGAGTTGATTGCACTATAGATAAAATTAAACATTTTTTCTTAATTCGAATCCCAGGTAAGCTCCTAGTGTATTTAATTGTATTGGTAATAATTCACATGCTTCTGGTTTCATCTCTAATGATATTGCTGTCAATAAGACATCAACGACTACCTACCATTTAAGCTGTTAAGAACTACACTAATATATATCTGCACCCATGTAGAGGTAAGTAAGCTCATTAATTATCAGTAATTTCTAGTTTATATAGACAATGCATGTTTATCGTTAGAATTGTGCTGTTTATCCTTTAAGAACCTTTTTAATTGTAAATATAGTAGATATTAAGAGTGGTATATTGATGGAACTTACACAGTCATTCATAGAACCCTATGAATGAAACACTGGCACATTTTAAATTATGTTCCATTAAACCTAAGTAACATTGTTAATTCATTAAGTGCTCTAAAATTATGATTATGTGTGTACACTATTTATTTCAGTGATGTTGGTACATCATTTACTCTGCTATAATGAAATATTTACCAGGTCCATTGATGGCACCTTACCCCTATCATCCTAAATTTTAAAATGGACAACATTTTGAAAGTATGCACACGATGTGGTAGAAGTCTATTAAAGCCAGTTGCACTTACTTAGTACAATGTGTATACTGAGTTTGGTGAAACTTGGTTCATGCATACAAACAATTAAAACGGTGACACACACTTGCACAGCCACACACTACCACACACAGACAGGAAAATAGCCTCTTGAGCCTTTCAAGCCTTCGATTTTCATTTTAAAAAATATTAATATATAATAATTAATTTAGACAGATTTAAAAAAATTTAGGTAATGATTTTTTTGATAAAAAACTACAAGAATAAAAATGAAAATATTTCGAAACAAAATAAATATAAATTTTAAAATAAAAAACATGAGATAAAAATTAATATTTTTAAACAGTTAGCTTAGAAATATTGATATATAAAAATACAAAACTGATTATGTAAAATTTTAAAAGCAATATCATCATTCGATTTATGAATTAGCAAGTATTGGTTGAAAAATTTAAAATGTTAGTGAAGAAAATAAAATAATGTGTACTTATTTGGTTCCAATGAAAGTTAAAATTTTATATTATCCAAATACATCAACAAATTCTTGTTTTCAAATTAATTAAATGTAAACAGTAATAATGAAACATTAGAAATACATCGATTAACAGATTGGACATAGCCCTATTACTAGAATTAAACTGTTGAAATATTCTACCATTAATATTTATTTTAAAATATCTGAAAATATTAATGACATTAAAGAAAAATAATTTTAGGAGCAGATGGAAAAGATGTATATATTGGTGATACAAAATAATAATAAATATTAAAATTGTTATTCTCCATTGATCAAAAATAATAATTAACAAAAGCACTTTCCACTTTGATAACAAAAATCAAACATAATGTCATTGAAAATTAATATATTAATGAAAACTATGATAAATATATAGAACAATATTTAGATACAAATTCCATTTTCAAGTAATATCATCGTAAAAATCAAATTAATTCTAATAGAAGTTGAAAATTTAATAATATTACGTAGCAAATTTATGGAAATGAAATATATAACAATTTAATATTCATTATCTGAACGAATTGTTCCAGTAAAAATATATTATTTAACAAAACCAAAATCTGGCCATTCGATAAAAACATTATAATAAAAAATTTATTCGTATGGGCAATGTAAGAAAATAAATTGATATATTTTAAGACAGATTATGAAATAGAAAATGCTTAAATAAAAATGATTATTGTGAAAAGTTATTATTATAAAAGTTTTTATTTTTATTAATAATCATATAGACACAATCCATTTTTCATTCGAGTTTTAATTGTTATACCTTATTATTTTTTAATGTCTTAATATTATGGTAAAGTAATAAGTCAATAACTTAAATTTAACAGAAATTAATTTTAACTTTTATAATTATTGTGGTACATTTACTTAATTAAAGAATGACAAGAAAGAAATGACGAATAAATAAATAATCTTAATAAATATTGAAAAAACCTGATATTTTAATAGAGATAATAAAGATGTCTATACAAGTAGTGAAGTTGATTATAATTTACAAAATCTAGCCAAAAAAAAGTTAGATAAAGATACTTCTATTTGTTAAAGAATGTAGCTTTAGCCATTTCTGTGTTTTAAAGTTTACTTAAAGAAAATCAGGGTGGGGAATAATAGATTATTAAACTATTTCATTATAATACATTATTTAAAAATTTTCATATATTTTTTAGGGTTTTTGATATATATTATATTTAGTTCGAAATATAATTTTTATATATTTAAAAAAATGTTATGTATTTTTTAGAAATGTTTTATGATGGCATACATTTAAAGGAAATCACAGGTTCAATGCGACATACTTCTAGGGTAATAAGTAATATAATGAGGAACAACCTTTGTTAGTGAACTGATGTTCAGAGACATCCTGTTTGATTGCAAGGCATCTTGGTATACATTTGTAGGTTGCAATACATTATTGACTGCTACCTACACATTTCCATACGTTAACCTAAGCAGGTGCTCAAATGGAGGCTCACCCAGCCCCATGTCCAGCAGACGACTGATCCTCCTTCACCCCTATCTTCCAGTATATTTAATTGCCCAATTACTCATCTTCGTTCAAATCCCTTCCCCCTTCCGGATCATCTATACTCCCATCGCCTTTGCTTAATCTGTTGTATGCTGCCATCTTTGTTTTCTCGTTTGTCATTTGTTTATACATTGTTGAATGCTGTCCTCTTCGATTTCATGTTTATATTCACATCACCTAGGTGGCACTGTTGTATTAATAATCTATATCGCCACCAGCTATCGATTTAGCCTGATGGTGGCAGCCGTATTTGATTATATTGATTAAAGTATAGGTGGTGCTGTTTGCACTCTCTATACTGGATTCTATTTTCAACACATAGGTGGCATTAATTTCTCGATTAGGCTGTCTGCTATCGGCCTGTACCGAATGATAACTAGGACCATTCATATAAAGTATGTAAACTGTCATATTTTTTAAAATATTTTTATAGAGTAATGTACAAATTGGGAAAAGACATATACATATTGAAAATTAATCTTTTACACTTTGTTTTGTCTATTGCAAGGATCTGTTCAACAGTGAGTCCTCATATCCGTGGCTGATAGGTATAAAGCTTAAAATACTGATTTCAGAAATGAACTTTGTATCTATGCGAAGTAATTTGCGATCGCACCAGTTGTGAAAATTGGTTTTGTAACAATAATGTGAAATAGCCTTTGTTTCGTCCTTTACCATCTGAAGATCGATATGTTCAAGTGACTCGTTCTTAGTCACACGTTTAGGCACCACTTTTCCCCTAGCATTCAGCGAGTACAAATTTACAGTCAACCAAGGTTGCTGTTCTCAAAAACCATTATTTCCCACAGAGGAGACAGAAAACCCTGTCCACTAAAATCAAACTTTTCTTCCACCTCAGCCTCTAGTCCACACGCTGAAGATCCGACAACTTAACAAATCTGGCCAACACTGAAACACCGACCAATGGAGACATTTTTGTTATTGTTGTGGGGATTGATTATGACATGTTTGTGTTTGATAAAGTTCGGAAGGTCAACATATGTCAATAGCTGTGAAGGTACATCCTCTATGTTACTTGGAGTAAGCCCCTTCCACATATTCATATATACCCTTAGACCATCCATCCGTGAAATTGACACCACACATCGAACAAATTTACTGTATTTGTGTGGGGCTTTTTTTACAGCCATGCCTCTCATGTCGGTGGGCACTGCTGCTGCAAGTGGAGGTTTTATCACAACTGTGACACTTATAAGATCGAAATGGTTCTGAAGAGGTTGTTGACCATACAGTTGTCGCTGTAACAGAGGTTGATGGTCCAGTTGGCCATGCAGTTGCCACAACTGAAGATCTTGCTAGCTCATCTGCAAGCACTGTGCCAAACATTCACGAATACCCTGATAATTCCGGTAGATACATAGGTGCCTAAGCTGAAGAGGTAGATGGTATGACTGGAGGAGATGAAGATAAGGCCCAAGATGTCAGTGGTATGGGCCCAGAAGTCAATGGTGGTATTGGTACCATGCACATAGCATATGACAGTGGGGTCTACTGTAGGAAGCCCATCAGAAGAGGATGCTGGCGATGATATTAAATGCATACCACTCGAAGAAGTCGATGACACACTGCTAGTACCACTCCCGAAGAATTCGATGCCAATGCCGTATATACCATTAGTTCTGGAGGGTCGCCAGAACGAAACCATGCGACTCCAGAAATTTTTGAGTTTACACTTAAAATAAAATACCAGCACTCCTGGCAGGCGACGAGTGAACACAAGATGGCCACCAGCGCTCCTAGCCACCACCAGTGGAACTTCAGTCTGGTAGCGAGTGTGAGAATCAAATATGGCCACTAGCACACTCTAGCGGTCGATGTGGAAAAAAATGACCAGACACACACTCTGGTGGTTGATGTCGAATCAAATATGGCCGCCTCCAGCAGACGACAAACAATATGGCCACCTCCAGTAGACGACAAACAAGGGGGACGCCTCCAGCAGACGACAAAATATGGCCGCCCTCTGATACAGACTAAAAGAATCCCAATTTGGAATCGAAAACCAAATTCGGAATCGAATACCAAAGGTCAAGGTCAAAAGATCATACTTACTACCAAGATGGCCACCGCCCAACAGGAATGACAAACCAGGAAGTTCCAATGACGTCATCCAAGATGGCTGCAGGCTCCCCAGCCCCAAGCCCCTTGCACCAGAAGGAACCACTTCCAACTAATGGTGCAGATAAATTTTAGTGAATTTCTTAAGAGCTTAAATGGTATGTAGACAATTACGATTGTGGCAAGACATGGATACTCCTGAGGTTTATGGAGGAATTGTATAATATTTGGTTCGATAATGAATTTTTTTACTCAAAATCGCTCCAGTATCTGAACAAGTTCGGGCATGCATTCTGAAGACAATGGACAATGTGGGAATTTTTGTTGCAGCAATAATGACAAGCGCATGCTGCCGAGCTAGGCATTGCCGAATTCTTTGTTCGTCTTCTAAAACATCGCCTACAAAAAACAAAGCTGTATTAATGAGTTCTCTATAATCACCCAACATGCGAACGAGAACTGTGTGTACTCGTGCTAGTCTTATTTCTGCATAACTAATTAATTGTTTCGCGGCAATACGAATATTTTGGCGTTTTTCTTCTACGAAACGAATGAGACATGTTTACAAGGACTAATGAACATGTAATTTTCAGGGTTTAATAAACTGTGCTTCCTGGGCTGGAAAGGTAGTTATGGGTTTTCGGGGATTGTAGTAACAGCAACACACAGTTGGCTGTCTGAAGTTTTTTTCTGATTGCATTGTTGGATTACTGCTGGACCAGGCAACGTATGGGTATACACAACTGGCACTGTTATTGTTAACTGCTGCAACAGGACATTTGGCATGCTATTTATGACACACTGATGGTATTCTGATGGAAATAATACGTGAGCTACTAATGGTCCATAAATGGCCAACAAAGTGTATTCCAGCACTGGCCGCATATAACCTATAGATATTGCTGGTGCCTTTATGGATCTTGCTCTCGCAGGTAGGAGCTTCAATAAAAAATACTATGAGTAGTTTATGCGTTTGTATCTAGTGATGTAAATTTCTATGGAAAAATTTAATGTACAGTATTTATTGTGACTTCACGTCTGATACCGAATAGCTTGACGTGTGTAATGTTTTATACTTACGACTGCTTATAATTAAATGAGATGATAAAACTATAATTATAAATACCTTGGGATAATTAACGCTTTAGGGTTTTTGTTTTTTTTTCATTACGACACTAATAATAATAATATATATATAGATGATATTTTACAGCTGACAAAAAAATCTATGGAGTGTTAATGGAATTGTGATGAAAATTAAACTAATGGTTTAGAGAATGTGAACTACTAATGGTACATAAATGGCATACAAACTGTTTTCTAGCAATGGCTGCCCATAAAATCTATATATTGCTGACGAAAGCATGGGTAGACAACTGTAGGCGATTTGATTGATGTGAAGTGGTAATTCTATAGACCATTGCTGGGGCAATCACGGCTTATTATGGGAGTTCTTATGGCTCCAATTATTTGCAGGTAGTTACTTCAATACAATATATATTTGTTTGATACAATAAATATGGATCATATGATACAACGAGTAGTCATGTGTAAATATCCAATGATAGAAATAGATATGGCAAAATAATGTAAATACATTATTTGCTGTAACTTCGTGACTGGTGTCGAATAACTTGATGTATGATTAATGTACATGTACGATGCATATAATTAAAATGTGAAGTAAACTATAAAAATTAAATTGCCTTGAGTAAATTAACCTTTAAGTATTTCTGTTGTTTCGCGCAACGAAAATAATAATATATGTCGACTGTGTTTCATAACAGTTAAATAGCATCCAGGCAACATGTATTCTGCGAGAAATTACTTTTCTCTTTTGGATTAATATGATGATTCAGGAAGAAAGTTAACTCTTAACGACACTGGTTAGTAGATGTATAATGAGGGTAAGGGATCCCCTCATTTTTCATCTAAAAATCAAGCATTTTAACCCAAAATTCAATCAATTTTATCGAGTTCGAGTCCCTTTTTGTTTCTGGAAGCTCAATTTCTCATTAAGTTTCAACTCTCAAAAACAAGCAAAATTAAGCCAAAATCAAACAAAAATCAAGCAAATTTTCAATTTTGGGGAAAAAAAAAAAAAAAAAACCAGCGGTGCAGGATTTGTGTCAAGGAAAATTAAACCAAAAACAAGCAAATTTAAGCTGAAAATCAACTAATGTAATCGTTTTCAAACTACATTTTCTACTTCCTAGAAGCCTCATTTGACCTCAAATTTAATCGAAAATCAAGCAATTTTCATCTGAAATAAAGCAATTTTAGACCAAAATCAAGAAAATTTTCACGTTTTCTAGAAATGCCAATTTTGCAAGTGAGTTATCTAAATATAGAAAATTCAAGCTAAAATCAAGTAAATTTCAGTCAAATCAGTAGAATTTATTTATTTTATTCAACAAAAGTAAAACACTAATAATACTTTTTAAAGTCTAAATATAAAGAAAAATCTTAAGCATAACCATTACTGATTCCATAATCCGAACCATCACAACAATCGAAATCATAAACATCTTGTTAAAATTAGGAAATTTATCTGATCTTAAAATATTTTTATTGATTTTTTAAAACTATTTTGAAATGAACAGTATCCAATTCTTTATCAATAGAAGTTGCTGTTTTTTAAAATTTCATATCCAATATCACAAAGTTCTAAAAGTTCTATAATTTGATCCATTTGTAATATTTAAAATGTTATGTATGTTTTATAAAAAGTCATACTATGATAAAGTTTTAATTACACTCATGAAAATGATTTTTATTGGATTAAACAACTTAACTATACTTCTAAAAAAATGTATTAAACTGTCGTAAAAATTGATCGTTTCTGTAAAATGGTTTTCATCTGCAATTTATTAATTTTTAAAAATTTATATATCTTTAGTAATTCTCTCTTTCAAATAATCATAAGTTAAATTCTGATGGCTCATTAGAACAACATTGCAAATTATATTACTCCAACAGCTTTATTAAAATCTACAATAATTTTTATATATTTTTTTCTATAGTTGCATTTCTATATAAGCAATCAATAACATACAATGCTCCTCGCCCAAAAAAACATTAATAATTGATATAACCTTCGAAGTTTACAGTTAATTTATAATAAAGTTAATTATTTCTACATATAGTATCTAAGTTTTGTTTTTGAATTTCTAAAATCACTACAAGCAATGAACATTTTATCACAAAGGCCATCTTCACTATCTAGATTCCAATTTTCTTTTGGGAAAAATTAATTTCTACCATTTTTAACGTAAA
Organism: Dryococelus australis; assembly: GCA_029891345.1. Lineage (NCBI taxonomy): Eukaryota > Metazoa > Arthropoda > Insecta > Phasmatodea > Phasmatidae > Dryococelus > Dryococelus australis. The sequence continues at coordinate 211,147,626 of CM057009.1, read as the reverse complement.
TATGTTTCTCATTACAAAGGTCAAACACAGAAGCGCGGATATACTGTTCAGCACAATTTTTTCTATTAGTTAGAAAACCTACAATTACAAAATCGGGCACATCAAATTGTAAATTATTTAACTGATATTTTGTATCGAAGTTAAAATTAGTAGTTCCAGCAGGGACTTCTTTCTCTAAAAATTGCAAATATTCATAACTAATAGGTACTATAGGATGTTTGTATATCTTTTCTTTAATTCCAATTGCTGTGTTAGATTCGTATTCAAAAATAGGCTACATAATTTCTAAGTTTTTTATAACAATTTTGCCCCGATCAGCATAGCTTTTCTGAACCGCACCATCTGCATCTTCTGTTTCATAAACAAATAAACAATTTTTATCATATGCATTTCTAGAAAAAAAATCATAACCACCTTTCCAATAAATTTCATTGTTGTCATGAATAAAACCAAACAAATATCTCAGTGGATACGTTATTTCATTTGTTTTATCACTATGAACAGATTTTATTCGATATTCATTATCAACACCAGAAAATTCTAAGTAATTTTGTTCACTTGGTGATCTTAATAAAGCTTTCGTTATTGTTGATGTTATACCTATATTATTCAACAGCTTCAATAATATTTCCATGTTTTAACATTTCTACTCTAGAAAACTGAAAAGGAAAAATGTTCGGAAAAACATCGACATTACCTGATTTTGCATATTTTGCCTCTTTTTTTTTTTAAATCTCTTTTTAGTAATCTATACTGCTCATAAACATAAGCATAATTTGGAAAAGAAAAGCCATCTCCTAGAGGAATATCAAATTCAATTCAATTTTTGTAAATATTTAAATTCCTCTTAGTCTGATCAGTTTGGGGGAAAAGTTTGTCTATCAAAGAACTCAATACTTTTATAACACACTAAAAGAAATAAAATTATGTATAAATGAAAGATTCCAAGGATGTTTCTCGAGTTAAATTACTCATCGAGAGATACAAAAATCATGAAAAACACCATGAACTTGAATATGAAATAAATAAGAAGCAATATATACCTTTAATTGACGAATTACGAAATATTGGTTAAAAAAGTAGAATAAGTTAGTGACGAAAATAAAAATTTAATAAATACATTAGTTCTTGTAGCAGTAAAAAATTTAGCTTATCCACCAACTCCCAAAGAAACATCACTTAAATGAGACTCATTTGCTAAAGATATGTCTCGAAATTTGGGTATAATGCTCAACTATTAGAATCGGAAAATATATTTCTGTATATATTAATAACATTGAAGAAAAATACAGTTTACGAGGAGAGAGTAAAAAATTTTAAAATTGGTGATACACAAGAAGAGATAGATGGTGATACACTATTTCACAAAGATAAAGAATATGAATTAATGTAAGAACTTTCTAAATTGTTAGCAAGAAGTAGATATGAAGAACTTGCAGGTAATTACGATGATAATGACCTTAAAAATTACACAGAAATGGTTTTATTATTGAATGATGTATTTCAAAAATATATTCCTAATAAGGAAAGGAATAATCCAAGTTCAAGTATTGCTTGGAAGTATAATAATATAATTAGACCTATTTATGAAAAATATGTTTAAAAAAATGCATATTCAATATCAGCACCAGACACACCTGAAATTATAATTTCTCTAAATTCTCCTAGATCTGGAGAAGGTATTAAAAAATTCAACAATTTTCCAAAAGAACATAATTGGATGAATGATGTTAGAAGTTTAATTCACATATTATTAGTTATTCGTGGTGAAAAAAATTCTGGTAATATCAATTTTTATATCGAAAAAGTAAGCATAATGAATAGGTCGAACAATAAAATTTCTGATTTTGTTACTAATAATCCAAAAGAAGTTCCATATGTTTTAATAGTTTTAAACATAATTACACGCTCATTTTGGAATTCTGAACACCATGGAAATGGCATTATAAATTGGGCATTAAATTGTGGCTCATTTACAAAATTAAATGAAAGGTTGGAAAGAGGCGACACAGGCATTTATATTAGATGAAGTATGCAAATATCATGATATTGCTTAAAGAGACCACAAAGATTTAGAATCTATACATGAAGCTGATAAAATTTTACAAAAAGAAGCTAAGAAGATTATGTTAGATAAAGATACTCCAATTAGTGAATTATTGAATCTGCTGCTGTTGCTTCAAATATGATTACAAAACGAAAATTAGGATGGGGAATTAAAATGTTTTATTAATTATATATACATGTTTTACTTATAAATGAAGATAAAAAGTTACCCATTGATCAATTAAGAGATTTGTGTAAAGATAAAATTTTAAAAAAAGATCAACTTGAGAAAAAAAAAATTAAATGAAGGCAAAGGTTTCCTATTATCTATGTCAGAACCAATACTCATCAAGATACTCAAAGAAAAATCTGGAAGTGGTTTACACCATGGAGGAATTATTCCCCTCATAGTTGGTGCTTTAACTGGACTTGGTGCTTTAGCAGGAGTAGCTATTTCAATTTATAATTCCGTTGAACAAACCAGAAAAAATAAAAAAGAATTAGAACACAGACAAAATATCGCAATGGAAAATAAATGTTTAGTTGCAAAAAGAAAAGAGAAAGACCAAATAATATTTGAATGTACACCCTCTATCTAATACCGATTGTGAAAAATATTTAAATATATAAAATATAAAATATTTCAGAAATGTTTATATGATTGACGATTTACCTAATAGAATGCTCAAAAATGAGTGTGCTGTAGTTAATTTTGACATTTCAACAAACCCTGGCTCTCAGTGGGTTTGCTATTTTAAAGAAAACAACTATGTTTACTATATCTTTACATTTGGAGGCAATATTCCAACTAATGTAACTAATTACTTCAAAAATATAAATTTTTATTTAAATTGTGGTAGAATTCAGAATTTTTATTCAGTTATATATGGACATCTGTGTTTAATTGTATTACATTTTTTTTTTTCGAAAGATTTTAAGTTTAACAATATAATTTCTTTGTTATTAAATGACAGATGTATTTAGAATACCATTAATCAAATCTTAAAATAAAATTTTTGACACTAGTGCTTATGCTTTTAAAACTGATGTAAATTTAAAATACAAATCTATTGCTTCTGATTATGATTTTTAAAAATATGTAGATTCACAATGTAATTTGCGTGTTTGTGATTTACAAAGTAAACTAAGCACTTGCTTTGCTTATACAAAATCTTATGTTTCTTTTTTACGGCAAGGCATTGTTAATATAGATGATCAAAGAGACGATAAAGACACTGTCAATAAAATATTTTTTATAAACAAATTGCTGATTATGCTTGAAAAGATTAAATACATTTACAATTTAGCAACACTATTTCTGATTATATAAAACGAATAAATAATGCGAAACAGACCAATAAAGGAAGTAGATTCGAAATATAAAACTATGTATTAAAAAAAATATGTAGATTCAAGATACAATAATATTGCTTCTGATTATACCTTAACATCGGATGTATATTCGGTATGCACCGCATTAAAAAAGGATATAGATTCAAGATACAATAATAAACAAATAGACAGCAAATTACAAAATTTGAACCAAGTTATTGTGAATTATTGTGATAAACTTATTAACATGTAAGTTAAAAAAAATAATACTTATTTTATTTTTCTGTAAAGTGACTTTCAAAAAAGAATGTTATACACTTAGAAAATCATATGCCGTTCTATACTTTTTTGGATTGTACTGTTTTTAAAATAATTACTTTACCTGATAATTTTTTACCTGATGACAATCTAACTGTTATTAGGGGAACTACAAAAATAGATTACAGTAAGCCTTTTCATGTTAAAAAAAGGCGATAATTTAACTTTAAAAATATAAATAAATAAAACATCTGAATATGATGATGGTGTGAATATGATAGATACATTGGTAAAATACAAAGATTTTTTTCTCACTATTACATGGAGAATTCTTGGTGTTTGAAGCGCAAGAGTTACTAAAATAATATTATGAAAATTGAAAGACTAAAAATGGGTGCTTAGTTCAGAAAATTATATGCTCGATATGTTTTATCTAAAAATCAACATAAAAAAATTGCGCAATGCAAGAGAAGGAACAAGAAATGATTTATTAATGCCAGCAAGAATAAATTTTCCCAGAATAAAAGTAATTTCGTATGGTATTGATGATTTATGGCAACTGGCTATTTGAAAGGTATATCACATATAAATAATGGATATAAATATATTATGACAATTAATGATGTTTTTTTCAAAATATGAATTTGCTATTCCAATTAAAGATAAAACAGCTAGAAAACATAGTAAATGATTTAGAATCTATACTAGTTAAAAGAAAACCACATAATATTAAGTATTAATTGGTCCGAATTGTATAATAAAATGTTTAAAGAACTAATGCAAAAATATAACATCAATCACTATTCTATATTCAGTGAACTTAAAGCCAGTGTTTTAGAGAGATATAAACTTATAATTACGAATAAAATGTGGAAGGAATTTTCTTTGAATGGCCATTACAAATGTGTAAACATATTAGAATAATTAGTTAAAGAATACAATACCAAACATAGAACCATTGGTATGAAACCGATTGAAGTCAATAAAATAATGAAAATAAAATTGAGACAACAAGATATTGCTAATATGTTTTTGAACCGAAATATAAAGTTGGCGATATTGACCATTTGAGCAAAAATAAGCGAATTTTTTTAAAAGAGTTATACTGCTAATTAGACAACAGAATTGTTTACAATTTTTGAAGTTATAAATTACGATGTGCCAACTTATAAACTGAAAGATGCCAATGGAGAAGAAATAAAGGGTACTTTTTATGAATACTAAATTATGAAAACAAACTATCCAAATGAATATTTGGTCGAAAAAGTTTTAAAAACTAAAGGTGATAATATGTATGCAAAATGGTTGGGTTTTGACACATCTCATAACTCTTGGATTAATAAAACAGATATTTTGTGAATCTAAATTGTGTTTTCTTCAATTTAAGTAAGGGTTGCCACTATTCGGGCCCCTCACAAAAATTCAACTTTTTTTCCATGTATATATTATTATATAAAGTTAAGGAATGTAGGCCAGATTCAGATATCAAAATTGCTTTACCATCATGGTAGCTAAGTTGGTATGCATTTTGCATACCAACTATTTTTGATAAAGTTTTCCTATATTTTGGAGAAATTTTTTTTTATAAAGAGTGTCTCTTATATTTTGATATTCAAACATTCCAGCAAAATCTTTGGCTTTAAACCAAGAATTTTTATTATAATTTACAAATTAACAGTAAAACATTTTTAGTTACATTATCTTTTAAATTGTTTAGCTTTTGTACATTTTTAATATTTTTTTTATGAATTAGATAGCACTAAATTGGCACTCGTTTTAATGTAAATATGTATTCAATTTTTTTTTTATTTAATGGAATGTTGGATTTTATTTATATGCTTACGATCTTTAATTTTTCTACTCAAATCTGATGTGATAAAACCATTATCTTCATCTCAACATTTCGAAAAAATTCTTTAAATTTTTCACAAGGCTTATCTCTACCAACCAAAATTATTATAAATGTGTTTTAAGTTAGTATCATCTTGTCTAAATATACACAAAAAAATCATATTATCTCGTACCAATTGTTTGGGTACTTTTGAATATGTTTGTGCTAAATAAAATTCATCTATATTTTTATGTTCTTCTCAGATAAAATATTCGCGAATTATATCTTGATTATCTAAAATAACATCATCAAATACAATTAAAGATGCATTTTCATGCTGATCTAAATGATTCAAGCTTTTTGAACCAACATACGATTTATTAAAATTTAACCATCCTAACTTACAAATAAAATTTATCATCAAATTAGTTTTTTTACCATTAGTAGTTCCAGCTATTATTGCTCTGTCATCAGGCAATACTTCTCCATTCTTTTAATTTTTAAAATTGTTTTTGGATAGAAAAATACCAACACCCCAATTAACTTTTTTCATTTAATATGATATATTTTTTGTAATAAATGTATAAAAAAGTGTTTAAGTTAACAAATAATAGTTCTGCTCTAAACAAAAACTTCATTGTGATGTCATCCATTATGAAAAATCGATTGTTTAAATTAGTTTTCATACGAAATTTTAACACCTAATATAGATTAAAATACTATAACAACAATTGAAAAAATTATTGCTGTTGTTGATAAAAATGAAGTTATCATTATTCCTAGAGGCCAATACAATGTCGAATCTTTAAAAGTAACTATAAATTCTATTTACCCATTTTCAACTAATAACATTGAACTAACATTGGGCAGTGTGAAAACTGAATATCTATTAAATTTAAGTTTGATATTAAACTTGATGGCCCCCATATCCGATATTCTTGGTTTTGGAAGAAATTCGACTGTTGAAAAAGACGAAGTTGTTGTAGGTACTAAGTTACCTTATTGTAATTCATTTAAAACAATAAATGTTCATTGCAATTTGACATATGGTATTTTTATAAAATATGATGAATCTAATTATTTAGAAACTGATATAATTGATAGTTTTCCACCAAAACCTATGTTTGGGTTTAGAGATTATATTATTTATGAGCCCACATATAAATTTAGTTATAAAATAAATCATGAGCTGTTCAATTATATTCTTCTAGAAATTAGAGATGAAAATGGAAGACTAATTGATTTTAATGGTGCTGATACTGAGATTGTTTTAAAAATTAATGATTTTAAAAATATAATATAGAAATGAGTTTATACTTATAAAAAGGAATTTACTAAACTTAAGGCATCCCTAAAATAGTGACACCTTTAAACACACAACCAAATGCTATATTTATCAATGAATCTAGTAGTTATAGGGAGGAGCGAACCGCTCTCCCTTTAAATAAGCTACTTAATACAATATATTTCAATGCATCTGGTCTATATTATTAATGTAATCTTCCTTACTTTTAATTTCCTAACATAGACAATTATATAGAAATATAGGGGTGGGCGATTTACCCATTCCTTCAAATATATAACCTAATATTGTTAATGAATCTATATTATTGGTAATGGTGATAAAAAGAAATGTACTGAACTTATAACCATCCCTAAGATGGGGTACTTACAAACACACAGCCAAATGCCATAATAATATATTAGAAAATGAAATAAAACTAAATGTGTTGATATCCATATGGTAATGTATCTATCTTATTTTGTAGTATAGTTCTCTTGTTATCATAGGGGCTTAATGAAATTTCATTAACTTCGACTGTATATATTTTATGGTTAAACTTGTTATTAAATTCATTGTTCTATATAATATTTTAACTTTAAACAAACAATTCTTACAGTCCTCAAATGTAATTCTCTTGTTAATAACACACTTCTTTACACCTTATGATGATTAATTTTCTTTATTATCAACTCTATATGCATACATTTTTGCTCTTACACAAACAAATTCTTTCATTATTTTCCCATTACATTCGTCTTTCATCTTCTACCTATAACTTTCTTATTTATATGTGGCATATTATAGATATTTTTATTTGAATAATCATTTTTATCAATTTTTTCTATCATTGTTTTCATGTCTTTGTAAAACTCTTCGGTTATTATGTTATAAATGTACGAATCAGTGTCTTGATAGTACATTTATATTTTAACATCATGGTTTGATTTCATTACTTTATAATGAAAATCGTACATTAATTATTTGGATAGATCCGAAATTGACATCTCAATATAAAAAAAAATTATTAAATTTTTTGCTTGTTTTATTCATATGTATGGCCGCAAGATTCTCATTAAATATAGTATTTTTATTGAAATTGGGTTTTGATATTGATTTTTCACATTTTCCCACATCTGATATTAATCTTATATCCACTCTTTCTACAGTTTCCATTGCTTTACCAAACACAGAATTATTCATCAACTTATAAAAATATTTTTTGAAGTTGTTTTTGGCATTAGTTCTCATCTCTGTATTCAAATCTATATACTTTTTCAACCAATCAAACTGATCAACTGTCAATATTCTATGTATTTTATTGAATTTAAACCATTATTTAAACACTGTTTCAAATTGCAATAGTGTAGTACATACTTTTGTTTATTAAGTTAAGTTGTTAACAATTTGGATTGATTTGCTCCTGTAACTACCTTATTTTCTGGACAAACTGGAAGATATTTATGTTATTTATGCTGTTCTTGTGGATATTCTAAATCAACTTCTAATATATAACCATCATTAGACTCATCCTCCAAAACTAATATTTTTTTACCCCAATAATTTAAATTAAATAATGTATAATAAACCCATTCGAAACACCATATGGTAAATATTTAGACATCACCCATCCATAAAGATTATTGGCGTCGAGATATGCTAAATAATAAGCCTCTTGATTCGAGTTAAAATTCTCTAAGTATTTGTTATTGGCTTTAACATATCACTTACAACAATGCGATATTCCACCTCTAATTATTTTTCGATCACTAAAATTATATCATAATAGTGTAATAAATCTAATGGTTGTTTAGTCATTTTTAACATTTCATCCCACGATAAACTCTGTGCTGTAAAATACCATGTGGGTCTAATTCACATGAATTTATACATGTATTTCCCTAAATTTTCAAAAACATGTACTAATAATAACACGTCAATTTTTAAATATAAGTCAAGGTATTCCCAAAGAAGTTTAAAATTAAATTGATCCCATACATGTTTTGTGTGTTCATAATCACCATCAGTTATATCACTATCATTTAATTTATTGTAAAATTTACTCTTTGGTGGAATTCGGTTTCTTGGAGCTTTTTCCAACTGTTCATATAATTGTACGGATAAACACCTTTTCTACGAACTTTATCTACTTTACCTTCTGGAAAATGTTTTTGTGTGTGTTTCATTTTTCCCTTTAGTTAAATTGGACAATTGTTTATCTAAACTACTTCCATAAATTTAAATGTGTCAATAAATCTAATTTAAATTTTTTGTTTGTTTCCCAAAAGTAAGGAACTTTTCTTTATTACATGCAAGTTAATCTATCTTTGTTTTATTGTATCCTAGCTCTTTAATTAATAAATGAGCATCATACTCAGCTAAATTATGAAAATTAATTGATACACAATTAGCTCATTTTAATTGTAGTTTATAATTGTTTCATACTGGATTAATAAATTTTCCAGTTATATGGTCGTGATGTACTTTTTTTTGTTCTAAGGATATTCACACAGGCATACAGTATATTTTTTAGATATATTATATAACATTTTTTCTTCTTTTGTTATTGGGTTCATTGCTTTAATTTGTGAATATATTTCCATAGTCTCTTATAATTCTTTTTACATTGCTTCTATAAAATGCTGATGTACAAATGTGCCTCCATATACAACTGGGGGTTTATAATCGTCATAAGTAGATACAATATAATAATAAAAACCAGAAGCTTCATGTAACTGATATTTCATTGTATATGAATCTCATTCGTTTTTAAATCAATAGTATTTATTTGTTCATTAGTAAGTTTATATCTTTCTTTAAGTATATCATTATAAAGGCCATTATCAATATCATCTCTGATAAAACTGGATATTTTTGGAATAATTTAATTTTCTTATTTCCATTGGATTTGTTTTGGCTGTTGATATTTTCTTAGGAATCGATTCAAAATCTGCATATATTGCAAAGAGAACTTTCGTTTTATGTTTGTAAGTTTTGAAATTTATTTTCTCACCTTTAAATTGAATATATTTTCCAAATTCGCATAATACTGTATATTTAAATCATAATATTTTAAGCATATTCTCTATAGCAATTTTTACAGCTGTTAAAATGCTTATCTTTTGTGTGTTTAAGTGATGCAAAACTTTCTATGTTAAGTGTTTCACCACATTTTTTGCACTGCTTACATATGGTATTATTTTCCATTTTGAACATAGTTTCCTTTTTAATTATTAAGAAAATTAATTTATTGAGAGAGATAAATAAAATTCTCTTTAATAATTTGTTTCTTTCTAAATAAACAAAAATTGAATATATGCTCAACAAGTTGAACAATTCATTAAAACTGACTAAACTACAAAATACATAAAAAATAAATGAGTTTCTGCCATAGATTTTCAAATTTATGAATCAAAATTCGGTAAAAAAAATTAATTGTATCCTAGGTGATAGGTATAAAATTACTTTACCTGATCGCCATTTAAATATATTGGATAAAAATGCTTTAATATTAATAAATAAGAAGAGAGTTTTCATAATACACAAAGGTTTAAAAGATTTGAAAAATGGAAAATCTGTGCATGATATTGAATTCTCTTACAAATATATAAATTCTATTGAGTTGACTTAATTTTATCTGACTTTAGCTTTAATATGCTTGATTTAGATTACTCACTTGCAAAATTGCCATTTCTAGAAAATGTAAAAATTTGCTTGATTTTGGGGTAAAATCGCTTGATTTTCTATTAAATTTGAGTTCAAAGAGGCTTCTAGGAAGTAGAAAAAGTAGCTTGAAAAAGATAAAATTAGTTGATTTTTAGCTTGAATTTGCTTGTTTTTGACTTAATTTTCCTTGACACAAATCCTGCACAGCTGTTTTAGTTCAAAATTGCAAATGTGCTTGATTTTGGCCTATTTTTGCTTGTTTTTCAGAGTTGAAAGTCAATGAGAAATGGAGCTTCTAGAAACAAGAAAACGTGGCTTAAAATCGTTAAAATTGCTTGAATTTTGGGTTAAGAAGCTTTATTTTTGGATGAGAAAATGAGGTACGCTCGTACCCGCATTATACATCTACTCTGGTTAATTTTAGCTGCAACTTCTTGAATACTGAATTCTTCGCATGTTAAATGTTAAGACTATGATGGAATAATTTGTGTGATTTATATTATGTAAATAATTGTTAATAATTCAAGCCCGAATATTAATTGAATTATTTCATCTAGGTAATAGAGTATGCAGTGGAGTAATGGTTTGAATGCTGAACTTTCAACTCAAAGGTTGAGAGTTCGACCTCCTCCCCTTCTCAAGTAGTGTTACATTTTATATCGTTTAATGATTGCTATGGTGTATTGAAAGTAAATTAAAAACAAGGATTAGCTGGGAGCGAGTTTTAAAGTATTTATTTGTGAGAGATAATATGTAACATATTGTGGAAGAATTGATGGCTGTGAAGTGGTAAATCGTTGGGCAGTTGCTGTTGTAAGCATATGGGTCATGCTTGGGCCATTTACCACACCTGAAAAAGTTATGAACAGAGCATCGCTAGCTAAGTGCTACCACTTCAGAACCAGCAATGGTGCTGGGTGAATGCCAGCTGTTGGCCAACTTCTTTCCAGCTTGGTATCGGACTCTAAACCATAAAAGGACAATATAATTCTGCTGGATGAGAATATTATTAATATTTTTGGTTATTGCAGGCATTAGCAGTATAAATTCATTCAAATTTTGTCGGTGAAAAGTTTTACAAGACCAAGATAAATTTCTATTCGACTTTTATATTTGATATTGTATATAGTATAAGTAGATTCCAAGAGCAATTTGTTATAAATAAAAGGACAAAATTCATAAATGTAACCTGAAATTATCATTTTCAAAGTAAATCAAAATATATTTGTTTATGCATACGCCTTTATTTTCCTCCAAAACAATTCATACAAATTCGAAAAGAAGTTAATGAATACCAAAATTTTTAAAACACACATGCAGTAAACATTAGCAAAACTCTCTAGATACTCATGATTAAAATCAGTGCAGGGGTATTTAATAATGTCTCTCATTCACATGAAAGTAGACTAGTTATCTAGTATTACACCCGAAGGCCTCAAACCAGCAGTAACAGTAGATATCTAAAGCAGATCTTAGCGAAACCAATAATTAGGCTAAAATTCAAGCAAATTTCTCACTTTACAGCAACTTTTTAAAAATCTACTGGATATATGATTCATCTCTTCAATTTCAATCCCAAAATTAAGGAAATTAAGGCCGAAATCAAGCTAATTTAATCCAAATCTGCAATCTAAATTAAGCACAATTTTTATAAAAAAAAACTCATTCAGCAGGATCCTTCTCGGGCCATAAATAGGACAAATTTGCTCTAAACAGCTTTAATTTGCTTGAATTTTAGCCAAATTATTGCGTTGCACTATTGCTCTTCCCCAAAAATTTTGTAAAAACTAGCTTCATTTAGCTCAAATTTGACCCGAAAAAGGAAACTGCTTAAAAATTTTTGTAAAAAAATTGCTTAATTTAACTTAAATTTGACCCGAAAACTGATGCTGCTCAAAAATGTTTGTCAAAACTTGCTTGATTTAGCTTAGATTTTAACTTATAAAACCCTGCTCATTGGATTTTCAAATGTGTGCTTGATTTAGATTGCAGGTTTGGATGAAATTAGCTTGACTTTGGACTTTATTTGCTTGATTATGGAATTAAAATTGAAGAGATGAATCATGTCTGCAGTATATTTTGAAAAATTTGCTTGAGAGTGAGAAATGTGCTTTAATTTTAGCCTAATTATTGGGTTGCGCTAAATTCCGCATCAGACATCTATTGAATTTATTAAAAAAATTGTATTAAACTTTTGTCGCTTTGAAAATATGCTCAAATAAAATTGACACTAGGAGAAAAATCTCATTCAGGTGTAACACAAATGTCTTTTTTATTCTATTAAACAACTTAACTTTACATCTAAAAATTTGTATTAAACTATCGAAATATTTTGCTGTTTCTTCAAAATCATTTATATCTTCCATCTGTTAATTTTAAAAAATCTATATATCTTCAGTAATTCTTTCTTCCAAATAATCATAAGTTTAATTCCAGTGTCTAATCAAAATAGCATTGCAAATTGTGTTTGCTACAACAGGCTTTTCAAAATCAACACTAATTTTTATATATTGTTTTCGTTAACTATAGTTGTTTTTTCTATATAAACAATCAATAATATATAATGGTATTCGACTCCAAAATGAATAATAATTGGTTTTACCATCAAAGTTAGTCTGCTTATAATGAAGTTCATTATTTCTGTATCCAGTATCTAGTTCTTCTATTTTTAACATAAATATTTCTTACATTACAGTGGTCAAACATAGAAGCATATAGATACTGTTCAGCATGATTTTTTCTATTAGTTTGAAAACCTACAATTACAAAATCGGGCATGTCAAATTTTTTATTAAATTGATCTTTTATATCAAAATTTAAAATGCTTGTTGCTGTAGGAATTTCTTTTTCTAAAAATTGCCAATAAATAAAATTAATAGAAAATTTAGGGCTTTATATGTTTTTCTTTAATGGCAATGGCTGTGTTAGATTCATATTAAACAATAGGCCACATAATTTTTGAATTTACAATTTGCTGGGATCACCATATCTCTATCAAGTGAAAAATCTGCTATCTTATCTTTAAAAACAAATAAACATTTGTTTTCAGATTAATTACAAATAAAACTAATTTTATAGCCCCCTTTACAATAAATTTCATTGTTAGCACGAATAAAACCAAACAAATATCTCGGTGGATAAATTATTTCATTTGGTTTAGCACTATGGACTTTACCCGATAATAATCATCAACCCAAGATAATTCTAAATAATTTTCTTCACCTGGAGATCTTAACAAAGTATTAATTATAGTTGATGATATTCCTGGATTATCAATAGCTTCAATAACATGTCCATGTTTTGAAATTTCTTCTCTAGAAACCTGAATAGGAAAAAAATTAGAACAAACATCAATATTATCTTATTTATCATATTTTACCTCATTTCATTCTTGATCCCTTTTTAATAATCTAAATTGTTCATAAACATAAGCATCGGTTGGAAAAGAAAAGCCATCGCATATAGGAATATCAAATTCAATTCTATTATTTTACATATTTAAATTCCCCTTGGTCTGATCAGTAGTGGGAAAAATTTGCCTCTCAAAGCTCACAATACTATTATAACTCATTTAGAATAAATAATTATGCATAAATGAAAGAATCAAAGGATACTTCTCGAGTTTAATTACTCATCGAGAGATATAAAAACTACAAAACCACCATGAAGTGGAATATGGAAAAAAATTAGTAAAAAGAGCTGCCATTAAGTGACGAATTACGAGATATTAGTAAAAAGGTAATAAAAAAAAGTACATGAAGAAAATAATTTAATAACAGCACTAGTTCCAGTAGTAGCAAAAAATTTTGACTATCCACCAACACCACAAGAAACATCACTTGATAGAGAATTATTTTCAAAATCCCCTAATTTAGAAGAGCAAATGGGCATTGTACACATAAGAAATTTGACGCATCCTGATACTAATATAAATCTCGGAATAGAAATCTCCTATAGACTTAATGTCATTGATGCAATGTGTGGTTTACGAGGAGAGGGGCGTAATTTTTACATTGGAGACACAACAGTAACGATAAATTATGATAAACCATCTTTTAATGGTGAATAATATAAATTAACAGAAGTTCTCTCTAATTTGGTAATAAAAAATGACCAATCAGAACTTGAAGATAAATACACTGATAATTTGAAAATTATACAGAAATTATTTTATTAACTAATGCTGCATTCCAAAAATATAATCGCAGTGGGAAAGTACACTCGAAAAGAATTTGGAAGTGTGAAAATATAATTAAATTAATTTATGATAAATATTTAAGAAAATCAAATTCAAGATCAGCGCCAAACACACCCAAAAGAATGATTTCTCCTAGAACTCCCAGATCTAGAGAAGGTATAAAAAAATACAACAATTTTCCGAAAGAACATATTTGGATGAATGATGTTAGAAAATTAATTAATAGATTGTTAGTTATTCATAGCGAAGAAAATGCTGGCAATAACAATAATTACAATGAAAAGTAAGTATAATGAATATGCTGAACAATAAATGTTTTTATGTTGTTCTTAATAATTCAAATGAATGTGGACAGAGTTTTAGTAGCTGGTTTTTTTTATGTTAACGGTTTTGATTTTGGACTTTGTCACCGTGTGCTATTAATTACAAACAGGTCTTATAGAGAAGACATAAATAAACATCATGCTATAGACTATTTGTTCAATTATTGGTCGGATGACGTAAATGGTTTTGACATTCATAGTAGACGTACTTACTACAATATTCAACAAAGCAGAGTGTTGGATCTTAATGACAATATACCAGTACGTCAAGGTGGGAGAGTGCTTTGCGTACCTAGGCTTGACTTGGAGGGTGCTAGGAAGCACTAGGATCGACTTGGATGGTGCTATGCAGTCCTAGGTTTGACTTGGAGGGGGCTAGTCAGTACTAGGATCGACTTGGAGGGGGCTAGGCTGTCCTAGGATCGAGTTGGAGGGTGCTAGACAGTCTTAGGCTCGACTTAGATGCCACTAGGGAGTCCGAGGCTCGACTTGGAGGTTGCTCGGCAGTCCTAGGTTCGACTTGGAGGGTGCTAGGCAGTCTTAGGCTTCACTTGGAGGGCTAGGCAGCACTAGTCTCGACTTGGAGGGTGCTAGTCACTACTAGGATCGTCATCCATCTCTGGGATTAGCCATATTATTAATTCTACGATTTGGAAGAGACACATATCTGTTATATAAACAAAAACTTTACTAAGTTGATCTTCTAAAGCAGAACCAATGATATTGTATCTTGATTTTACATATGTTTTTAATGCATAATTAGAAACAATGGTTTTATATTTTTAGTCTAAATCCTTTTTAATGCAATTTATATATATATATATATATATATATATATATATATATATATATATATATATATATATATATATATTCGCAAAATCTTCTCTTAAATTTTTTTTTTAATTGACTTCAACCGGTTTCATACCAATAGTTCTATGCTTTGTATTGTTGTATTCTTTTATTAAATCATCTAAAATATCTACCAATTTATAATTGTCATTTAAAGCAAATTTCTTATTTTTTATTGTACGATTATATTATTCCACAACACTAGCTATATATATATATATATATATATATATATATATATATATATATATATATATATATATATATATATATATATACATATACATATATAAATTGTGAATACTTGGTGTTTGAAGTGCAAGAAAGTTACTAAAAAAATAATATAAAAAATAAATTAATAAAAATGGACTATATTAGTTCAGAAAAGCAAATGTTCTATTGTAAATATAATAAATAAATTTGTCTTTAAAAAAATTGCTTAATGTAAGAGAAGTTATAATCCATGAACTATATAAACCTGCACGAAAAAATGTTCCAAGCAGAAAAGTTATTCTGTATGGAATTGGTAATTTATGGCAAATGGTTCTTGTTGAGATGGATACCAGAAATTTAAAAGTTATATCACATATAAATAATGGATATAAGTATATTATGACAATTATTTATGTTTTTTTTTTTTTTTTTTTCAAAATATGTATTTGCTATACCAATTAAAGATAAAATAGCCAAAAATTTAATAATTGGCTTAAAAGGTATATTGTCGAGAAGAAAACCGCTTAATATTCACAGCCACAAAGGCTTAGAATTTTATAATAAAATATTTAAATAACAAATGTAAAAATATAACATCAATAATTATTGTACATTTTGTGAGTTAAAAGATAGTGTTGTGGAATAATACAATCGTACAATAAAAAATAAGAAATTAGCTTTAAATGGCAATTATAAATTGGTAAATATTTTAGATGATTTAGTAAAAGAATACAACAATACAAAGCATAAAACTATTGGCTTGAAACCGATTGAAGACAATAAAAAAAAACAAAAGAATTTAAGACAAGATTTTGCGAATGTGATTACTAAACCGAAATACAAAGTTGGCGATATTGTCTGCGTGAGTAAGAGTAAACTAACTTTTGAAAAAGATCTTACAGCTAATTGGAGAACAGAATTATTTAACATTTTTAAGGTTTTAAATTATGATGTGCCAACTTACAAACTAAACGTTGCCAATGATGAAGAAATAAAAGGCAGTTTTAATGAATACAAAATTATGAAAACATACTATCCAGATGAATATTTGGCAGAAAAAGTCTTAAAAACTAAAGGTGATAAAATGTAATTAAAATGGTTCGATTTTGATAATTCACATAACTCTTGGATTAATAAAACAGTTAGTTGTTTTGTGAATTTGAATATTTTCTGTTATTGGTATCGCCAAAATTTTATGTTTTATTTAAATGCATTACGATTCATTTTACCACCTTGGCTATAACGAAATCTATTCCATTTGAATTAAATCTTATAAATTTGCAATTTAATTGGATCTATATACTTTTGTCTTTCTTTTTCATAACTAATGTCTCTATCTTTATGGTTAAACTTGTCACACTCAATAACTATTTTTAGATCAGTAAAATATTAATCTATTCTATAATTATTTATAGTATATTGTTGTGTATAGTTTAAATGTTTAAAATAGTTAATAATATCGGAAATATATTTTGTTTATTTTTTTCCTCAAAAACATTTATGTGTAAATTAAACCGCTTATAAATTAGTATTACCAATGGTTTAATGGCTATTCTAGATTTTGTCAGTAGTTGTATTAATCCTTTTTTATTGATATAGCTGTAGCATTATTTTATATTTCTTAAGGTTTTTAAGAAATGTTTTATCTCAATTACGAGTATCTTCTTTTATCTTTATGTTTTATAAGCATTTTTATGTTTTACACTAACATGCTTTCTGATAGCCTGGTTCGTATCTGTGTATTTTTAAATTTGAGCAACATCTTTTCCTCTAAACCTCATTATTAACATCTAATACAACATTAATTATTTTATTGTTGAAAATTAAATAATTTAAATCAAATTATTTAAGTGATTAATTGTTATCTTCTAGGTTTAAGTTCTCTAGTTTTTTGTATATTGATTCTGCATTCTTGTAAACACCAAGTAAGTATGTAGTAAATATGTTTTTTAAATATATTATAATAAAAAATTGATATAAACCCGATTCATTAATTGTACTCAATTCGATGAAGTTTATAAATATAATTAATCAATTGTTGCTGAGCATAATTATTTCCAGTAATATTAAAATATTTGTAAAATCACTAAATGTGACCATTCAATGTTTCTTTCATTCTTTGGTAAAAATTGATAGCATTTGGAATATAATCAAATTTTAATAATTATTCACAGTTTGGATGTCTATCTTGGATTCTACACAATTGTCTTTGGAAATATTTTCTTTGAGTCCTAATGATCTACTAATCAAATTCACAGTCATCATCAAATAATTTAAAAAGAACGAAAATAGGATTAAAATTTTGATTCTGTTTTTGTTGTACAACATGAGGGGCGATTTCTGTGATTTCATCGTTTCATAAAAGGCCATGTGAACTGATTCTTTTAGATTTTCAATATGATCATCTTGAATTCTATTTATTTATTTTAAATGATTAACTTTAATTCGTTCATTTTTATATGCTCTATTTGGCCTTTGTATAAATGCATTTTTTTAAATCTATTATTCACCATGTTCTCTAATTTATTTATGGTTAAACTTGTTCATACAATGAATCTTGGTATTTTTCAGCTATTTCCATTTTAGATGTTGCTAGAAATGGAAAAAGGCCAGTTTCATTAACAACATTTTGTAATATTTGGTATAACTTCAGGTAGTGCCATTTTGGTGCTACTCAATTGTTTATATGTTTTAAAATTTTGGCCGAGAATATGGTCTTTAACAGTCTATGTAGCTCGTCTATACCCAAGTATTTCAGCAATTTGATTAGCATAAAACATATAATTATAATTGTCATCCAGCACAACAGTTATCTTTTTATCATTAAAAATTTAATTATTTAAATCAAATAATATAGTCAATTTTATTGATATATTCTAGGTTTAAGTACTCCAGTGGTTTGTCTAGTGGTTCAGCCAATTTTTAAGTGGGGAAATATGGTTTTTATACATTTTTAAAATAAGAATATGAAAAATTAGTAAATGTAAAATAAAGAATATAAACGAAATTCATTATTTGTTCTAAATTCGATTAAGATTATCAATATCATTAATCTATTGTTACTGAGTATAATTACTTCCGGCAATATTAAGATAGTTACGAAAACACTCAATGTGACCATTCAATGTTTTATTTAATTCTTTGATATAAATTGATAAAATTTGGTATATTGTCAACTCTGAATAATTGTTCACAATTTGGATGTCTATCTTCAATTCTATACAATTGTCTTTGAACAGATTTTATTTGAGTTCTAATGACATAAAAACATCATCACAATAATAATCAAATAATTTTAACTGACCACAAGTTGAATTTTAATTTTGATTTCATGTTTGTGGTACAACTTGTGAGGCAATTTCTCTGATTTCTTCATTTCTGCGAGCTGTTACATCGAAAGCCATATGAACCGATTCTCTTTAATTTTCCACAAGTTCACTTGAATTGTATTTATATCTCTTAAATTTTCTACATGTACATCTTTAATTTTATATGTATGTTTTAAATTAAATTTAGTTCATTTTTTAAATGCTCTATTTGACCTTTGAATATATGCCTTATATATCTTTTAAATCTTATATTCGCCATGTTTTCTTACCGAAGGAATAACTTCGTGAGTAACCCATTTTTTTGTTTTTACTTTTTAACAATTGGTAATTTTGTGCTCAAAGCTAGATCATAAAGACCATATTCTGATATAAAAAATGTATTTTTCTCATTATATGTTAGGGTCGGCATTTTGCCAGCCCTACTAATTGCTTCTAATTTAGCTTTATCTTCCACATCTACATATTTTTCGATAGCATTGTTAGTATCTTTATATTCTAAAATTTCAGCAATATCTTTTTCCCTAAACCATGAATTATTCTCTTCATCAATAATCATAAAAAATCGTTTAACTTTGTAAGTAAGTTTGTTATTAATTAGGTATAGTTTTGACTCCATTTTTGTATGCGAAATTATGTGCAAGAGAAACTGGCGAGTAGTAGTAAATATTTTATACAAATTCTTTTTTAATAAGAAAATGAAAAATTAAAGAAAAGGTAATTAAAGAATATAGACCAGATTAGTTGTATTATATAGTTCTTGAGGAGTTAAATTTTCTAAATCATTAACAATATCTTTCATTTTATTTAGAATTTTGCTATATGATTGGCACTTTATACCAAACAATGAAATGCTATTTTCACCAAATCTAGGTAATTTATTTGTAAATTCGTTATATTCCATAAAAGTTTCGTTGCCAAAGAAATACAGTAAACCCTTTGTATATCTGAAAGCCGAGTCTATCATATATGATAAATGAGGAAATCTCTCGCTAATTGGGCCATTCTATTTTATCTGGAAACGACATTCGTCTATTTCGGCATAATACAACTTTTCATAGAAGATAAATGTTTTTCCCGAATATGAATTAAAAACAGCATTTATTTTATATTCATCTCTTAATCCAAAGGAAGAAAATACTCTTGGATAACCATCATAAGTTTATAACTAGGGTAATCAACCATATAAATTTTGTGTACTAGAAGAACTAACTCGTATGAAGGTCTCTGGAATATAAAAAAATATTCCAAATTGCTTCGTAAAAACTCAAGCCATTCTGTTATCAAAATGGCCTATTGATTATTTTCTTGTCATTCAAATTTTTGTCCAAACTTTTTTATTGTAAAAAATATACAATTAGCCATCAATGATTAAAAATATTTTTACATGTCTGCCTTTGCATAAATCAACTGGTTTGTTTTCATTGGAATTATTTTGTACGGGTGGTCCATGGAAATTTTTTAATATTTTGGATGTCATCTGGCTGTAAATAAAACAAATAATTTTTAAGAATTGGATACATGATTGCATTTTCATCATTTGTATGTTGTAAACTCAATGCATGGCCAATTTCTTGAATCAAAACTGCTAGTAAATTAAATTAATTTTTGGGAATGTTTCGCCCTCCATTATACAAATGTTATTGTTTATTGATATGAATTTCAACAAAACTTTTTTTATTTGGAAAAAAGCATGAGATAGCACACTACCTTGTGAAAATAATGTATAAGGACAAAATCCACATAATCTCTTATATTTATGCTGACCTTGTTTGTATGATATAACTATTTCTGGAATTTGCATATCGTAAACAAATTTCAAATTTGTAAGCTTTTGCCAAATGTTAAAAGCCTCTTTAGCTAACTTTGTAATTGATTTATTTGCATATGCAAAATCCCATTTTAATGTTTTTTATTCTATTGGTGGTTGTGAAAGGAAAACAATATCTCATCCTTTTAAAGAATTTTCGAATTATTCAGTATCAATTTTAAAAGCAAATTTGTATTACCCTCTAGTTATCCATATTTATTTAAATTATTGATAACACATCTATCTGATTCTCTTTTTTGAACAGTGCAAATTTTTTTTTGTGATAGCAAGAATAATTATGTAAACCCTAATTTATATACAACAATTTTAACGATTTGTAAGAAGGCTAATAACTTCAAATGCAACATGTTTTTCGTTACCTTTGAAGAAGAACTATCCGAGGTCCACACAAAAATTCAAATTACTTTAAAACGACAAAATATTTACAGATATTTCTATCATGCCAGGAACATTTTTTTTTGTGTTTAGATATATTTCTATCATGCCAGTGACCCAATGTTTTTTATTTTTTCAGCCTTAATTAGCACCTGCAAAACTCCAATCGAGAAACCCAATCCCTGCTCCACTCGGCCGGCCTGTTTCTTTTTACTTTTTAAGTGGAGAGGTGATAGGGCTTAATATTTTATATTTCTTTTTTTAATTTATTTTATAATGGTTTTATGATATTCCCGATTCATATATCGGGGTGCCATCCACTATATGAATCACTCCATGCTATACATCTGATATACTACAGTATAGCATAGAGAGTTTTTTTTGGTTGGAGATTAAGCAGTACCATTAATTTTTGCATCAATACTCATATATTGAATATATGAGCAAGAGCAAGGTTTTTGGCTTAGAATTTGAATGATTTGGTGATAGTCTAATAGTGCAAATATGGGAACCTGATATTCACAATTTTAAATTATCTGATCAGACCGGGGTTCGAACCCATCATCTGCACATACGAAATCAAACTCCTTGGCATTGAGCCACTTCGACAAGATGAGCATCTCGGTGGTTATGAGGACTCTTATGGCGAGTTGTTCTCACCATTAGTAGATAGCTTAATATTGTGAGTTGCACTGGCAACTGTTCGGTACACTGCAACTAGATAAAAGCACTGTAGCGATAAACTTATTCCAGTGGTGGAAACAGTATGCTGAAGTGCCTCTTCAGGAAGTAGATCAGGAGTTATCATGTGCAAGAGAAACTAGACAGAGTTACATTATAAAATGTTGGATTTGGTCTCTGTAATTTCCTTGTCCTTTTTCTACTCCAATCTAAAGTGATAAAACCACAGTATATGTTCCAGCAGGGTGCACAGATCTCTTTTAATTTCTCATAAGACATATTGCCACCGACAAAATCTCTAAACTTTTTTCATCTTGTCTAAATATATACAGAAATGTAGTTTTGTATATCACCAATTGCTTTGGTACTCTCGAATATGTTTGTGCAAGATAAAATACATTTGTATTCTTGTGTCTCCATCTAGTAAAGTACTCACAAATAATATTTTGAGCATCTAAAATAACATTGTCAAATATGATTAAAGAATTATATCCACAAAGTTCTAAGGGGATCATCTCATCATTGTTATTAAAAAAGTATGGCACTGATTCATTAAACTTGTTGGATATTACATCACAGTCATTTGTACCAGAATATATTTTTGTTGATTTAAACATTTTGAAAAAACATACAATTTAATAAAATTTAGCCAACCATTCTTATAAATAAAATTAATTATCAAGTTGGTTGATTTTTCCACAATTGCTTGGACCAACAATAATTGCACTCATATTGTCAGGCAAATGTTCACCGTTCTTTTTTTTAGCATCCCCTTCGGAAATAAAAACACCAACACCCCAGTCAACTCTTTTCATTTAATTAGCTAACTGTTGTAATAAATGGGTAATAAAGTATTTAAGTTAACAAATAATAGTTCTTAGACTCCAAATATAGACAATAATACTATAGCAAAAATAGAAAAATTGAGTGCTGTGGTTGATAAAAATGAAGTTATCACTATTGCTAGAGGTCAATATGATGTTGAATCTTTCAAACAAGCTATAAATTCAATTAATCCATTTTCAACAAATAACATTGAATTGGCAGCAGACAAGGTGAAAAACAGAACATCTTTTTAAATTTATGTTTGATATTAAAATTGATGACCAATTATCTGATATGATTTGTTTTGAAACAGATATGACTATTAAAATAGACAAATTTGTCATAGGCACTAAAATTACCTAATTTTAATCTATATAAAACAATAAATGTTCATTGTTAATTTGCATATGGAATGTTCAGAAATTATGATGAGTCTAATAATTTATAAACTGATGTAATTGTAGTTTCCCCCCCCCCTTGCCAAAAAAATTTTTGGTTTTAGAGATTCTATTATTTATGAGCCCACATATCCAATTTTTATAGAATCAATAATGAGCAGTTTAATTACAAATCAAGAAATTTTATTTTCTCATCAAACACACACTTCTTGTAATCATCAAATGTAATTCTATTGTTAACTACACAGTGTTTCACAAGTTTTGATCATTTGTTTCCTATATCATCAACTCTATATGCATACATTTTTGCTCTTAACCCAACAAATTCTTTAATTATTTCAACATTACATTCATCTTTCATTTTGCCAAAAACTTTTTTATTTATTTGTGGCATGTAATAAATATTGTCCTTTGGATAATCACTTGTATCAACTTTATCTAACAAAACTTAGTGTCTTCATAAAAATCTTGTGTTTTTAGGTTGTAAAAGTACGAGTTGGTATCGTGAAAGTACAATTTAATTGTATCTCTGTATTTGGCTTTTATTACTTTATAATGTAAATCATACATAGATTCTTTTGATATGTCTAAAATTGCCATGCCAACATAAATAGGCTCATAATCATGTAATAAATCTAATGGTTGTTAAATAATTTTTTACATTGCATCCCAAGATAAACCTGGTGCTATAAAATACCATGCAGGGTCTAGACCATATGCATTGAAACATGCATTTCTAAAATTTTCAAATATATATCAACAGTAGTACACCACTTTTTAAATATAAGTCATGATATTCACCAAGATTTTTCATATTAAATTGATTCCATATATTTTTGCATGTTCATAATAATTGTCACTTATTCATTATCATTTAATTTATTATAAAATTCGTTCCTTAGTGGAAGTTCAGTTTCTTCAAATTTTTTCCAACTATCCCTATAATCATATGGGTAAACACATTTTCTAGGATCTAAATCTATTTTGTCTTCTGGAAAATGTTTTTGCATATGTTTCATTAATTCCTTAATTAAATTAGATGGTAATTTATCTAAACTACTAGCCATAAATTTAAAAGTATCTATAAATCTCATTTTTAAATTTACTGTTTTTTCCCCAAAAGTGATATCCATTTCTTCTTTGTTTGCAATAAAATCTATCTTTTTTTCATCATAACCTAGCTTTTTAATTAATAAAGAAGCATCATATCCGGCTAAATTGTGATGATAAATTGGAACGAAATATGTTAATTTTAATTGTATAATACAATTGTTGCATACTGGGTTAATGAATTTTCCAGTTATATGATCGTGGTGGCATTATTTTTTATCGTTCTTTGTATATTCGCAATCGCATACAGTCCATTTTCTAGATTTGTTGTGTGTTGTTTTTTTTTTTTGTTAGTGAATGCATTGCTTCAATTTGCGAATATATTTTCCCAATTTCTTCTACCTGATTTGTCATTGCTTCTATAAAATGCTGATGTGCAAATATGCCTCCATATACAACTTAAGGTTTATAATCACCATAACTAAGTACAATATAATAACAAAAACCAGAAGCTTCTTGTATCTGATATTTCATTGTGTATGATTCATCATTCATCTTTAAATCAATTATATTTATTTGTGCATTGGTAAGTTTCTATCTTGCTTTAAGTATATCCTTGTAAAGGTCATTATCAATATCATCCTCTGTTAAAACTGGATATTTTTGTATCAAATTAAGTTTTTTATTTCCCTTGGATTTGGTTTGCTTGTTGATATTTTTTTTAGAATTGATTCGAAATCTGCATATATTGCAAAAGGAACTTTAGTTGTATATTTGTAGTTTTTAAATTTTATTTGTTCGCCTTTTAAAGGTACTTTCGAAATTAATGATTCATTTTTAGAACAGTCTTCTGTATGTTTATTTAATGTTTCTTGAGAGTAAAAAAATTGAAGAGACATATCGCATATATAAGTTTTACTTTTGTGTTTATTTTTTTGTGCTGAAAGCAATTTAGATAAATATTTTATCCAACATTAATGCGAGTTTGTATAATTTTGTAAATAAAGTAAATTTATATGCTTTTCCTTTTTATATTTTGTAAGCTTCAGTGGATATACTATAGACTTACCTTCGATAGACTAAACATTTGTAGATACATCAATTTGATTTTCTATTTTTTGTGTATCTTCAAATCTAATAGGATATTCATATTTATCTAATAATTTGTCAATATTAAGACACACATTTTCATATTTCGATACTCTTTGTGGATCTTTTTCTGCTGGAAATAATGCAGACTTAATTTTACATTAATGCATGTTTTATTATTCCTAATTGCATCTAGTAGTTCATTTTAATGGATTATTCTTGTTTATAGCTAATTATATCCCAACTATGTTACATAAAGCCCAATCTGAATTACTTTTATCAATGTTTTCTATTCTTATTTCTTTATTTGTTTGTTTGTAAATCTTTTTAATGTCTCCTTCGTTCAATATTGTAAAAGTATGTGAATGAATATCTTCAAATAGTCGTATTCTCCAGTATTCCGGCTTCGAAAATGGGCAACAAATTTAGTGTTAGATTTCACTGCTCCAAGTTTTGTAAGTTGATTATGTATTGTTTTTAATACTTTCTGTATTACTGAAGTTATACAATTCCTTGGGCAACAATAAACTAAAATTATTGTTAATGTTATATGTTGACAACCTACATTTAAAACCGTTTTCGACTGCGTAAGTTTTATTGGTTTTTCTATTTATTTTGTTTAAATATACATCAGTAGAAAAGGGGAATATTTTTTAAAAATCTTTTTGGCTTTTTTATATATTAATCCGCCTTTTGGAAAGGTTAATTTGCAAAGTTTATTTTTTTTGTTCATTTTTAATTATCGGTGTAAGAGTTGTAATTAAATCATCTTTTCCTAGATTATACCATTATTTAATGAGCTGAGCATCGTCATTTATATACAATAAAATATAGTAAAATTTTTATAATGTTGGCGAACAATTTTCATGTAGAATTTCATTTAGAATATCTGTTGCTGTATTGTATGATTTACTATTTTTGTGCTTTTTTTGGAGAATGATTATATACATATATTCCACATTCGAATAATACAATCTCTTTTTTTGACTCATAATGACGTTTAGTATATTTGGTATAACATTTTTTGCAGGTGTTAAAATGCTTATCTATTGTGTTTTTATGGCATGCAAAAGAATCGATAGAATTATTCTCATTGCGTACAGAGCATGTCTTGGTTGAATGATCGCCGTGTAAATTTAATTTAATATTTTATGCTTTTCAAGATTTTCCTTGCAAATATATTTTCCATATTCCCATAGTATTTTTTTTCATTTAACTCATAACGACTTCTAGAATATTCATTGTAACATTTTTTGCATGCGTTAATGTGCTTATCTTCTGTGTGTTTGTGTGATGGAAAACTACTATGTGTTTTACTTCACACTTTTTACAATGCTTACAAATGCTACTATTTTCCATTGCGTTGAGCAGAGATTCCATTTATATTTATAAAGAGATACATTTTAGTAATGATAAAACATAAAAACAGTCAACAAACTGCTAAAAATTGTATATAAACCTAGATTTTTTAACCTAACAAATGTTTCAGACGATGGCTTGCCAGCGGCTCATATTCCATCATTAATAAATGAAATTGACACAAATAAAATTGACTAAATAAAATGATTATATTCGATGCTCTACTACTTTTTTAAACACTTCTTCTAATTGCTCTAGATTTTAACCAATATCTCGAAGTTCATATTTATCGTCAATGATTTCTAAGCGTGATAATTGTAAGCTTTGTAAATTAGAACGAAATTTGTGAACTAGATTTTTAAGATCTTCATATGCACTAACTAATCTATAGGAAGGTGGCCTTCAATCATCGCCACCTTTTAAAATGTTAGTCAGGCTGCAAGGAAATATAGGGGACGTCATGTTTATTTATAAAGGAATAAATCTATTAAAAATATCACAAAATTTGATCAAAATTATCAAGAGAACTCTAGATCATGTATAAATTTTCCATTTTTCATTTGTTTTAAGCCTCTATATGCCATAAAAACTTCCTTCTCATTTATTACTTCCAAGGCACTTTTATCTAATATTTTCACATGGGGCTCTGGCAATGAAATTTTATACTTACCATCTAGAATACAATTAATTTTTTACCAAATTTAGATTCGTAAGTTTCCAAGTCTGTAGCAGTAAACCATTTATTTATTTTTCTAGATCTTGTAGTTTGATGAATTCAAACGAATTGTTCAACTTGTTGAGCAGAGATTCCATATTTGATTTACAAAGGAAAAAAATGTATTAAGAGGAGGAAAGATTGTATAAAGGGGTGAGGGAATAGCTCACCCCTATATCTTCATAAATATTTTTGTTTTAAGAGAATCAGGGTTCATAAACTTTTTTAACCCTAGACTAGTGTCAATTTTAAATTAGCATTTTTTCAAAAGCGGAAATGTGCTTAAAATTAATTTTTTTTAAATAAATTCAGTAGATATCTAATGCAAATCTTACGGCAGCCAAATAATGAGGCTGAAATTCAAGCAAATTTCTCACATTGAGGTTTTTTTCTTCTAAATGTACTGGATACATGATTAATCTCTTCAATTAAAATCCCGAAATCAAGTCGAGCAAATTTCTTCCAAATCTGCTATCTAAATCAAGTGCACTTAAAAAACCCACCGAGCATGATTTTTTAAGTTAAAATTTAAGCAAAATCAAGCTAATTTTTTTACAAAAATTTTTGAGCAGGTTCCTTTTCGGATCAAATTTGAGCTAAATCAAGCTATTTTTTTACAAACATTTTTGAGCAGGGTCCTTTTTCGGGTCAAATTTAAGCAAAATACAGCAATTTTTTACAAAACCCCATTGAGCAGTTTCATTTTTCGGGTCAAATTTAAGGTAAATTAAGCTTTTTTTTTTTTTTTTAATTTTGCAGGGTCCTTTTTCGGGTCTAATTTGAAATAAATCAAGCAATTTTTTACAAAATTATTTGGGGAAGTGCAATAGTGCAACGCAATAGTTAGGCTAAAATTCAAGCAAATTAAAGCAAATCGGGCCTATTTCTGACCCGAGAAGGACCCTGCTCAATGTTTTTTTTTTTAGTGCGCATGATTTAGTCTGCTGATGTGGATGAAATTAGCTAGATTTTGTCCTTCATTTGCTTGATTGTGGGTTTACAGTTGAAGAGAAAAATCACATCTCCAAAAAATTTAAAAAAGTTGCTTGAAAGTGAGTAAATTTCCTTGAACTTTAGCTTAATTATTGGGTTGCGCTTAGATCCGCATTATGCAACTACTAGGAACGCTATTACGATACCACTGCTGTCGTGTGCATAGCGAGTCATTTTTGCAAGTCCTTCCCACAGTGTATTTTCATGGCGAACTGCACAGACGCTGACTTCCAATAAAAATGCATGCATGCCACGTAATGACGGTGTATAGCATGTAGCTGCTGTAAACATTTTTCACGGCATAGCACATTCCTTGTAGTATTACCTCCCGTTGAATTTCACTATGAATACGAACTGCAACATGGTAACATATCGAGAAATTTGTACCAATCTCATGACCATGTGATGTGAAAATTTATTGATATTGTTCCGCAATTTAATCTCTATCATGATAATTGAGACTACGATTGCAGGAATTTATTTCCACATAGGCTTTTCCTCCCCAACACCATCACGTCCCTGTATGTCTGCACCAGATAAAGTTTGTCGGTAACCACAGGGAAAGACGATGACAAGGATGATAGAAGCGATCTGCTTTGTAGCTCCTGTGATTTTCGCCCTTGGGACATCTTCACTTCTTCATTTTCTTCCCACCTCTGAACAAGCTCCAGAAACTCATCCCGAATCGTCTGCTGGAAAGCAGACAGGCATGCCTCGGGCATAGCCCAACATGACGTCATCTGTTGACCTGAAGTACCCGAAGAAACTTGTATTGCTCTGCCAGAGGCTGGGGTCGCCAGCATCATCGTTGCAGGGCCAAATAGGAAGATTTTACTGCAACTAGTGGCGCCGTGGATGGCACATTGGTGCGAGGCGTTCTGTGTAACATTCGCATCACTAGGATGCTTGCTTCTGAACATGTAATTTCCTTATCTTATGCGCTGAAAAAGGACATGTGTTGGAATTGCCGGTGCAGCAACTAGGGAAGCGAAAAGCCTCGCATGTGGCTAGGCCCTGTCAACAGGCTCGAGGTTCGTGGTAGCTGCATGTTACTAGCCACCTCTACAGTTGTTACCAGTAGCGTATTGTCGATGTTGTCGAAAGAGTCAATCAGCAACACCTCCTCGATGTCCTAATGGTAGTTGGTTTTATATTCTTGTGAATCGATGGTGTCGGAGCAATTGGGGTAGTATAGGAAACAGTGTGTGGGCTGGGAGCGAAGTGTATTTACTCGTGATGTACAATAAGCATTTTCACCTGTTGTGTACTCCATAAACCTACTGATACCATAACTATCACATATGTTAAATATAATTTAGGCTGGCTGAAAAGATATTACCATTCGATCACACCCATTCCCCACCTCCTCTACTAAAATAATAAAAAAAATTGTCAAAATCATGCCTATTTATTAAAAATAGTAATGTAAGCCAGGTTAGGTATTAATTATTAATAATTATTAAATATTAAACACCTATTCACACGTTTTCTTTATCAGTTTGTTTACAATCACAATTAAATTTTTTCTGGTGTCCACAATGTTCTCTAGAGTTTGCAGACATGGGTGTATCTGAACTATGCAGTACTAGAGCATAGCTTTGGGTAAAATACTATTTATCTATAATGGCGCTCATCCCGATACAAGTCAAAATCTAAAAAGCTGTACATTATTACATTTATGTTTCAAAGGTTTTCCATTAGAATTATTTTGTAACCTGGATATCTTGAGCATAGATTCTTCAGCGAATCGGGCGTCCATTCTTATCTTCGACAAACAAGCTTCTTGAGCCATAAGGGAGAATTTTTCCCTTTTGAATATTTCACCCTTAATCACAATCTCCCTTCGCCCGTGACTAGGTACTTAATGGCCCATTCGTGCTTTCTATTTGTTTATATCCAATTTTGTCTGTTTCGAAAATACTGTTTGCAGTAGTAAATCATCCACGTCATTTAAGGCATGCATACCTGTAGTATGGTGAATTTTGTATATACAGTGAGAAAAGTGTTTTATTGAATCAAGAAATTTAATTGGTTTAACCGAATCAGCTGTTTGTATGGGGGAAATGAAATATTTTGTTGTTGAAACAAAATATTTCGGTTGTTCTCATTTGGTTGCCCCATACAAAGATTTGGTTCATGTAACATAACATTTCTTTGGCATTATATACATTCAAAAGTTTCTGTTTATATAAAAGAGGTTAATAGCCTGACCAAAATCCGAATATGGTCACCTAGGCGCGAGTCCAATGCCTTAACATCCTCAGCTAATTTGACTGCTGATGAAATTTGAATGTTTTAAAATACATACATTTCAAAGCTGGGCAACATTCACAAATAAATGTTTTAAGTTTTACAGCTTAACTTTTTAGTTTCCTGTTGAACTTGTTTTATTGCGATGCATGTGCCATTATTAAGCATCAATAAATTCACTAACAACACTGTCCTAATTGTCACCAAAACACAGACAAGTTCTCGAGCTATATTTTCAAACTAAGGAAATCAAATGAGTGGCCAAATAAAATACAGTTGATTCTCTCATTTCTTTTGGCCCAACACGAAAATTTTGTTTATTCAAGCGTGAAGTGAATGTTGATAGATGAAACAAATTAAATTTGTTGCTTTTAAAATTTTGTGTACGCAACAAAATATATTGCTGTGGCCACTATATATATATATATATATATATATATATATATATATATATATATATATATATATATACATGTGTGTGTGCGTGTGTGTTGGCCTTAAACAAGCAAATATATTGTTTGTGGTCTTTCAGTGTACAGCTAAGAGTTTAAGCGATATGGCCAGCAACTCGTAACTTCCTCGCACTGTAAATATTTCCCCGTGTTTACGTTGCTAAAAAGTGAATTAACCCGTTAGCAATTACATACTTCATATTAATGTGGGTAGAATAACGACGTATCTTATGTTTCCCCACTAAGACTTGAATGCAGGGTCGTATAATGCCCTGCCAGATCCGTTTGTATATTTTAAGGTAAGCCTTTAGTTTTCAGAATGAATTTCATTTCATCGCCCACATGTTACCCAATTGTGTTCCTAACTGGCATTTTCCACCACAACATACTTGATATAGTAGTTAGTTACCAACAGCCCATGTTAAAAACTTATGTTTGCACTGATATGCAGTATCATTTCTACTAAATAGGCTTGGTATAAAACGCCATAACCAATCATCATCACCTTACGTCTGGGATAGTTTTGCATAGTCGGCTTGTGGTGCTCAGATGCTATTTGTGTGTGAACTTATATTTTATTAACTTATGTAGGCAATTCGGTACAGTTTTCCACAAAACTGACAACTTGGATGAAATAATGTCAATTTTTAAGTGTTTTTTATTATTTATGTTTAACTTGATGGGTCGTTATCTTTCAGGTAATTACTCGTAAGCTTGCGCAGCCATTTGTACTGATGTAATGCCTGTCGTGAGTATTCGGTATAATTTGGTTTTAAGAGTAGCCCAGCCGCCCGTATCACCTCTTCACAGGTTTGTAACCCATTGCAGGGCAGGAAAATATATTTGATTGCTACCCAACCCACTAATTATTTCGTATAAGTAAACCTTAATTTATGTCATTAAACACTTCCATGTATTGCATCAAAAAATTTCGAAATAATGTGCATTTATTTTCCCTTTTCCCAGTTTATTTCTAGACATAAAAAAGAAATATCATCTTTGTCTTACTACACCTCCAGCAGATTATGTTTCCTCTCTGAGCTGGATTCGCTGTCCAAATATTTCTTCATTTCAGCATGGGGATTATGCTCATATTTACTATCCAGTCTTAAAATAATAGATTTTAAAGCCTTCTCCAATGCTGTGGCACACTCCAGCCGCGGTCCTTTAGCCAGACGTATTAGGTATATAGTTTTCTATGAAGCATTGTAATTCATCAGCAGCACATGCCATCGTAATGTGTTTTAAAACAAAGAATCCCAGTTTCATGTATTTTCTGATGCAGCATCCCCTAGTTACACGAGTGTGACTGTCATGGAGACATCTGACAACTGTATGATAACTTATAGAGGTTCGAGTAAAATTGCGTAGTTGCCTGAGGCTTTCTGTCAGTACTCGGTCCGTTCATCTCGAATATGCTTGAAGTGTGTATCTATTGCATTTTAGTAGCATACATACAGCCGGTTATAAACAAGATTTTTTATGTAGTTTTAAACGTTCTCAAAAATTCACTATTCTCCGATTTAAAAATGTATACATTAATTTTATTTTCTCGAACATACGTTTTTTTTAGTCTCAAAAACATAAACAGAATTTGGAGCCAAAATTCAGATCTAGAACCAGTTATCTTATACCACTCCCCTTCCCCTCATTCAATTCTTGGAAAAATTTGGCTTGGAAAAAATTTAAAACAAGAAAATCTGTGCTATAAAAATATACACTTTAAAATATGCACCATAAATATACAATAGTGAATACTCATAATTAACCAATAATATTTAAGGAAATGCTTTCAAACTTATATATATATATATATATATATATATATATATATATATATATATATATATATATATATATATATATATATAGTATTTCGACTAAACAGGATATATTTTAGATTTTACCATTTTTAAAAGGAAACCAATTTTACTGTAAACGTTAGCAATAATACCAATATTTTATGTAAACCATAATTAAAGGAGAACTTGATATGCCCCCTCTTTTTACTTCGTGAGTAAAATTACAATTTAAACATGGCGTTAGTTGTACAACTTTTATGTGTTTGACAGTGTACGAAAATAGTATTTTGAAATATAATTATGTGCCTTTTTAGTTTGCTTTTTTTGAAAGGTATGCTTTTTAACTATCTGCAATGAATGCTCATATCAGAAGAGTTAAAATCAATACATTATTTGAACAATACATTAACAAGAACGCAGCTGACCCGATTTGACATATGTTTGTCGTGGTTTTATTTACGTTTATGATGTGCTTTATCACTTGAATAGAGCATTTAAAAAATTCTTTTGCGTATTCCTTTTAACTTATTAGACTTCATGATAATACTTCATCATCGTCTGTATTTGTTCAGATTTTACCGTTTATTTATAGACTGCACTTTATTACCGGGAACAAAGATCAGCATCTTCTACTAAGAGTTGTGTTGAGAGATTTGGGCGGCTCTTAACAATGAGGTCTTGAGAGTCGATCTTGTATTAAGAAATAATTTTCTTTTGCAGGTAGAAAAGTTTTTACTGAAACAGTACGAGCCATAATGAAAACAAGAAATTTGAAATTAAAAATAATACCCTAATTACAAACTCTTAATTTATATTCTAACAGAGATAAACTTTGTTGCTTGTATAAAGTGGTTATCATGGAATAAAACCATATAAATATGTGCTGCATTTCAAATATCAATTATATTTATTGTTACCAAATAATAAACTGCTTAAAAATTTTATAAACAAGAAAAGTTAACAAGAGAATGAAGTAAATGCTACCGGATATCAGTGTAAATATTAGCAATTTTTTTTTAAATAAATGCACAAGAATTTTTAGAAACACATATTCTTGAACAATAAAAATCAGTACGATGTTTTACGCTACGTCGGACCAAATGTTCAAATTTGGTGGTAAATGTTGGCTATATGTTGGGCTGGAACACATATATTAATAAAACGATTGCACAATGTAACAAGTTAAAGAAAATTTGCTGCCATAAAAATATAATGAGATTATTTAGCGCCTGTCAGAAAATGATGCTGCTAAATAATAAAATTTCAGAATTTATAGTATGTGTATATTTTAAACATTAAACTTGTTGGTTGGTGGTTGATAACAAGTCAGTAAACACGTTGTTAGTAATTAGTATGTATTTTTTATATGACCAACGTTGTGAAACAAACATTTTATGTCAAATTATGGAACATGATTTCTGATTGTCAACAGTTTCTCTTGCTTGTATTTTATGAACTAAGAATGTTTTTTCAATACTTTAGATCCTTTCTATTTGAAACATGTTCAGTTGTTTATAAGTTGTGTCAATGTTGGGAAAACGCAATATTTAGTAATGGGTATTTATTGTTATATTTTGCCAACATCGTGTGACCAACAGTTTGCCATGAATGTAAATCAATATATTTATGATGAAATGAAACAATACTTTAGCATGTTGTGATAAAAGATGTGGTTTTTTAACACACAAAAAAGTCTTTATTTTTATTTGGAATATTTTCTGTTTGGCATGTGTTGGTTAATTGTTTGAAAATCTACTGTCGGCATTTGGTATGTATACTTTCGTTGGGCCAACACTATACATCCATCAAAATGTCACTAATAAAAAATTGTTTAAAATTAAAAACTATTTATTTTCAGAGCATATGAAGTCTTTTCAAAAGAAATTTTCTTTCAATTATATTTTGTTGTTTATGTACTGATACAATATTATGAACATAACATTTGGTGTTGGGTACGTTTTATGTCAAGTCACCATTGTGTTACATACATTTCTAAATAAAATGTTATATAATGTCTTAGATATTCTTGATTCGTCAGGATTTATTACATAAAAACTGTTTTAAAAATAAACATTCTGTAGTTTGTTGTATGTTGTTTACTAGTTGACAACTAGCTTGCAAAGTTGAAAATATTTGTATTGGAATTTAAGATTTTGGCCGTTGTTTTGGAACCAAATTAGGAATTTAAAATTGATGTATCATTATTCCAATGTGAAATTCGAAATTTTCAAGAAATAATTTAAATATTTAGGTAAAATATAAACTTTCAAAAATGTTTTTTACCCTTTAAGTAAGCTAAAAGCTAAGTAATGAATGCATTTAAAAATGATTTTAGTGGAATTAAACATTATATTTTAACAATTGAAGTTCAACTGGAACGTTGATATATATGGTGTGTTGTCTGTTATGTTGGAATAAAACCTGGCATATGATAATACCCATCGGTTATCAGTACAGTCTCACGCATATGTACGAGAAAATTATCCTGCTGCATTGTTCGTAATTGTATAAATTACGTGGTTTCACACAACAAAGGTCCTAAAAAGAAATATGCGCCATACTGGAAAGCGTGTAAGGCAAAGTCCTAACTACATCAGTTATTTTGCATGGGATGATGTTAAAAAACAGTTCAAAAGTAGTCAAATGTGACATATTAATACACTAAGAAATATAACAGAATATAATGAACTGAAATGACAGCAAATATTTTGCGTTACTTCTATGCTTAAACACAGTTTGCATACCAGACAAAAGCCGAAAGGATGTGAGTTTGCGCTTGTCTCGCACCGCGCAGATTTTTTGAACACGGATTGTACAGAAAAAGCATAAAATAGCTTTTGTATCTATCGAGTTTTTCTATTTTCCAAAAATATTTAAAAAAATTTATTTAAAACATCACTTACAAATGTTTGCAAAATGTTGTATATGAATTGACGTTTTGTAATAATATCTTGTCAACATACTACCACTGTTGTAAAATGTTAGCATGCCTTTGGTTGGTTAATGGCTGGGCATTAGTTGGTGTTAAAAAAAATGACGTTGGGCCATCGTAGCCCACAGTGTCATTTTGACGAAAGGCCAACGTAATTTTCCCAACGTTGGCCCACCCTTGGAGCAAATGCTCGGCCAACATTGGCTTATCCAAAATTGCTGCTGGGATCTGTGTTTTATCTGGTCAAAGTGTACCCAAAACATCTAACACTCTTACACCTTTAAAAGAAACAGAATAGGGGCGGCATTATCAACCAGTCTTAGTGACGACAGTAGAGATACACAGCAAGTAAACATTTGCTCCAACCACTTTCTTTTAAAAGTGTGTGTGTGGTAGGGGGTTTATGCCTCCTGCGGATCCATTGTAAGATATTGTCTTATTGCTCACTAGCGACCCACTCCGGCCTCGCTCGTGTGCGATTTACAAATATGGCGTTGTTTCGGTTTACAGCAAGTATATGCACTAAATCCTTAAGTAAGCTAACATAGGATTAATATTTTGTTGATCACAAAGTCTTCGTAAGTGAAACCTAAAAGACAAAAATTCTTACTGTGGGTCATCCTTAAAATGATAAACATATGCTGTCGCAGACTTTTTTGTAGACCTTCTTGATATCTACAATTCTGTAGTACATTAATTTCGTGTATCTCTCATAATTTAAGACATGTAAGCGCCCGAAAAGCGGCTTTTTACGACTTTATTTTAAAACGTCGACATTTAACTACTATCGTTGCATTAAATATTAAAGTATCATTGTATATACCTGACTCTAAATGATGGTGAAGATTACATCGAAATCCATTAAGTAGTTTAGAAGCCTTAGCCGAATATACAGACACACGTGGCCGGGCGACTTTGTTTTATTATATATATATATATATATATATATATATATATATATATATATATATATATATATATATTATATATAGAAGTTCACTTGGGGATAATGGAACAGTTCCCTCCATTTTGTAATCCATTTTTCAAAAAGAAATTCTGCACGCCTCAAATTTTTTTTGCACTACTGGGATTTCTGAGCTATCAGATTTCGCATACGATATTTCTCACGGCGTAAAGGAAAGTCTGGGAGATCAAAATATCCACTCTCTGTACAGAGTCCCACACCAGACTTCGACAAATGTCTTCTTTGTAATGCGTCTCCTGTCACAGCGAATACCCTTCATACGCAGCCAACTATAGTTGGTGCAAAACTTTATTTAGACGTGCATTTAAAAAGGTTTAATGATTTTTTTTCACACGATAAAGCATTAATAATTCATAGCTTCTCTAGCTCCTCCGAAGTATTTGCTGCTAAGCTGTTTTTAAAAATTTTCAACTATTGTTTCCCGGGAAGTAATGAGTAATTTTTTCCTTCCGGATTATTACAAAACTAAGACTAGCGACACTAATCTAAGCAATAAACACTTCATAAAAAGCTCAAAACATGTCATATGCCCTGTCGATCCCAAAAAACTTAGTAAAAAGAATCTGACGCCCAGCATCGATCCCATTTTAAACACGACAAACAAATATTGCCTGAAGGACAATTTACAAAAAGAACATTTTATTTCTAATATTTATAATTTTTCACCTTACTGTAGTGTATTTAGTTATCATTTTTAGCGCAAAATATTGTACGGGTCATTTTGATTATTATAAAACGGCAACAAGGCTGCCCTTGCCGTCCGAACTTCAGTAGACGCCGGATGAGAAGCGTATGCGCGCAGACTAAATTTGCAGATAAAGAATCTATCTCAATCTAACGGTAGCGATCATATATCTGACTCTTAACATCATAGTGAACATCAATAGTGGAAATGTTTCTATCTGAAATTTTTTTTTATGTTTTAAATATTCTAATTCTGATTATAAGTGGTTTGGAGGGAACCTGCCTGGAAGGTCACATCTTTTAAATAAGGCGAAATTAAGTTATATATTCTATCTAATGCTATGGGTGTGTAAACGTATAAAACTGAAATTCTAAATAAGTAAAGCCACGTAAATATTTAGTGTCATAATTTCACGTAAAATAAAAGTAAGGCTAGTTAGGAGAGAAATTTCAGAAAACAAATTTAATTATTCTCACCCGATGCAAATAGTTACCCAAATGGTCCTTTTCTATACATACATGTTAAACTCTCATATTAAAAGTTACGTCGATCTGTAAATAAATATTAAATTAAAACCGTGTCTTATTTCATATTCATGACAATATGTATAGTCAGGAAATACAAACCTTTTTATCTACTAGGAAAAGTGAAATTCAAATCAATTGTTTTGCAAACTTAGCTGTGAAAGAAAACTTTAAGAAAATTTCATGTACAGCAAGTTTATTAGATATTCCCAGAGTGATGACTCTCTGATGCGCAGTATGATCTGCCGAATTTATGCAACATTTCAGCACAATATTTACAACACGAAACTTCTAGCGAGTGACGCTATCTTTTTTAAATTCTCATTTATTGCATAAAATGGATTATTTCAAAAATCGGCTCCTTATCGTGGCGCATTGCCAAGGTAAGCTGTGGGTAGCCTGCCTGCCTCTGCGTTTTCTGACTAAAGCTGCAGGTTATTAATAACCCTGAGTGTGCTATGAGAGCAGTTGAGATGCGTGTGCTCGTAAAATGTAACTGTACTTGCCAAAAAACTTTCAACGGCAACTCGGTTAGAAGGTTTTGGAAAAATCTCGTGTTGGCAGTCAACCCAGGGCTAGGCAACACTCTCCGAGTGACGGGCTTTCCATCTGGGACGCTTAGATGCCCGTCATCCCCGGACATGACATGAAATGAGACCCTAAGATGTAGCGGCGCTGGAATGCAGGGGCGCGAGAAATGGGAGTACCCCGAGAAAACCCACCGGCAAGAGGCATCGTCCAGCACGATTTCCACATGCGAAAGTCCGGGAATGAACCCGACGGGTATCGAACCCGAATCACAATGGTGGGAGGCGAGCGCCCTAGCCACTGCTCTATCGCTGTCCCTGGCAAGAAGGTTGATGAATTGTGATCTCGTCAAATCGATGAAGTTCTAAAACGACTGTCGAATACACTGCTTCATTGGACTGAGACAACATTTTGGCAACATGTCGCAAGCGACACTGTTTCCGAGCCTCGAGTAAATACACTGGTTCAACACCGTGTCGGATGTCACAAGCGGCAGTGTCTAACGCGACATACTTTCCGAGAATCCTTTCGCCTGCTACGTGTTGTCAGCTTTCGCCAAGCTTTCCAGTCGAGGTGGGAAACAGGCGACATTGAGTAGGCAACGTGGTATGGTCCAAGGGAAAGATGGTGAATTTTATTCAGGAGTAGCGAGATGCATAAAAAGTTTAATATAATGTGATATATATATTGAAGAATATTGTAATTTTTTCGGAGGAATGAACGACCATAATAAATTGATTGAATTAAACAACATGTGTTAAAAATTAAGTATCTTTCATTTCATGTTTACCTAATTTACCATAGTATAATTAAAATTTTGAAACATACAGAAATAAAATAAATTTAATTAAAAAGTATTGTAGACCTTATAAAGTTCCATTGTAATATATGTACAACTATATAATTAAATAAAAAATGTGTTTTACAATTATACAATCTTAAATTGTTAATAAAAATAAATAATAAATTATGCATGTAGGTATAATGTTGATTGGCAAATTACAGTTTTTCTTATGCCTATAAATATGAGTGTCGACAGCTCACCTACCTGACGGCTGAACAGAGAAATCACTGACATCTATTTTATTGTAAAAATAGAATTTAATTAGGAGGGTTTCGGCAGCGCAGCCTAAACATTTAAAAAACATAAACAAATATGGCTGCTGCCTGATGGGAAAATTACTACACTAGGGCCATCTAGATAATAAAAACATATGAAATCCAAGATAGTGGTGGAACGAATGTGGAAGACAAACTCCAAAACTAATGACAAACGATAAAAACAAGATTGTGTCATACGATAGAAGAGTATAGGTGAGAGGAGTGGCGATTAGGGAGACAGTCGTCGTCTGCTTATGGTGGTATTCGGGGGACTTCAGGAAATGTAAGTTTTTTAAAAGTAAATATTATATAACTTCTATTTCTACATTTTTATCAATTTTTGGATTCTTTAGATTTTGTTATGTATTTTTCTCGAGTATTTGTTTTCAAGATCATTCTAAGTCATGGGGTCAAGGTCAAAGTTAATGTTAAAGGTTACAGGGCACTGGCTTCCAATATGGTGGATGGGTGACGACTACCAAGATGATGGTCGCCTGCAAAGATGGTGGTCCCTCTACCAATATGGTGATCCCTTACAAATATGGCCGACGGTTGCACCTACCAAGATGGTAGAATGGGTATGGGTGGGAGTCACCTACGGAAATTTAAGATTTTTAAATAATTTTAAATGAATTTGTTAACAATTTTTTTAACGATTTTTTAAAATAATTTTAAAATTTTTTTTATCATTTTAGAATACTTTTCATGATAATTTTTTCGGAATTTTTTGTAATTTTTTTGCATTTTTTGAAATCTTTCTTTATTTTTTCTAATCTTTTGGATCAAAGGTCAAAGTTCAAGGTCAGTGGTCAAAGGTCCTTAGTCCTCAGTCCTGCTATCCTGGCTCGGAGTCTCTGATCGGCTTTTCAGGAGTCACGAGTCCACCTCTCCAGCTCTGGGAAAAATGGGTATTATTTAGGAGACAAAGGGAAATTGTTAAGGAAAAACGGAAATGTTTAGGGAAATTTAGTTGGTTTTGAAGGCAAAAAGGGAAATTTTGAGGAAAAATGTGCAGTCCTAAAATGCTGGCAGGCTGAATCCGAATCCGACGGCAGACGTTGATGTGCCAGAATGCAGAGCCTTATACTACTTGTCTGAATATCGTATTATTGGTGCAATTTTTCCCAGAAGGTAACTAAAATCAAATTTACTCATGCTACAGAAAATTTGTAAGAGTGCTTGATTTTCGGCCAACAGCTTCGCCAAAACCTCATCTCGAATTGCTAAACACCTTATGAATATCTCTCGACTCCACCAACGGTGTTTTCTCTTTCGCTTAGTAGCGGCAGCAGTCCAAACCGAAAATGCAGCAGCTGCTATTTTTCCTCTCAGTTTGATGAACGACTGAATGTATTTGTGGAATCAGTGTACACTGGTAGGCGGCAGTCAACATGTCGCCCGACACAAGCAACAGCAGTGTAGACGGTTCTTGTAAAATCGACAGGATACATGTTGCCTTTTCAACATGTCGCATTATACATGGTGGCAAAATGTCGCCTGTCGCCTGTTACCTCATTGAAATTCCGCCATCACTTTGTGGTTATATAGGAAACAAATAAACGTATTTGTGTTTTGAGAATTTGCGCTTTTTAGTTTACATGATCTACACATATTCGTTTATGTTGTCGTTATGCCACAGACAAATTGGTACTTGATTAGTTTGTAAGAATTTTTGCATTTTCGTAAGTGTATATGCCAATAAGCATGGCAGGTGACGTGACAAACTATGATAGATTATGATAGGGTTTGATTTCGTTTG
Organism: Dryococelus australis; assembly: GCA_029891345.1. Classification (NCBI taxonomy): domain Eukaryota; kingdom Metazoa; phylum Arthropoda; class Insecta; order Phasmatodea; family Phasmatidae; genus Dryococelus; species Dryococelus australis. Next base: position 211,105,965 of record CM057009.1, on the reverse strand, counting down.
GCCTCTCATGGGCATGGTACTATTCTTATGGAAGAGAACCAGAACATAAGAAATCAATGAATGAATTAAAATAGTACAATCATAAATTTTACACTGTTATAAAAATAATAATATATGTAGCACATTATAAAAATAAACTGATTTAATATAAATTATATATCTGGGAAAGTCCCACGTTTAACAGACATTTAATGTATGAGTAAAATTGCGCGTGGTTGATGTAAGTGACACAATTAGCTAAAGTGAGCTGCGCGGTTCATCCTGTTTATTCTCATACTGCACTCATTAACAGCCGCCATTATGGTATATTTGGAAGTGTATGAGTAGTAGAGAATTGGGAAGTTGAGCTCAATCGCGTCTGGCGGCGGATTCGGTCGGCCGCCATATTGTTACATCACCCGTCCACCATTTTGGATCCAAGTGACCTCGACCCTGACCTTTTGGGGTCTCCCCAGCACTACGCCCAGCAGACAACTAACTCCCTCACCCCCACTCACCTCATCTATAATAATTCTGCCATATTGATGTTTGTCTCTCATTTGTTTAACAATGCTGGAGGCCGCTATCTTGGTAGATGTCATGGCCGCCATATTAGTAAGCATAAGTTGTTTCGAAGTTTATCTCTCACATTCGTTCGACTGCCATCTTGGTAGATGTTACCCATATGTCATATTAGATGCAGATGGCATCGACCTTGACCCAATGACAATGAATGACCTTGAAAACCATAACATGAGAAAAATACATAAAAGTCAATAAGCATATTACATTACAGACTACTACCACTATATTAAATGCGCTCTACCTCGACCATGACCCCGTGACATTGAATGACCTTGAAAACAATAGCTCTAGGAAAAGATACATAAAAGTGGACGATTATATGACGCTACAGACTATTACCCCCATATTATATGCAGGTCACTTCGACCTTGACCCCGTGATCCTGAATGATCTTGAAAACAAAAACTCGAAGAAAAGTCCCAAGCGACCTGCTTGCAGTAAACCTTCTACCAAGGTATTGAAAGATAAATGCACTTTACCTTTACAGGGCTTTGTATGTTCAAGTAAAATATCGCTATGACTAAACTGCTTACTGCACCTTTCACAAATATGTTACATACAACAGGGATTCGTGGCACAATTAAAACACTCACGTCGCCGTACATTATGGTAGATAGTAAATGCCTTATCACAAAAGTGACACTGATGACAATGTAGTGGTTCAGGCAAAGCTTGAACGGACCTGCTGGAGATGTAGATGCTGGAGCTAAGGATGCAGGTAACGCAGGCAATGCAAAGTACCCGAAGGCAGCGCAGATGCGAATATGACTTACATGCTAAGCTGCAGAAGCCAGCCGAGACTATGTATATTTCACGCCAGTCGCTGTGCACAAGAGAACTTTAAATTATTTTAAAAATGTTATGCAACATCCAAGGTTTACATTCGCTGGACTCTTACACCGTCAAGAAGATTACCATCTCGTACAGTGACGAATATGAGGAAACTAACGTGTTTACATTTTTACCACCATGTTCATGAAAGCACCTCAGCCGCACCATACAACAGGCATACTGCCTACAGATGCACGGACTTAGGTGGGAAATGGAAATATTCCATACGGGGAAATTCGCAAAGTGTTAGAGGAAACCTTAATTCTCCGATACCATTTGTGTGTTAATCGCCAAGAGTCGAAGATGCGCAGTATGTACCCTGCCAGGACGATCATCATGGACCTGCACAGGTATCGGGGCTGCCTGCTGTTCAGGCAGCTGGTCGAGACGTATGCCACAAGACTACATGAGTGCAAAATAGAAGCTATTTCTGGACGTCGGTCGTGCACTACCCAAACCTAAAGGCTCCGGACTTACGATAATCCGTGGTACATGTAAACAAAAGACTACGAGGAAAAAAATTGCACGTGTGTAATAGATCACAGATACTCGGGAAAGAAACTTTCTATAACGCACAACAATATTATTTGTGTGTAAATAAATAAAACTAAAAAAATATATAATCTCAAGTCACATCCTCCTCTTGATGCACAAAATATTAAGCATACCAACTCCGTTATATTTTTTAAACGTTTTGGTACAATTCAAAAAAGATTTTATGTCAGTGCTAATAAAAGTCTGTTGGTCAAGGCATGCAGTGTAGTTAAATTTGAATGTAAGAGAGACTTTAACAACCACAAACATATCATATACGTGCATGCAGCTCAAGGGCCGCTGCGAAATTCGTCTCTCTTGATTTGGACGGCCGGATGTATTTGCATTGCAAGTAATTATCGCAGAACAACAGACCGGAACTTTACCTCTTATTCACCTGCCGGCCAGCATGCGCTGAGAACTGAGCTCTAGATACATCTTCACACCAGCTATCAAAGCTTACAAAGTATAGAATACATAGTCAGTGTTCCAGAAGAGAGTGATCACATATTCAATTAACATGCAAAACTGTAATACGCCGGGGAACTGAAGTACATTCGAGAATATGTAATAACACACTAACAGGAGGACCAGGATCGACACCTGGAGAACCTCAGACACAACACATTGGAAGGACACAACACAATAGCCAAGAAAATACATGTGGGTGACATACGGGAAAAAACACCGTACAATACTTATGGAAAAAATAGCTCCATTATTATATAGGCGGAACAAAATACATGCTACAGAACTAGTAAAAAAATTAGACATGGTACAGTAACAAGAGAAACGTATACAAGTTAGAAGACTGGCAGGGGTCAAACAGGTAAAAAAAAAAAAACACACTTCTATACTAATGAGAAACAGAGAACAATCAAATGAGAAAAATCGTACACAGTACAATACTGGGGAGACATAACAAATGGAAGAGCAATATTATATAGTACAACAATAGTACTCCGTTGCTAAATTCATTAATGAAAAATTAGACATGCTACAATACTGGGAGGACAGACAGGTATAACATATTGCATGGTACATTACTGACGAGAAAAATTATACACATTACTACTATACTGATGAAAAAGAGGCAGAACATCCCAAACACCTTTAAAACCGTCATAAATGGAAAATACGATGCATAGAATTCCCTGCGCCATACATTTATAAACCGCCTCATGCTAATGCACTTCCTATAAAAATGTGCCCTAATTCGTCTGTTATAACATATTTATAGAATTAGAAAATGTAGATATTCTCAAACATGTATACGTAATATATTATAAAACGTGGGGGAAAAGTAGGATGCCCTAGATAAGTTTATTCATCGGCAAGATGAAGGAGTATACAGCTCACCAGTTATCAAAAAATTCAGGATAAACGGTGGACTAATGATAGGACCAGCAATGAAAAATATACATAAATAAATGCTCACAGAGGCAAAGAACTATACAGATGACAATGAAAAATGTATTGCCCAAAACCCCTAACTAGGAAAAATACAAACGAATTTGCAGGATCAATGCTGAGAAATATTTACACAGAGGAAAAAAATGCCCCGCACAGGTACATAACTACACAGCCCACCAACGACGAAAAATATTAACACATAGAGATATGCTCCGCATAGGTATAGAAGTATACACCCCACCGGCAAAAAAGTGTAGAACGAACAACGAACAATATGAATAATTACCGAAGTATGCAGCTCACCAACTTTGAGCAAATGTCATGACTAGCATTGAAAAATGTAGAACCAATATTGGAAAAAATAAATAAAACAAAGTACACGCCCTACCATTGAAAAAGTATAGAACCAACGATGGAAACAATTTAAAAAGTGTGCACCCCACCAATGATGAACAAGTTGCAAGCCTAGCGAAGAACAAATACAGAAAAAAAATGTCGGAAATGCAGCAGTACACAACCCACAAGCGATGGGAGAACCAACGATGTTAGGACCAGCAATGGCAAGACCAGTGAAGACAAATATTAATAAATACAGAAATAAATAATCACAGATGCACAGAACCATACAGAAGCTAATGAAAAATGTAACATTCGAAATCCCTAACAAGGAAAAATACAAATAAATACATAAATACAAAAATAGCACCCCGTATGCTCTACATGCTCCACATGTCCCACCTCCACCTTCACCTCCACCTGCTCCACCACCTCCACCTGCTCTTCACAGGCACAAAGGTACATAGACCACCAACGATGAAAAATGTTCATGATCCACAATGAAAAAAATAAATACAGAAAGAACACTCCATAGACTCGCCCTGCTCCACCGCTACACCTTCTCCACCACTGCTCCACCTGCTCCACCACTCCACTGCTCCACATTCTCCACCACCACCTCTACCACCTAGACCACCACTACTGCCACTACCTCCACCTCCACCCCACCTCCACCGCCACCTCCGCCACCACCTCTGCCCCCCCCCCCTTTTTTCGTCACCGCACGCTCCACACAGATACAGAAGTACATAGCCCAAAAAAGTTGCAAAAACTTCAGGACCAATGCTGAGAAATATAAACACACACGGAAAAAAAGCTCCGCACAGAAGTACCTAGCCCAACAAAGATAAAAAATAGTAAAACACATAGGTACGTTTTGCAAAGGTACATAAGTATACACCCCGCCGACAATGAAAAAGTGTCAAGGACAATGCTTAAAAATACTCGCAGAAAGACGAATAAGTTTGTAGTCCGACAAAGAAAATCAATTTCATGACCAACGATGACAAATAATAATAAATACAGAAAAATAAGCCCCAAACAGGTGCAAAACTATAGGATGCCAATGAAAAATGTGTCGTCTGAACAAGGAAAAATACAGAAAAAAATGCCGCACACAAGTATGTAGCTCAGCAAAGAAAACAATCGCAAAATGAAAAATATTAAGTAATACAGAATAAAAAATGCTTGCACAGTAATGTAGAGATACCACCGAGGAAACGTAAGTATACACAGTAATCAAGAAACAGACATACATCAGCAGCGAAAAAAATACCTGCTAGAAAGGCAATAAGATGGTTCGAAGGACAAGCGAGGAAAAAAATTACCCATGCACCGTTACCTGGAAACGAATAAGTAATATGTCATCCGTCCATGTCACATGACAGGGCCAATTAATTTATATATTCGGAATAGAGTTCATGCTGGCGCGACCTTATCATATGTACAGTTACCGTCATAAAATAGTGCTGCTCCAGAACAGAGAGGAATCCTTGGTATTTAATTTTAGTTTTTACCATGCATGACTGAATACTTTTCGCTGGCGTGGTGACCACCCCCCCCCCCCTCGCATTTGTATGTGTACAGTTCCCCGCGTGGCCCAAGAATTCTGTCATCATTCACACACTACGTATTTACAAAGATGAAGGAATGGGATATCAATGACAATTTTACAACACGAGAATAAAGAACAATTTCTTTTCTGAAGGCAATGAAAACAATTGTTCCAAATAGTATATTTGAAAGTCTGCTAGCTCTTTAACAGCATTTGCGAGAAATAATATAGACTCTGGACGAAATTGACGCGAATGATCAAAGGGTTGTTGTTGAGACTCGTAAAAAAAATATTTATTTGTAGTTGGGATGAATATGATGAAACAGTTACTTGAAATGACAAACATTCTTACAAGATACATCCAAATAACAATTTTTCGGTTCACGAAATTGTTGATGTTGCCAAGAATTGTAACAATTGTTGCAGTTATTCGCAAAGATAATTAATTTGTCATGATTGATATCGGGTGAAGATATTTCGTAAAAAAAAAATGGATTTAAAGTACTTGCCATTCCACTCAAGCACAAAGTTTACAATATTTTCGAGAAAATAAGTCGCGCTTCGACAAAATTCAACTGTCATTGCTATGCTGCATGGAAACTACTGACTGCTTCATTTAATCCTGACTGTATTACCCACGAAGAGTTTAAAGAAGCATGTTCTTGTGTGAAAAAAATCTATGAGAATAAATGTAATAATTTATATACAGAAAATGTTGTATTCTCAAGGAAAGAAATATTAAAGCCTGATCGCAACTTAATTTACAGATGGGTGCTGGAGTTTACATTTGAAAACCCACACAATCAACATGTAAACACTAAATATTTCGATTTTTTTTCGTTCAGTTTCAGTGTCTACAGCTTCAACAGAACAATCACAGTGTTCTGGAAAGAATAAAAAAAAACTATTTGAAGTACGCAACAAAACAAGAAAGCTTAACACATCTGGAATTGCCGGTCATTGAAAAATTACAAATAAACCTAGGCGAATGTGTAGAATCTTACTCCATATTAAAATTAACTCTTACCATTATTTGAAGAATCACAATAGTAGTATGAAATAGTTCCTTGAAAGACAAGGGATTGGGGAATCAGAGCCGGAGCCGCCCCGCCACCATGTTGGTACATCACCCGTGTCCCATTTTTCCCTTTTTCCCTCCAAATTTCCCTTTTCCTCCTCAAAATCGACCAAAAGACCGTAACAATTTTCCTTTTACTTTAATTTCCCCCTTTTCCCTAAAAATTTCCCTTTTTTCCCTCAAAAATGTTAGAAGGCCCCAAAAATGGTAGAAGCCCCCCTCGTGTAAAATAAAGCCCCGAAATTAAATTTTTCGCCAATTTATTTAATTTGAGGGGCTTCCTTGCGAACTACAGAGCAGTGGCGAATATATTGGTTTTATAGACACACCCTATGCTAAATCGATACAAGGAATACAGGATAGGACTAAGATCTAAGCATCAGCCATCTTTCATTCATATTGTATGCAGATGTCCTATGACCTTGACCTTTGGCCTTGAAATGCAAAAATCCAAAAAATAGTTATTAAAAAAATCACAAAAAATTCCAAAAAATCCTCGAATATTCCAAAAAAATTGAAAAAAATGTATTACCAAAATTAAATTAATAAATATTTTATAAAATTATTTTAAAAACTATTAAATAACTAATAAATTTTTTTCTAACTTACATTTCCCAGAACCACCATTAGTCACATTCGTTCCATCCCCAGCAGACAACTGACTCCCTTGCACCCACTCCCCTCACCTATACTCATTCCGCCATCTTGATTTTTCGTTCTTTTTTGTTTATACATTACTGGAGACCACCATCTTGGTAGGCGACCACCATCTTGTTAGGTGACCACCATCTTGGTATACATCACTTGTCTGTCATCTTGGAAGCCAATGCCCATTACTAATTGAACTTTAACATGTGACCCACGGCCTCTAACCTTAACCTTGACCCCATAACCTTGAAAACAAAACTCGAGAAAAATATATAAAATTCAACAAGCATGATACATTACAGGCTACCACCACCATACTAAATGCAGACTTACTCGACCTTGACCTCATGACCTAGCATTACCTTGAAAATAAAAACTCGAAAAAAATCTATGCAAAGATACAGAAGCTAGCCGAGAAAATGTATCTATACAACAGCCGTTGTCACACTAAGCCTCACAGCCTGCCTCCCTACGGCTTGTAATAAACACGTGTGCAAACCCTTTGATGTTATATTGACTTTGAACCAATCGTATTGAACCATTAATATTTTGTGCAGATCCCGACCAACCAATTACCAAGTTACCACATGATTGCAGCTGACCAATCGCATGCAGGTATTGAGACATCACACACAGAGATATGTAGGCAGGCTTTAGATGCTAGTTCCTTGATCACATTATCATGCAGTTTTATCTTCAACAGTTTCTTCCAGACAAATTATTCGCTCACCTATAAATCAAGGTCAGACTTAAAGTAGACAACTGACTACTGTTGTCGGACCATCCCTTATAAGACTGACCCATTGACACAATTAACCCATTGACCTCATTGACCCATGACCCATAACCCATTGACCTATTGACCCTATTGACCCATGACCCATTGACCCCATTAAACCATGACCCACTGACCTCATTGACCCCATTTACACATTGACCCCATTTACACATTGACCCCATTTACACGTTGACCCCATTGATCGCATTGACTCCATTGACCCCATGACCCATTTACCCACTGACCCATGGCCCATTGATCAATTGACACATAATAACCCCTGATTGCAGTGTTGACCCCTGATGTCCCTAACACGACCCCAAAATGACCCCTAATGACCCCAAAATGTCCCCTTATTGTGGTAGAAGAGGTGGAGGAGGAAGAGGAGGTGGGGGTGGTGGCGGTGGTGGTGCTAAGTGCGGTGGATTATATAGTCCTATCTCCAAAAGCTGAAATGCGAACGTTTTTATTTAATATTCTAACTTTTAAAAAAGTATATATCCAGGTCAGTCTGTAAATTCCATCACTTCCTGGGTAAACTGTATTTATCCTTTACAATAAAAGTGCCCAGAACTACAACAGGATTCAACTATGCTTCCCAATTGACCACCGTCGCGTTAAAAGGACTCTTCATTCGGTCCGCCTTCTCAAGCTGACGGACTTTTTTTAACATAGGCGATAACCCGATCGCAGAATCGACACTTCCGACAACCAGTTAGCGATGATGCAGGTCGCGAGTCCATGGTCATAGAGGTCAAAAGGCCGACCTTCGTATTCACAATTCATCTTCGCAGTATGGGAGCACTCTGAGAAAACAAACATACTTACATAACAAGCAGGTACTTACATAACATTATGTTATTTTAATATGTCTGTAGGCATATGTATATATCTAAATATAAAATTTTAGATAAATTTTATGTTCCCATATTTATATGTGCATATTTATATATGTAGTTACAAGTTTTGCGCCCATTAAAACGACAAGTTTTCAAGAATTTCTCCAGGAATCCCAATATTTATATAAAGTGGCAAACTAAAATACCTAGACAATTTGCCACCTTAAAATACATAATTTTCGAGGCAATGTTAAAGGGAAAGTGACAAAACAATTTTAAAATCAACAAGGCACGTTGCACCCCCGAGAGGTGCCTTTCAAAGGACAAATCAATTAAGAAAAAACAATTTTAAAACTTAGATTAAAATTATACAAGTTAAACTGTGAGGTGAATTCCACTTCAAATTTCGGGTCTAGTAAGGCACATACCAGTAATAATATCAAATGGACAATCACTAAAAAAAATGTTCCCTCCAGTTCAGCTCGCCATGGACAGCGATGCACATCAAAACAATGTCAAATAGGCTGGGGCCAGCCAAATAGGGCAGCACGCTAGCAACAAAAACTACGCATTTGCAAATTACAAACACGTATGGCAAACTTTACAACAAGCCAAACCAGCTACTAAACTAAACATTCTCAAGCAAAATACACACACTGTCGGGAAATCTACTAAATACGCGTGCTCCCAATTTCTCTGTTTTTCAAAACAGCACAGGGAAATCAGGTAAAATTCAATATTACAACTGCTCTAATATTACAGCCGTCCACAACTCAACAACTCGTTCCATCGGACCGATTCAAACAAAGCTTATAAAATACTACACCAGGTTAACAGAAACGTGCGTAGCGCCAGTGTTACAATTCTGTCGACTAGCCCCACAAGAGAAGCGGCTGTCTCGGAAGCAGGGGTGTGGCACACTCACACGCGCCCAACTGACAAGTGACCCCTCCACAAAAATGATGATGTACACGGGAGGGAAGGCAGAAGAGGGGAATCGTAAAGAATATGGATTAGGAGTCCAAGTAACCCGAGCACAAAAAATATCACACGCGCACCTGCCGACGATCAAGGTTATTAAATTCGATATAGCGGCACCGTTGCAACCCCCAAGCTCTAAAAACTACCTTTTATAGAAATTCCAAGGAGTACATAGTTCAACTCGGTACATATTTAGTGCTCGGGCAACCCAGAGTGCCAAAAGCAGGGTCTCTTCACGAGCTCTCAGGCAGGGCTACAATTGCTGAATCACTGCAGCAGCTCCAGCAGGTGAAACTCCAGGTTATCAGGAACAGGGCCAACACCAACGCCTCAGGGCCACTCGATGGGAAGCTGGGTAAGAGAAAACTAAATACGGAAAATTTTAACACAGGGAATCAACCAAAAACTAAATATCGATGAGAAGGAAAAGGGACAAGGGCAAAATGGGTGCATAATACAAACATTATTACAATCAACTCAAGCCTCAGCACAACGCTTACAAACCACCTTACCTTGGTGACGTCACGATGTCTGCCTCTTGATTGGCGTTTTGAAACTCTTCCAGTTTGTTTGGTGTGTGTGCAGTTGTCTGTAGTGGTTTCATACGTGTTTTACAGTTCTGACAAAACGTTGATTGTGTTGGAAACATGACTTTCTTCACACACTTCATCGTAGTTCCATAATTCCACTGCTCCATTAACTTGTTCCAGTAATTGGTACACATGCACCTTGCGGTACGACCGGCCCGACGATGGAACGACAAACATTACAGTATTGACCCCAAGAAATTTCGAAATTTTAAAGGTGCCGTCAAACTTCGGAACAAACTTACTGTATATGGCATTGGCAAGGTCCGCCAGATGGTAACTCCTTACAAGGACAATACCACTGACTGCAAAATCCGCAGGAGTTCATTCACCGACTCCTTGGTGGTAGTCAGACGCTTGTTCACCTCGCCCAGCAGCCGATCTCGGTCAGCCTCAGAAAGAGAAGTTGGAAGGACAGGAATATTCCTAATATGTATAAAATAACTGTAAGAAAACTTTTTAAAACAAGCTTTTATTTATAAATGTACTAAAAAGATAAAAATAATTCCAGTAGTTACACTATTTGTAAAACTTTTAAGACGTGGTCGAACAGCTGTAATAAATTTTACTACAAATTAATATGCTTGCATCAATTTATATTTATTATATAAAAGTTTGGTGCAAATAGTCAAGAGCCTTGCTCAAGATATGTGCTTCGTTTACGCCAATGAGGTATACGGCAAGCGGCATCGTCCAGCACGATTCCCACATGCGAAAATCCGGGAGCCGACCCGCCTGGAAATCGAAACTGGATCGCCTAGTTGGGAGGCGAGTGCGCTAGCCACTGCACCATAGCTGCCCTTTAATTAAGTTAATGAGTATCGACGGACAGAATTTAGTAAGGTATGCAAAAAAACAAATAATATAACTTATAAACACCTACAGCCAGGTAAATAGGAACAATAATTTGAGTAGGGAGTTGGGGTTAGGAAGGAAAAGTAAAAACTATGGTCCTTGGTTTGAACATTATTGTGACCATACTCAATACAACTTTTACTTTTTTCCGGTTTGTTTTCAATTATTTATTGCACTGAATTAAATATCGCACGTACTTTTTCTTCCAATAACTTTTTAAGACATAAAGGACGCCCTATTCAATTTATCATGATCACAGCGAAGACAAAACTAGAACACATATTTTTATGAACATATTTATAATTAATTTAAAAAACAACCCCGGTGACAATGAAAACACAACCACCTTGATGATGGCAAATCTTCATATCAGACGTAAGATAAACTGTACTTGTAAAATAACAAGTATGCGATAAATTGTACATATTGGAAATTTAAAATTACCATATTTGTCACAGTAGACTTCAAAAGTTCTTACGATACATATTTGTAAATAATGCAATACTATAGTTGTGCATATTTTTCACAGAAAACTATTATTATACAAAATAAATTAGTCACATATCTACATAAATTATAATATGTTTAAAGCCCTATACATTAACTACGGTACCTTCTTCCAGATATAGCTATCGTTTCATCTTTGTTAGGGATACTTTTTTTTTTAGCTTAATGTCTCAACAGATGTACTGGACTACCCCCAGTAGAACTACATTGGCCGAAAGTTGGTACTTGGTTGGGAAAGATTGGCTATATGTTGGGCTGGAGCACCCATATTGATACAATTTTGGCCCAATTCAAAATGCCAACGAAACTTTGCCACCAAATATGTTAAAGAGATTGCTTAGTACCCTCCATAAAATGATGCCCCTAAATAATAAAATGGCGTAACCTATCACAAGTGTAATGTTTTTAATTTAAATGGTTGGTTGATGGTTGGTAACAAGTGGGTAAACATACAGTTGGTAATAGGTGTGTATTTTTTTGTTGGGCCAACGTTGGGCAACAAACACTTTACAAAAGTGTAAGGAACAACTTTATTGAATGAAAATAATGCCACTTTCTTGTATTTTGCGTAATAATTCTTCATGACGTGAGATATTTCTCTTTAGGATACTTTGAATTGGTCATATGTCTTGTTAGTGTTGGGAACACAATGGTTGGTAATTGGTACTTACTAATAAGTTGGGTCAACATTGTGTAACCAATATTATGTAAACATTGTTAGTTACCATATTTTTTGATCAAATAACACTAATATATTGGTTCCACATTGTGTAAGCAAAATGGTGGCAATAATGGCAAATAAATAAATCTAAATATAATAAAAAATTCCTTTTGTATGCTTGTTTAAAAGCTTCTTTTTTTCAACACACAAGCCATGTTTTATTTAAAATTGATTTCTTTGGTCAAGTGTTGGTTATTTGCTGGAAAACATATTCCGGCATTTGGTATGTAAACTTTTTGTTGGGCCATTAATGTTAACCAACGTAAATTCACTAATAGAAAATAATCGTTTTATATGAAAAAAATATTAATTTTTGCACTATATGAATATTTAAAAAATACATTTTCCTTCCAACTGTGTTTTGTTCCTCGTGTACCGAAACAATGTTGTGACCATAACAGTTGGTGATGGGTACTATTTGTTAGGTTGGGACATCATTAAATTGCAAAAAATATGGCAATCTAGGTTATTATTAATATTTCCTAAATAAAAACGTAAATAATTATTTATATTTGCCTTGTTTCAAGTTCTTTAGCACAGATATATTATAAAAATAAACTGTTTTCTGTTGGTATTGTATTGGTTTTTAGTTCGGAAATATATTGTTGCAGTTGGTAGGATTTAAATATCGTTTCAAGGTAGCAAAATCTCACTTAAATACATTAAAAAATACACTGCTCAAAACAATTAGAGGGACAAGATTTGTAACATGTATATTGTTACACGAATTGTGCCTACAGTGATATATTATGTGTCAGTAAATCATTGAGACCTTTACCTAACAACAGTAAACATTTTTTTTATGTCTCAGTGTATACATGGACGCTGCAAGCAGACATTAAACACTATGTTCTAAACCAAAGTGGAATCATCGTCTCATTCATGTGACATTTTTCCATAACCAAACCTTTCATTTTCTGATAAGGCCACCATGTGCCAATATGACAGCCTCAGACTTTAGATGTACAAATCTGATCAGTCGATGTGCCTCCGCTGGCTAGTCCAGTTGACTTAATGTCAGAGTTTAGACCAATTGTGCACTTCAAGGTAAAAGCGATTTTTCTTTTTATTTATGTTTTATGGTGCCCTACGAACGTTTTCAGACACGCAGGCATTTCGTGAAACACCCTGGTTTGTAGGAGCAACCCCTAAATTCGAGTTGGGGCATAAATTTGTGTAGTCCCCTAATTACCTAATAATTATCCCACTTTAGTCATTAGGGTGTCTTTTCCAAGATTTTCGGGGACAAGGAATACAATGGTGACACTTCTGAAGTCGTGCGACAAAAACTTAGGACGATCCGGACAGGGATGGGGCGCAGCATTCTCGGGCACATTTCCATATGCAACCCTATAATGAATATAATGTTTTTCGCTTAATAAAGGTGCATTTACCATAGCAAAGCATGATTAGACACTAACCGCATCTTTCAAGTATGCATTTTACCCCCTGGTATCTGGCGGACTGGGGGGATGTCATCGGGCAACTTTGGAATATGGACATGTAGCCTTACAGACTGCTTCCTAACACACAGAATAATTTGGGTTTAAAACATTGACTTTATAAACTAAATGCAATATATTAAAAGTCCCGGGTCCCTTAGTGAGTCGGGTCATGTAATCTTAATTTTTTTTAGCGTATGTTTTTACATACAAGTGCACACAATTTGAACAGAACATTACCAAATGTTCGCAAAAGTTGGTGTACGTGTGAACGAATTCGCCGGTACTATTAACAAAACAAAGAAAAACTACCAGAGAACTCATCATGAGACTTCTCCGGCCAAACAATTATCTTTCGTCAAAAATTTTCAATCCATGATAAAAAATTTGACTGACATGGAGAACTCTTTCGGGGACACTAGTGATGAACTCGTAGTTTTAGATTCATGACTAGTTAGGATGCTGCAGTGTTCTCCGATTTGCGTCAGATAGAGAACACCGGACAGTCTCAAGCTAGTGAGTTTTTCTGTCTCGATTGATAGATTGCTGTGTCTCAATGGACACAAGATTGAAGAAAAATAAGTTTTACACGTTCACTAGACTTACGACGAAGCCTCCGTTATGAAAAGAAAAACAGGTTGTCGCAGTGAAAGATGATCGTAGACTGTTTTCCAGGCTCTAGATTGCATGCTAGGTGCGTAAGGAGAACTGGGATATATATTTTTAGCCACGAGAATTACTCCTACCCATCTGCACTTTCCGAAAACAGTCAGCTTCGACTTGGAAAGAAAACAGGCCTCCTTGCATGTGTAGCCTGACGAAGAAACTAATTAACGACAGTTCCTGGACTTCGACATGGTGGTGATGGACGGAACCGCAGTAGTCAACTACATTCGGCTAGATCCAGGAAACAGCTTTGCTGACTATGGGAGAAAGTTTATCGCTTGTGTAAGAAGTCCTATGTTCGAGAAGGCACGCAGTTGGATGTAGTGTTTGATGAGTATGTTTCTGCCTCCTTAAAGTCTGCTTTAAGGCTGAAAAGAGGAAAAGGTGTTCGTCAAAAATGGATGAAACAAACAAGTTCCAAACAACTGGTCGGAATTTTTCAGAAACGATTCAAATAAGCAGGAACTGTTTAGATATCTCGCAGAGTTCATCGGTGCGTCAAACTTCAATCTAGAAGTCGTTGTAACATGCTATGAAATAATTCTTTCCAACATCGAAACTGATTTAACATAAATGATGCCTAGTTTCAACCAAGAAGCCGAAAGTAGAATGCTGTTGCATGCCGCAGATGTTGCAGCACAAGGCTGCAGGTGGATATTCATAAGAACTGTGGATACCGACATTGTTGTGTTTGCTAATACTCTGCAACAAACAAAAAATTTCCAGGAAAGTGACAAGAGGTTGATCAGCTCAGTAACAGGGAAAACGTACTGCATATTCGACATATTCACCATAGCACAACACATTGGGCCGGAGAAATGTGCTGGACTGTTGGTATTCCACGCATTTATAGTTTGTGACACAGCCTCTTTCTTCAGGGGCAAGGGGAAGCGATCTACTTGGGGTGCATGGAATGCCTTTTCTTCAGTCAGCGACACCTTAAGATGGCTTTCTCAACCTCTTACTCCAGAGAAAGTACTGAGGATTTTGCCTGTGCTAAAGCAGTACGTAGTTGTCATCTACGACAGATGTAGCGAAGAGGATAGCGTCAATGCTGCAAGGAAGACAAAGGAGACATTATCCTCTTCTAAAAGAAGGGAAATTTATAATATTCCCCAACTCAGGATGCACTCATTCAGCATGCTCTACAAACATCGTTTCAAGCAGGGCATGTGTAGAGCCAGAGCCTGCAGAAAATCCCTGTTCTTCCTGATCTCCAAGAATATGGGTGGAGAAAATCTACGGATGGAGATACTCGAGTAACTTGGGAGGTGACTATTTTAACTAAATGTTTCCTTATTAAATCTTATTTGTATAATTGAACATATTTAGATCATCTAGCTCCAGTGCTATTAGTTAATACAAACTTCTAACTTTCAGGTGAAATGGACTTCAATTACCTCTGCTGCCAAAGTCTGCCAGGAGATAATAACATGTTCCTGCAAAAATGTGTGAGATAGCACCCAATGTAGATGTGGAAAGGCTGGTCTCCCATGCACTTCCCTATGCAAATGTGGGGGTTGCGGAACTTAGAACAGTTGTAGGTTGCTTGGTTTCTTTTTTTTTTTTAATGTACATTTCATGCATATAAAGAAATAAAATTATTTGGACTGTAATGTTTTCCTCTTCCAGGAATGGGCCTTTTCGGAAATTCAGCAGATTTATCTGAATTTTTGTTCTTAAAAAGCAGTTCGTTTGTAGCAGCATTTATCTATTATATATAAAGCTTTTAATGATACTATAAGATTCGGGAACTTATCACTAATAAGGGTTTCTCCAAAAGAGTTCTACGTTGTTGCAGACCTGGGCGAATTCGGACTACTGTAGTGATATCAGAGAATTTTGGCAAAGCGGCACGGGCTTAGAACATTGGGTGCCAACATAGGTACCATACAATCCCTACAAGTTGTTAAGTCCCATAGATGGCTCAAAAATTTGAACAAACTATGTCTGCACCGATTTCACCCCCCCCCCCCCCAATCCAGTTGAATCCGCCATGGTCTAGGGCGTTAAAAATTATTCTGTGTTATATTTAACCATCATATTCATAATCTACGACCCTAAAAACGTCGGAATACCCTAATCGGCGACCTAAATAAGTCTATTTTGAAGGAAGTAGTAATGGTAAGTTGCTTATGCCAGTCAAAAATTTCGGTATACTTAAAAAAACTACCCACATTATATAGCGAATTCCTCAGTGGTTGAAAATGTTCTTTATTGACCCCAAATCATACATAAAAAATTAATTGCGTTTATCTCAAATCGCATAATTGTTCTGTTTATATGCCGAACTATGCGGGATGTTCTCCCATTCGTCGACGAGATCATCAGCAAGTTCATGGGCCCTAGGACGACTCAGACTCGTTGTTATAGCTTGTCTCATAAGTCCTCAAAAGGAGACTCATAGTGGGCAATCCATAGTATGAATATAGAGCTCCTGTAGGGCAGCCCTGGAGGTGGCTGCTGTTCATACTCTTGTATTGTCTTGTTGCAGCACAAACTGGGTGTCATCCCCGCTGAAATGGCCATAGCATAATTGAGTACAATTTTCTCTGTGTACCTGCCAGCAGAAAGTCCGTATCGGATCATCACACGGTCCGTTCGGCCTTTGACAGTGATGCCACCCCACACCGTGACATACCCAGCGCTAAACATGTCTCATTTATGGACTGCTGCATCTGTGTACCACTCTCCCCAGCAATGATATACCCACAGACGTCCATCACACTAAGTTAGGAGAAAGTGTAATTTTTCTGTTAACAGCAAATTACGTCCTTGTCAGAGTAGCCAGTTCCGATGTGCCCATGCAAATCTCAGTCCATCTGTCTTGTCATGAGGTGCTAATCGCAGGCCTTTATGAGGCCTTCGTATCCTTAAACGTAATTCTCTAAGTCTGTTGTGAACGGTTTTTGTCACTTGTATTTGTACCAGTTGCTACCCTTAGATAATTTTGGTCGCCCACTGTCTGAAAGTACAAAAACTCTACGAACATGAGATTGACACTTACAGACACTAAGTGCTTTATTGATCCGCCTCTTTGGTATTCGACATAGCACAACACATTTTACAATACCATAGAGGGAATAGCTATGATGGATAATTTCATAGTCTGTTTGTCTTTGCAAAGCATGTCGGAACAATACCAAACCACAATCAGAGGAACACTCCTACAATTTCTACCACATGATGTTTAATTAAATGAAAGAAAAAAATTCAGCAGATTTTGTGACCTTCGTATTTGCCATTGAATTATATATATATACACATATATATATATATATATATATATATATATATATATATATATATATATATATATATATATATATATATTATGGCATCCATTAATATCTCTTATAGATAAAACCATTTAATGGATACAACATTTCATTCTAGAATAACTTTTAAATTCGGGACATTAAGATTTTAAATCAATTCATTTGGAAATTCATAATTCAAAATTGGAAATGGGGCCTCTCACATTATTTCCTTAGAGGTGAAAAAAAAGGAACATTAAATTTGTGTTACACAGGTCACCTTATTGAATAACATATTCCATTGGCAAGTTAAGCAGAAATCTCATCATTAAATCTTTAATTAAAAATAATACTTCAGAGTCCGCCATGCAACTTCTTAAAAAAATTGATTATTCTAAAAACTATTTTTTTTTTAATTAATGTGTTTATATCTGTTAGTTGTGCTGCGTCTAAGGACATCCGGACGCCAACACGAGCTATGCTAGCCGATGAGCTATATGCTGCAACTGGGCACTGCCATCTCCATGCTTAAACCGAAATGAAGGGGTCATTTGGCAGTTCCTAATTAAAAGGGAAGAAGCAAAAGTATGGTCAAAGAACTATGCCAGAAATAATAACCACTACGAGAACCCCTTGAGGAAAGAGAATTAAACTGGAATTAGTTACGAGAGATAACTCATTACATAAATGTTTAAAATCCCTTGTCGGATCTTACACATTAAGAAAGGTAGAAAATTATGCATACCAGCACACTGCCAGACACCAACTTGACAAAAAGACACTTCCGTTATTTTGGCCAAACTACATATCTTAAATAAGTACAATTTACATATGAGGTGATAACTCACACTTCAGCAACTACATTCTCCATGGAAAGTAGAATAGCTCCAGCTGCAGAGATATGTGTCTAGTCGTCACCAAGTCCAGTATCAAAGTTCTCTGGGAAATAGTACACTGTCTGCATAAGGATACATTGAAATTTAGATACAAACAGCCGATAGATAGCACGGGATGAACAAATACTCTTCTGGATGAAGTAAAGGGCCTTTTTTTGGAGAAGCCTACAGACAGTGGACATACAGATAGACGTCTCGGTCTTTCTTGCTTTTATATTTTAACGTGGTGTTCTTAGCCATAAGGTCTTATCGCACCTCGGCCTTTGGAGAAATAAGTTGCATCCTCTCAGTGCAAGGGGACCATTACAGATTAATGCCAACGTTGGCCAGACCTAAAGCCCAAGCCTCATGCGCTCGTACATCCAGACTTCCTCTACCATAGAGGATCTGAGACCCTCGCCCTCAGAAAACCAAGTGTGTGGTCTGGTCTGGGTTCTATCCATACACCTAGTGCCTCTTCAGGGCACAACTGGAGCAGGATGCTGCTCACCACCCAGTCTTTCAATGAGACTGGGAATATCTCCATACCTTCTCCAACATAGGGAGTTAACCACTGCCAGCATGAGCCCATCATCACTAATACTTCACCAGAGAGAACCTCTGATTGGGCCAACCGATCGTCCTGTGCTCCCACTTAATTTCCAAGGCACTTGTGGGTTAGCTATGTACCTACCATCCCTCCGGTGGCAATTCTGGCGAACAGAGGCAGTCCCTTCCACTTACGCGGTTCAGCATACTTTAATGCTTCACCGGGAATAAGCCTTACACCCAATTAAGAACCGGTCGCTCGACTTTTGCTCCCTGAGCCCACACAAGTGAACAAGGTTCAATACTATAAACCCAGAGTCGCAAACTTCCTCGCTGTCCAACTTCACCAGGAAGCAGCAAAGCGCCATCCCCCGGTGTCGCGGTTCACCAGGGAAAGCAGCCCTCGCTCTGATATGGAGAGTATCTTCATCACTCAGGGCCGATAGACAGGCAGGCTTCGAGAGCCCCTTCCCAATCTTGCAGTTGAGGTCAAATCCTACCGGGCATAAGCCTTACACCCCATTAAAGGCCGGTTGCCAGATGTTTCCCGTACTCCGAGCTCCGGTTGCTCTCCTGTTTTCGTCACAGCCTCTGGGCAGTCGCCACCTCGTCCATCCACCCGAACAGACCCAGTTCGGTAGATCGCATCGGCCACAGTCCATTCCATGTCTGAACTTGTATTCACATTGAAGCCCATGCATTGGGCCCCAACGGCCTGAATGCCAAGTGGTCCAACATCCTGCCACGTGGTCGGGCCTAGGTACCATCTGTCAGCACAACCCATCATGGCAGATACCCCTCACCAGCAATGAGGAGACTGGCTACCCATAGGAATATGGGCGGCGAAGCTCAATTTCCGAAATAAGGGGTGGCACGAGAAGCCTTGGGTCGCCCTGAGTGGAGAGAGCCTATAAGAGAAGCATCATCCACCCTAAACGGGTTGCGTACGGTGCAACTTGACTCGGCTCCTATATCATGGTACTGCCACACCACCTCTTATGCCAAGGACCTTCCTCACGAGTCTACTATAACCGAGGGGTAAATCCCGAAGAGCACCTCACTGGAGTCAAACAACCCTACCCCCACAGACTGTGGACATAGCAAAAATTTACCATGCTGGGAAACGGCACTTCAAGAGCTCAGGCATGGAGGGAATAATAATTGCTGTAACTAAAACAGTCACGGCAGTATCTAGTGCATCCAATATCGGGCCCTGCAAGCGGGGGCGCTCTCACAGATACGGGCTGCATGGAGTCCTTCATGCCTGCCTGCCTGCCTGCTGGGATATAAAACTTACTGTAAAGCCCCAGGAAAATTAACAAAATTATTAAAAATTCACTAAGTTTTTATCCCCAAATAATAATTGCAGTTAAATAAGATGCTTTCAAAATAAATGCAACACGAAAAAATTATAATTGCACAAAAAAATTTTAACTATGTGCATTTTCGAAAGAAAAAAAATAGCAGAAGGTTACATGTTACAGTTGACCAAAATCATGTCCCTATAATTTTTCTGAGCATCCATTGAAATGCAAAACTATGGTGTGTGCTCATTGCTTCATATTACACTAGAAGTCAAATTAGTGTAGCGCATATAACGTAGCGCTGATAATTTGAAGGGCGCCAGTTCGAATCCGATATCTAGGAACGGCAATCTCGTATCACAATATGAACCGAAAGGTGATGAATTCTAACAAAGTTAACACAGTTATTTTTTGAAAATTTTAGATAGGTAAAGTTTATTTATAACACTGCTAACCAACATTGGCACAATATCGTTTATTGGTGTGCTATATGTATGCAATAACACATCACGCCAACACATTACCAACATCGAAACATGTCAGTAAATCTTTGGTTGGTGAATGACTCTGGGAATGCCTTTCTGAAAGAAAAACGCGCTACTTTCATGTGCGCACAGCCACAACATAATGTTGGACAAATGCTGTATTTCAGTTGGCAAATAACATAAACGTCATGTTAGGACAACGTAGGCCCGCGTGACATTTCGTTGTCGGCCCAACCACATTTTGCTATTGGGGATGAGGAGCCGTGAAGGTGCGAGCCATGGCAAGACCCAGTGTACACAATAGTGTACATAATGCCCTCGAAGTTTATTTTTGGTCGCTACTTTACACTGAGAGGTGCAGTGACTTATGGGTACTCCTCTGGATACTTAATTCGTAAACCGTGATACGGCTCTACGTTGTGAATGGTTAGTGTTACTATATCCAAACACGAAGTTTACAGTCCACTGTAACAAGTGCTATGCCGACTTAGGTACATCGCATCTCAAAACATGTCTTGTTTCTTGTTTGCTTAACCTCAGAACGTAAATTATAATAGATCTGAAAGCGCGAATGAACCATTCCAGCATTCACCTGAAATGATTTCGCAAAACCGTGGAAAAATTAATAAAGGATATTTGGACAGGAAATGAGATCCGAGTCTTCCTGAATGCGAGTCTACCGTGTTACCACCTCGCTCGGTCTTGCGGGGAACACGTTTCCTTATAATGTCTCAAGTTTTGATACGCATTTCTCCAGCTATGGGCACCGCTAAATAACAAATGTAAGTTACAGTTTCTCGACAGAAATGTCGTCGATAAGGAAATGGTAAGTTTTACGAGTAAATGTCCTTCCATTGAACTTGATTTATTTTCATACAAACATAATTGTGTTGATCGAGACCATTGTAAAATCAAATAAGATTTCCTCAATACATTAATAAAACGAAATGTAGTGCGGTTATTTTATTATCGCCGCATATATCATAGGCAAAAGTAACTAGCGACTATTTCTAAATTAAAGATGTTTAAAATAAATCGACATTTACATTGTTCAAATATCACGTGAAAAGATAAGTTCGCAACAAAAGCACATGCATATGTATTGTAACTGGCTCATTAATGAGAAGCCAGTTCACTGAATAGTTTTGAAGTGAAGGTTTCTCTTAAATATAGATGCACGTTATATGTATTATGTTTCATAACTTTTGAGGAATTTTAAAACTGATGATATAGGACTAACTAGTTAATACTTAAATAATTAAGTACCAATATTTTGTCACAAAAATAAATATTACCAATGAAAATAGAACATAATGACCGGTAGGGTTGCTCGGCATTCTCCACTTTACGATATATAACGCCCTACCAACGGTTCTATTTTAACATATCTGGCTGTGTTTCATATCGTCGTAATCAGTAGATAATAACGACAACCTGCAGTTTTCTTTTCTTATGTGGAAATACTTTATGCTCTGATCTGGAAGTATTTGCATCTTGGGCGCACGTAAAATGCTTTGCAAGGCTCAAGAGCTGGTCTAAACTACGTTTGTTCCCACGCTATAATTTAAAATTTAAATATACCTAGTGGTTTTATATTACGAGGTTATCTCTGTTTACTAGTATCCACCATTTTGCAACGTTAAGTCGGTAAGTAAACTTGTGTTGGCTGAATATTACTTTAAGGTGGCAGTAACACAAGATAATTTGTTCGCCTTTGTATTTTTAGCGTAATACAACATTTGGTTGCGACAACATTACTTAGAGGTTTTATTAACATTAACACTTCAACAGCGTGTTTGAATTATGGTAGTATAAGACTTTGTAAAATGTTAATATTATGAACTTTGTCGTAAGATTATTAAATTTACTACAGAATGAATGTTCATAGAAATGCTTTAATATAGTAATGATTTGTTGCAACAACGTTATACTTTTTTCTATGCAGATTTGTTCGATAGGATTGAGATCGGATGACCTCTAGGGCCAGGCAAACAAGCTCATGTCCGAGGAGTATTTATCCAACCTCTTGGTCACAATTCGGGAGTGGTGGGCCAGCGTATTGTCTTACTGTAGGCGCATGTCTTCTGCAGGGCTCTGTAGGCGCAGAAATGTGTGCACAGCAGGTCCCTGCATCGTTCGCCGGTGCGGGATGTTGGGTATGGTTGCCAGGTAACCCATTTCATAACACGTAAACAGTCCCCATACGAGGATACCATTACAAACTGTACCCTGCTGACACGAGGGATCCATCGCTTTACGTGCTAGACAAAGCAACCATAACAGGCTATCGGCTGTATAGGCTGTTCACGGTAAATTGAGCACTTTTTTTAAAAAAGCCCTAGTTATTTTTCCCTTCCAGTCAATTTTTATAATTTAACCATCTTTTAAAATAAATATTACCATATTAGTAATAAACACGATACATATATTCCACTCCACTCGGAATTTAACGTCTAAGGTTAAAAGAAAATATATTTATTGACTATTATTACAAATGAGAGCTTTCACGTGTTCTCATTTGACCGTTAATAGCCTCTACCAATGTGTACCTCGACTCAGCCGTCCGGGCGAACTTTTTTTTTCCATGCATCGAGGTGTCCCCACGTCTACGATAATATTTTGCCTTGTGACATGCGGTCAGCAAAGTTACTCAGCAGGATGGCGGATTCTGTACCTCATATAGCGAGATGGTTCTGGACGATATAACTACACAGAGTTCGTTACCAAACCTTTGTGTATGTTAATATACACTTAAATATTTTTAATACGGCTCTTTTTACAAAAGATTTAACACAGTTTTATGCAGAGTTTGTTGTAAATTCACACATTATATTACGAATGAATACACTGACATAGTGTGTTAATACAACTACCGCGTAGTACAATTATTTAAGTAAAATAGTTATCTTTGACACGTAATTTAAAATCTACAGTTAAACAGCTACATTATTGTAGAATAAGCTAACTGTTTTTTTTTTTCTTCAGAGATTTGTATCTGTTTTTGGGTTCCTAACCACATTAGTTTAAGATTAAACAAAAAAATGTAAATTTACCTAAGTTTGGTATGTGCAGGTAATTTTACACTTATTTTTACAGTGTAATTGACATAATTTAACTCAGTTAACACGAGCACTGATGATAGAATTTTAAAAGGACAGCCTTGTTTTAGCACAATAATATGAAATTGTAAAAAAAGTATTTGTAATAGAAGCCACAAATATTTATGTAGTTTCACACCTAACAATGTTGTACATCGTTGTTTTACATTACTTGTTAACGTATGAACGACTTGACCCAACAGAATGTGTAAAATTATGCTGTTCAAATCGGTGTGGTTTAACGCTTTGTCCTAATAAAGCTTTGTGAAATTAATCAACATGTATTACTTGTCAATGGCAATTTCATATAACTATAATCACTAACAATTTTGACAGTGTAAAAAATGTTTTCAAAATGTAGCTGAGAACTAATATATAACTATTTTGAGTATTAAGTCACCTGTTTGTTTATTTAAAAAATAACAAGCTATGTGTATAGTCAGTTGCAACAGGAACAACGTTTAACAAATTATTTACCTCAACAACTAGAATAAAAAACATTAAATATGTAGTCTTATAAAAATTGCGTTGATAAAAATCAACTGAGAATTCCGTATTTTAAAATATATTGATTTTAATAAGTCACATTTAGAAGGTCGTATATTAATGAAACTACTTTTTTTTATACATCTGCCAACTTTCTGGGATATGTTAGTCAACGATTTAATTTTAAATGGGAACTTATAAGTAGAACTATTTGTGTATAAATATGTATATAAACTAATTAACTAACTGTGAACCAAATTCTTTACCCGAATTCTTTAATCGAGCCAAAAACAAATTATAATTTTTTTCAGTTAAGCCCTGATAAAAATGTAAAGTTGTAAACTCTCTGAACGTTTCTTATCCTCTGCCTATAATCACTTTCATATTGGTTTCAGATCTCCTCTCAGAATTTAAACAGTCTCAAAGAGTTGATCTAAGCGTAGTTTATTAGCTCCTCTGGCATGTACTGAACTTTTTTCTGTAAAGTGAAATTCATGCTAATCTTTGTCGTCCGATGTTTCATGATTTACAGGGCCTATTCATTTAAAACTATCACAAATAAGAGACTTATATACATGCATATTGGTCAAATTCGACTAGAAGATATGTAACAATTATGAGTGCTCATTACACTTTGTTAATAAAAATTATGTGGAAAAATCTGCGAAATTTAGCAACTATATATTTAAACCTTTTTGTGAAAGCACTTGCTTCGAATATTATAATAAATTTAAGGGTAACGAACTCCTAATGCATATATACTGTCACCAAATTAGTGGTATATGCATCTATAAATATACATGTGTATGATATACAAAAAAAAATGGTCAAAAGTCTGATTTTAGTTTTCTGTTTTTGGCAAAACGCTATTTTTTATTTATTTTGTAAGATATGGTTGTGTTTGTTTTTGTGTTGTTGAAGGACTCGATTTGGGATCGATTAAAATTTAGTGACTGACGAATTACTCCAAAAAACATAAATATTGATATTTATATGATTATCGAACTAAAAATATTGATAAAACCATAAATGTAAAAACTAATACTTCTTTGAATGATTCTGTTTACAACAGATTCCAGAAACAAAAGTCACGAACCAGCGATCTATAATTTTAAGGATGTCATTGTTACCAACTGGCAAATAGAGAAGAGCTTTGACAATAACAAAAAAGCATTGGCGAAATCTAATAGTATTTATATCTTTAAATATAAAATCACATTCTAAAACTTAACATTATACATCAAATATTTCCCATTTTAACGCAATGAATTTACGTTCAATGTTGTACAAATAAACATTCGAAGCATTGTTCCCGGCCAAAAGGAAGTCTATATGAATGAAATGAAAGGCGGCTGGCGCCAAGCTTAAAGAGGCTGCCCTAGCAAAGGAACATATTTGTATTTACAACCTATCTGAAGAATAAACTATTTTAACGTAGAGGAAGCGGAAGATAAAAACGGTGGAAGGAAGAAGAAATACTCCTGGTAAAATCCACAGAACGGTAGTATTCAATCAAGTTAGAAACCGTTTGTATGATTCGTTTACAACCGGAAGCTGAGATCGATCCGCGAACCTTAAACGTGGAAAATTAGTGGGTAGCTACTGAGGCAGCCGTCGGTTTATACAGGTTTAATAATATGAAAATAATGTGTTTTAAAATTTAAAAAGAATATAATTTATTTGAAATATAATTGACAATATTTTTTAGGAAAATATTCTTCTTCCAAAATAAAATATTTTATAAAATAAACTAAAAACTAAGACAGAGAGTTTCTAATTAATATATTTATTACTTTGAAGAATGCGCTGAATTAGTTTAAAACGTATATAAAAGTAGAAATTGTATAAAGAGGTGTGTTTAATCAAATTTAGTAACTATTTATATTTATATTAAATTACCTTCAATCACATTCAGATGTGGATAATATCAATATTTAACAATAATGGTCAGTTTTAAGGTCATTAAAAATTATTAAATACTGAAGATTAAATATGTTTAAAAGAGCTGCTAGACTTTGTCCCCTACTTATGTTAAGGAAGATCGCTTTTGAAATGTGTTTGTCTCTCTTATGTCAATCCTAAATGAAATTGCAAGTAGTTCAAAAATGTTAAATTTTCTAAATAAATTCTGCGACAAAAATACGATTTGTAGTTTACAATTATATGATTAGTGGGTTTTTGTCACCAATTACAGCAACAGAATGTCTGGTACTACTATGTTTGTAAATTATATACGTTTTATAGCTTACTGTAATCATCAAATGCCGTAATTTAAGATCTATTTACATGGAGTTCATAATGTAGAAGAACAACCTTTTTTTAAATAAAATGTAACCCTCTAATTAACTCCTTCCGTAACATCGCATCGTTATATTATTTTGTATATAAGCCGGAATTATTCAATACTAACTACAAACAAAACAAGTAAAGAAAAATTTTTTCCATTTCAGGGCACGGACGGGTATTTTTCGTGTTTTTCATTTATAAATTAAACATTTTCACTTCAGTTTAATTTCAGCTTTACGAATTAAAAAACGTATGCTTTCAAAGTATTCTGGAGGAGCAAGAAATGTTTCTGTTGGAAGTAACATGACTTTAGAAACTATAAATACGTCTTCGAAAAGTTTAAGGATAAAATGACAGGTAGCAAATACACATTGGTTGTTAAATATGTGCATTGGACATCATATTAATAAGCAAACCTTGAGAATTTTTAATAAGTACAGTTTAAGGAAAAAATTATTATCATAATACTGAGAATAAATTATTGTAATAATCTTGAACTTAGATTATGAATATGAATAAATATCATTCGCAGCGTTTGTACAATTTTTCAGTTTAAATATGCATAGTTTCAGTTTAGCTAACTGATAAGCTATAGGCTGTTCACGGTAAAATGAGCGCTTTTGAAAGCCCTGCTTAAGATATACGTACTTGTATACACACTGTGAATTCTTCCGCCTTATGTAAAGTTAACATTGCCACGGGCCTCGTCACGTCGGTTATGTGCAAATTTTAAATTATTACAAAATAAAATGCTTAGTAAATGTGCTCGTGTTTACACTTCGATGCATTAAAAAACCAGAAAGTGAAAGAAATGATATAAGTTATCACAAATGGTTACCTGGCACTTTTTTTTCGACGTTCAGATATGGAGCTACTTTCCATTCATCGTTACCAACTCTACCGAGTGCATGGCACTCAGTTTGCCCGTTAGAATATATTGCAGATAGGGATAGTGACTTTTTTTCAAAGTTTGATTTTCAAAGTGCTCACTTCATCGTGAACAGCCTTTAATGTCCATGTTTGTAAAAATAGACATATTGTTGTGCTATTCTGCAGTAACCTGGTGGTAATTAACATTACATTGGATGGCTACAGTAAAAGGTATTACCGCGCGACATTCCAAACAATGTGAATATCTGGAGAAAAGAAACTCGCTCCACTGGCTCTATCGCTTCCCGCGTAACTACTAGGTGCGAGCAGAGGCGTTCCAGCCGCCTGCATGCATGAGAGTGCGGCTGCGAAGCACATGACGGCCAGCTGACCAGGGGTGTAGGAGTGAGCACTTTTCATAAGTCCTCGATTGCAGGCTATACTACTGCTCGAAGCTCGGAAAGATTAGAAACCTAAAGAAAGCGACGCATCTCGGCAAGTGATTTACATATATGGCTCGGCGCAGGTCGGCTTGGATCGGGTTACGCCACAAGACTCGGCGGCCAGGCGGTTAGAGGGAGAGTGGGGGACCAACCAGATAACTGTGCCAACTCTTGCCGCTATTTTTAGAGTTTCGCCTGCCTTGCTTGCTCATCTTGACATAAACACCTTCCCGTGGCTCCCCGCTAGACACTGAGGGATCTTACCGACTCGCAATCCGTAATCTCTGTTTATCCCCGCCTCTCTCTTTCTTTTTCTCTTCTTTCTCTCCAGACCTCTTTTATTTCTGTGCCCCCTTCCAGTTTTCTAGGCCCAGTGACGTCGAAACCGGGGTATTTGAGCAAAGCCATTTTAACATGTACTGCGAAAATGTCTGCTTATTTGTGTTTGTCATTTCCGAAATGTCCAAGACACTGAAAAGGATGTTCTATAATGTCATCGTATATTCGCATTAAGATGGCTTCACTAGGATTAGATATCAATCACTTTTAAGTAGGGTTAATGAAACCCTACTTTTGAATTCCATTACTACTATAATGACATTTAAAAAGAATTTCAAATAAATATCGGTAGATAATCAACTGGGTAAGTTATGAAATTCACAGGCGTTACGGAATTGCTATTGTGTACGCTTTTAAAGGGTATGGTATCACACACTTGTTAATTTTTAGTATGCTTGTGATGTAACAAACGATTCCAGGTTCTACAACCTAATTATGAACCGTCGTTGACTTGGTGATAAATATTCATGACGTCAACAGGAATAAAGGAAAGCCTACAACTTACTGTTTTACGTCCTGACCTTGAAGCGAGAGAGAACAACCCAGAGGTACATAGTGAGGTTGTTCTATAGCCAACAGGACGCTGTTACGAACGCCAGGCAATTAAGCACTGAGAAAGAAGAAATTCAAAATGCCAAAATTGGCTTACCGAAATAGTTATACCTCTACAGCGTAGGGCGAAAATCGTCATAGTATTTGGTAAATGGCTCAGAATCTTCACCGAATGTTTTTGGAGTTAAATTTTTTTCCGAGTTATTGCTGATAGTACGGAACATTAGTATTGTTTAAAAGAAACTATATAATTATATTATCATAAATTTTTTAACTCTAGAATTTAGAGCTTAATTTTATACATAGCATATGCAAACATATTCTGGGAAAAATTAGTTGCAATCCAAATTTTGGTAATTAAGAAATTCCACAGAACAAATCTGCAGGAGTCAAGGTTTTTCGAAATGGACAAACTCAGGCCTTAAGAAAGAGATTGGGTGACACAAACTACTGTACACGCATGTATACACAAATATACATAGATAAGTATATATTTTCATATACATGCATATATGTAGGTATACACAAAGAGAGTTGCATTAAAAAATTAAATAGGCACAGCTTTATATATGTGTGTGTGTGTGCGTATGTGTGTTGAAAAATACATGTATGTACGTTGCGGAAACAATCCTCACGTCTAGAGGATGAAAAAAACGTTACATGAATATAGGTCTGGAAATAATTCGTTTCTTTACTACAGCTCCTTTTACATAACGTACATTGTATGGCCTGCAGGCTGGATCATGTTTGTGTGGAATGCCATTACAGATGTAGTATGACGGCAGTCCCATACCAGACGTGTCGAAGCGACCGTTTACTGGGACGCAGCGCACTGTTAGATGTGGATGTAGCAACGAGCTGGAAGATACGAGTGCCGCGTGTGCATCAGTCGGACGTGGGTAGAGTTACACTTGTATTCATAGGCGAAGACTTGTTTGGCAAAAATGCCATGCTTCATGAAGTAATGATTCTTTAAGCATTACGTAAGTACTTATTTTAGCAATGAATTCATAAACTGCTTCTTGACGAAGTAATTCTCATAGGAGTAGATATTAATTTTTCAAAGCAAGCTTTACTTCATGAAATAGCAAAGTAAGTATATGTATAACATCAGTACCAACATAACATAGATGAAATTAGCCATGTTATTTACAGAAATCCCTCAGACCAAATAATATTTTACATTAGTTTGTTATATTTTAGTTTGTTACTGGTATTTTGAATAATTTTAATTTATTTTTTTTTACATTTCAGGTGAAAATAATAACATGTGCCCTGAAAACATGTTTGTTTCACGTGTTATATAATAACTTTTTCGGGAGTTTATTAGCCATGGTAAAAAAAAAATATTCTCATGACGTGCACGCTTGACGAATGTATAAATGCTAATATGAATGTTATTTTAAAGACATCTCAGTTAATTTACAAACTACGAGATTAGTATGATTTTGGGGAATTTGGTCACAAGGGCGTAAAGTGTCGGAGCACCGTAGCTGTTGAAGCTGTAATTCCGGTCGCCCGGCGGCCATTTCGCCCTCAAAATTTCCCGTTTTCCCCTTAAAATCAACCAATTTTCCCCAAAAATTTCTCTTTCTCCCTTAAAATTTTTTTCCCTCAAAATTTCCCCTTTCTCCTTAAAATTACCCGTTTTTCCCTAAAAAAAAAAAAAAAAAAGCACTGCATCTCCCACTTGTAAAACGAACCTCCGAAAACCATGTTTCGTTCCATCAGAAGGATTTGGGAGGCTCGCTTTTCGATGTCAGAGCAATGGTGACCATATTGGTTTTATAGGCATAGAATATACCAAATCTACCATATACAGTGTCCAGGGCCCGAAGTCAGTGCTAACCATCCACCATACTGGTATTATCAGCTACCTTAGCCGCAATGTTGGATTATGGTGTCCTCTAAATTGATATTTGATCTTGACCCCAGTAGCCTTTGACCTTGTACACAATTTTTCTTTAAAAGTTTAACAAATCCAAAAAATTATAAAAAAATTGTTTTTTTCTAATTATTAAAAGTTGAAGTATTGAATGCTTGGGGATAACGAGATCCGGGGTCCGACCGGCCGCCCAGTTAATGTCACCCAACTACCATATTGGATCTTAGTGATACCTTTACGTTGACCCCATAATCATGACCTTGAATTACCTTGAACCCAAAAAATCGTCAAAGAATCCCAAAAATCACAAAAATTCCATAAAGTGTATAACAAATTTATTTTTAAAATGTATTTTTTAACATTTAAAAATGCATTAAAAAGTTTAGATTTTCAGAGGTCTCCTCCAGCACCACACCAGCAGACAACTCACCCTCGCCAATGTTTCTCATTGGTTAATTAGTCGGTTCCTCTCCACACTCTCCAGCAATGTTTCTTATTGGTTGATTAGTGTTCGCTTCACCCCCAACCAGTGCTTCTTATTGGTTGATTATTCACACTCGTTCAAACCGCCACCAATTATTCTCATTTTCTTAACATTTCCCTCTCCAGCACTCTTCTACATTAATTCCATCGTCTGCACTCCATCCGCTATTGTTTTTTTCGTTTTTCATTTGTTTACGTCGCCGTAGTTTGTCTCTCGCCTATACTCGACACGTAATCTTCGATCTAATGTGTTTAGTTTTTCATCTACTAGGTGATGCTGGTGTATTCATTATCGAATTCCACACCAGAGGAGCTACCATTCTCTCTCGATAATGTTCGACATGGCATCTTATTTTTTTTTATTTTGCATGTTTGCATCACTATAATTAACCATCTAGGATTCAGTTTTAAACATAGCTCATGCTTGTGTATTATATATCGATTTACCCGCCGGGGAGCAGCCATATTCGATTCTATTTTCCACGTTTAGGTAGCACAATTGTATTAATTTCAATTTCGTCACCAAGCAAGCTGTCGATTTAGCCATCAGGAGGCAGCCGTATATGTTTATGTTTTTAAAGTATAGGTGGTGCTGTCTGCGACCACCATGTTGTATTCTAATTTTATCACCTAGGTGGGGCTAATTTCTCGATTTAGCAACCAGGCGAGCTGTCATCAACATATTTCTTTCATGGTCTGTAATGACATGTTCACCATGTCTGATTTCGTTTTTCTTAGTTACCTTCCTTTCATTTCCTATCATTCCTTCTTGAATTTGTCACCATACAATCAGATGATACTTGATTCAAGCTCTGTCATTCCACCTCGATTTAGAAGCCTGCTGATTACTCGCTTCTCCCGAACCAACATCTTGGGTTACATCACTTCCATAATTTTTTTATCATGCCATATGGTTTTGACCTTTAACGATAGAAAACTTCCATTTAGTTCGTTATTTGTGTTCACTAGAAAAATAAATTTGGTGTATTAGAGCAACACCAGTCATATATATTGGACATAACTTAGCCATATACTGCACTGAAGCAGATCTGGCCAGGCCCGACTTGACTTTCGCCCTCCCCTCCCTCAAAGTCTCAGGGTCAAATTTCTACCACTTCGAGAGCATGTTTCCATGTCTGTTGCAACCAGCCTTCTTAGGGTGTATTACGATGTCAATTCATGCTTAGTTTCTTAGCAGTTAATTTCAACATATACCTTTATTACGATATCGTTGATTGTGCGCACGTAGTGATGGGCCTGCACAAGAAATATTTGAGTACTAACATCTAAATCATCATATTTTGACACATCATTTCATTTAAATATTTTTTTATCTTGCTCACCTACAGTACCATCATGTAGCAAAATATATAAAAACCAAGGCTGTAATATTCTCTATATCAGGAACATATGCTTGCTAGGGCAAGGTACAATTACACCAGCGAGAAATAAATAATTTTACATTGAAATCATATACACATATATTTTTATATACTTCAGACTACAAATAAAAAACAGCATTGGTAGGGGCGTGCCGGTTATAATTTGCCTGAGATTAATTGTGATTAATTGATGGATTATCGGATTAATTAGCTAAACTGATTAATTTGTGAATCGGACTAAAATTGTTGGAAATTTTATATATTGGCTTAAGGATCAATGGCTTGATCTGTTTTTGGAAAATTTTGATTTTTTTTATTATTTCTAATTTCTATGGTATGTATAATTATTTGATAGGGTTATATTTTGGAGAGCTGCAGCATCGATGTTGACTCTTAGGTGTCTTGCGGTGGACTGAGGTGTGAAGTGTGGGGGAAGGGATATATATAATAGTGAAATATTAATTTTTTATTGTATTGTGGAGGGGGAGGAGGCTATGGAACACATGTGACTAATAAGGTGTCGGGAGCGACCATATGTCCGGTGTCTTGGGAAGTCGGTGTAGGACTGAGGTCGGTGGCTGGTTGAGGGTGAAGGAGCATCAAGACAAGTCCACATTGGGTGGTATCTAAATGTAGACTGAGCTCTACATATGCGAAATGGCTATCGTCGGAAAGGTGTATTTCGAAATAAATGTTTAATGTCAAATTATTAGCAATTATGGAATTTCTATTGAAAGACGGCATATTTAATTACAAATGAATAAAGGGCATATAATAAATTATTATCTAACCACAATAAAATATTCTTAGTGTATCGACTGTGGGCTAGCACCAATAAACGTCCACCACGGGCAGTATCTGAATGTATACTGAGGCTTAAATATGCGAAACGGCAGAGTTCGGAAACATGTATTTGGAAATTAATGTTTAAGAATAGTATTTCGGCGAAATCAAATAATTAGGAAATAGCTATTGAAATAACACCTATTTTATTGAAAATCAATTCGATGCAAAGAGACATAAATATGATTTACCATGATTGATAGAACCAATATATCAATTTTACTAATGCACTCTGAATTCTGGCAGACTTACAATTCGAAATACTAAGGAATTGCAAAGACACAAATAACTTTACTCCTCGACTAGCACAAAGAGAATCTATTTTATTGAATAGCAATAAAGTGCACATACTAGACATAACAAAAGTAATGAATTATCAGTTAATCCAGCAAACTTACCCCATTTCCACGTCCAAAATTAAAACAAAGTATGTATGGTAGACCAAATGTAGCAGCAGGCATCCTTGTGTTGACTCACGGCTGTAGTAAATGTTTATGTTACAAGTTATTTAATGGCAAAAAACACCCAATATATTGAGTGATTGATAATTATATCTCCTGAAGTCTTCCCTTATAAAATAAGATTACTTTACTTGTAAAGTGTTTCATAAGATTCCATGTTGGCCCCTTACATCAAATAGTGCTTCAGTGTTGCCCCATGAATAACATATTACTTCCGTGGCACGAGCCGTTCGGAGGTATGCCAGTTACTGGGGCCAAAGGCAAATCTGCTAGAGCATTGTGGCATTGGTCTGAAAATTTCAAATCCACTTCCGCGAAAAAGCAAGTACCACAGTCATTCACTGTGTTCGCGAAATCACATGATGAAAATACATCAGACTTCACCCACTCAAAATTACCAATGGGAAGCTTGCATCACATTGTGTGACTGTACAGCCCATTTACATCGAAATAACATAAATATTTCGATGCCACAGTGAGTTTGTAATCTTCATCCATGTAAATATTATTGGCTTCTGCACACCTTCTGGAAACCTGGGTAATACCACCACTAACCCCATGTTCTACAAAAAGATACATGTCTGAGTCAGTCAAAAACTCTAGCTGCACACATGTCATTGACAATAAAGTGCCCCATGAAAAATATGGAGCTGTGACGTACATGGTGGGGTCAAGACCATAATGAACCAAACATATGGTTGTAAAATTCTCAAAGATGTCTGCCAGCAAACAAGTGTCCAAACATAAATATTGAATGGCATACTGCAACCAGTTTATACAGTTAAACGCCACCCATGCAGATTGAGCATGAGTGTAATACTCATTGGTAATGCCTTCGCCTTTCATCACATTATGAAATACGTCCTTTGGTGGGAGTGATGTGCACATCAGACTGGCTATCGACTTAACAAAGTTATATGGAAAACCCCCCTTCTGTTTTGCCAATTCAAATAGGATATTATCTGGAAACCTCGAGTGGGTGATACTCAAGTGTGTAGGTTGTAAATTACCTGCCAAAGTTTCCAGTGAGGTGCTCGTAAACTGGAATTAATCAATAAAATGTAATTCGTCATATTCTATCATTCCTTTCGAATCAATGCCATTGAGAATTTGTGATGGATATATATTTCTCTAAGGTCATTCCAATCACCTGGATTTTACCAGGGTTTTTGGTTACAAAGGTTCTATTGGGTTGTGTTACATGATGTTCAGCAAAAGGCTTTATGAGAAATTGAGCATCATAATTTTGCAGGTTATGAAAGATAGCAACAAGTTATATCTTGGGCAGTCTGAAGTTCAAATTGCATTTTATGTGCACGGCCTCTGGTTTCCCTGGTTAAATGGTCATGGTCGCCCACAAAATCTGTCCCTAACTTTTCCCTACAAATTTGACAACATTTTTCAGCGGCCAACCTTGCTTCATCAGCCAGGGTTTTTGGCTTCATCGGAACAGTCACACTGTAAATTCCTGCAACCCACTTTGTTAAGTCAA
Source organism: Dryococelus australis (assembly GCA_029891345.1). Lineage (NCBI taxonomy): Eukaryota > Metazoa > Arthropoda > Insecta > Phasmatodea > Phasmatidae > Dryococelus > Dryococelus australis. Next base: position 211,070,540 of record CM057009.1, on the reverse strand, counting down.
CTAATTTAGCTACTAACTAGTACATACAGTCATCACCCACAAACTCAAAGTAGTAAGATGAAGCCAGATTGTATGAACAGACCAAGAAAATGCAACAAGCATATGAAACATGTTGGTTTATGGTAGTTATATTACTCGCCTCATTGCTGGGCAGGCAAGTTGACAAGGGTTTCAAGCAATTTTGTATGTTGCAATAGGCAATGAAACACAATCTCTGCTTTTTGCTGTAATCCATGAATTATAAGTACTTGTTGCTCCCAGTAGGGAAAGTACTGCGAACGGCATTTTGTTGCTGGCAAAGAATAGTGGGACTTGTGAGTTTCTCATCAGTTCTGAAATACTGGATACTACACTTGCAAACAAATTTTTTGTGTTCATGTTTACTCAGATGACTACCAATCATCCATGACAAATTTCTAATTGACGAAAAATGTAAATGCTTGGCATTACCACTATTGCAAATGGCCAAAACATTTACATGGCTAGCATAGTGTACAGGAGAAATATGAATTGGTACCATGACACCTTCCTTATCATAAGTTTCATCAATTATATTGCTATCTTTGTCCACAACACAGTAGACATTGATAAAAACAGATTTGTTTTCCTCAAACTTATGAATATCCTTTATCTCTACATGTGCTTACATACATTCAGTATTCAAAACCTCGTTAGGTTTTCAAAATGAAGTAATTCTGTGGGGAGTGTGTGTGGTAGGAAATAAAGCTGATATGATGACATAGAGGAAACACAATCTCTCTGGGCAGAGTACATCGATACATGATCTCCTATCTGCAATAAACTTGGGTAACACAGTGTATGTGGCACCAATGGCAAATGCCCTATATTGCAAAATATGGAAATCCATATGCGATTTTAGTTGCAAAGCCCAGCTGCTACATAGTTCACTAAATTCCATAAGTCTGTTGGTTAGGTAAAGCTTAATTGTATCATCATAAATTGTTCTAACATTGGATGAATGCAGGACAGGAAGAGATTTACTTTGAAAGTAAAATGTCTCTGTAGTATCTTCCTCCACCATGAAGGTTTTCAGATACTTGGTCGCTACAGTTACACTTACCATAATATGCCAGGGTGATGCTGTAGTTAATTCTAACAGAAGGGGCCTGAACCTCGAGACAAATGTTTTACAATCTGCATTAGTGTTATCCATGTCAATAACTATTCGCACATCACTTAGCCTAGCAGCAAATGCGCTAGCCAGTGGCATGTATCTGAGGTTTGGCAAAGGCTCCACTGAGGCTGAGGAATCGGAAAACAAATTATTTTCCGACTCCATAGGTAGGGTCTCTCTATCTGACACAGAACTCACTCATGACTCGGATTGAACACTATGCAAATCCGACGAATTTTCCATGTCAGACAAATAGAGCTCGTCTAACAGGGGATCTAATTGACATGGTTTGGGGGATGCTGTCATACCTCGATTTGTTACAATCGATGGTGTTTCCAGTTGTGATTCTGTGTCCCAATAACTCAAGTAAAGGTTGTGTAATAACCAATCGAAATTTCTATGCTTAGATGAAGCAACAATACTCTGATGGCTCACATAAGACTGTCTTTCCATTTGCGAACCAGATTCACTCTCTGTGTTGCTAACAAAAATATACTCCAAAAAACTTTCAAGACTTTGTCACTTTTGCTCACTCATTGTGTCTAGCTTATTTTTTCCACAACACTATACTCAGTACCACAAAAATTAAAGTTTTCTAACTTTCTGAAAAACATAAAGAAAACACCATTATAACCACTTACTAAACCTTACAGATGTATCTGAAAGAAAATATTTATTTGTGGTACAAACACAGGGGATACATTTTTAATATTTGGACCAAAATATATGTTTTCATATAAAGTTGGCCTACTATTTCTTAGTTTTTTATTGATTTTATGAAAGAAGTAAACAAACTAATTTCTAATGTTTCAATGCTATAAAATAGAAATACTTTATTGTTGTTTAACAATCATTCATGAGTAGTGACTGAAAATCTCCATGAACATGTATTTACATCACACCCTAGATCTTTCCTGCAGCATGCTAGATCCTCATACAATGCATGCGCTGAACCATGGTGAGGCAGGAAATGTTTGCAAAAAGAGCTGTGGTGCACGCCACTTATCAGTAGACACTTCCCTTCCCTGCGTGAAGTGAATATTGTGCTACCCCCTTCCCTTCAGCACAATGCTGCCAGCGATACTCCCCACTCCCCTCCCTGAGTGCTCCACAATTCCTTGTGGTGCAGTGGGCTGTGTTTATGCTTGTGGTGGGGCTCACCACAGCATTGGCTGCTGTGGGTCACACCGAATGCTTGCTCCGAGATCACTAGGCCTGCCACTCCCCAATGCACCATGCTCTGAGGCTTTTGCTTTGCTGCAGCTGTTGAGTTTAAGAACTATGTGTTCACAGCTGTCAGAATGCCCTGCATTCTCGCCATGCTTCATAACAGGTGAGTAGGTGGTGTTTAGGCCACTTTAAATAGTTCTGTCTCACACAATTGCAATGCATTTTAGGTGGTGTCTGCACTAGCACAATGTGTTTAAGGGAATACAAAACTTTGAATGTTGTGATGAAATAGAAATATTACTTTTTCATTAAATATAAGTATTTCTAACTTGACCTAAATTACTTTAAACTGTTAAATATGGAATACATTTTAAAGTTTGAAACATCCAAAAAATTTAATAACAATTTATTTTCCAGAAACTTTTATCAGGTTTTGAGAAAACAAAAAATATTGAGGGAATACTATATTTACGAACTCGAACTAACATAAAACATATTAATAGCAATTAATACACTCATGTACTAAATACTAACTAAATAATTAAATAATTAGAATGTATTTAATTTAAAAAATTAAATTTTAAATGATGTTTTTTAAAAAAAATAAATTTATTTTTACACGTATCTTAAAAATTAGTTACAAATTAGCTATCTAACAAATGACCCGCTCTCCTCAAACACACAAGTTCCAATGATTCATGATGTGTTCCACCTTCCCACCATGCTACGCACAGGGGCATATTTCCCTGCTTTTCATTTATTTTGCTCCATCATTCACACACCCACTCAACACAAATTAGTTAAAAAAATTAACACAATAAATGTTTTTTATTTCTAAGTACCCACCTTTCACACATCATATCTATATCCATCATCATTCAACATCATTCATGGCTGATGAATGGAATCCTGACATATTCTGCCCCCCAACACTCTCAAAAGAGTGGATAGAATTCCTTTTTTTTCATCACCCCATCCATTTACACAAACATTAACCCCCGAAATACCCAAATCCTTAAACACTAGTTACAAACTAAATTAAATATCTATTATCCCACCCTCCTCAATCAGTCCACATTTTCAATATGCACCCAATTCCAATCAGCTTGAGACATTCATTCAACACCAAGTACCCTACATTCATGAGAAAAATGAAGGGGCAGGTGTATTGCACTATCCCACCATGCTCGGCATGTGGGTGTTGTTCCCCTAATTTTTTTTTAAATTTTGCTTCATAATTTACACAAACAACTTCACCCACCCAAAAACACAAATTATTGAAATATTACATAAACCCCAAAAGCAATAACGAAAAGTAATATATGATACAGAACCATACTATACATTAACAAAAAAAATATTTAATACCAATGCAAATGTTTTTTAAAACTCTCTACATCAGTACAATTTAAAAAGTAGTTCATTTTTCTCGATATTAAAGTGTAATAATTAAAAAGCCCTACATGTTATCCCTGTATACTTACATAATGTGTGCTGCCAAAGGTGGTAGTTGAAGAAGGCGTTCAGCAAGGCTAGAAAACCAAACCTTAGGCAGTCGATGGCGTGAGTGGGAGGGCGGGCCCTGGTGGCATGAGAAGCGAGCGCCACAGGTGCCTGTCAAGCCAGGCACAGTCTGGAGCCTCAAGCAGGAGGGCTGACCGCTGGGCTAAACAGCAAACCCCAGTGCCACAGTGAGCTATGGGCAGCGAACCCCCGCACCCCCAGTGGTGGCATGAATGGCCAGCAGGTTCCCTGCTAGTAGGCGGTGGGTGGTGCTGGGCACGACTGCCCAAAGCAGCGATCCTGGATCCCAGAGCAGTCAGCGCACACAGTAGCAGAGGTGCTACTCCTACAAAGGTTGAAAGACAAATGGTGGTGAGAGTGCACAAAGCTATATATATATATACCCCTCCCCCCTTGACAAAACCATACAAATATGAAGAGTCGACTAAAATGACATTAAAATGTATTTCTATCAAAGGAAAAATCATTTCTCCTTAATATTGAAAAAAAAATTAACGCACTTTAAAATGGAAAACTTCATCACAGCTACCCGTAAACTCTCTTAAAAGACAGTTATACCATAAAGAGTAAGAGAGGACGCATTAGACTTGCCTGGTAATATAATGGTTTCCCAGGTAAAAAAACATGTTGTTTGTATGAAATCCAATACTCGACAGAGAACAATTATTAAAGAACAATGTGTATATTACCTTGGAAAACCCCTCTGTGGTTTTAAGTTGAACAGTGATTGCGGGTTAAACTTCAGTTTTTATTATTTTACAGCTCGACGTACACAACACTTTGATGAAACACTCCCAGTAGCAATATATAACCAAACACTTTACGATCATGAACAAACATATGTATACCTTTATCACATTCTTCAAATACTGAAATGGTTTAGTATTATGCGTAATGTAAATAACATTCTTCAAACTCTATTATTCCCAAAAAAAAAGTTGTTACAATACATTCACCCTCAGTCCTAAAGTTGCATTTTTCTCTATCATGTAAAGTCTACATTGATGTACAAAACATTTTGAACTAATACATTCTGTTAAACTAGATTTAATAATACATAGTTTATTTATATCTTAACATATAGCCATGAAAATATTAGCATTTAAAATGTATATCAGATGTACAGATTTCCTGTTAAGTGAGATGTGATTATTGAAGTTAATACTTATAGAATATAAACCATATTCATTAAATGAATACTTGCAATTCGGCATGAACATTATTCTGAATTAGGTACTTCACACGCATAACTGTTGCACATGTGGAAATGCTTAATGCCCTTGTTCGAAAATAAATTTGTGAATGTCTCCATTGTCGGTTTCCTTCCAGTGGATAGTGGTTCCATGGTGAGGTCTGATGAGTTGATAGGCACTTACTCCATTCCCCTGTTCCTCTTCTACCTCTTTGCTAAGGCTAGCTATCATCAGGTCTTCTATTTTACATGGCTGTTCACTGTCGGGTGGATATACCCCACAGCATAATTGTTGCATGCCAAGGCTTTACAAAATCGAATACCGAGGCTATCATCAAATGTGCATCACCAGTGTTCGATATAATTGCACACTTGAACTTGTAATACTCCACATATAGGTTTAAAGAAAATTCTTCTGTATCCTAGTTGTAGGACCTTGTAAACATCTTAGCCTTGAACACACTAATCATGACTGACAGTTTTATTACATTATACCTTGCTTTATATAGGTTCGAATTATGATGTCACTGTTTCTCATTAGCTAATTAAACATTCTTGCTTTAAAAAACCTTGCATTCCCACATATTGCAGGAAATTTGTTAATTCTTGGTTACCTATGTGAGTAATATGTTCCTTTTTGTTACATCGTCTGCTCCACAATGTAGCATTAGAACAGCAATCCTTTTGCATTATGTATTTAATTTTCTTGCATGGCGTGCATTTTTAATGTGTTTAGCTTGAACTTCAAAAGCTAGGATGTTCTCATTGCAAGGCAACTTACTGTGAGGGCACAAGATACACAAAGGACAAATCTTCGCCCATAATAAATATCGAAAACTTTTAATCTATATGTCGGACTAATTAAGGAGAAATGCCAGTGTTCTTTCCCTTTACACATTTGTATCTGTAGTGGCATATCTTCTTCTTCTCGAAACCATACTCTCCTGTATCCTGGAGTAATTCTTGCATATTGGTAGGATGGCTTGAATCTCTCCATTGTAACTGACATTTTTTATATAATTCTTCATTCATATAATTTCTCATTTTCAAATGTTCCAACATTTAGTCAAGAGTGCATCACCAAGTAGTTTTTAAGTACCATCTTGGAGTTTAGTATTTCCCAATGACATCTACATTAAATCGAATTTGCAGCCATAAGTATTGCTTAGCCATACCTTGCACTTCCACATTCCACAAGATGAGACCAAGCATTGATTACTTCATTATATTTGAGTAGTGAGTTTCTTATTATTGCAGGTTTCAGTCCACAATGTAGGACTATTGTGGAAGTCCCTCATTAATTTATAGTTTATCTGTATATATCCTGGATACTTTGTTATTTCTTTACATAAAACATGGAATCATAGTTCAGACGGCATACATGGCAAAATCATTTTGGGTTGCTTGTTGAATGCAGTACATCTGTCTTCATCGCACAAACTCCAATCTTAGTATGTATATTCTGTGCTAGTTTGTGAGAAATTCCAATGTTCTTCCCCATTGCATAGCTCTATTTGGCATGGTGTATTGTAGCTAAGCCACAGCCACATTTTCTTGTAACCACGTAACTACACTTTTGTAAGACCTTGTTGCATTTTACCTCTCCATTTCAATGACATAATTAAACTGGCACAAGAGTTGCAAATGGTCCTGTATTAATATATGTTCTTACTTTAGGTTGAAACAAACAGATATTAATAAAGTTAAATGTAGCATGGGTGTTGGTACATGTGTACTCTTAATTATTTGCTTTTACACTGTACACAAAACATTTTGTTCGACATTGATGATTATTATAGCATCGTACGAATGAATTGATACTTGGACATTCATAATATCTTCTAAAGTTTATAACTTCTTAATTAGTTGAAGTCTTCATAAGTTCCTTTTGAATTTTTCCCAATATGTATATGGGATAGTCTTCAAGGAGCGCATCATTTACATGTTTCAATCTTTCTTCATATTCTCGAAATCCCATTTCAAATCATGTACTTTGTATGTTTGATGGCGAAATATCATTTGCACTTCGTGTCTTAAAACAAACCATGGATGAGGTGGTTCAAGACTTATTACTGTAGTGTCACTATAATCATTCGAATATGATATAGCAACTTCTTTTACAATAAAAGAATTATCATAATGGTTTTCAAAGCCTTGCACATAACAAATCATGGTTAAACTGTATCCTTATTAAAAAAAGCTACATCAGAGTTGAAAGTAATGAAGACATTACATTTATTGACACCATTATATCTCAATTGGCTTACAAGATATCTGTTGTCGCTTCCGAATCGACTTCATCAATCCCGGAATCGTCCATTGGTATGTCGGGGAGATTATTACTGACAAGTTCCATTATTTGCTGCCACCTCCGCAAAACACAATCTCTCCTCAAATGATGTTTGTCCAGATTGTTAAAGAATGCCGGTGTTGTAGTACGGACAATCTTCGCAAGGAAGGTACAATATGATGTCCTTGTCCGCCCTTAACTCCTCTGAAAGAAATGGGTAAACATGTTGAAGCTCATGTGGTGCGAATGTAATTATTAATACTATAGGAAGCAGACATAATTGTGAGTGAATGTCCAGGGTTAACAATGTTTTGCTTTGCCCATATGCTAAAATTGTGTTGAAAACATTCACACAATCTTGATTGCAGTCCTCGTAGCAGTGGCAGTCATGCATATTACCTGGTTCCACACATGCAGGTCTCATTCATGCTGAAGCTTGTTGTACATCTTGTTGATGCTGAAACCTGCTGTATGTGTCAGTGATGCTGAAGCCTGCTGTACATCTCGGTGATGCTGAAGCTTGCTGTACACCTCTGTGTTGCTGAAGATTGTTGCACATCTCGTTGATTTATGAAATCCAATTTTCAATGTGATGTACCCCCGACACAATCTGACCTTGACGACTGCTGGATTTACTCTGAGAAAAAATTAATTTGTTCCCTTCTTATATAGTATTAAAATCCAAAATGGCGGACATTTTCCTTGGATTTTGCTTAAAATATGGCCTTTTCGGAAATTTCTTTGTACTATCATTAAATTTGCCATAATTAATATTCTACTGAGTTAATTTCAGGCTGGAAACATGATATGAAGTATTTCTTTATTTAATATATTGTCGAAATGTAATATTTTTAAATAAAATATATGTATTTCTGTGGAAACATTTAAGACTTAAGTTTGCAAAAGGAACATATTACAGGCATCCTTTATTTTTGCATAAATGGAATTTGTGATATAACGGAATATAACTAAATTTTTCATCTCGTAGAGATGTCTACACAGTTAGCTAAGTGTACAAAAATGTATTTTATTTTTCTTGGCTATAAACTAATAATATTTGGAAAAAATTATATGCACGTTTGTTTAACATACTTCCCTCGTCGTATTAGTACTGTTTGACAAATGTACGAATTAGGTGAGAAACTGTTTTAAATGCGACTTTAACAATTGCTATGCATGAAAAATACTGTGTAACACCACATTCTTTGGTGGTTGGGAAATAGTTTTTGGACATTACTTTTTAATGCTTACAGTAATTTAAGATTTCAAATACCTGACACATGCTTACTTAAAAAATAATAATCTATATGTCTGGGCAACGGGGTTTTAGGAGGTGATTTGGGTGAGCAGTGGGTCTCGTAACATTTTACCATTTGTTTATGATTTACTGGCAATATGATAGTTGGATCGTAATTCAATTGCTAGTTAGGAATACACATATGTGTATATATATATATATATATATATATATATATATATATTTATTTATTTATTTATTTATTTATTTATTTAATTCTTAATTGGTTGTGCATAACATAGGTCGTGGAATTTAAGAAGTAATTCCATTTTCATATTATTTACATTCTAATTGGTACGTAATATTTCTTGGATTGGGGTAAAATTTCCTGGAATTGAGAAATATATTTCCATGTAATTTTGCAGATTAAAGGCATTTGGGATGTAATTCCATTTTTAATATCAGTTGAGTTATATTACATTTGAAATTTCCAACAAGCAGGTAATCGGGCGCCACCTTGTCGCAGGTTTGGTCTATGTTTGTCACAGGTAAGGGAAGGAGAGTCAGGGCAGTTCAACACTCTCGAACAGGTGCTGTGTCACAAGGACGTGACAGAGACAGAGAGAATCAGGGCAGCATCCTCTCTAACATTTCTTCTCAGTTATGCGACAGACATCGACTTGGACAGTGGATACAGCTCTGGAGAGCGTTCATACTTATCCTTTCCTTTGTAACATGCAATGTGATAGGTGACAAAATAATAGTTACATGTTACCATATAGTAAATTTGGTTCATACATTTATTAAACGTGTGTCATTTTGCTGAAGTGAGGACAAGGTGAGTTGCATGTGATCTGCATGTTGTCGGGTGGAGCGAATCGCCGCGATCTGGACGTAGTCCAGCAACTTACGACATGTGATGCGTCAGTGGAAACCTGTATGATTGCTGTGTGTCAATGCACAATGTGTTTGTAAGAGCAGGACCTGGACGCTGTATGCTTTAATATACTTTGTGTGTGATATTTGGAATATTACTAATATTTTAATAGGGAAATGCGCAAATGTGGTACAGTGGATTTTTAATAGTTAATTCATTATTTATATTTTGAATGTGAGATTAGGTGTAATTATGTCATGAGTGAGTTAATATTTACTAGGGAATGCATGACAATTGGGGTAAGTTGTTTTGTTTAGTGTGCAATTTGGTGATTTGACTGTTTTAGGTGTTAAATGTTTAATTAATTTCTTTGTCTGTTGTAATATTTCATTTGAAACATTTCGAATATTTATATTTTTCTGAAATTTTTTACATATTATATGAGTTAATTAAATAACTTTGTACATAGTTCAAACATTACTTGCATCTATTATGTTTAAAACAATATCGCTTTTAAATAATTACTTAATTTTCTAGGGAATGTGTGGGATATGTAGTTCATTACTTAATTCAAGTCGTCAGGGTAGATCGTTATTAGCTAGTATTTCCGTCTGGGTATTTGTACATTTCTGGGATTTGTGACAGTATATATGCAATAGAAAAATAACTTTGTACATAGGTCAAAGGTTACATTGTAGAGCCAATGAGGGTGAAACATAATTTGGGGTTTCGTTCCATGGAAAATATGTTGAACATTTCGTTAGGTGCATGTTATAGAGGACATTAACATAAATTTTGTATATTTTTCTGATTCTTTTTAATATGTCATTACTTTGTAACACCTAGATTGCTAGGACAGTAAGTGAGTTTTAATTTTGGATGTGTAAATGAGGTAAGTTTGATATAAATTACTTTTGTTTCATCTAGTATATTCATTTTATTGCTTTTTAATAAAATGTGTTCTCTTTGTGCTAGTAGAGGAGTAAAACTAGTTGTCTCTTTTTGATTCCTTAGTATTTGTAATTATAAGTCTGCCAGAATTCAGAGTGTATTAGTAATATAAAATATTTGTTCTCTCAATCACAGCAAATCGTATTCATTCTCTTTGCATTTAGTTTATTTGCAATAAAATAGGTATTCTTTCAATAGCTATTTCCTAATTATTTGATTTCGCCGAAATACTATTCTAAAACATTCAATTCCAAACACTAGTTTCCTAACTCAGGTGTTTCCCATATCTAAACCTCAGTGTACATTCATATACCGCTCATGGTGCATGTGTCTTGGTGCTATCTCTTAGTCGATACACTAAGAATATTTCATTGTGGTTAGATAATTATTTATTATATGCCTTTTATTCATTTGTAATAAAATATGTCTTTCAAAAGAAATTCCAAAATTACTAATAATTTTATTTCGCCGAAATACTATTCTTAAACATTCATTTCGAAATACACCTTTCCGATGATAACCATTTCACATATGTAGAGCTCAGTCTACATTCGACACCACCCATGGTGGACATGGCTTGGTGTTCTCTCCCCCTCAACCAGCCACCATCCTCAGTCCTACACCGACTTCCCAAGCCACCGGGCATGTGGTCGCTCCCGACAGCTCATTAGTTACATGTGTTCCATTGCCTCCTCCCTCTTCTCAATACCACACAAGAATTAATATTACACTATTATATAGATACCCCATTATATTTATACCCCTTCCTCCCACACCTCAGTGCACCACCAGACGTCCAAGAGTCAACATCGATGCTGCCACTCTCCAAAAATATAACTCATATAAACGATTACACATAACATTAACGTTAAAAAAAAAATAGAAATTTTTTTTTTTTTACAAAAACTAATTAAGCCATTAATCCTTAAGCCAATACATCAAATTCCAACAATTTCAATCCGATTCGCATATTAATCGGATTAGCCAAGTAATCTGCTGATCCATCAATTAATCCTATAAATCTTAAATTAATGCAAATTAATCTCGTGTGAATTAGAACCGGCACGCTCCTACTAGTAATAGAATCCTTACATTCTCCATGCCTTTAATGTAGTGTCATTACAGCAGAATGCTCACTTTTTAACTAGTGAATATAATCTTCTTGTAAGCATCTGAAAACAGTCTATGACAGCGAACTTCCAACCAGAACCCTTGGCCATTATATTATTCTTCTTCGCGACTTTCTTTCAAGGTCTCTACAGCCCCTAGAATGTTATCAGCCTTGTACAATGTTTTATTTGCAGTCTTAAATTCTCGCCGACTAATGGCTGCATTCAAAGTTTGTTGCTTTTCGTAGGAAAAGCCTAGCCAAACATTACATTTTATGGGACTTTCTTCGACTTCTTCAGTTAATTAGTTGAATAGTCTTTGCTGAATGTGGTCAATGTATGTTTTTTTTCCAAAAAGTTATTCCCAATCACATAATCTTTTAAAGTACCCTTGAATGGTGATTGTTTAAGGAAGAATCCATTAGATGTGGTTCGTCAACACCTACTATATGCCGTTCACAGTAAAGTGAACACTTTTTAAGGCCCTTCCTAATTTTTCTTTCAAACTATTTTTTTTTTTATATTTAAGCCACTTTTTAATATCAATATTGTCATGCAGCTAATAACTACATTGTATGCTTTCACAACTTTCAAAAGTTAATGTCTGAGACTTCACTCGATATATTAGTCGCATGCGCTTTTTCAATTACTCACGTTAGTTCGACCCACCATCATGGTTTTTTTCGTTCATTAGTTTACATCAACTAGGTAGCTCTAGTGTATTAGGGTATCCGCCATATTCGTAAGCGACTTGGCCAAGTAGTAGTGTTCGCTCCACTATCATATTGGTAAGCTCTCAGTTTATTAAAAAAATGTTTTCGTAAGAATATAAACACATGTCACACTAGTCACGTGTTTACATTTCTCAGCATCTGTGATATTGCAAACGTTATTTTGAAGTCTTTCAAACTGTTATTTTGTTTTAAGAGGGGTTACTATTATTTGAAGAGGCTTTATTTTTGTTGCAGAAAAACGTACTTTGATTTCTTCTCCCCCCCCCCCCCAAACAAGGGGTTGGCGCACGTTTGAATGCTTCCAAGCATTGAGCTATACTGAAGAAAGGCGCGCGGCGCTCCTGGCACGGCCGAGCTCTGTCTGGTGGCTACTTCTGGCAACGAGTTCAGCCTTGCACACTCTGGCACCTTCCATACACCTCTTTTCACTATTCCCGCCTCCTCCTTGACCTTCCCGAGCCGCATTTTCGTGTATAAATGTTCGTCCCCAGCCCGAGCAAGTGTGCAGTGTTCCTCTTCGAGTTGCACGGGCTGGCCGACGATAGCTCGTGTCTACACCACTTCGTACTTCGGGTCATCGGCATGCTAGACGCGTTTTCGCGTAATATGAGTAGGCAAGTTAAGTATTGCAATGGCCGTAGTTGTTGTTATGCGGGGGGTAGATTTCTGGCAAGACAGGAGTACTCACATAATTGCTTGATTTAGCTGATTGACACATGTGTCAGACTTGAAGCAGGGCTGCAATGTCACGAAATAATTTTTAAAGCACTTTTAATAAATAAAAAAAACCACAAGCAAAATCAAGCAATTATGTGAGTACTCCTGCCCTGCCAAAAAAACTGGCCTGCTTCAACGTTTTATTTTTCGTCCCGCCAGCTGGTGAAATGCGTGACGCTTACAATTTTCTGGAGTACGATTGAATGTGCTGATAATATGGGGTTGGTGCGTTTACAGAAATACATGACATTATTTGGTTATTTGCCATGTCTGTATTTGGTAGCCCAGGTTAAAAAACTGTTATTTTGTTTGAAGAGGGGTTACTATTCGAAGAGGCACTATGTTTGCTGCAGAAAAAGGTACTGTGTTTTCATTCACCCCACCACCCCCCACCACCCCACGGGTTAACGCACATCTGAACGCTTCCAAGCGCTGAGCTAAATTGAAGAAAGGCGCGTGACGCTCCTGGCGTGGTCGAGCACTGTCTAGTGGCTACTACTTGCAACGAGTTCAGTCTCGCACACTCTGGCACCTTCCATATGCCTCGTGTCCAGTGTTCCTCTTCGAGTTGCACGGGCTGGCCAACGATAAATCATATCTACGCCACTTCGTACTTCGAGACTTCAGCATGCTAGATGCGTTTTCGCGTAATATGAGTAGACAAGTTAAGTATTGCAATGAACATAGTTGTTGTTATCCTGTGGGTAGAGTTTCCTTGTTAGTAGTGTTTTTTTTAGCGAATTTTGTGTATACGGGTTTTCGTAAGGAAGTGTTTCTTCACTGTTTTGATTGTGTGAATTTTCAATAGGTTATTTTATGGGAATGTTTGTTAGAGTTAGAGTTAGAGCACCTTTTTTTGGCGTGCTGTAGGGATTCTCTACTGGACTATGATTTGCCAAAAGAATTTTACTGCCATGGAGTTTAGTGGATATATTATGGCGTGCCATTATGCTCATGATTAAGTGTAATGAGGGTTTTTGCTCCTTCCCAACAGTACTCTTGAAATTAGTATTCCATGTTGTACTTTTTAGTCAATCATCAGGCGTATTTTACTTTTAAAATTGTAATGATGCTTGCTTTACTCAGGGAGTCATTTTACCTTTTTCAATGGGATTTCACAAGTTTTTATTCCGGTTGAGTGATTTCTCAGGATATATTAATATTGCTTTTTTTTTTTTTTCTGTTTGTTCCAGTGCATGTGTGTTCTCTCCTTCCCCTAGTTCACCGATTGGTAGCAAGCAAAATACATGTACATATGCAATTTATATGTTTCAAATAAAGTTGCAAAGTTGTTGTTCTTAGTGATATTATATAGATGGGCTTCGATATATTTGTATTTATTTTGGAATTTTTGAGTCACTGCTGTATTGATTTTTTAAATTGTGTGCGTCCTTCTCCTTGCCTACCTTTAGCCCTGCTACGCGCTAAAGGGGCGTAACAACATAACAATTATATTCGTAAGATGTAGGTGGGTTCTGACGATGCAAGCCCCTAAGAAAATGTTTATTTTCTGCACACAATGCTTGTAAGCAGCAGCTCCTTAAGAGTATGGTAAATTTCCAAAGTTTAAAACCCCGGTGTAATAAAACATGCCAAATACATCATAACATTGACACCACCAATAAAGAAGCGTGTAGAATCCCCAACGTCGAACCAATGTACAAAATATTGCAGGCATACTAAACAATGAAAAAATTGACACAGCCTCGTCATGTACCCAATTTAAATGAGAAGTATAATTCCAACAACTGCAGAAATAGCCACCCCATCAATGATGAAAAATCATAGAACCAGCTATGAATAAATACAGAATTCGGAAAAAAATGTACATGCAGTACCATAAAGGGGCTGATGAAAAAAAGACAGGAGATACAGAAGTACACATCCCCATGATGCAAAGTTGTAGAACCAATAATGAACCAAATTAATAAATATAGAAAAAAACGTCCATGCACAGGCATAGAAGCATACACCCCACCAAGGAAGAACAAATGTTAGTACCAGCAATGAAAAATATAATTACATACAGAAAGACACTCTCCGCACAGCCACAGAAGATCATAGCCCCATCAACAATGAGAAAATGTCAGGGTCAATGACGAAAAAATACAGAATACAGAAAAAAATGTTCACGCAGAACCAAACAGGGACCAATGTAAAAATGCCAGAAGGTACAGAAGCACGCACCCCACCAACGAAAAGTGTAAAACCAACGATGAAAAAATATTATTACATACAAAAAAAAACACTCTCTGTACAGAAGACACTCTCTGTACAGGGACAGAAATATGCAGCCAACCAATGATGAGAACATGTCAGGATCAACGACAAAAATAATGTAGAACCACCGACAAAAAAGTGTAGAACCAATGATGAAAAATATTAGCACAGGTACAGAAGAACATAGCCCCACCAACGATGGGAAAACATCAGGGTCAACAACGAAAAAATACAAAACAAATATGAAAAAAAAAAACATTTTCACTCAGGTATGCAGCTCACAATGATGAGAAAAATGCAGGACCAACCATGAACAAGGCAGAACCAACGACAAAAAATATTTTTAGATGTACACACCAACACCGAAAAAAATACCCAATAAACATGGAAACAAACATACACATGCAGGTATGCAGCTCACAGAGATGGAAATAATTACAGAGTAAAGAAAAAATACCATGCAGAACTATATAGTCACCGATAAAAAAATGTCACAAAATGCAGAATTATACACACCACCGACTATAACTTGTAGCACTGACTACGAACAATATGAATACATACAGAAGTTCCAGCTCACAATGAGGAACTAGTTGCAGGACTAACAACGAAAAAATACCGAATACAGACAAAAATGTCCATGCTGAACCATACTGGGACCGATGAAAAAAAATGGCAAAGGTATGCAGCTCTCAATGATGTACTAGTTGCAGAACCAATGATGAAAAACATATAATAGAGAAAAAAGGTTCTCGCAGAACCATACAGGGACCAATGAATAAAATGGCAGAAGAAAACGAAGTACGCAACAACACTGATGTAAAAGTGTAGAACCAGCGATGAAAAATTATAGAATACAGGGAAAAATGTCCACGAAGAACCATACAGGGACCGATGAAAAAAAATGACAGACGATACAGAAGTACGCACCCCCACGATGAAAAATTGTAGAACCAACAACGAACAATATGAATAAATAAAGAAACAAATGTCCACACAGAGGCACAGAAATATATGCCCACAAAGGAAGAACAAACGTTTGTACCAGCGATGAAAAAATACTAACGGATACAGAAACGGCTCTCCGCACAGGTGCGCAGCCAACCAATGATGATAAAATGTAGAACCATTCACGAAAAAAATACAAAAAAATGTCCATGCAGAACTATACAGGCGCCAATGAAACAATGCCAGAAGATGCAGAATTATATACACCACCGACAAAAATTGTTTGCACTAACTACGAACAATATGAATAAATACAGAAGTGCGCAGCTCACAACGATGAGAAAATGTCAGTACCAATTACGAAAATATTAACAGAAGTACACACCAATACCGATGAAGAAATGTAGAACTAATGATGAAAAATATTAACACATAGAGAAAAGATGCTCTTCACAGGCAAAGACGTACGCAGACAACCAACGATGAGGAAATGTCAGGACTAACAACGAAAATAATGTAGAATCATTGATGAAAACACACAGAAAAGATGCTACGCACAGGTATGCAACCAACTAACAATGATAACATGTAAAACCATTGACGAAAAAATACAGAAAATAAATAAATACCCACACAGAAATATACAGAGACTGGTGAAATAAAATGCAGGAAGATACAGAAGTACTGACCCCACTGACGAAAAAGTGTAGAACCTTTGATGTAAAATATTAGCACATACAGAAAAGACTCTCTGCACAGTTACAGAAGAACATATCCCACTAACAATGAGAAAATATCAGAGCATATACCGAAAAAATACAGATGAGAAAATGTCAGGGCCAGCAACAAAAAATATACAGAATAAATATGGAAACAAACATCCGCACACAGGTATGCAGCTAGCAACGACGAGAAAATGCAGGACCGATGACGAACAATATGAATAAATACAGAAGTACGCAGCTCACCAATGATGGAAAAAAAAGTGTCAGAACCAATGACAAAAAATGTAGAACCACTGATGAAAAAATACAGAAAAATGTGTTCACACTTAACTATACAGGCACTGGTGAAAAAATGCCAGAAGATGCAGAACTATACACACCACTGACGAAAAATTGTAGCACCAATGACGAACAGCATGAATTGATACAGAAGTATGCAGCTCACCTATGATGAGAAAATGTCAGGACCAATGAAGAAAAACTGTACAACGAATGACGAAAAATATTAGCAAATACAGAAAAGACACTCGCTGCACAGGTACAGAAGAACTTAGCTCACCAACGATGAAAAAATGTCATGGCTAATGACGAACAAATACAAAAAAAGATTGAAAATGCATACGTATACAGCCCAACAACGATGGCAGAACCAGCGATGACAGGACCAGCTTTAGCAAATATTAATAAATACAGAAAGAAATGATCACACAGGGACAGAACCATATAGGCACTAATGAAAAATGTATCGTTCGAAACACCTAACAAGGAAAAAATGTACCATCCGAAGCACATAACAAGGACCGATGCTGAAAAATATTAACTCACAGAGGAAACAGTTCCACTTGCTCCACCTGCTTCATCGCTACATTGCTCCATGCGCTCCACCTATTCCATCGCTCCATAGCTCCACTTATGTTTCCGCCTCCGCCTCCGCACAGGTACAGAAATACGTAGCTAAAAAAAAGATGCAACAATTCCAGGACCAATGCTGAAAAATATTAACACACAGAAGACACTGCCCCGCACAGGTACAGAAAGAAATTGCCTATATGCTCCACCTCCGCCACCTCCTCCTCCTACTCCTCCTCCGCCGCCTTCCACACACGCTCCGCACAGGTACAGAAGTACATATCCCAAAACAAAAAGATGTATTTCAAAACCATCGCTGGAAAATATGAACACACAGAAAAATGTCCCCACAGGGGTATGCAGTTTACCAAAGAAAAAACAATCACAGGATTAATGACGACAAAAATAAATTAATATAGAAAAAAATTCCTGCACAGTACTATATAGGCGCCATTGAAGAAACGTAGGTAAACATATATATATATATATCGAGAAACATACAGACTACAACAGCGAAAAAAATCACCCCCACCCCCCTCAAGACAAATGGTTCGAAGAACCAGTGCGAAAAAAATGTTATCCAAGTACCAATATCTGGAAACAAATAAATTGGAAAATAAAGGAATGAAGATATAAAATTAAATAAACAGCAACCGGGGAGGGGGGGTGGAAAATAAATCAACTGCCGCAGAAGCACAAAAAACAAGTTATAAATGTATAGTGTAACCTTGCGGGTATGATATAGCAACCATTTTGCACCTCCAAATTCCGACGGGTGGGTAAGCACTGGAACCTTCCAGGAATTGACTGTAAACCCTGGTCGATCAGTGTTACAGAACCCACGTGTATGGGTGTGAGTGCAAATATGAAATTGCGAAAGCAAAAATGGTAAGCACATCTCTCGTTGTGACACCTCACATCAGCCTGTTATGATGAACATATTTATTCCATTTGCGGAGAAGGGGGAGTGAAATCGCTTCGGATTTGACACCCCCGAGGTGAGGAACTGCCCTTGCATCCCAGCCTCATTCACCCTCTCCCAGGAACCAACACACATTTTATAGCATGTTAACATCCTTGCCAACTACGTCATCGATGTATATGGCTGATCGAGCGGTAGCTACATAGGAAGGCAAGCAATAAGTGGGCCTGGTGTATTGCTTTACACAGATGTGAGTGAAACACATGCTCTAATATATATAAGTTAAACACGGGAGATATGACGCACCTATTAATTTGTGGCTTTCAAAAATACAAAATTAATTCTACCCTAAAACAAACACCGGGAAAAAAACAGTCAAGGGTTTCGTGTATTTACAAAATAAATATGAATGCAAGATTATGTTGCCAACTTAGTCAAATTGTAAAAATACGTACACTTTTTTTTTTTTTTTTTTTTTTTTTATACGGATGGGTGATATGGCCGTGATGGGGTGGGTGACATGGCTTATGGCTTAACAATGTTAAACTTCTCAGCTGCAATAGGAAAGGGTATTTCGAACCGGAATGAATTTAATCTGTAACTAGTATGAACATTAACTTTAAAAATTACTATTTGGTTTACTTGTACAACAAAATAACACTATACTTAAAAAATTTTAATATTTAAAAAATACATATGCTTCTTCCTTCACCTCTCTCATCCCCTCTCCAAATCACACTCTTTAAACACTGAGGTTTAATAAGAAAATGTTGGGAACCTTTTAGCCACATAAACACCAAACCTCTAAATTAATCCAAAACAGATAAAGATATGCAGATATTGGTAAAAGTTTTGGTAGTTGTTTACATGTATCATGTTCATTTTGTTGCTCTTTTTTCACCAATCTAACACACATGTTGCAAATTAAACCTAACATGGCACATTTTTCATGTAGTCACCTACTACATCTTGTACATTTAATCCAATCCTGCTCTTCATGAAGTGTCTGCATAGTTCTCGAAACATTCACAGCACTCGTCTTCATCAAAATTGTCACTATCTTCACTTGAAGCAAACTCCACCACAGCACTATCTTCTTCGCTAGAAGATTAATAGTCAAGACATTTTTTGTAGATTGTTTGGATGTACATTTACGTTTCTGGCATTTCTTAGACCTATCCGAGCACTTTGTTAATTTTTTGGCATCCTTTGCAGCAGTACGTTTTTTCGCATCCATGCCCCTCCTCTTCTTGTTTTCTATCACATCGGGATGGGCAACTAGTTGCGCACATTGTTTTCTTGCTGGTCGTTTTCTTGGAGCACGTTTTAGTATGGGAGATACTGTATTTAGTAATTTGGTTGGTGTCACATCTCGGCTGGGGATGCATAGAGGTGGAGAAGTAGGAAAAGTAGTGACAGTTTTCATCGGTTTGAAAGCAGAAGATGTGGAAGGAGATTCAGTGGATGTGGTAGGACATTTTGTAAGTTCGAAAGTAGAATGAGAGTAGGATGTAGCAACACCTGCTCGGAGAGGTTGTGGGATACCATTACCCTCCTTAGGAAGAGGGTCGTCATGGCCACTTTCAAAGGAGGCGTCACTTTCTTCAGGAAGGAATTGGTCCATTGGATCAGATCCTCGTAAATATGCATAATCTGGAAAGGTTGAGGGGTTTAGAGGAACTATCCCTGTAGCCCTGAACCCTGAAACACCATTTTCTACAGTAGCAGTACGAGACCAAGCACTCTTCAGGAGAACTCCAAAGTGGCGATGTTCAATGCTGGTATGACTTAGCATCCAGTTATTACATGCATCTGCTCAGTAGGCCTTCAGTGGCTTGAAGAAGCTCCGATCAAGAGGCTGAAGGTAGTGCGTCGTGTGGCTCGGCAGACACAGAACAGAAATATCATTATCAACAGCTGTTTGAAGTATGTCTGGAGAGTTGATATGCGAACCATGGCCATCCAACAGAAGAAGACATTTCCCTGCATTCTTGCGTGGAATGAAGTGGTTTTCGAAGCTGTCCATAAATATGTATTCATCTATGTATTCAGATATCTTCCTCATTGTTATGACTCCTCCAGGCATACGTTCTTCTCACAATGCTTTCTTGTTTACCCCTTTGAAATTGCAGTAGGTTGTTAAAAATAAGCCTTCAGCATTACAGCATACCACTACAGTAACTGTTTCACCCCTTTCCTTTGCTTTTCTTACATGGACATATTTGCTGCCCCGTACAGCCACAACATGTCCAGGCTCATTCGTTAATGACAAACCCGATTCATCCATGTTATAGATGTTACCTGGTTTACACAACAGATTGTCTTCTGTGAAGTTTTTCTGCAATAGCTCAAAATAGGTTTTAACTCCTCCTTGCCCATTCCTTCTGCACGATTATTTGTTATGCCTTGATATTTCCTAACACATAAATCTGTGTTTCTCGTCATAAAAGACTTGTACCAATCACATTCTGCTAACCCGGTTTGCTTGTTGAACCTCTTTGCCTTATTCATTGAAAATGCTAAGTTATAGGCGATTATTCTAAAGCTTTTCCTAGTTGGAGCGAATCTTGCTGCCTGAAGTTTTTTAACATTGCTAGCAAGCTTCCTTTCAGTATCTTCCCCTAACAATGGAGGTTGACCAAGTTTCCCTTTTATGAGACATCTGGTAGTTAATCTAGTCCACAGCATTTTCTCCGGGATGTTATTTTCCCTCGCAGCTTTCCTTACTAATTATTTTTTCATCTCGTACTAAGTCTTCCTGTGTTCATGCGTTGTAGGCATTCCCAACCATTTAAACTGGAAAAAAAGAGAGAGGAAATAGAATTACTTATTTTACTAAATATTTGTTTTTATAAATTGTATACAATATTAAGAGGACTATCTACTTTCCCATTTCTAAGACAGAACAATAATTTCTTAGTAGCTCCCAGAGTAGTATAACCTGCGACTTACATAATTTCAAAATTATCTAAGTGCTTACAGACACACATACGGAAAGCATGGGAGCGTGGTCTCTATTACTAGCACACGGCACACACATTTGTGACTCATGTCTGCTTAGCTGTCCATGTAATCTTGACTGTCATATAGTGCATCGATAGAAGCAGACAGTTGACTACAGTTTCGCTTTATATCTTGTGCGGTTCAGACAGTGTAACATTGAAGAAAAAAAGGGGGGGGGAATCTTCACCGCCATATCTACTACACATAAAAAGGACTTACCTACTTGTCTTTTTCATGAGAACAATTCTTTTTTAAGGATATTTGTTTCTCTGTAATTGTATTTATCATAAAGTCACTTTCGCTAGAGTACATAAAGTAAAGAGTGCCAATTGGCTTTTCATTTATTATGTGAAGCATTCAATTAACTTATATGACATAAATAACATTTTTAAAATAACATTTACGCACATAGGTACGTGATATTGTTTACATTTTAGTCTTTTGTTTGTTTTCACATCGTACACCAAATACAGTCACATTTTTAAGGCATTTTACTTTAAGTAGGACTAATGCCATTTTTTAGGTCGCATTTAAGTAATCAACAAATTCGACTTAACTCAACATGCATTTTACATAACTAATATCAAGACATAACCTTCTACGTCAGAGTGTTACTGTATATAGATATACGAAAGAATACTTTTTTTTTTTTAATTAGCTATGCACCGTATCTCCCTTTCACTAAATGTGACGTATCTCCCAAAACCATGGGGGATACGACGCAACCCATAACTGTGATTTAAGATGGCGGAACATGTACGAGACGGCGTGAAAACAAGGTTAGCTCAATAACCTTCGCAACTACACACCACAATTTGCTTCAAATTACAGAAATATGAGCTAAAGTAAAATTGAAGTAACACACGACGAAACTTTGAGTACTTACCAATGGTGAATTGAGGAGGAAAGTGATATACTATTTTAAAAACCAACTGGAAGTACTCGAAAACACAAACGTTCAATCTCGCAGACTAATGGCGACTGCGCATCAGCTCTTTCCCTTCCATGAAATTCTGGGGCTGCGTTATATCTCCCGCCGCGTCATATCGCCCGCATTTATCTTATCTTATATATATATATATTTAATATGTCGCATTGTACACGTATCTGCCTCTTGTCATCCGTCCATGTCAGGGCCAATTTATTTATACATTCTGAAAATAATTATTTTGCATGTGATCGTATAGTGCGGACATTAACTCACATAATATAGTGCTGCTCCAGAAAAGAAAGAAAATATTGAAAAGTAATTTTATTTTTTTGCTACACATGACTGAATACCTTTCGCTCGTTTGGTTATTTTGCCCCTACATTTGTACGTGTGTACAATTTTGCCCGTAGCCCATTAATTGTCATTATGTCCCCACTGCATTCGTACTTGAATTTCCTAACCACTTTCTTGTTTGTGTTCGAGTAGCAGATGTGTGTGGAGGGGTAGGCGCTGGTGTCAAATTGTTTTTTTTTTTTTGTGATCGCTGTTCAAATCTTGGTTAAAGTCTGGGGTTCGAATCTGCAAAAGGTACGAGTCGGTATAGATGTATAACATCTCTAGGTCATCTCTGTACCGGGCCTTAATAACATCGTAATAGAAGTTATCAATTTAAGTTTTCGATTATTCGAGGACAGTAAACCTAGCATAGATAGGCTTATCAAAGATAATGATTTCGTGCTGTAGATGGAGGAGGGAAAGCTTTTCATCATAAATTGTTCTGTCTAAGAATGATGGTGATGCCACCAGTATTTTAAGATGCTTTTCACTACACACTAGCCCCATTTTAGAGGTCTTCTTTCTTTTATTTTCTATAAGTTTCCCGACTATTGCATTAGCGCCAATTTAAAGAATTCTTTTTCGAAATCGTTCTGGGTAGCTTGACATTTGGCAGTGTTGAGCTTAATGTAGTGTTTTAGCCAGGGACTTTTTTCGAATTCAAGTACACTATTAATTTTTGTAAGCTTCAATCCATGTTCGAGAGCTGGTTTTAGTTGCGGTAGTGGACCATGTAATTTTTCTTTTTTTCTAAATGTTGTTATTAATTTTGCGTGTTTGGGGCCTGGAGGACACTGGTTGACGAGAAGAAATGGCAAATCACGATGTTCCTCGTGCAGAGTCACAAGTTACTCTACATCGACTTCGAGAATATATACTGTCGCCCCGCCATCTGGAATGGACATTAACTCGATATTAGTGTCGACCCACCGAAAATGGCGTACTGGGAGCGGCAAACTTATGGCCAGCCGTACAGATTATTGGCGTCGAGGTATTGCAAAAACATGGTGGGTTTGCTGGGGTCGTATATTTCTGGCGCATAGGGGTTATTTGCTACCGTATGACATTTGATGCACTGGGCCACTCCAACGCGAATTCCATTTTCCTTAATCATGTGCATGTCGTAGTCCATTAGAAGTTCGAGCTCAACCCCCGTCATATGCAAAGTAGCATCGAAAGCGAACTCTGGGGTGCTGATGTGTGCACAATAGAGCTTGTATGTAGGCATACGCAAATTTCTAAAGTTTTCAAAAATGTCTGATAGAATTAGAACATCTGTCCTCAAATACAATATTCGGAATAATCCTTTAGACTGCTACAGCCGAACTCTTGCCATACTGCCTGGGCATGAACGTAATCTTCGCGCTGATTCCCGTGTCTGTCAGTTTGTTAAAGAAAGTGTTTCCAGGAGGCAGCTATGGCTTGACCAGCTTCTTCCTCGAATCATATGGAAAAACACCTTTGCGTGTGACGAGAGGTAGTTGGTTGGGGGGTGAAGAATTTAGCAGTGTTGTGAAATTTCGAAGGTGGCAAAAACTCGGCCAGGGATGCCAGACTACAGGCCATGAAACGAAATGTATCAAAAAACTGGATAGAGAAATTATCGCCCAACTGCTTCGAAAAAGTAATCATTTTCTCGCTCGTGTGCGGAATAATGAAGATGTCTTTGGTATCGTAGCCTAGATGATTATAATAAAGTTATCGTTATAGCTTAGGTTGTGGAACAATACAGGCAGTTTTTTTTTTGGGTGGCGGCGCAGCAAATTGCAGGTGGTGCATGCAGGTCCTATGTAGCGCCCGGTGAAGTGGTCGTGGTCCCTCACTTTGTAATTTTCGTTTGTGAACGTCGTTTCGCAGTAACAGCATTTCGTTGCTCGTGAGTAGCTGGCATGTTCGGCTGGCGTGAGCGGTATCATTTGCTTAGATGTAGCGTAAATATATTTCACTTGTTTGCCAATATCCACGACTGTTTCTATATATTTACTTTCCACGTCTTCTCCCGTGTATATAATGTCTCTGTGCGGATTTTAGTGCTTCTGGAATTACACTTTTGTCGACTGCACATAGATAGAAAAATATAGACTTCGTTCTTTTGATAGGTGAACATGTAGGTACGACTGGGGTCCGGTTCACAGGTCGGAATTGGTTTGATTACTGCCTCGAAATCAGCATAAACAATGATTAGCAATTTATAGCCGTAATTCTAATATTTAAATTTTAAAACGGACGGCCTACCATCCTTCCCTGACTGTGGCATTTCGGCATGCAGTGGAGCATTTTCTTTACAGTATTCTTGTTGTGTTCTAGGCACTTTTGACCCATTAGCAAATGTGTATTTTGGTTTCCTAGTTCGTCAGGTGAGATCTTATAAGTCAGGAAAATTTTTTTATACAACAGTAATGAGCGTTCCCATCGTCAGTGGCGAGGAGAAGGACGTCGATATGTTGACCCTTTTCTTCGTCGGCTACACACACGAGATTAAGTTTCAGGTTCTCGTCTAGGCCATAAATGTTTACAGATACCAACACATTGTTATTTTAGAAAATTTTTATTTGCTGAAATGGTGTAGGGAACTCGAGGCCGGAAAAGTCGAATTTCATTTCCAGCGCTTGGTATCGCTTGTCTACTCGCTATTGATCTGTGCCTTCTACGAAACCTGCTGGAATGACCGATTTAAAGGACATGTGATCGTTTGTGTTGTGCGGGTTAATCACTACCTTTTTGTTTTTGATAGATTCCGGCAATACAATGCACGATGAGACACGGAGGGGATCCAGTTTTTTGACGTGGAGCTGCATGTGATTGGCTGATGATAGTGTCCACCCTTAACCACGCTCTTTGTATGTTTCCTTCTCTTCTCATATCTTCTCTAAACTGTTACATACCGCCTTCTCAATGACACTCGCCTCGAATATCGCTACATGTTTCGTTTTGAATGCTCTCTTGTCAGTACCTTCAACGAATGGTTCTGGTTTCGAGTGAGTGCATTCTAGCCAAATATTAATGTTAATCGGGCCCTGCTCTCATACTTTGTCGGTGAGCTGTCCAACTATGTTCTTCTCCATTGATATCAGAAATGTACAAATATCTTTTATGGATTCACGTATGTTTTCGACTACTTGCCTCTTCACATTCGCCCTAAATGCCGTTTCTGCCTCAATGAACCTGTGAGAGGTTGACTGATCAGTGCCAACTACGATTCTCGGTCGTGAATGACGAGCGGGGACCAGAACCGGGGCTGTAGGTTGCTGCTTGGGATCTGTACCGTGTCACATGCGTTTGGCGGGAGGAGCAACTGAACCACTGCACTTTGTCATATGTGTCCTAAGTGAATCTTGCCCAGTAAACTCTTTTCCGCATTCGCCGCAATTGTACGCTCGTTTGTCTGGATTTAAATGACGACTAGTTTCGTGTCGACGTGCCGAGCCCATTTGTGTAAAAGCGACATTACGGAATTTACAATTGTGTGTTGCTACCTGCCTTATTTCGCCTGTACAGCTATATAAATGTTTATCCATGTTATCCTTTCGGTGGGCAGTGATACCGCACCGCTCGCAAATTTGAGATTCGGCCCTGAACGGATTGTGTATGCATGACATTTCGTGCCGGAGACCATTTTGGCGGAGAGTGAACCTTTTCCCACAAAACCCGCATGCAAACAATAATGGAGGTGACACCATCCCTACACCAGCGGGATATGGAACAACAGATGCAGGAGATGGAACGATAGAAGCCGATGATGATGGACCACGTCGGTCGGCCATGGTTCGCCTCACTCATGTAGAACCTGCAACATGAATACAGTTACATCAGTTTTTTGTGTAATGCAACTAATATTTAGTGCTATTTATAGCCAGGAAATCATATGTGGTAAAAAAAAAAAATACCCTCAGTATACACATATAATCTCACTCTTTAGGTTGTTTATTATTGTTTTGAAAGATGGTGCAGACGATGTTCGTCACCCGTCGGGACTCAAACCGCGACGTGCCATAGTGACAAACCACCACACTACACCGGTGTGCCACCGCGCTCGGAATTATCTCCCGCTAGTACTGTGCGCCTAACGAAGACAAGGAGGCAGGGCTTAATGTAGGCCCCGGCCTGCTTCACGTACTCAGAGATTGTTACATAATCCTACATGCACACGTACACACATACACATACATAAATGTACACACATACACGAACAAACATGCACACACAATCCCATCTGATTGAAAACTTATGTTAGATTCGATAGAAATTATGAAAGAGTGGAAATTTTTTATGGCAATGCATACATATTGAAACATAAATGACATCATTTGAACTAGCGGGTGGATGAGTTTTGTTTCACTGTACACACGTGCATGTCTATCGTATTCGTTAAGTACACAGAAAATTGGAAAAAAAAAAAAAAAAAAAGGGTTTTTTTTTATTACATGCTCAGTCTTATGATATTCTGCACTTGTAAATAAAAAAATTCAAGCTACTGATTATTGCATTTATGTCTACAGAATGATACTATTTTTATTCTTTAAAAAAAGACCATAAAGTATGTCAGTAAAACAAGGTTCAGCTCCAAAAAATATATAATGAGCGGTTCGTGGTGACTGAAAATTAACGCACCTGCTCACCGCTGAACTGGTGAAAAAACTAGCTGCGATGGAAGAGGTCTCGTCAGCATACGACCGCAGCTCGAGCCCACGTGTTTAAAAACAGGACAACAAAGGAACAATACACATTTAAAAAAAAACTCTGAACGGTAATAGGACAAACATCGCTGTAAGAACTCATGTATGTATTTTTTTTTATTTACCTGCACACGAGATATGCAGTACGGAGTAGGACCTAGACGAATACGGCTCGACGTGAAGATGGCACACGTGGGGTTCTCGAGCTCAGTGGATCACACCAAAAACGGTAGCTCGACGCTGGACGAAAACCCACACGTGGCGATATCTGTAAACAGAATACAATGCATTATAGAGTACCCCATGTAAGTAATTGTTTTGGATATACACCCCACCGCGAATCGAACCCGGCTCGCCGTAGTGGGGGACGTACATTCGGACTATTGTCTTGCGGTAAAGTGTGCGTTTTCTTTCAACCAAAGCAGACAGTAAGGCTTGCACGAACATGCCAGCTGGCCGAGTGATAGTGGGAGGATATTTCTGTAAATAAATCTTAAGGGATCGCCTATATTTTTTCTAACACCCAAAAGCAAGATGTAAAACCATGCTGGCCGATGACACTTTTATACTTCGTGTTTAGTGACACATTCAAGACACGTATTTATCACGCATTTTTTTTAATGCATCGTTTTTTCTTGATGCGGTGAAAATCAAGTGGTTAGTGTTTTCCTTGTAATGAAGGCTATGAGTTTTAGCGTGTCTTTATTTGTTTTAAGCACAAGCACAAACAGATCTGTCTTTACATTTTTAATCTGAAATATTCGTACTAGATTGTAGCACATCTAAACAAAGACGCGAGAGATGCAACTTGCACACAAAATATACGACTATTTTACAGTATCTATATCATAATGTTTTCAGTTACGTAAAAGTGTATGACTACTTATATAATACTTCCTAACAACTTTTTTTCCAAACGATACTCGTCACATGACAGGAATTAATTAATTAATATTAAGCAAGTATTACAAGTGTTTCTCCGTTAACTAATCATTTTTTTAGAAAAAATAATAATTTCCAGTCCATTATAACAAAATAAGAAATGCGTAACCTATTATCACAGGACACGGTACATGTGGGCTGTAGCCTTGGACCGGGCATTCGCCTTGCTAGGGTCTCTTCAGCGCACATCTGGTGCTCCGTGATGGCTCCGCGACCTACACTAAGGTCCGCAAGTTCAAAACAGCTAGGCAACCCTTCACTCGTACGAATGCGGAAGGCATTAAAGCAGTTATGTATATGTGTTTTGACAAGCTTGATTAACACTTTATCACCCACAACGGAAAAGTTTTTGTCACGAACTTTAATACTCGAATTACAGCGTTGATTTTA
Source organism: Dryococelus australis (assembly GCA_029891345.1). Taxonomy (NCBI): domain Eukaryota; kingdom Metazoa; phylum Arthropoda; class Insecta; order Phasmatodea; family Phasmatidae; genus Dryococelus; species Dryococelus australis. The sequence goes on along the minus strand of CM057009.1, from coordinate 211,041,662 downwards.
ACGATCAGATTATATACACGAGACGTGTTCCTTGTACTCAATCGCAAAAAATTCGGATCCTAAAAAAAATTTGAACTCTATGTAAAAGTACTCACCTGCGTTCTGAAGGAAAATTGTTGGAAACTCACAAACAAAGTCGCTGAAAGCTGGATAAACGCACGAAGCAGATTCACAATACGGAATGAGGGGCATAAGGCCCGTTCCCAGCTTATATTGTTTGCCAATACAATATTGATGTATTCGTCCGCAGATTCTCCTCTGCGAAGATTTTCGTCCACGAAAAGAAAATAGTTTGCGAGCATGATTTTTTATATAAAATTAAAATTTTGTTTACGTACAAATAATAAAAAACCTTACATTTCACTTAATAGTTTGTATCCTTTATCTCGTCAAATGTACAGTTTTTGTAAAATATTATTTTTGCGAAAAAAAAAAATATTTTCATTGGTGATTCGCAATATGATGACGACCACTGCTGGTCGTCATCTCCTTAAGGCGTGTCGAGGCAGGCGGGACAGAGGTGGTAGTTGTACCTTTCGCCTTTTTTTTCGGATTTTTCCGTACTCTTCGCGAGACTCCCATGTACTGTAAATTACGGGAACTGTCGACTCAGATTGTGTGAGAGAGATGAAATGATAATTTTCTGTCTCTCACGACATGATCTTAGCAATTTTATGCACCTCTCCGCGAGTGTATGCTATGCAAAACTTATGGGACAAATGTAGGAAGAGAGAGGGGTAAATTTATCTTCTGTCTCTCACAACATGACCTTGGAAATTTTATGTACCTCGAATATGAGACTATATTTTACCAGGAATCTTACCCCTCCCTCATTAATTTCTCCTCTATTCCTACACACCGACTTTTGGCAACCAATGGGAGAACGATGTACAAATTCCAATTCTCCGACGACCAATACTCGTGCGGGGTGAGTGTCGTTTTCATCTCCCCTCATGACCACTGGATGATCGGCGCTTTGGAAACGTGCAAAGTTAGCTTTCCTTAGCAGCCAATGAGAATGGAGTGTACTAATGGTACATGGTTCCGTCTCCCTCGCCGCCAATAGGAATTCGTTTTTTTTTTGTTACAGCCAATGGTAAGGATGGAGAGGCGTCTCTGAAAATAGTTATATTTTCCCCCAAAATACTGCTGAGAGAACAGCATTTTTGTGGCAGTCGGGGAAAAGTTCAAAGACAGGCTCTGCTAGAATTTTTGCCTCGGTACAGATTACCTCAATAGTGTAGAGCCCAGTTAAATGGACAATTCACTAATATCGGTCAGAAAAAAAATCTTTTTTAATAGAATAGTTACGGTAAAAGCGAAGACACTGATATATGTTCTGCACTGTATATGCGCGTAATTTTTTGCTTTATATATATATATATATATATATATATATATATATATATATATATATATATATATATATATATAGTAAAAATTTTCCCTTGGTGATGAAGGTACGTAGTGGGCAGTCATAATGTTTTTTGTCTTTCGCATAGGTGTAACACGCCTTTATATATATATATATATATATATATATATATATTTTATATATATATATATTTTATATATATATATATATATATATATATATATAAATCTGCGTTTGCTGGTTGCCAGCTTTTAGCGAGCGTTGGAAAGTATTCCTTGTCATGACAAACGTACCATTACAATGTACGTATGTGTATACATATTTTTATTGATATCTACAGGTGCCTTGGCGATGCAGTGGAATTTGTACTATATAGATATACACATTTTTTTTCTAATGTGTGCTGGTTTTGCTGTCGGCATTTCCCCGCCTGTATTGCACCAGTTGTTGAACCTGCACCTCCCATATGTCTTGTTTCGGTGACATGTAAACTTTTATCTCGTCAGTTTGTTCCTTTGCCAATATATAATAGCACGTATTTAATTGTCTGTTTAATTTTAAAAAATTGGGTTTGTTCCCCAAACAATCTAGTGCCGTCTGTGTTGTGCCGTATTTTTTTCCACCCGTAATGTACCATAATTTTTTTTCACAAATGAGTAGAGTAACGAAGATTTTATTTTTTTCCCTCATTGAGTACAATTTTTTCTTACCAGTACAGTACCATTTTTTCTCACATTCGTATAGTGTATCAGTTTCTCTCGTTATTACTATACCATGTTTTTCCCCATCAGCTTGCTATGTTCTCTTTTTTTCATAGCTCAGTATGTCTCCATGTGTGTAATTTCTTTTATACTAGTGAATGTCCGAGGCGCTTCAGATATTAAGTGTGAAATATTTTTCATGTCTTGATAGCTGCCGTGAATACATTTTCTGGCAACGTGCAGTTGTCTCTCTGGAGCACGGTTGCAAGCCGGCGCCCATCTGGCAACAGGATGCTCATTGGAAGTTGCATTTCCGTCTAGATGCAAAAGTGCCGACTTGGCAAAACCCTTCCGGTCGACACATGCGTCTGCCGGCGCCTTGCGTTGCATGCGAGCGGAGACAATTGCAGCGGTCTAGCTCTACTTGCTCGTGCTTCGATTTAAAATTCCATTTATTAAGTGCGTAAACATAGTATGTATATGTTTGTGGTGGCTCATGTCTGCCTATCTTGTCCTTTAAATTGTACCTACACTAACTTCACCGACAATGTATTTTATTAGCAAAACTGATATACTAAATGCTTCTTATACCAGCCATGTTTTTTTTTTTACAAAACATTGTTTCTGGTACAAATTATTTTTTTAATTACCACCAGGAGGACGTGACTCGAGGTACACACATTACAGTACTATTGTTTCTTCTGCGCTTCTGTAACATACACAATGGTTTTTTTTTCAGTCTTTGGAGACATTACGCACACGTTATATATATATATATTTATATGTAACACAGTTTCCTCAGGACCTTAGCGATTGGGTATTTGCGCGAAGTTTACAATGAAACTCGTCCTGTGCCTCCATGACGTTCGCGAGTCTACAAATTGATGCGAATATATATTTTAACGGTACCTATATGTTTTAGGTGTGACTGCGAATTTAATTTGTTTCTCGTTTACCATACAGAAAAGTATATTATTTAGAAATATAATTAATTATAAGGTTCCGCGATATTTAAAAAAAACCATCTCACATTCTTAAGTAATTCATGAAGATAAAACTGCTGGTATGGTAAAAAGAAATATATATTTTTTAAAATAGGAATGACAAAATATTAGACAAATTTTTTTAAAGGCTATAAATATGAGTGTCGTCCAGCCGACAGTCGAGCGAACGCGGTAGAGGCTTACCGACTAATAAGTAATTGTTCATAAAGAAAATTTTTTTTAAATAAATATTTTATAAATTTTTTAATAAGACATTTTCAAAATAAATGTTTTAATAAAGTGAGAGCATACCAATATGGCAGTGGAGCGAACGCCACTACTTGGGCGAGTCGCTTACCAATATAGCAGATAATCTAATACACTAGCGGTACCTAGGTGAACTAAAGTGAGTAATTGATGGAGCGCATGCGACTAATCGAACGAGCGAGTTGAGAGAGACAGTAACATATAAACAAAGATAGCAGCCTCCAGTAGCATGTAAACAAATGACGAACGAAGAAAACAAATATGGCGGCCTCTAGTAACATATAAACAAATATGGCGGTCTACGGTAATGTACATGAATATTTTAAAGATAATATTTTTAACGAAGAAGAGATTTGGACGGCTTTTAACAGAGAGGTATTGAGAGAATTTTCCAAATAATTTTTTAATAAAATTTTTTAGAGAAATTTTTAAGGAAAAGGGCTGCAAGGGGAAACATTTTTAATAATACATTTTTTAAATAAGATTTTTTAAATTTAAATTTTAAAACAATCTTTTAATAAATATCTTAAATAATATATTTAGACGATTTTTAATTAAAGTTTATTAAAATAATTTTTTCATAAATTCTTTTAACGATTTATTATTTTTAGACGATTTTATAAAACTTTTTGTAATAATTTTTTTATAATTTTTGGCAATTTTTTTATTTTTGGAGTGAGAGGTCACCTGTGTCAAGATCAATGTGACGGGTAAAAGGTCACAGTCAATGACATCCAAGATGGCGGACGGTGACATAACAACATGGTGGCCGCCGAATCCTGCCTTTTTGTGCCAGATGCCGATGCACATCAACCTACTAAATTCTACTACTGACGATGCTAAGAGCCACCAAAATCTCTTCATTTTCTTCATCCCAAAACCTGCAGAACAGCTCCAAAGAAGTTGATTGGTGCAATTTCCACTCTACTTTATGATGCGGAACGCAAGCGAGCCGAGCATAAAAGGCTGTGCCCATTCACCTGATTTATATTAAACAGGCGACTATCTACTTACTTCACATGAAGTGGGCAAACGCATTTATTACTTTCTTACGAAGCAGGTAAATTGGTACAGAACTTTGTACTAGCATTGCTCGATTTCTAAGAAACAGAGAGACGCAGATTGGCATATTACAATATGCATTCATTTGAAGAAAATAAATTATCACCCTGGAGGTGCCATCACAGGGGCTTGTAAGTGGGTACAGGCTCACGACATGGTAGTAAGCATACAGAAGATATCAAAATATTGTACCACACCAAGCTTGTATTACAAGGAACCAACACTCGCAGGATAAACTTTGTATGGTGTTGGACCATCGTAGCACGGAGACTGGCGGCGATACATTTGGGCATGGAAGCATACGGACGTTGGATGTTCTTCTGACGAAGACCCTGCCTTAGCTGGTACAACTGACGCTCCAAATCTACCGTTGTTGCCACTGCTCGAAGTTGCGGTCAAACCTGGTCCCAAACGTTCTCAATGAGCGAGAGGTCTGGGTACCTTGCTGACCAACGAAGCATGTTGACATCACGAAGGCAGGTCATGGGTACTCGTGCTGTGTGAAGACAGGAATTATTTTGTTAGAAAAAATGGGGTTGCCAAGGTGCGCAAGGAAGTGGAGCGCACATGGGAGCAGAATTTCCTGGATGCTTCGCGGTGCTCTCAGGGTTCCCTCAATCACCATCATTGGGGAGCAGGAACCGTAGTGAATGACACCCCACACCATGACACTTATATTTGGGGCGGTGTGCCAAACTACAATGAAGCGTGAAAAAATATGCTTTGGAGATAGCTGGCGAACGATTCCAAGAATCGGATAGCGGATTGGAGAACCTCCCCCAGATTTCGCCATTTTGGAATTTCTCTTTCAAAATCTGCTTGTTTTTACCCGAAAATCACTTGTTTTTACCAAAGATCACTTCAGAAATCGATTATTTGACCCAAAAGTCACATCAAAATTTCCCATTTTGCCCAGCTGCAAAAAAGGTTCCTCCCCCCCCCCCCCCAGAAATTGCCATCAAAGGACTCTGGCCGCCATCATGAAATTTTTCCCGTGTTTCTCTCAAAATCACTTGTTTTAACTCAAAAATCCTCAAAAATTCCCTTTTCCACCCAAATTTTCCCTTTTACTCTCAAAAAATGCATGTTTTAGCCCAAAAGCCTCAAATTACCTTTTCCCCCAAAAATTCCCTTTTCGTACAGAAAAAAGTACATTACAAAAGTGAGGGAAAATCACATATAAGTAAGGGAAAATTAACTATATTGTATAACAAAATTATATTAAAAAATATCCCGGAGTATTAGTACTGTTAGTTTCGTGTTAAAGGATTGTTTCTTCTGGCCGTCCTCCCACTTGGCTGTTGAGACAATGCCGCAGAGATGTACGCGTCGTAAGGTAACTTTCCCAACCATGTACGTGAATTTTACTCCAGAGTGCGGTCATTTTACCTTGTCTGTAAGGACAACATGTTTCCCACCAAGTTTGCGAATATTACCTTACACTTGTCAAGTCATTTTCAAATTATTTTTACAGTGATTCTAGTAAATTCATCCTTGCGAAGTAACATTAACTTTACTCATCTAGTAATATGTTTTCAAATTATCGCGTTTAGCAATTATTGCACCAAACGTATCATATCACACTGTAGTGGTTTGGAGGTCGATACTTTTGAATATTTTGCTCGTTTCATATGTTCTAAAATAAATGTCACAATACTGTTGTAGTGAAAACATTAATAACGATAAAAAACGTGATTTAATATTTTTTAAATAAATTGTTGAGCTGTCTCATAATCTTAATTATATTAACTCCAATTGTTTGTAAGGGATCCCATTTATATTTTTATATCTTTAGAGAAATATATTAGAGATGTGATTAAATAACTTCGTTATGTTCACTATTGTTAATCATTTTGTAAAATGAAATATTTTTATGTGAATCTAAAAGTCACGAGTTTGCACTATAATCCTCAGTTATGTCAATTGCAGTTGTTGAGAATTTAACTTTCTGTTATGTGATATATTCCAACCACCAACTTTTTAAATATTATCGTGTTATATATTTGTTGAAATACTTCTGAGTAATATTTCTGTCCTTTAAATCCTTTTTTAATTATGTGGAATATGTGTTAAATTGTGTTATAACTTGCCATGTTAACCAGCACGTGTTTTCCAGCTTAATTTTTATTTATTCTTAAACAAACAAATGTAGCAGATATTTTATGTAATTAATGAAAGCAAGTACCATAACAAGACAAGGTCACTTTTAATGTACTGTCTGAATTGTTGTTTCATCTTTATGGTTGGCTGGTTACTCGGAATTGTTATAGGGATTGTATTGCCCTGCCTTTATGACATGCCTGTATGGTTTGTTAAAGTGTATGACTGGTACAACTTGTTGCTATGGCTTATCAGTATGGCTTGTCTGATGGTTGGTCTGTATGTCTGATGTATTTTTGCTGATATGGTATTAATTATGATCGGTGTAGTTTCTTGCTACATCTGAGCTACACTGCTGGACATGAAATCGCAATTAAAGTTTTCCTTATTTGAAACTTTATTAAACCATCACAGGCTGATAGATGATAGTACAAACAATATTGATTAGTATTTCACAAATAGAGAGCATGTTGTTTAGCACTTGCAAAGCAAGTATTCAATATAGGGCAGAGATTCCCCTTGCTGATATTAAGGCAGTTATGCGAAAAAGTCATTCCAGTTGGTGGATAGTGTCCTGCGGTATATAACACTATGCTTGCTGCAACTGCACATGTAGATCAATCAGTGTTTGGACACGTGGTTGATGGTGGTGCAAACATCCCCCATCAAATCCCATTTGTGGTCAATAGGTAACAAATCTGGAGACCTGGCAGGCCAAGGAATGGTGTCTACATCTTGGAGAGCCTGTTGTGTTATGTGAGCTTTATGAGAACAAGCATTATCTTGCTCTATTATAGTGTTGGGTATGCTGTGCAAAAAACGCAGAAAATCAGGCCGCAGGACCTCTTTGACATATATATGTGTGCTGTCTCCATGCCTTCAATAACCATGAGGTGTGAACCGGAATCTAACTGACGGCACCACATACTATAGCACCTGTTTTCCAGTATGTATGGCATTAACAAATCAATTTAGAATCGTTTTTGCCAAACCCTGGTGCGGCCATCATTTTCATTAAGGTAGGAACAGGACACCATCGGAGAACACAATGTGTCGCTATTTGTCTGACCAATGTTGACATTCTTGGCATCATTGATGGCATGCCGCCCAATGCAGACGGGTTAAAGACAAACAGTGCAATGGACGTCGTGCCTGTACACCAGCCTCGTTCAAACTGCGATGAACGGTTCTCCTTGAGACTGTAAAATACATTGCAGGCTTCAAAAATTTCAGGATCTCTCTGGCTGTGGTGCCAAATTCTACAATTGTACATCGGCAGATAAAACACTCTTCTGTATATATATATATAGTGCGGCTGGCAAAACCAGTACCTTTTCTGCGCGATGTATGACCTGTACATATCTATGCCTGCATAAATCGCATCACTGTGGCGACTGCATGTCCAAGTTGAATGGTTATGTGACGAGCCGCCATCTGGCCGACCATACGACCCCATTCAGATAGTCTAGGTGGTGATACTCTTTGTGTGCACGGCACCATGTCATACTGCTCTTCCTCTTAAAATGCAGATTTCTGCCTTTCCAGCTTGTTGTATGGCCATATTTAAGCATTTATACTGGCATGTCACATGTTGCAGTGATTTTTCTGCGATGTCACTTTAACAAACTGCATCGCGCAAATAGTACTGTATGTTGTCTTGTTTTTAATGCAAATAGATGACATCTTATCGATGTAGCTATTTCCATGTACATAAGTGTATTTTTGTTGATATGGTATTTATGGTTATTTTAATGGTGGCCAATAGGTTTAATTTAATGATGTCCATATGGGCAAGGGGCGTATAACATCGACTTAACAAGTTGCAGAAACTTAATGAAAATTTTTTAATGTGTATATTAGTGTTTTCACGTCCTAAATAAGACTAAAATTTTAAGATATTAAAGTTCTGCAACTTTGTACACAGTAGAGTCTAGAACAAATATCTTCTTTGTTTATAACTTTGTACCTTTGGCGATATCAAACGGTGACATTTGGAATTGAAAGTATTTTATTATGTGGTAAGTATAAGCTACCTGATTAGTTATGCTCGAGTATAATTAGTTCCAGTGACTTATTATCCAGTAAAATTGCCGGTTGTGCTCTCATTCACATAATTTCGATAGGCATTTTCAGACTACTGTCAGCTCGTGCAGGTCTGTTTGTTGGATCACAGCTACCTCTTCTCTTCATTGTATACTGAAGAATTGGGGGACCAATGGATCATGTTCGTACAGGGCATATATGATATTTGTTATATTTTGACTCTGTGGTCAGTGGCCAGGAAGTTTGCTATGAAAAATTCGCCTATGCCCTATGCAATTTAGAATATGCACTTTGTTTACTGCTCGGTTATGGCAATATCATTACTGTAAAGTAATCTTTTCTGATGTTTTTTATATTTGAATAATTTAATCAATGTAATAATAAGGTTATCTGGTGATGTGATCATTCGTGCTGATGGAAGATGTGCTTACATACTCCAGCTCGGTAATGTTGGCATGGGTTGCAACAGTAATTTCCTAACTGCTAGATTCATGACTGCAAATATTGAGATCAGTTGTCATAATTATATGTTCTCTTAAAAGGAACTATTTGTAACCTACATATTTTTCACTATTCTTGTTACACTGACTGTTGCTGGCTTATGTATACAAAATATAGATAATTTAAAATGAAATTAAATTTGCATCTGAATCCTTTTCTCTAATTCACCCTTGAAAGAATATACCTTGTTCTTAGAAAAGTGCCTGGTTAGTTGGAATGGCCTGTGATATTTTAACACTAATACAGCATGCAAACAGTATGTCGCCCTCAAATCGAATTATGTAAGATTAGATTTATTTTTGTAAATTCCCTCGAAATTAATATGAATATATTTTTTAACCAATATGAGTGAATACTAATTTAATGGAAGTGCGGTTTTAGTGGTGGGGTGGTATGGTAGCCAATGTTTGCTCGATGTTTGTGGTCAGAATGGGTTGTTGTTTAGTTGGTATACATATTTGTCTGGTTTGGTTGTTGATACAGTCCTTCTGGTGTATTGGCTTATATAGTTGGTCGATGTGTTACAAGGTATGGCATCCAATATATTTGTCGTTTGTTGGTCGGCAATGTTTGTATAATGGATGACACATGCGGCAGGTATGTTCGTATTATGGTATCGTTAATTTAGACTGTATATTATCTTGGTAAGCTTAAGTTTTGGTATATGTTATGCTTAATTAGTATGGCTGAGTTTTCCTTGGGCTACAGTGTAAGGTACAGTTGGTAGATATGTTGGGTGATATTTCTAGTATATTTTTCTCGTGATGGTCTGCAATATCTTTATGGCTGATGATATGGATATCAAGTATGTTTATGTGTCAGTCATTGGTATGTTTTTTAGGTTCGGTCAGTGTGGACTCTATGGTTCCTTGGTACGCATTATGTATGCTTGAGATATGGTGTATGTTATAGATAATTAGTGTAAGGTCAACAGTAATACTTTCGACCTGAAGTTGATGGATCTTTCTCCGCTAGTTGTGGAAAAGCACCCGAATATGAGTATAGAATGGCTGAGGGATGAAAGCACGACATTAGTCTTTTCGAGAATTGGGATGTTACCTTAGAATTTTAATTGCATGGACCTATCTCCAGTGGTTCGCTAATAATGGCAGTTGTAATTGTAGAAGAGCTCATGGCCTAACACACCATAGCATCATTAACTGGGCGTGAGGTTGCCTCCTGAACATTTTTGTGTCTGTCTGGAATTGTTCCAAAATGTTCAGTAACTATGGTTATTAAAGGGCTTAGAATTTAATGTGACATGTTGTCTTGTTTGGGATCGGTCATATCATTGTTGGACTAAATTTAAAGGTTATATTTCTAATTGCTACGAAATCATCATAAACTGTGCTTATAAAAATTCTTACGGCCTAATGAATTGTATCAGACGTTTCGGAGTCGCGAATGATCAGCGATATATATTTGATAAATCTGTTTCCATTTTTTGTTAAATGACTGTCAACTATGCTTATAAAATGCTTGGGCTTTTACATGTTACATCGTCTGGTATAGAGGCTGTTACCTACAATCTGAATTTTGTGGTTTCATCTCCAACTGTTGTAAAATAAACATAAGATATGCTTATAACATACCTTAGGGCCTATCACGGTGTATCATCATGTTCGGGGGAAATGGCATTACCTATAGCCTGACTTTGATGGCTGTTTTACAAGTAGTTGTAAAAGTGTGAACTATGATTATAAAAGGGATTTAGGTCTTACAAGGCAGTCTAGTTGGTTCGGATTCGAGAGTGTTAACCATGTTACCAATTTGAAGTTCATAACTCCAATGGTTGCGAAATGGCAACCTACTATCCTTATACGAGGGCTTGAAGAATACGGCATTATGTCAGCCTGTTCTATGTCGGGAGTGATGCCTATAATTGAAATTTGCATATATAATATTAACAAATCGAATATGGTAGGTAACTGGTTTATACGAAAACTTAATACATGATGTTCACACACATTGTCTTGCTCGGAGTCGCAAGTGTTATATTATGTACGGATGTTTGCTATAATGCTAATTGATCGAAAACGATGTGCAAATAAGCTTATAAGAGGGTATACGGCATAATGTATTGTTTGGTTTCACGAGTGTTACATATGTAATTGGCGACTATAGATTTAACAGGTTGACAGGGGAATGTAACTATCTTTATAAGAAGGTGAGAGTACATGTATTGTCTTTGCGGACGGAAATGTAGCCTACATAATTAATTTCCATTTCCTAACTTAATGGATCGAAAATTGTAACCACCTGTATGTGTAAATTGTTATAGGGCTTAGTTTACCATACATATAAACTGAGTGTCAAAGGTCTAGCACTAATGAATAGAAAATTATGAGTAACTATTGTAGTGTATGTACACTCTAAATTCATATCAGTGGAAAACCACTGATTCGCAGTGGAATTCAACTACTCGAATCAGTGAAAATGGCTCCACTTGGAATCAGTGAAAAACCACTGGTTGTTTCAGTGAAACAATTTCACTGAATAAGTGACGGCCGAATGCAATGGCGAAGTAAATATTTATTTTATTAAATTTAGCAAAATAATTACATTTACGATAATTTGCTATTTATAATGCACAATTTAGTGTGTTTTAAAAAAGTAAAAAAAAAAAAAATTCGGTGGTTGCTAAGATTGAACCACACACTCTTTCAACTTTGGCCATTACCTTATCATCAGTGCTACCAAGTCAAATTATTAAATAAGAGTAAAATGTATGTCTTAAGAAGATGAGAATAGCCACTTTTGGCACAGTAGGTTGTAGGCTGTGGCTTCGCCACCATATTTGATACACCATCTTGTTTCCAACTGCCATTTTTTTTATCAAAATTATGTGTCTGGTGGCTATCTTTGTAGCCAGTATACCACCATTTTGTTTATATCCACCATTTTGATAGCCAGTATGTCATTTTTCCTGCTCTATCATTCCACCTTTATTTATCCTGCTATGTTATTCTGTCTTGTTTTCCTGCTCTGTCATTCCATCTTGTTTTTCCTCTATCATTTTGTGGGTTTTCTCTGAGTGCTCCCATTTTCTTTCTTTGCATTATTTCTTTCATTTCTCTCTGTCTCTCTTTCCTTTCTATCTCTTTCATTTCTCTCTCCTTTATCTCTTGTCGCATTCTTCGTCCACACCACCTGTAAGGGGCGCACACTGGTCCGCCATCTTGTTTACAGTAGTTCGTTCAATGCCTGCTAGGGGCGCACTGGTCCGCCATATTGTTTGCAGTAGTTCCTTCATCGCCCACCAGGGGTGCAGCAAGCTGGTCCGCCATCTTGTTTGCTGTAGAGTTCATTCATTGCCTGCTAGGGGGCACTGGTGTGCCCACCATGTTGTTGTTTCATTCAACGCCGGCTAGAAGGCACTGGTGAGCATCAACTCTCTTGTTTACAGTAGGTTAGTTATTTTTCGGAGGTCAAAATATCATGCAGAGTGTTACAGGATTGAACAGCCGGACCTTGGGTCACCAGAATAATGCCTTAGACCGCTCGGCTATCGTGACATGTACTGCGACAAAGGGTTTAATGAAGTATGTGTGAATACATGATTATGGAGGAAAAAATTATAAAATTTTAAATAATTGTATATATTTAATTTATATTGTGCGGCATGTCTGCGAACTCGTATTTAACAAGGATAATTAGATTATTTTGCCACGTCTATCAATTAGATAAAGCATCATGTTATAAAAGAAAAAGTTAAAATATAATTTTTCATTTAACTTCTAAAATTTTCAGACGTAAGTGTATCAAGCGACATGTCTACAAAATTGTACAACAGACAAATATTTAAAACATAATTATATAAAATGTCAGTTATATATTTCATTTTATATTATTATTTAACAATTACAATCAAGTGTCTCGAGTGATGTGTGTATCAGCCAGCACCACAATCAGCAGTACAATCAGCACAACACTTAGTACCACATCTAGCATCACAATAAGCACTACACCCAGCATCACAATCAGCACCACACATAGCACCACATTTGGCACCACAACTACCACCACACCTAGCACCACAATCAGTACCCCAATCAGTACCACATCTAGCACCACACCTAGTACCACAATCAGCACCACACATAGCACTACATGTAGCACCACAATCAGAACCACACTTAGCATCACAATCAGCACCACACTCACTACCACACTTAGCACTGCCATCAGCATTCCGAAAAAAATGATCGCCATTACAAGGTGGAAATAATTTCAAGAAGAATTCGATTATGGGATCACAAAAGCCAAATATTCAAAGCATACATTTATAAAATAAATGTTATGTATTTAAAAATAATAATTTTTTTAACTTTTATTAACAAATGTATCGAGTAACATATCTACAGATTTATATTTTTTTAGGCAGATCAGAATATGACATCGAAAAAAATATGATTATGTGACTGTGACCAGTGCCATAATGGATTTAATAAGCATATACATGTATTAGCGAATATACCAAATGTTATACATTTTCGAGTGATTGATTTTTTAAGTCGAAAGCTAAAGTAACATTATGAGCTTTGTAACCAGTCCGAGCATCAAGGACAACATAGCGGTTACCTCACCACTGGTCATATTTTAAGTGCAATATGCCGATATCTAAGCCCCACGAACCTGTAGGCATAGTTCGCTATCATTTCCAAACTGTAATTTATAGACACCAAATTCGGACATCAAATACAATGCAGCAGATACCTTACCGCAGGTAATGTTTTAAGTGTAATATATTTATAATGAACCCACGAACTTATAAGCATAGTTGGCAATCATTTTCGAACCATTTAATTTTTAGTCACCAAATATGGACTAGGAGCAATCATTTTTATTTTTAAATTAATTATGTAACCAGTCCAACCTTATACACAAACAAGTCATGTTTATTTGACCACAATGATCATGGAGCTGCGACCTTCTTCATCGCTAATTGGTAGTCAACAGTGGTGACTCTATAATCGAGTTTTCACCTAAGTATAAATATGCTCCTTTTATACATTTGCGTTTCAGTATCATTCTAGACTTGGAATAGTACAGATGTAAAATACCAATGATGCATCTGTTTAGTCGCTTCTGCGGTAAAGGATTTCCAGCTCTTTGCAGTGTGTATCGACATGAAGTAATGGCCTGCATGATGAAAAATTTCAAGAATGCCATTTCAGTGCAAATTCTGCCAGAGACTGTTTACTCTGAGAGATAATTTAAAGAGACATTCTAAAACTTGTAGCACTGGTTCTATACAGCTACAATCATCATGGCAGGCACTGCAATCAGAGCTACATGCATCGTTGCATGCATCGCAATCAACACCACATGCAACACAATCAATATCATCTCAAGATGGTAGTGATAATATACATATTATCAAGCAAGATGTTACTCTACCCATACACATTCATGCTGATGATAAAGATATTTTCCATGAATCATGACATGGAAGCCTATTTCTGAATTTCTGAATACAGTGAGGTGAATCATCGTGTTGCCATCAAATTGTGGGAAAATGTGCATCTTGCTAAGCATGTTGGAAGAAACTAATGGCCTTCTGTTCGAGAACATATACCTCTACTATAAATCGCTACAGCAGCCAAAGTAACTGCGGTTGGCACAACTACCTCAAGCAGTGGATGGTCACCATTATTTTCCTATATAGTGACAATGAAGAACATGTACCGCCAAGTGAACCTAGCCTAACTTCAGTGTTTGTTTTCGACGATGTTGCATGTGAAAAACAGTTGACAATACGACAATATTTTAGCATGAGACGACATGCAAACGTAGACTGCATATACCTTGGTCAAACTTATTCACACATAGCTAAACAGATGCTATGAGACAACGCAAATATGTTGGTGCTGTTTCGCATGGACAATATGCGTTTATGTCATTTTTACAACGATCATGTTAGTACAGACATGCCGATATCTGATTTCAAATCTATATGTGCCTTGTGCTGGAAAGAGAAATATGGATTTTTGTCAATTGTTAAAAACTATGTACTACTTAAAGGTAGGTAAAGACATGGGTTCGATCAGTTCATCAACATCCGCCGAGAATGAGTTACAGACAAAGTAGTTATCATGGGAACAGGGAAAATAAAACCAGCAGGCAGTGGAACTGAAACAACAGTCTAACAAATGGATGCTGCCTCATGTGTAGTTGAGCACTGCAGAGCATATAAAAATGTTGAATAATGTGGAAGATGGTATAAAAACAACGATGTGACATTCAGTTCGTGGAGTCTCGAGTCATTCCCCCGATTACCAGCAAGCCAATGCATCAATTGAATTCTCCATGGACAGTCTTCCAGCAACAGCAACCCCACTGGCAGACATCTGGGTCTTTGGATGTGCGAGCTGGTCAACCAATTCGGTAAATCCACTTACAAAATAATAAGAAGTTCTTGTCTTACATTAAAAAATCATTGCAAAGCACTGACTGTATATATATATATATATATATATATATATATATATATATATTATTGTAAGTAAAATATATTTCACTTTGCATTTTATAAAAAAAACCTTTGTCATCCCAGTGGGATCCTTTCACCTGGCGTCCTGACGGGGACGAGTCTCATGCGCTGTCATTCCAGCAAGGATTTCTTATAATCCTTCCATCATCATTTCCCCTGCCAATCCAGGGAAATAGTTATAAGTACTTACTAATCAAGCATAGGGTGCTCTACACTGTGTGTTAAATGTTGCTAGACAAGCCCCGACCATCCTGGACAGTACAACAGAATAGCACACGACCTCCTTACGAACCTACTGAAACGAAACCGTCACATTCAGACTGAAATCATCACTCACAACACTAGCGGTGGAACACATCCGACTCCACCGTCGCTGCACGATAAACTAACATCGTGAGAATCTGTAAGGTAGTGCAGACACCACACAGGTCTCGTCAAGACGAAGAGATGGCCCAGCAGAACACGAGTTGAGAAGAGAGAGAGAGAGAGAGAGAAACGTCAGGTGCCAGGGTGGCAGACCATTATGAGGGGAGTGCAGTTATGCAGTACAATGTGACAATTTACTCCTTAGTAAATATATGAAATTTATAGTGTTAGAACTATAAGCACATACAAAACAACATACATTTAAGCAATTTGTAACATAAGAGAGACGTCACTACTACACACTGACACGAACAGTTATAAGAAATAAAATATAAAAGCAAATAGTTATAATTATTTAACAACCTGTGTGTATATTGCACGAGCATCGAGCATCATATGTTATGCACGAAACAGCATTCATTAAAACCATAAGTCACATAAGAAAGAGACACGTCACTGCTACACACTGACACAAAGAGTTATAAATAATTAAATATAAAGGCGAAACATTTATAAGCATTTAAGAACCTAAATGTATATTTCGCAAGCATCAAGCACTGTATGTTATGTTAGTCGAAAAAAAAGTTCCATTGCAAAGTACAAGTATGATAAGGACAACACTGTCACATGCCAATACAAACAGATGTAAAAACATGATATAAAGGAAAATTGTTATAAGTACGTACCAACCAGCAATATCAAATATTGCACACATGCATCGGGTGCTACTCACTGTGTATTAAACGAAGCTAGATAAGACCACGTCGTCCTGATTTGTACAACAGAATAGCAAACGACTTCCGTACGAACCAACGGAAACGAAACTGACTAATTCAGAGTTCAGCCAATGCTCGTAACAGTTGCTGAGGACACCATATTTTATTTCATATGTTTGCATAACCTAGGTGATGCTAATGTATTAACTAACGATTTAGCCACCCGGCAACAGCTATATTTGTTTATGTTTTTGAAAGTATAGGTGGTGCTGTAGACATACTCCATATTGGATTCTATTTTCAACATTTGTAGGTGATGTTAATATCTCGATTATGGCACCTGCTATCGGACTGTATCGAATGGTGGCATTGACCATTCCTACAAAGTACATGAACTGTCATAGTTATTCTTAAATTCGAGTATTTATATTAAAAATAATTTTTATATAAAGCAGAGGTTTTTTGAATAAACAAAATGCAACAGTGTTTGTTACACAGAATTTATTCAGTAAAATACAACATGAGAAAACACATTCACATTAACAATTTATCTTTTACACTTTGTTTTGCGTATTGCAAGGCACTGTTCTCCAGCGAATCCTGATTTCCGCGGCTAATCGGTATAATGCTTCAAACACTTTTTGCAGATATGAACTTTGTACATAGCTGAAGTGATCTGAGAGTTGATCAGTCATGAAAAGTTGTGTATGTAACAATAATGGAGAATATTCTTAGTTACCTCCTTCACCACCAGAATATACATATGTTCAGTTTCTCATTCTTTGTCACGTGTAGTGTTATCACTTTCCCCCTTTCATTCAGAGAGTACACATTTACAGACACTCTAGGGTTGTTGTTCTTCAAGACCATTTCTTGCTGCAAATGAGTCGGAAAATCCAGCTCATAAAAATCCAAATTTACTTCCATCTCCGCATACCTCTTGTTCACAAACTGCGGTTTCGATGTCTTAACAGATCTTTCCAACACTGACCACTTGAAACATTGATTTTCATAGTTGTGGGGATTGATTATGACATGTTTGTGTTTGATAAAGTCGGGAAGGTCAACATATCGACAGCTGTGAAGGTACTTCCTTTATGTTACTTGGAGGATGTCCCTTGCACCTTTTCATATGCACCCTTAGGCCATCCGTCTGTGAAGTCATCACACCACACTTAGAACACGTGAACCTTACTTGGGTGAGGCTATATGTACAACCATATATCTCATATCGTTGAGCATTGCTGCTGCTCATAAAGGTCGTTTCGCAGAAGCTACACTTAATAATGTTGGAATGATTCAGCAGAGGTGGTTGACCATACAGTTGTTGCTGGAACAGAAGTCGATGGCCTAGTTGGCGATGCAGTTGTGGCAGCTGAATAATTGTATGGTACTTCTGCAGGCACTATGCTAAACATAAGTGCTTTAGCGAAGAGGTAGATGATATAACTGAAGAGGAAGAAGTCGATGATGGCATTAGTACCATGTCTATGGCAGATGACAGCAGTGCTACTGTAGACAGACCATCCGAAGAGGTCGATGACGATGCTACTACATGAATGTCGCTCGAAGAAGTCGATGGCACTGCTGGTACCACTCCTGGAGAATTTTATGGTACTTGCTTAGATAGTATTAGCTTCGGAGTGTCTGAAGACATCGCAGATGCGAAACTACAGAAGTTAGCCGAGTCGATCGAACTTTCACATTAGCAGTTGACAAACTAAGCCTTTCAGCTGACACGTCTACTATATATATATATATATATATATATATATATATATATATATATATATACACGTATTCAAGCCCTATGACGTCATATTGACTTTGAAGCAATCATATTACATCATAAATACATTCTTCAGGCACCGACCAGCCAATCCCCGAGTTGCCATATGATTGCGCCCGACCAATCGCATGAAGTCATTGACACATCACATGCAAGCAGGTAGATATGTTTTAGCTGTTTATCATTATTATTTATACGAACCACACAAACAGACCATTCTATCAGACCATGCAGAACCTGCTAAAGACGCACCCGTCCAAGAAATTTACTCGGAAGGACGAGAGGATGACAAAAAAAAAAAGTTTTCACTTTTTTACTGCGATGTCCATTGAAGCAGCCACAAGACTTCACGAGTGCAAAAATCAAATATATTTCTTTGCTACGTGCAACGCCAAAGTGCTAAGACTATGAGGAACCCATGTTACATTAAAAAAATATCATGTGTGTGTAATGTCCACCATGACTCAGAGAAGAAACTCTCTTAAAAATGTATTCCTTGTATTATGCAGAAGAATAACATTGTGAACAGTGCATAAATAAATTTGTTTAAAATAATATATATTTTTTATCTTGGGTTATGTCCTGCTCACATAATTTAAACACTGTTAACGAAAAACTGTTTCATATCAGTTTTGTTATACATTATGTAAATAAATATTCAATGAGACTCTTGTCATCGCTAAATTAACATACATATTCTTTATGAGTACGGATGTAATTATTAATTACGTATAATTGAGGATTATAGAAACCTAGCAGATGAAGGCGGCCTCGAAAATTATCTCTAGACGCACCCTGTAGCAGCAGTATCAGCAGCAGCAGAGGCGACCGGAGTTAAGGTTGGTTGAAAGTGTGGGGTTCCTCTACCCCTCCTCTATTGAATTACTTTTTTGAGAGGGGGAAAAGCCTGTAATTTTGAAAAGGGAAGAGCCTGTCCGCCCGAGCCATTTCCAGAGGGGTGTGAAACACATGACATATTTCTCTCTTGACACATAACATATTTCTCTCCTGACACTGAGATATAAATTGCCACTTGTTAACGTATTTTGCCAGGCGGGGCATTGCCTTTTTAGTTGGACACTTTAAACTGACACCTAATCGAGTCATCATTTTGCTATGGGACAATACCTTGTGCACAAGCCATTAGTCACATCAGTGACAGTACTTCATGTTCGTGTGAGCACTTTGCGCGACACACACCTGTGCGGAAAGGGCTACACCACAGGTGTGTTCTAACGAAAAGCGCACACACGTTTGTGAAGTATGATGGTTTGGGGCACGGGTAACGGAACCCTTGAACGCCCCGCCATATGGCCCCACTCTGAGAGGTAAGCTGCCTCTGGATTCTTGTCGGCCTCTTCCAGCCTTCACTAGCACCTTTTCAGTTTTCTCTCAAAATATAAACACGCTTTCTATTATTTTCAACTTTTTTGATTTTATAGAGGGAAAGTATTTCATGTTGATTTTTTTAAGCTTTTACATAAAATTATTTTCATCTAAAATGAATATTTTATGTGAATAGGGCATCAAATGAAAACACTCGTATATACATTTGATATGGTTTTATTATATTTTTTACACATCATGACCTTAAATGTTTTATACAATTTTTACAATATATAATTTTGTCTTCTATTTGGAAATGATAAAATACTTTTAGTTTTAGACTTGCAAAAACGTAATTACATGTGCACAAATCAATAATTACAGACACTACTAAAAATTATTATTGCAAGTCATTTACATAAAAAGTCATTGCAAAATATAACTGATATGAAAAAAAAACAGTTTGCATACTTCTATCCCTGCCTGCTCGCCACAGCTGCGTGAACAAAGGGAGATTTTTTTTCTCGTTAAATGCATCAGGTGTACTGCTCGCCGATTTGCACAGATCTACCTGTCGGGGGCCACTCTTTGCGGAGTTACCGAATGGCTGGTGCTTTTCTCATTCTGAAAAGTCGTGCACACCACACGTGCTACTGGATGTGTGTTATTATTGCCCTTTTGGGACGGCCATTTACCTGCCGCTGGCAGCCGCGTGGGGCAAGGGACATTTTTTCTCGCCAAATATAAATTACTTCGTCTTATACACTGCCAAAGAGCAGTTAACTGGAAACATTAGAGGTATGACCGAAGCCTAAAATTATTCTTACCCGACGAGAACTGTTCCTTGACAAGGGACATTTACTTATTTTTTTCTCGTTAAATGCGTCAGGTGTTCTGTCAGCCGATTCGCATATTCCTACCTGCTGGAGCTATCTTTGTCAAGTTAACGGATGTCTGGTGCTTCATTCTGGAGGGGTGAACACAGGTGCTACTACTGAATGTTTTATTCTCGCTTTTCGGAAGGATCACTAGGGGCAAGAACATCTTTTTCTTGTTAAAAATAAATTACTTTCGTCCTTTACACTATCGACACATACGAATGACCGAGCCATTCACACTACTGAATGTTTATTCTCGCAAAGCCTAGAACTGTTCCTTGGGCAATCTTTTTTCTTAAATATATATCTTTTTGTATGCAGCAGAGTGCAGAAGGCTTATTAACTTTTCGAGCAAAAGAAGCTACGCCGTTATTCTCGTCTGAAGTTAAATGTAGCTTGTCAACCTTCTAACCGGATGAGAAATGTAAGCAATTGACCGCTAGCATCGAACATGGCTAATGTAGGTTATATTTATATAAAAGTGCACACTGCGACATGAGTAAATTTTGCATCCTCAGGTACTTTGCTTCCACCGAAAAATGGAATACTGCTGGAAAAGCGAAGAAGACTTTGAGATGATGGCAGAAATGGACCGCATTTTTGGCAGCGTGCTGATTGTGCGAGAAGCGGGGTGCCGCATCCCCTCGTCGACGTCTGACTCCAGCAGTATCATTGTTGTGACACCTGCAACATGGTGCAAGTGCCATCACCATCGCATACAACAGAAAGCTGTTCGCCTGTAATGCGAACGGCCCACCATCATCCAGTATCAACGCCAGTGTCAACTTCGCCAGGCTGCCGGGGGAATCTGCTGCTGGTTGCCAATGGCATTACACGGTCATCGCCTACTACAGGAAGCCGTTTGCCTACAATGTGGACGGCGTGCCATCCTCCAGCGTCGCCAGTCTCAACGCCAGTGTCAAATTCGCCAGGCCACCGGTGGACTCTGCTGCCAGATACCAACACCATGCCACGGCTGTCATCTCTGTCATCCCCTCCATCGCTGATACCGCTTGTTACAATTACTCCTAGTCTCCCAGAATCACTATATCTGTGCGGTGCTCAACTGCCTGAAAAGAGTGACATGAACGATGAGGAAAGACAGCAGGCGATATCAGTGGCAGAGTGGCTGATAGCTCTACCAACGTTGCTGCCCTCTCCTCTCTCCGGCATGGAAACAAGTATCCAGCAGAAGCTGGAGGATATTGATTGCAGATTGAATCAAACCCGTCAGCTTCTAGAAGTAATATTGAAAAACAAACAACTTTTTCTAGACGAGCTGTCGGAGGTGATTCGTTCGTCGAATGATATCCGCCAAGATCATATGGATATTCGTTTCCGCATTGGGGAGGAGGGGGATAGAAAACAAACTCGATATTTGCTGGGATGGGCTGGAGTGTATTGTGGATATATTTCGTTGCAACATGCAGACACAGTGTATGGTTTAAAAAGTGTGCATGTTTTTTAAAAATGTGTGTGTTTTTTTAAAACATATTTAATCACACGTTTTTAACAAGTGTGTGTTTTTTTAGTGTGTAATGTCATTTTAAATATATTTTTTTAATCAAATCTTTTTGCTGTGGAGTAGCAAACAACCTCGATATTTTCTGGGATGGGCTGGAGCCTATTGCAGACACTTTTCATCATACCATGCAGACACAGTGAATGGTTTACAAATTATGTATGTTTTTAAAAAAAAGTTGGCGTTTTTTTAAGGGTATAATTTTATTTTAAACATACATTTTTATATAATTTTTTTTGCAATATATTAATTTTTAGGAAGGAAACCATCGCACAGTGGTCCAGCATGCAAATCTAGCCGGACTATATTCCGTATCGTCGAACAATGACACACAAATAACTTTAAAGCATTAGTTCATCAGAATGTATACATATGTTGACAATATTATACATGTATTGGTTAAAATGTATATAATGGTGCATATTCTGGACGGTTTATAAGTGTGGAGGGCTAATTAATAACTCGTGAAAGTTGTGTTGCAATATTGTTCCTACTACCAGTTAAACCACAAGACTCCACCCCATCACAAAATATATTATTCATGGGTTGTCTTCGTCTTCCTCTTCGTCATGATCGATAGCATCTTCTTCTTCGTTTTCTTTTTCGTCGTCTTCTTCACCTCCTCCACACACCAATGGATCGCGGAGGAATTTCGTAACTTCGAGGGAAAGTTTGCCAGTATGGGGCTTAAAAGGTGTCCTATTGCTGCTAATAAGATGAGCATGCGTGATAAGAGGCATATGAAACAAGTCCCCCATGGTATTCTATCTACAGAACTTCCACGTGTGTATTTTTCTGAGGCGCCTACAAACTTTGATACATGCTTCTATCACTTCTTCACGCAATAGTCCAATGGGAATAATGGCATGCTTTATAACATACTCCCAATGAATTAGTACTTTATGCACGCTTGGAGGCATTTAGTAACAGTTATAGTATTTAACATACAATATAGCGGTTTCCTTTGCATATTCACAGAAGGCTTCGGAATTTATATTCAACCCAGTAGAAAAATGCCCTTAAAATAGTTGCAAAGCGTTTAATAAATTCTACATTGATTCCAGGTGATGGCGGCTGCTACAGAATAATTTAAAAAGAAACTTCGAGCCGAGTTTCCATCATTGGTTGTTCCAGAACCTGGTTGTGGAACTTCGATCAGCAGTCCCATTTTTCCTCTAAAACTGCTTTTGAATGTATTTGTTTCGTGTGACAAATGCTGCCTTGTTAGTTTTCATTATTTTCTAAGATCGAAACTCTAACTTGTAGGATATGTGCAAAAGACACTCGAAGAATATGATCCAGGCGTGCAAACTAGACAGTCCGTAGGTTAGTGTTGGTAAATCACTCACCCCTTCTAAATGCTTGTGGAGATTGTTCATTTCACTTTGTTTTGCCTTACGTATGTATCACAATTGGGAGTAAATCTGTGTTAGAGCACAACATACTTTTCCGTCTATTATGGTTACTACCATGTTATGAGGTACCACTAATTCTACTTCAACAATCTTGAACTTTGTAGTAACAAGCAGATCAATTTGAGCCTTCGCTTTTTCTACTTCATGTTGCGTTAAGTCACTTGTTTATTTTTGGTACATAATCTTCACTGGTCGGCAGTGCCTCGTTGAGGAGTGCCTAGGATAATGCCAAACTTTAATTTCATTAGGCCTCTTACTGTTGCTGTCAATTGAAGTTGTCGTTATTTGCAAGGGAAGATGTCTGCAGACTGCGTCTTGGCCTGCTTCTGAAATTTCGTTAGCTGTGCATCAATGAAAAAACACAATGCCTGCTCACTCGTAAGTTTTGTAGGACGACCGAACGATCTGGCAGCAGAAGCATACGCCTTTTTCGGTCGTGTAGCCATTTCGGTGAGAAATTGGACACCTGTTTTACAATATCTGCAGCATCTCGTTGACCCTTGGATCTTAGACTAATTTCTAATGCAAACACTAATTCCTCCTGCGTACTGCTTGCGATAAGATTCGCAACTCTCCGTTTCTTAGTCTTGCGACTTGCCTCTTCAAAATGTATTTTCCTCCGACCTCTTGAAGTTCTCGCGGTAGATGTTTCTCCACTTTCTATACAGTGTCGGGGGGAGGGGAGTGGAGTTAAAATATATGATAACCATTGTGAATGTTTATGCTGGAATTTTCCCAACTTACATTGACAAGCATTCAACTTTGTTTTCATTTGGTAACATTATTTGCTACAGTTTACCTTTAGGTCGTTGTATACAGACTCCTCGCTGTATGATAGATTCGACCGAGTCATTAATTAAGAACAGTTGCATTTTTCTGGAAGAATCAGCCTCCCCCTTCCAGATGTCGAACAGCTTCTGCCGTCTAACTCCTACCACCCCACCTAAACAGTAATATAACATCTAAGGTGGCACGAGGTGGCAGCTAAATATCACTCTGTAAAATGTATATAAACTCATCATCACGTAGCTGAGAAATGAGAGCTTGACTCCAGTTGATCTGTTAGATATGGCTTATTTATTAAGTAATGACATACCGTTCTAGTATTTGCGCACTTCCCGCATAGACTGTGTTACAAAGCATTAAGAGCCCCTTACAGTTATAAACCTTGCAATTTATAATTAATGTACATACCTTGCTCAATAAGCTATATTTGAAAACGTTTGGTCTCCTTTGCCTATAATTGTATAACAGAGCCACTTAAGTGAGGTACTGAATGCCTGTGATGAGCGGGCGATATCGGTTTGTATACTAAAAGGCCAACTTCTGCCGCATCTGCTGAAGATAAGACCAGACCCCTGTAGAAGTTTTTCATGGTTACACCATCTCCAGTTATTGTACTAATCAGCACTTCACAAAGAATTCAATTATGAAGATGTCGATGACTTTCAATTTTGTCCAGCTAGATTCGAGTTCTGGACCACTGTGCATCGCCTCTGTGCACAGTAAGTATTGCTACCATTTCTGATTTTTACCATTGTCCATTTTTGTCATGTATGTTAGTTTACAAAATCGCATTCGGTAATCCATTTTTGCATTTGTCAATTTTTTTAATAGGTACATGCAAGAGAAACATTTTTTATCTTGAAAGTTTTTACTATTTGTTTCTATTCTCTCGTAATTGCAAAATGTTGGCACTTTTAATTGGTCTTAGAAACCACTTGAAATAATTTTTTTCATTTCCAAATCAAACCCTACACATATATTGATCAAGATAAGACACAAATACATATAATTAGGACTATTATTTTCATTAAACTGATTTTAAAAAATTTCTGAAAAAGAAACGAATTCTGCTTCTGAGGAGAAGAAGAGGGATGTTTCAAGATGATTAAACACACATGTTTTAAGGAAACAAATACTTTTAAAAAATCTTAGAAGTATACTTATATACACTGGCACACTTGCAACAAAGAAAAACAAATACCTTAAAATAAATTTCCTATGCCTATAAGGAAATTCTTATTACATGTCTATGACTATATGAAAAAATTCTTATTGCATGTCAATAACTATATGAAAAAATTGTATTGCTGGCCTATGACTATACGAAAAAATACTTATCCTAACTGATAGTAAAAAATGCATACAAAAATTCTTATTGCATGCCTATGAATATAACAAAAAAACTTAAACAGAAACAAAAGAATTTAACCCCTATTACTATATGAAAAAATCTTATTGCTGGTATATTTTGCGACCATATTTTTTTAAGGAAAAAGAAAAAATAATCTTACCTATGCATATAACAAAAATACTTCAACAGAAACAAAGAATTTACGTCCTATGACTATATAAAAAAATCTCATTGCTGATGTATGTCTCGAACATAATTTTATAAATAGTGGATAAATTTATACACTAGCACCATGCAGAAAATTTTCATTTATTACTAATGTTGCCCTGCATTAAAATATTTTGATTTGTTCACGAACTATTTTCGACATATTTTAATTTTGTTTCCCTACAAGGTTTCTTTTTAAAATTGGTTAGGTTCGCATGCATGCTATAGACTAACATTTCGTAAATGCTTGTAGTGAAGGGGGGAAAAACATTAGCAATACTGAAAATTTAGTAAGGGTTAGACACTCCTTTCGGAAGAGAACTACATGCCCAGATATCTGTATGAGTTAAACCATTTGCTGCGACAATTGATTTTAATTTTGACATTGTGAATAAAATATTAATATTGATTATTAATTATATTTCATCTCTATTGCTTACAATATAATTTGTTTCATATCTTAAAAAGTATGTAAATGATGGCCAGCTATGCTTATAAGTTCGTGGGGTCGGATATAATGATACTACACTTATAACATGACCTGTCGTAAGGTATCCGCTGCGTTGTATTTGGTGCTCGGACTGCTTGCATAAATTATTTAAAAAATAAATAAAATCAGTCCTATGCCTGCTGAATTCAATATGGTGCCGAAAAAGTGCGAATAATCAAAGTTCACAATGTCACTTTAGCATTCAACTTGAAAACACAAGTGCTCGAAAATATATCACTTGATAAATCCACTAATACATGTATATACTAATAAAATTTAATATGGTGATGGTCATAGTCACATAATCATATTTTTCTCGACGTCATATTCTTATCTGTCTAAAAACAATACGAATATGTAGACATATCACTCGATACACATGTTTGTAAAAGGTAAATAAAAAATATATATAGTGAAATACATTACTTATATTTCTAAAAATATCACTCCGAATATTTGGCTATTTGTTATCCCGTAATCGAATTCTTCTTGAAATTATTTCCACTTTGTAAGGAGATAATTTTTTTCTCGGTGCTGATGGCAGTGCTAGTGTGGTACTGATTGTTGGGCTGATTGTGGTGCTAAGTATGATGCTAAGTATGGTATTGATTGTGGTGCTACTGATGGTGATAACTGTGGTGCTGATTGTGGTGGTGCTATGTGTGGTGCTAAGTGTGGTGCTGATTGTGTTGCTTATTGTGGTTCTAGGTCTGGTGCTAAGTGTGGTGCTGATTGTGGTGATGATTATGGTGCAGACTGGTAGACATGTCGTTCGATACACTTTGTAGCATCTCCCCTTTCTAACTCTATTTCTGACCACTTAACCAAGTTATTTAATTCAAGTATTTGATCTACAAGGTAAGGGGAGAATGTACTTATAAGACTAGGACGTAACTCGTGAAATCATTAACTAACCAGGGTTCACAGAATCAACACTTTATTAACATATATATATAAATGCAATTAGGAATGATACAATACTTTACACTAATTACTAAAAACACAATATTCAATTAACAATTATTCACAATCGGATCGGTGCCGTTAAGTCACAATACAGGAAACAACCTCAAGTCCCTAGCCTTGCCAATTATTGATTATTATTCATAGGGGGGGGATTGACGGCGCCCTAACCGCTAGCACGAGGTATGCTCACCAATTTTCACAGAAGGGGACCTGGAAGTTCCTCCAAGCCTCAAAGTCTTGATGCTCTTGTTGCCAGCTCTGGCAACTAACATAGTAATACTTCTGGTGTCAGCGTGACTCTGGGAGGAGGGGGCGGCGTTCCTGGCCTTATATATGCTGCGCCCTCAGTACGTCAGTGGTGATGTTTAACAAGCAATCGAAATCTATAGTACATCGTACCTTATCATGTAATTTCGTGTGCGGCTCTCCTCTGGCCACTACAACATTTTGTAAAAGTTAAATTAAAATATATTAAATTAAATATATAACTTTTATTTAATAAAATTATGCTTCTAATTTTTGGCCGTTGTGATCTCATATTCGAATTCTTCTTGAAAATATGAGTTTGCAGACATGTCGCACGATTCACATATGTCTGAAAATTTAAGAAGTTAAATAAAATATAGTATTCCTTAAAAAAAATTTAGCTTTACCCAATCGATGTTCGTGACAAAATTATCTAATTATCCTTTAAAAATACGAGTTCGTAGAGATGCCACTCTATACAAATTAAATATATAAACTTTTTTTAATTTTCATAATTGTTTTTCCTCCATAAACATGTATTGACATACACTTAATTTAAATCCTTGTCCCAGCAAATGTCATGATAGCCGAGCAGTCTAAGGCGTTAGTCCAGTGACCCAAGGTCCAGCAGTTGGGTCACTCAGTACTCTGCAGTAATTTTTGAGCTCCAAAAAATAACTAAACTAATGTGAACAAGATGGCGAACATATGCCAGCACCTCCTAGCAGGAAATGAAGGAAACAACAACAACATGACGGACACACCAGCGACCCCTAGCAGGCGATGAACGAACTTTACTGCAAACAAGATGGTGGCCCAGCATGCCACTCACCTGGCATGTGGCACGTTATGAAGAAAGTGAAAAGAGAGAAAAAGAGAAAGGAAGAAAAGAGAGAAAGGAAACAAAGAATGCTAGAGGGGAATAAACTGGGAGCACTGGGAGAAAACCCACTGAATGGTAGAGCAGGAAAAACAAGACAGAATGACAGATCAGGAAAAACAAAATGGAATAACAGAGCAGTAAAATACATGGTGGAATGACAGAGCAGGAAAAAATTACATACTGGCTACCAAAATTATGGATGGAAAAGATGGTGGTGTACTGGCTACAAAGATGGCCACCAGAACAAACTGGGGGGAACAATATGGCCACCATAAACAATATTGAGGATCCAAAATGGCGGCAGAGCCTCAGTCTACAGCCTACTGTGCCATAACTCTATATTCTCATCTACTGTCTTATACTCTTATCACAATCTTAAATATTTAAATTTAATGCCCTTACTTTCCGTTTTTGGTTTAATTGGTACCATTGGGATTGTTAAAGGGAATAGTATATATGAGTGCACTCTTTTCACGACAAATGCAGCTTAAAACTTCAAACAGAGCACTGTGATGAATACGTGAAATACTGGAATTTTTACAGGTTTAAGCTCTACTATGTGTTATGTGGTGCCCGAGCAGTCTAGGGCAAATCACAAACACTCAATAAGAAATAACCTAAGTCAATTTAACTTTCAATTAAATCAAACACTGAAATGGTTACACTTTTAATTATACATCTACTTACTTGGCGATGTGGCGGAAAAAGAACATTGGAATTGTTGATATAAAATAAAATATGAACGATAGAAGAAATAACATGTTATAGCCTCGTTGGT
This sequence comes from Dryococelus australis, assembly GCA_029891345.1. Classification (NCBI taxonomy): domain Eukaryota; kingdom Metazoa; phylum Arthropoda; class Insecta; order Phasmatodea; family Phasmatidae; genus Dryococelus; species Dryococelus australis. Next base: position 211,012,418 of record CM057009.1, on the reverse strand, counting down.
GAAGGAGAGTGGAGTCTCAGCGCAGCTCAGGCGAGTCGTCCCAGGCAGTGATGTACAGTCTCTGGTGTCCTCTGCTGAAGTCTCTCTTGTTCAGGCCGTGCATGTCATAATAAAGCAACATGAGTGTAGTGGGGAGAAGTCTCCCTCCACCAAGAAGTCGCGCATGAGCAGTCTCTCACCAATGAGAGGTCATGGCCACAAGAGTCGCCAACCAATGAGAGAGCAATGTTAGAGCGCCAATCAATGAACTGGAACTTTGCACACAGCCCCAAAGTGTGGTATTGAAATCATGTGATGAGAAAATAACGTGTGATACAGCACGTGATTCCAGGAGTCATGAGATGAAAATATCGTAAAAATCAGGGCGTATTTTCCGTCAAAAGTGTTTAGAGATCGCAGTCACGCTGTGCCGAAATCACTGCAGGCAGTATTAGAGCAGATACAGCTTCCTGTCGCAGGCACCGCAGAACCTGATAGGTTGCGAAAATACTTCACTAAAATGTTCTCTCTCTGAACTGGAAAGCTAGCGGAGTGCCCACAGCACTACATCACTCCCTCTTTTAGAAAAGTTTTGTTCAGGCTGAGCAAAACTTTAGAAAGATATGTGGCTGGAGCTATATGTGAGTTGGTCATCAAAGTGAAGCTGGTTGAAGTATGGTGTATGAGAGTGTAACTGCTCTATCAGAAACAACAGGATGTGGGCTCGCCAGCAACGGAAATTCAGGTTTCCGGTCGACCAACTAACAGCCATCGGCGTAGCAACGATGTTAACACAGGAGACTCGTCATCTGGTTCCTGAAACGGCTCCTGTGTGAGACACCGACCAGGTGTTCACGCTCCTGCCTCCCACGTTGGAAGGTAGCTGAGACCACAGAGCCTGCCCAACTTCCCAAGGATCAAGCAGATGCCATGGAGATGTGCACTGTTTCGAGCACATCTTGAAGCTTTATGAAATTGCTTCCATACTCGCGGTCAACTGAATCATAAGAGTTAATAAAAGGGAATGATTTAATTAATTCACCAAATAACTTTAAAATTAACTAAACTCAAAATGGGGAGTGCCATATCACCTTCCTCATTATTTAAGTTTGTAATTTTCCAATGTGCAGCTGAAACAAATCTGGTACACAATATACATATGTGGCTAACATTAAACATCGTCATTTATTTGCAATGTTCATTGAGTAATCGAACAAAAAAATATTATTTTGTGGAATATATATGTTCATAACACAATGTACCTTGTGTTTATTGATTAATCTTACACTAGTTAAAATCGTTTTCATACTTGGGTTAAGTTATCATTCAAGAAAATCAATCATTGCATTACAATCAAACGGTTGAATAAACACATTGGGACACTTTATTTGTTGCTCTCTGGAATATCAGATTCCTAGTGTAATATTACTTGCTGTAGCAATAAATTTTCAAAATTCCACGCACTATACTCTACTTTTCACTGACTCTGCTTGAATTTTTGCCTCTGGGCATCAACATTTAATCACTTCGACGTATAATGGAATTCTTAAAGCAAGTAGTGGCTGTCATCCTCGATGTCGGCTGCGGGGTTGGAACTGTGCTCGAAACAGCGCACATCTCCATGGCATCTGCTTGATCCTTGGGAAGTTGGGCAGGCTCTGTGGTCTCAGCTACCTTCCAACGTGGGACGCAGGCGCGTGAACACCTGGTCGGTGTCTCACACAGGAGCCGTTTCAGGAACCAGATGACGAGTACCAGACATCCCATCATAACGAACCCCACCAAGTACTGACTGTGGTGTTCGATGTGTTGACTCAGAACATTTCTATGTTTTATATCATGAATGTCCAACATGAGATGATTCAATTCTACACCTTCTGTATTTAGCTCTGATAGACATGTTACTGTGTGGCAACAATTGAATTCTCTCATTAATTATCAGAAAACTGCTTACCTGGGACATGACTCCCTGCGCCGAGATCCACTCCTCCACCACACATGCATCACTCTTTTCATTACGACACATTTTAGTAACTTTCATCTTTCCCGGTACTGAATAAATCCAACTATCGCCATCTATTGATCTAATAAATACTGGTACGTATGAGTTACCTAGAAATTCTCTTTTACACATTTTGTAATCGTAACCGGGTTGTGACAATATTACATTCACTAGACAATTCGGAACATTTGTGGAAAACGTCGGGACATTAGCTGGAAAAACTACATTATTCCCGCCTTTACATTGACTCATGTCTACATCAGACTTTAGCGCATAAAACTGCCCGTTCTCTGACAGCGCGATATAAGGTGCGTCTGGCACTATCTGAATGTATCTCTCTAAATTTCTCTCAAACACGGGAAAAGGGTGAGCTTTATAAATTGTGAAATACCTATTCGTGGATCTCAAAGGAAACTCAATTATCAACTGTATACTATCAATTGTAGCAAGTGCATGTACCATCGTTACTTCATAATAAATGTAAACCTGCTCTAAATCAGTTCCTGCTATTAAAGTCTTTTCTGCGGGTAATTTAAGAGCAATATTTCGGATAATTTCTGACAAATTTCCTGGAGTCAATAACCAAGTGGGCAAGCTGCCTGTCGCTATGATATCCAATGCCGCTTTTATTTTTGTTACCTCTTGTTTATAAGACTAAAGAGTTCATTCTAGTTATCTCAGCAAACTACTTTATTTAAGTGCTTCCCCTAAATTGCTAATCGTTAGTCTGTTATTTCTTTCAATCATTGAGGCTGTTAAAGTAATCCAAGAAGTCATGTGGTTCAAAGTTTTTTATTACTTTCGCTAACTCATTTGCTAAAATGCCTACGTCCTTCGAGTTTTTTTCTACTCTGTCATTCATCACTTTCACGAAAGCTAATTGTTTTCTACTATACGAATCAATTTTTCTTGTCTCGTCCCCAACTCACTAGTGACTTGGTCATACGGACATAATCATCATTCGTAAGTGTACCAAATAATAATTTCAGAATACTATTACCTGGATCTATCAAATCTCTCTTTTCGCGAGACGATTTTCTGGGTAATCACCCAATGTGTGCGGTGTTATATATTCCAAATCTACATCACAATCAACATTACCAGTTACTCTGTTATTCATAGGTCCATGGGCATACTCAACATTAAAACGATATGATTTCCTACTGTACATGTGTTCGTTATAATCCTGCAAATCTCCTCTTTCACGAACTATCGTATTAGATTCGTCAATTGAAATGTGTACGATCCTAAATGCTTCAGGACACGTTAAAAAGTCCCACTCAGCAACACTGCTCAGCTCAATTACTACATCACGATTCGCATTCATAACACAACGTGCAAATAAAATAAAACAACTGAATTTCAATTTGTCGGAGGAAAACCTAACATTGTTTTCAACGACATAACACCTATCACCTATCACCTAAAACCTATAAACCTATAACCCTTCGAAGTGGGTTCAGTTACAGCCGCCTGGAGTAACTATCCGAAATGCTGCCAACAGTGGTGCCCGAGATGTCTAGGGCTGAGCGCAATCTTTGGATAAGAAATAATCTAAGTCAATATAACACTTTTAATTAAATCAAACACTGAAATGGTTACACTTTTAATTGTACATCTACTTACTTGGCGATGTGGCGGAAGATGACATGATAATTGTTAATATAAATAAAATAAGAACGATAGAAGCAATAACATAATATAGCCATGTTGGTGAAGGAGAGTGGAGTCTCAGCGCAGCACAGACGAGTCGTCCTAGGCGGTGCTGTACAGTCTCTGATGTCCTCAGCTGAAGTCTCTCTTCTTCAGGCCGTGCATGGCATAATAAAGCAACATGAGTATCGTGGGGAGAAGTCTTCCTCGACCAAGAAGTCGCGCATGAGCAGTCTCTCACCAATGAGAAGTCATGGCAAGAGTCGCCAACAAATGAGAGAGCAAGGTTAGGGCGTCAACCAATGAACTGGAACATTGCACACGGCCCCAAAGTGTGGTATTAAAATCATGTTACAGAAAAATAGCGCGTGATACAGCATGTGATTCCAGGAGTCATGGGACGAAACTATCGTGAAAAACAGGACGTATTTCCCGTCAAAAGTAGTTAGCAATCGCAGTCAGGCAGTGCTGAAATAACCGCAGGCAGTATCAGAGCGGATACAGCTTCCTGTCGCAGGCACTGCAGAACCTAATAAGTTGCGAAAATACTTCACTAAAATGTTCTCTCTTTGAACTGGAAAGCTAGCGGAGTACCCGCGGCACTACAGTTAGATTTTACAGATAGTTAAATTAATTATTTCTGAAATTGGATCATAATAGCGTTTTATAATCATTTTACAATTTAATTTATTTTTAGGAACACAATACTAGCAGTTGAATTTCTAATTGGAATCTGTTTTATTGTATGTTTAATTTTGCAGATGATAGGCCTATAAATCTAATTTCTGAAAGAGGATAACTTATAATTATATATATTTTTTTTTCTTTACATTGTTAGTAGTAAAGTAACAACAATTGAATAATTGACTTTCGTATACCTCTTTTATAAATCATACACTACAATGACCTTTTAGCTCAGTTGACGAAACGACAGCCTTCCAGCACAAGGACCTGCAGTTCTAGACTCTTTATCTTTATAGACATTTTACTAAAATAAAACTAAATATGTCCATAAGTGTGAAAGGAACTCTCACACTTATGGACATAAATTTCCTGTGAGTGCAAACCCTGGCATCATCAGCATCTCCTATCAGAAGGAGAGGAAAGAAAGCCATGAAAGTGTGAGTAATCGATCACCATTTAGTGGACGATGAGAGAAATAATGAGGGTGAGTGGAGTGCAATTATCAGAATCACCACACGGCAAACAACGAGTAAAACGAAGATGGTGGCCACCACTAGCGCACTCTAGTGAATGAATACAAAATTGTAACCTACAGCAGACGACAGAAACAAAATTAGAAACTAAAAATGGTATGTGGAAACAATATGGCCAGCAGAAAATATATGATGAATGTTGCATAATGAAGAAGTCAAGGGCATCAGAGATGACTCCCCTGTCATTACCTTAACTGGTAACAACGCCTATAAAATCATCAAAATGCCGGACAACCAATATTCCGATGCCAGATTTGATTGACCTCGGATGCCCATTCTCTACCTACTTTCTGCTGTAAAGTTAATGTGACATGGTAAATATGCGCAAGGAGGGCTATGAATCAGTTTGAGGCACATTTGAGGTGTGTTTGAAACTTTTGGTGAGATATGTGAATACATAGTTCTAATAGGAACTTTTTTACTATATCTCCTTTTGAAATAAAAATAAATTTTCGTTGGCACGTGGGACTGGGATTGATGCACACCTCTATTTTCCTAATAGTTTCTCGAAACGTCGTGGCTAAGCGCTGAGGGGTGGTGCACGCTCTGCATGTTTCGATAATCGATCGTAATAGTTCCCTAAAATGCCGAGGCATAACACTGTGGTATTCTCAACTCTCGATCAGCTGGTGTGACGTCACAGCAAGCTCGCGCGAAATATGGACGAATGCATGCACAAGGAGACATTGCATCCAGTGTGATAGCGAGTGAGTTTAAGTATCTTTATTGAATTTTTATACACATTTAAATAAATAAAATTTATTTTAATATTTAACTTATGAACCTATAAATATATATATATATATATATATATATATATATATATATATATATATATATATATATATACGATAAATACGTTCTATTCCATTTTTTTAGGTAAGTACCCCTCCATATATAAAAATTAAATTAATTTATTTATTTTTTTTCATTTTTATGGGTACCTCTACATATAGGCATTTTAAAACAAAAAATTATTTCAAATTTTTATATGTACTTACATATAGATGACGAAATAAAAAAAATTCAATTTTATATTTATTTGCATATATTTAGACGTTTAAATTAAAATGATTTTTTTAGATAGTACCTATATATTAATGTTTAAATTAATTATTTCAATTTCTTTAGATACATTCCCATATATAGACATATAAATAAAAATATCGGAATTCAATATATTTAGGTTTGTACCTCTATATATACGTTAAAATAAACAATTTTATTTCTGTTTCATAGTGTGCAAATGCATATACACTTTAAAATAAATATATAAATTATTACCAATTTAAAAGATATTTGAATAAAAATCAATTATATCCAATTTTATTCGTTCGTACATTTATTATTTTATTTTTATAAGTATATCCCTGTATACAGGTGTTTAAATAAGAAATGTTTATTTCCATTTTTATAGTTCTGTGCCCCTCTATATATGTTTAAATTTAAAAAAATATTTTCGTTTTATGGTAATGTACCTGTATATACACATTAAAAAAAAATTCCATTTTATTAGGTACATGTATATAGACATTGAAATAAATACAAATAATTTCCCTTTTTATTGCTACATACCTATAAATTGATAGTTAAAAAAAAATATTTTTGGTTTTATAGGTACAAACCTGTATATACACATTAAAATAAAAAAAATTGTTTCCATTTTTTTTGTTATGTACCTGGTTAACTATGTTCTAATAATGAATAAATTATTTCAATTTTGATGGTAACTTACCTCTATATATACAGTGAAAAACAAAAAAATTATTGAATGTTATAGGAACGTCTATATAGTTGTTAAATAATAAACAATTATTTTCATCTTCGTAGGTATATACATATAAATAGATGTTGCATTACAAAAAAAATAATTTCTAACAATATGCGTAACGACTAATTAATAGATGTTTCAAAAAATACTAATTTTTTTAGGTACGTAACTATATATAGATGTTAAAATAAAAAATAATATTAAATTTTTCTAGGTACATGCCTATATATAGTCATTTAAAAAGAAAAAGGTTATTTAATTTTTTAGGAACCAATATGTAGTTCTTAAAGTAAAAAAAATTTCCATTATTCATAGGTAGGTGTATATATATATTTTTAGGAATGTACATGTACATAGACATTTAGATAAAGAACATTATTTCCATTTTTATAGGTACCTGTATATAGAAGTTCAAATAAAAAAATTGTATTAATTTTTATAGGTGTGTACCTGTATATTTATGTTTAAAAAAATTCCCATGTTTAAAGGTATATAGATATTGTAATAAAATATTTATTCCTATTTTTTAAGGTTCCTACCTTTATACAGACGTTTTATAAATAAAATTTCCATTTATATAGGTAAAATAATAAAGATGTTGAAATAAAATAATGTAATTTTTTTATAAGTAAGTACCTAAATAGATGGTGAAATAAAAAATATCTCTATTTTTATTAGGATATACCTACACATTGACAATTAAATAAAAAAATTACATCAATTTTTATACCAATGTACCTGAATATAGACGTTCAACAAAGAACTTATTTTCATTTTTATAGGAACTGATTTGTATATAGACAATTTTTTTCCATGTTCTAGATAAGTTTCTCTATATAGACGTTAAAATAAAAAATTTAAAATAGATGATTATAGGTATGTGGCTGTATGTAGATTTCCAAATAAAAAAGTTTATTTACATTTTTAATGTATATAGACAATTGAAAAACAAGTCATTCCCATTTTTATTTTATTTATTTTATATTATATATATATATATATATGTTTAAATAAAAAACTTATTTCCGTTTTGCTTGGTACCTGCCTATATATAGATGTTTCAAAAGAAATATTTTATTCCTTTTTTGTATATATGTACCTACATATAGACAATTAAAATAAATGAAATTATTTTAATTTTTGATGGTATGTACTTATATATAGATATTTACATTAAAAAATAATTTACCTATTTATAGGAACATATATATTGATGTTTTCATTAAAAAATAATTTACACATTTATAAGAACATATATATGTCAAAATAAAAGAAAAATTCCATTTTACAGGCACATAACTGTATATAGAAGTTTAAATTGTTATGTACCTGAATATACAAATTTAAAAAAAATCATTTCATTTTGTTAGGTATCTGTGTATAGACATTTAAATAAAAGAAATGCATTTCTTTTTTTATTACTACATACTTAGATATATATATATATAGATAATTATAACAATTAATTTCAATATTTATATAGCTGTTTAAATATTAAAAAAATTCAATTTTTATAGGTATGTGTCTGTATATAGAGGTTATGATAAAAAAAACTAATTTTCACTTAATATATTTAGTAATGTATTTTGATGCTCAAATAAAAAAAATTATTTCCATTTCTATATATACATACCTATATATAGATGTGTAACTAAGAAGAGATTTCCATTTTTAAGGTACGGACCTCTAATTATATACGTGTAAATTAAAAAATTAATTTTCGTTTTTATAGATACAAACCTATATGTACATGTTAAAATAAAAAAGATTGTTTCAATTTTTTTGGTATGTACTTGAGTATAGATGTTCAAATATAGTTGTTAAAATAACAAAATATGTTCCAATTTATATATATAAATTTAATTTTAAAAATTAATTACTAATTTTATGGGAACATGATAACTAATATATGTTTAAATAAGTAAATTATTTCCTCTTTTATAGGTACATAACTATATGTATATGTCAAAATAAAAATAATATTTTAATTTTCCTAGGTACATACATAGGATCATATAAAAATGGAAAAATTTGTTTTACTTAAACCTCTATATGCAGGTCAGAACCTATGAAATGGAAGTAAAATAGTTTAATTTAATCTTCTGTACAGGTATGTACCTCTTTAAATGGATACAAAATTTTTTACTTAAACGTATATATTAATATATGTTCCTAAAAAATTGGAAATCTAATATTTTTATTTTAATGGCTATATGCAGGAATGTATTTATAACTATTAAAATAAGCTTTTATTTATTTAAACATCTACATACTGGCATGTATCTCTAAAATGGAAATAATTTTTTTAAATGTATAAATACAAATGGAAATAAAAATACTTTTATTTAAGCATCCATATGTAGGCATGTACCTATATATATCAAAATAATTTTTTATTTATTATATATTTACTGGTACATACCTTTAAAAATGGAAGTATACATTTTTTAAAAGTCTATATGGAGGTACCTTAAAATGGAAATATATATTTTTAACTTCCGTATAGAGGTACGTCCCTATGTAACTGGAAATATATCTTTTTTATTTAAAATTCTACATACAGGTACGTAAATATAAAAAAGATATATGTGTTTTATTTGAATATCTTTGTAGTGGTACATACCTATAAGAATTGAAACAATTTTTTGAAGGTACATACACATGTACATTACAATAAAATTAAAAAAAAAAATTTATTTTTCATATGTATATATATGTACCTATAAAAATGGCAATACATTTATTCATTTAAATATCTTTATATAGATATATGCCATTAAAAATGGGAATAACTTTTTTATACAACTATATAGGTTCCTATTAAAATGGAAATAAATATTTTCCATTTAAACAGTAATTAGAGGTGCATACCCATTAAATAAATTTAATTTCTTTTCAAAATTATATATATATATGGAAATAAATTTTTTATACCAATTTGTATATACAGGTATGTACATATAAGATGGAAATAACTTTTTTACATTAATACATCAATATATAGGCATGTATCTGTAATATGGAAATCTGTTAATTTAAATATCTATATATAGGTATGTATCTATTAATATATAGGTACATACGTATAGTAATGGAAACCTATTTAATTTTGTTGTTTATATTTAGGAATGTAACTATAAAATTTTAAATACATTTTTTAAATTGAAATGTATATATATACTTACATACTTATAAAAATCGGGTAAAAATTTTTCCTATTCATATGTCAATTTACAGATTTTTAACTATAAAAATTTTAAAAATATTCTCTTATTAATCTATATACAGGTTACCTATAAACAAGGTAATTGTTTTTTATTTAACATCCATAAATAGGTATGTACCTATAAAAATGGAAATTAATTTTTTATGTAAACATGTTTAAACAGGATCGTATCTATAAAAATTGAAAATATATATAATATCTATATACAAGTATGTTTCTTCAAAAATAAAAATAAAAATTTCGATGTCTGTATATGGAAATTTTTTTATTGAAATGTATAAACAGAGGCACGTACAATAAAAATGGAAATAATTTTTTATTTAAACATCAATATTTTGGTACATACCTATTCAAATTGAATTAAATATTTAATAATAAATTTCTATATATGTATATATAAATATAGAAATAAATTTTTTTATTTAACATCTGTATATATGTCAGTACCTATAAAAATGGGATTATTTTTTTTAACATCTATTTACAAATAAATATGTATAAAAAAAGATATACAATTTGTTATTCAATTATAATGGACAGGTAACTTTAAGAATAGAAATAATTTTTTTCTTAAATATATAAATAGAGGTGTCTAAGTAGAAAAATGTAAATAAGTTTTTTTTTAACATCTATATACAGGAAAATAGCTAAAAATGGAAATTTTTTTAAAATTGGAATTTCTATATACAGGGATGTATCTATGAAAATAATGTTTATTTAATTTTTTTAAGTGAGCAAATATATACAGGTTACCTATAAAATTGTAAATAACTTTTTATTCAATTTTGTATAAACAGGAACTTCGATATATTATTTTATTTAAACGAATATATAGAGGTATATAACTATAAAAATGGAAACATAGAACATATATATATAGGTATGTGTAATAATAAAAATGGAAAAAATATTTAAATTCCTATGCATATATGTAAATATGTATAAAAAGGAAATTAAAATTTTGCATAATGTTTATATTAAGGTACGTTCTTATAAAATTTAAAATATATTTTTTTATTTCAAAGTCTTTATAGGTACGTACCTTTAAAAATGGAATTATATTTCTTCTATTTTAGCATATATAAATTATATATATATGTGATGTTTAAATAAAAATATATTAATTCAATTTCAAGGTTATATATATATATATATACATTTAAATTTAAAAAAATCTGTTTCCATTTTATAGTTGTTTACCTAAATATACAAGTTTAAATAAGAAAAATCGTGCCCATTTTATAGGTACTTATCTATATAGAGACATTGAAATTAAAATATTTATTTACAATTTAATAGTTATGTATCTACAGATAGACATTTAATTTTAAAAATAATTTTAGTTTTTAAAGGTTATTACATATATATATAGATTTAAATAAAGAATTTTTTCCCCAATTTTAAATGTCTTACATATATAAAGACATAAAAAAATACATTTGCATTTATATACATATGTACTTATATATTGACGTTTAAATAAAATAATTATTTTTTTATGTTTTTATTGATATGTACCTGTTTAGAGATGTGTAAAAAATTAATTTACATTTTAGAGGTACATGTCTCTATTTATAAAGTTTAAATAGAAGAAATTTGTTTCCAAGTTATAGGTACATATGTACATATATATATTAAATTATTTCTATTTTTATTGGTATGCACCTGTATTGAGAAGTTTGAAAAAAAAAAAATTTTTACCTTTTTTTATGTACGTTTACATAGGTGTTCAAATAATATCAATTTATTACATGTGTATACTTATGTACTTGAATAGAGATGTTTAAATAATATTAATTTATTTTTATAGGTACGTACATGTATATATATGTTTAAAAAAATATTCCATGTTTGCAGTTGTATAGACATTTATATAAAAAATAGTTCCATATTTATAGGAACGAACTTGTAAATATAAGTATATACACACACATATATACATATATAAGTATATATAATTGTATGTATATTTAAATAAAATATTTTATTTCCATTTTTATAGATATGTACCTGCACATACACATTTAGTTAAAAAATTATTCCCATTTTTATAGGTTTGTATCTATATAAAGCTTTTAAATTTAAAAAAAATGACATACATTACTAAATATTGACATATAAATATTAGATATTCAGTTTTTTAGGCAGATGCACATGTATTCAAGTTTAATTACATATACAAATTGTCTAAAGTTACGTACATGAATATAGACATTTAAGTTAAAAATATTTACTTCCATTTTTATATATAGACAATTCAAAAAATTTATTTCAATTTTTTTTGTACATACCCATATTTATACAATTAAATAAATGAAATTATTTACAATTTATAGGTACACACTTGTATCTATATGTTTAAATAAAAAAAATTTGTATTTTTATAGATATGTTTCTGTATATGGATGTTTAATTAAAATTATTTATTGTACCATTTTGTATGTATAGTAACTGTGTATAGTTTTTTTAATAAAATTATTTATTCTCATGTTTATAGGAACATGTCTGTATATAGATGTTAAAATAATTTATTTCCATATATATTTACATATATATAATAGTTACGTGACTGTATGAAGATGTTTAAATAAAAAAAATTATTTTCATTTTATAGGCATGTGCCAATACATAGAAGTTTAATTTTTAAAAATTAATTTCCTTTTTATAGGTACATAACTGTATACAGATGTTTAATAAATTACATTTTATTTCCATGTTAATAGGTACGCACCTATATGTTTAAATACAAAAATTGTATTTATGTTTTATAGGTATGTACTTGTATATAGATGTTTAAATTAAAAAAATCATTTTCCTTTTTTATATGTGTGTACCTATATATAGACATTAAAAAAAGTTATATCCATTTTTATAAATACATGCATCGATTTATACATTTAAATAAAATTAATATATTTCCAATTATATAGGTGTGTACCTCTATCTGGATGTTTAAAAAAATAATTATTTCTATATTTATAAATAAATAATTTTTTATATACAAATGGTTAAATAAAATAAGTGTTTTACCATTTAAAGTTACATATCTTTATAAAGACGGTTAAATATGAAATATTCCATATTTATATTAATATATTTATATTCAAAAATTTATATTCATTTCTATAGGAACAAATGTATATAAATTTAAAAAAAAAATTATTTCCAATTTCATAGATACAAATATGTATATAGATGTTAAAATATAAACATTTTATTTCCTCTTTTAAATGTATATACCTATAAATATATGTATAAATAAAATATATATATTTATATTTTTGTGTGTATGTGCCTATTTAAACATTTTAAAAAATATTTATTTCCTTTTTTATAGGAACATGCCTATATATAGACATTAAAATAAAAAAGTTATTTCCATTTTTATAGGTATGTACATAAACATAGAGATTATTTCAAAAATTACTAATCCATTTCTATAAGTACTTACATATATATATTGACACTAACAAAAACTCATTTTCATATATTTAGGTACTTTCATTTGTTTACGTATGTACCTATAATATAGGTTTACCATTAAAAAATAATTTTCATTTATATTGGTACATGCCTAAATATAAGTGTAAATAAAAAAAAATTAAAAATGTATAAATACACACCTATATATACCTACATATATGTTTAAATAAAAAATATTAATTCCATTTTTAGTGTATGTGCCTATATATATACATACACTTAAATTTAAAAAATCTATTTCCATTATCGTAGTTATTTATCTATATATACAAGTTTAAATAAGAAAAATTATTTCCATTTTATGGGTACTTACCTGTACAGATACATTGAAATTAAAATATGTGTTTACAATTTTATAGATATGTACCTAAAAATTGACATTTAATTTAAAAACATTATTCAACTTTTATATGTTATTACATATATAAAGTGATTTAAATAAAATACTCTATTCCATTTTAAAAAGTAATTACCTATATATAGACATAACAATAAATTAATTTGTTTGCATTTATATAAATGTGTACTTATATATACATGTTTAAATAAAAAATGTATCCATTTTTAAAGGTGCATACCTGTATAGATGTTTAAGATATTAGTGTTTACCACTTTTATAGGTATGTACCTGTACATAGATGTTAAAATAAAAACAATTTATTACATTTTTATAGTTACATACTTTTATATAGACGTTTAAATATAATTAAATAATTTTTTATGTACATACTTGTATATACACTTTTAAACATTAAAATCATTACATTTTTATAGTTTTATAGACATTTAAATAGAAAAAATTACTTGCATATTTATAGGACTGAATCTATTTCCATTCTTATATGTTTATATCGATATATAGATTTTTAATATTTTTTCCATTTTGATAGTTACATTACTATATATAGATATATAAATATAAATATTTGATATCAAGTATTTTAGGCATGTGCCTATGTATTCATGTTTAAATTAAATAAATAATTATATTTATATAGTTACGTACCTTTATAAAGACTTTTAAGTAAAAACAATTTGTTTCCAATTTTATATATAGACATTTCAAAATAATTTATATACTGTTTCTATGTATGTACCCATATTTATATAAGTATTTAACGAAAATTATTTACACTGTATAGCTACACACCTGTATCTATATGTTTAAATTTAAAAAAATATTTTTTTAGATACATTTTGTATATAGATGTTTAAATAAAATTAGTATTTTTTTTACCATTTATAGGTATAGCAACTATATATAGTTGTATAAATAAAAAACTTATTCCATTTATATAGGTACATACCTGTATACCGGGATTATAATAAAGAAATTTATTCCCATGTTTATGGGTAAATGCCTGTATACGGAAGTTAAAAAAATTTATTTCCATTTTTATAGGTGCATGCCTCCATTCAAACCTTTTAATAAATATAATTTATTTCCATTTTCAGGTACATTTCAATATATAAAGAATTAAATATAAAATATATTTCCTCTTTTATAGGAATGTACCTGTATATAGAGGCTTAATAAATAGACATTTAAATAAGAAAAATTATTACCATTTTAAAGGAACCTATGTATATATGTTTAAATAAAAATTTATATCCATTTTTAGTGGTACGTGCCTGTGTAAACATGTTTAAAGAAAAAAATTACTTCCATTTTTAAAGATATGTAATTTTATACATATTTAAAAAATAATAATTTCATATTTATAGCTGCATACCTGTAAAAAGACATAAAAAATTGTTTTCCATATATATAGTCACATGCCTCTATTTATACATTTCAATGACATAAATTTATTTCCATTTTTATGATATATGCTTATATAAAGATATTAAATTAAATAAATTATTTTCATTTTTTTGGGCAAAGTATATGTAATAGATGTTTAAATAATAAGGAATCATTTCCAATTTTTAGGCATGTAACAATATATAGATGTTAAATTTAAAAAATGCATTTCCATTTTATAGGTACGTGTATATAGATATATAAATAATTATAAATGTACATACTTAGAGACATTAAATTTTTTTTTCATTATTTATAGTTACAGTTGCATACCTATATATATGTTTAAAATTATATATATGCATCCATAATTTGATACTAAAATAAAATAAAATATTTCGGTTTTTATATGTTCATTCCAGTATAGAGATGTTAAAAATATATTGTATTTCAATTTTTATTATTACATACCTGTATATATGCGTTTGAAATAGAAAAGAAAATTATTTCTATTTGTAAAGGTACTTTCTTGTATATAGTCGATAAAAAAATTATTTCTTATATATAGATGTTTAAAAAAATATTTTAATATTTATAGGAACTTACCTGTATTTTGATGCTTCATAAATAAATTTATTTCCATTTTCATAGGTACTTATATATAATTACAAATGTTTTATTTATACTTTAATATGTACACATGTATAAATAGACATTGAAAAATAAATTATTTCCATATTAATAGGGAAGTTTAAATTTAAAAAAAATCTATTTTGAAGATATATATACATATTTATAATCATACATTAAAATAAAAATAATTTATTCCATTTTTACTGGTATGTATCTCTATATTGATGTTTTTTAAATAAAAATAATTTATTTCCTTCTTACATACTTACTTATATATGGATATTTAAATATAAATAATTTGTTTCAATTTTTATAGGTGTAAATAGATGTTGACTAAAAATAAATTATTTTCATATTTGAAGGTATGTACCTATATATAGACATTTAAAACAATAATTAACTATGTTTCCAATTTTTATAGGTACATAAATATATTTACATGTTTTAATTTTAACAATATTGCCTTTTTGTATGTATATACTCATTTAATTTAAAATAAATTTCATTATAATAGGTATGTACCTATATATAGATATTTAAAAAAAGTTATTTTTCCCCTATTTATTGAGTATTTTCCTATATATATTTAAATCAAAATAATTATTTCCAATTTTTTAGGTATGTACCTTAATATAGACGCTAAAATTAAATTTGTATTTTCATTTGTGTCGGTACATAGCTATATATAGACATTTAAATAAAATAATACTTTCCATTTTTTTAGGTACCTATATTGAAACATTTCAATAAGAAAATTATTTCAATTTATGTAGGTGTGTAACTATATATATATATATATTTATATAAAAATATTTAATCCCTTTGTTATAAGTATGTACCTGTATATACACATAAATAAACAAATTTTATTTCCATAGATGTTAAAATTTTAAAAAATACTTTCATTTTTATACCTATGTACCAATATACACAGGTTTAAACAGAAAAATGTACTTCAATTCTTGTATGTACATACCTATATATTAAAGTTTTAATAAAAAATATTTATTTCCAATTTTATAGATATACCTATAAATAGATATAAGAAAATTATAATCTCAATTTTTATATGTATGCGCCTATATATAGAAATTTAAATATATTGATAGTTATGTAACTCTTGCTCTATCTCTCTCTATATATAGACATGTTTTTAAATAAAAAATAAAAATTTCTCTTTTTTTTGTTTCAGTACACATAAATAGGCATTAAAATTTTTTAAAAATTATTTTCTCTTTTATAGGTATGTACTATATATGTATATGTATGTTTAAATAAAAATATGTATATCCATTTTATAACTTTGCATATATATATATAGCCATTAAAAATATTATTTCAATTTTTATTGCTACATACCTATATATAGTCTTTAAAATAAACAACTTGTATTTTCATTTCTCTAGGTGTATATACATATATGCATTTTAACAATACCCTTTTCATTTACTTTTATATAGCTATTACACTATATAGAAATTGTTTAAAAGAAAAATATTTTAGTTTTATAGGTAGATACCTAATAACTGATGTTTAAATTCTCTTTTCCATTTTTGTATTTACATATTTGTATATAAACAACTAAACAAACATTTCTTTTTGTGTTATGTTCATATATTATATGCATAAATAAAAAAAAATCTATTATTATATTATGTACCTATATATAGATATTTACTGTAAAAAATTAATTAAATAATTTAAATTTGTACCTACATATAATATTAAAAAATAATTTCCATATTTATTGGAATGTACATTTAATAGTCATTTAAAGAATAAAATTTCGTTTCTATTTTATATGTTCTTAACTATATAGACATTTAAATAAAAAAATAATAACAATTTTATAGGTACATACCTATAGATTGATGTATATGAAAACAAATGTTAATTTTTTCAGGCACGTACTTATAAATTTACAATTAGATAAAAAGTTTTTTTCCATTTTTATAGAACCATAGCTAATACACATTTTTATTTTAAAAAAATTATTTTCATTTTATAGCAGCAAAATTGTTTATAATGGTTGAAATAAAAAACAATATTTCCAGTTTTATATGTACGTACATGTATATAGATGTTTAAAAAGAAATAATATTCCCTTTTTATAGGTAAATACATGCATATAGACATTTAAAAAATATTTATTTCCATATTTATTGCTACATGCATCTATTTATGTGTTTCAATAAAATGAATTTATTTCCATTTTTATACTGTACATACCTATATAAAGACGTTAACATAAAAATATATAGATCTTAAAATAAAATGTTTTATTTACATTTGAAATATGTACCTATATATAGCCATAAAATATTTGATTTCCATTTTAAACGTTTATATACAGGTATGTACCTATAAAATTAAAAAAATGTATTTAAACATCAATCTATAGGTGTGTACTTATAAAAGAGTAATTAATTTTTTTTATTATATATCTATATATAGGCATTAACCTATATAAATTGAAATTTTTCTAAATGTCTATTTAGGTTTTTACCGACCTATATATAGATTTTTAACAATTATATATTTTATTTTTTCTAGGTACGTACCCCTATGTATACATTTAAAGAGAAAAATTTATTTACATTTTATAGGTACCTGTATGTAGACGTTAAAATTTTTTTTTACCATTATGGAGGTGTTTAAATTTAAAAAAATCCATTTTTATAGACACATACCAGTTAATAGACATTTACATAACAGAAGTTAATTCCCATTTTATAGCTACATAACTGTATATTGTCGTTCAGCAAAAAAAAAATTAAATTCATTTTCATAGGAACATATTTAGATGTTTATATACAAAAATGTATTTTCATTTTATATTTACATATACACATAAACTTTTAAATAAATTATTTTATAATTTTTATAGTTATGTACCTATATAGACTGTTTAATAAATTTTGTTAAGAAAATTTATATATGTATGCACCTAATAAAGATGTTCAAATAAAAAAAGAAATATTTCCATTTTCAGAATACATATAAATTAATTGAGTTTTTATATTTACATACCTGTATATATGCATTTAAACAGAAAAAATTAATTTCCATTTTTTAGGTACTTTGTTGTGTATAGGTGTAAATAAAAACATATTTCATATGTACATATGTTTAAAATAAATTTATTTAAATTTTTTAATTGTATAATTGTATATGGTTGTTTAAAAAAAAAACAGATTTATTTTCATTTTCATAGGCCCCTGCCTATATATAGATAGGCACCTATAAATAGACATTTAAATTTAAAAAAAACTATTTTCTTTCATTTCTCTAGGTATGTAGCAATATTTAGAAGTTTAAATAAAAAATTTATTTATAATTTTTAATGCGTGTATATATAATAAAAAAATTTCTTTCTTTGTATGTGTATGTGCCTATAAATATATGTTTAGTTAAGAACATTTTAGTTCCTTTTTTATATCTGTGTACCTGTATATAAATCTTAAAAAAAAATTATTTCCATTTTTATAGGTATCTGTATACAGATGTTTAAATAAAAGAAATTAATATCATTTTATAGTAACCTGTATATACATTTATATATAAAAAAATTCCCTTTTTATAGCTACGCACCTTTATATAGACGATTAAATAACATAGGTATTTCAATTTTTATAGGAACGTACCTACAGTTAAAAATAGCGTTCAAATAAAGAATATTTATTTCTATTTTATTAACTATACACAAATATATAGTCATTAAAAAATTTATTTCCACCATTGTAGGTAAGTACCTGTATATAGATGTTAAAATAAAAGCATTTCATTTCCATTTTAATAGGTATGTAACAATATACAGATATTTAAATAGAACAATTATTTCGATGTTAATAGGAATGTGCCTTTATATAGACATTTATTAAACATTTTAATTTCTATTTTAAAAGTTTCGTATTTATATATTTACAATTAAAGGGATTTTTTCTATTTTTACAGGTATGTAAATACGTTGAAATGCAAAAAAAATTCCATTTTCCGGTTACATACATATAAAAGACATTTAATGAAAAAAAATTTCATTTCCAATATTTAGGTATTTACCTACACATACATGATAAAAGACAAAAAAATTATTTCCATTTTATATATATACCTATATATAGTCATTAAAATATTGTTTTCCATATTTATCGTTATCTACCTATATATAGTCAATAAAATAATAAGTTTTCCCCATTTTTATAGGAACACGCAAATAGACATTTATATAAAAAAAATCAGTTCCATTTATATAGATATATACATATCAAAAGACATATAAATAAAACAATTTTAATTACAATCTTATAGGTACATACCGAATTATTGATGTTTAAATAATTTTTCCCCAATTTTATTTGTATATAACTACGTACAGATATTTAAATTAAAAATAATTTCCATTTTTATAGTTATGTGCCTAAATATAGAAGTTTAATTTAAAACATGTATTTCCAATTTTATTGGTATGTACGAACATATATCTAGATAAAGGGTTTCATCTAGTGTCGGACAATGAACAATTGTTTGTGGACCATTATGGCAAAATTCGGACATTAGCAACACGTATTGACAAATTGCATAAAATTAACTTTGTGTTCAATGAAACAAAGTTAGTACAGTTCCCTGCTTGTTAACCAGTCAGTGCATTTACTTTTTACAGTCAGTACATTTGATTTTTATAGTTATATAAAGAGATATAAATTTTAAACATCATTTCAATTTTTATTGGTATGTACCTATATACATACATTTCAATATTTTTTTCTTATATATATAATAAGAATTTAATTTTAATTTTTATACGTACATACCTATACAGACAATTAAATAAAAAAAATTTCATCCATTTTTATAGATTTTAAGTAAAAAAAATTTTTTTAATTTTTAAATATGTGTCCAATTTTTCAGGTATGTACCTAAATATAGATGTTTAAATGAAAAAATTTAATTTCGTTTTTTAAATGTATATTCTTATATATAGACATTAAATAAATAAATAAATAAATTGCCATTTTTATAGGTACAAACCTATATATAACGACATTAAAATAAAAGAATAATTTTCATTGGTATTACGTTTTTTTTTTGCATTTCAACGTATTTACATACCTGTAAAAATAGAAAAAAATCCCTTTAATTGTAAATATATAGGTACGAAACTTTTAAAATAGAAATTAAAATGTTTAATAAATGTCTATATAAAGGCACATTCCTATTAACATCGAAATAATTGTTCTATTTAAATATCTGTATATTGTTACATACTTATTAAAATGGAAATGAAATGCTTTTATTTTAACATCTATATACAGGTACTTACCTACAATGGTAAAATGGATAACACGATGTTAAAAAAATATATATTTTAAAGGTATGTACCTGTATATATAATCATTAATTTTCTCCTATTTTATAGTCACGTGCCTATATAAATGTTAAAAAAAATATTTATTTCTATATTTTCGTTTAAGTACGAATAAATTGACGTAAAAAATGTATTTTTCAATTTATCATTATTACCTACATACAGTCATTTAAAAAAATCATTTCCATTTTTATTGTTACATACCTATGTATAATCATTAAAGTAAACTAATTTTATTTCCATTTTATTGATACAAACCTATATTGGTCATTTAAACAAAACTATTTTCATTTACATTCATATAGTTATGTACCTATATAGATATTATTAAATAAAATTTATTATTAGTGTTTTATAGATTCATACCTATGGATAGATGTTTTAATTTTTTCCCCAATTTTTGTAGGAACGTTCCTACATATAGACATTAAAAAAAGAATATAGTAATGTACCTAAATATTGACGATTAAATAACATAATTTATTTCTAATTGTACACGTGCATATCTTTGTATAGACATTTAAATAGAAAAATTTACTTCCATTAATATAGGTATGGTAAGTACATTTATTGGAAAGTACATTTACATATGTGATAAAAATATTTTCTTTTCATTTTTATAGGTACATACCTATATATAGGCTATTAAACCAAAAAGTTTTTTTTTTCCTATTTTTCGGGTTATGTACATATAATAAACGTATAAATAAAAAAAATCATTTCCATTTTTACACAATGTACCTATATTCAGATGTTAAAATAAAAAAGAATTATTTCAATTATTTAAGTATATACCTATATATAATAGTAAAAAAGTTTCATTTCCATTTCTTCGGTACTTTCCTATATATAGTCATTAAAAAAATAAAATTTCATTTCCATTTTTATATGTACATACCTATAAAGACATTTAAATAAGATGTTAATATCTATTAAAATTGGTATGTACCTATGTATAGATGTTTAGAAAAATTCATTACAGATTTATATATTGATGTATAAATAAAAATGTTCTTTCGATGTTTATACGCACATACTAATAATTAGACATTGAAATGAAAAATTATTTTCTATTTATATATATGTAACTAAATATAGGTTTTTAAATTAAATAAATTTATTTCCAATTATAAAAAAAACATTTCCAATTTGATATGTATGTACCTATATAAAGATGTTAAAATAAATAATTTCATTTCCTTTTTTATATGTATGTACTTACATATAGATGTTAAAATAAAAAAAATTAAATTCCGCTTCTTATAAGCACAGACCCACATATTGATGTTTAATTTTTTTTGTCCATTTTTATAGGAATCTATAAATAATAGTCTCATTAAATGAACATTTTAATTTTATAAGTATATACATATGTATTGATGTGTAAACACATTTTTTTTTTCATTTCTATAGGTACCTGTATATAGACATAATAAAAATCGTTCCATTTTTATAGGTACGTGCTATATTTTCATGTATATAAACATTTAAATATAATTTATTTCAATGTTTTTATGTTCGTTTCCCTATTTATACATTTAAATGAAGAAATTTATTTCCATTTTTATATGCATATGTCTCTATATAGATTTTTTAATAAAACATTTATTTTCATTTTATAGTTACAAAAATGTTATAGAAGTTTAAATAAAAATATTAGATTTCATTTTCTTAGGTATGTACCACTATATATACAATGAATTAAAATATTTAGTTTCCAATTTTATAGATACAGACCATTGTATACACATTTGAATAAAAAATTATGTCCATTTTTATAGGAATGTGCCTGTGTATAGACGTTCAATAAACAAATTTATTTCCATTTTAATAGGTTTGTACATATATAGAGATGTTTAAATGAAAATATTTGAATTTCTAATTTAATAGTTACGCACATATAAATGGATATGTAAATAAAAAATATTTCCCTTTTCATAGGTATGTACCTAAACGTAGATCTTTAAATAATGTTTATTTTTCATATTTATAATTGTGTATATATATACACTTAAGTAAAAAAAATTCTCCCTATTTATAGGTAGGTACCTATACATTGATGTTTGATAAAATCAGTGTATTTCCTTTCTTATATGTACTCACTTATAGAGATGTTTAAAAAAAAATTTCACCCATTTTTACAGCTACATTCCAATTTTTTTGGTTATGTACATATAATAGGTGTTAAATAAAAAACTTATTAACATTTTTATAGGCATGTACTATATATACATGTATAAATAAAAAGTATTTCCATTTTATAAATATGTTAAAATAGTTTCCATTTTAATGGTACGTATCTATATGTAGTGAGTATAATAATAAAATTTCATTTCAATTTTTCTAGATACATAACTATATACACATTTAACAAAAAAAATCATTTACTTTTTTAGGTTTGTACCTATATAAATATATTGAAATTAATTTTATTAAAAGAAATAAGTTCCATATTTATAGGTACATTGCTGCATATAGATGTTTAAATAAAAAATGTATTACCATTTTTATAGACACATACCTGTATATAGACATGTAATAAAAAATAAATTTTTATAGTGACAAACCTTTATATAAACATTGAAAAAATGTTATTTCCCTTTTTATAGCTACATATCTATATACAGTTATTTAAATAATAGAATGTAATTTCCTTTTTTTTGTGTTATGTATATTTTAAAGAAGTGCTAACAAAAAATGTTATTTCCATTTTTATAGATATTTATCAATATATAGATGTTTAAAAAAACATTTATATCCATTCTATAAATATGAACCTATTTACGGCAATTTAGATAAAATCTCAATACCATTTGTATCGGTACATACATATATAGTCATTAAATAATAAAATGTCATTTCCATTTTTTAGGTACATTCCTATACAGATATTTAAATTAAAAGCTTAATTTCCATTTATATAGACATGTACCAATATATAGACATAAATAAGTAATTTTAATTGCAGTTTTATAGCTATATACCTATAGATTCATGTTTAAATTGTTTCCATATTATAGGTATGTTTATTTATATAGACATTTAAATTATATATTTCCATTTAATAGGTACATCCTTCTATTTTTGGTTTAAATGAAATAAATTCGTTTCAATTTTTATAGTTATGTTCCTATATATAGACTGTTAAATAAGTGATTTAATTAACATTTTATAGATAAATATCTATATATAGAAACTTTATACATATATTATATTACCTTTTTATAGGTACATACCTGTATTTAGATATTAAATTTAAAAAAGCTTATTTACAGTTTGAGAGGTATATAGACATTTTATTTTAAAAAATTTATCTCAGTGTTATTGTTACATACATATATATAGACGTTTAAAATAATTATTTTCATTTATGGGTACCTGAATGTTTAAGTTTTAATTTAAAAAATTAGGTCCATTGTTATAAGTACCTATAAATAAATGATTGAATAAAAATTTTTATTTACATTATTACAATTACACACATTTATATAGACATAATAAAATTATTTCCATATATTAGATATGTGCTGCTATGTATGTCTTAAAAATTATTTCAAATTTTATAGGTATGTACCTATATAGATTGTGATATAAAAATATTATATCTATTTTTATAGATGCATATATTATATAAATATTTAAATAAACATCTTAAATTTCCATTTTTTTTTTAGGTTTCTGCCTCTACGTTTAAATATAAATTTTATGTCCATTTTATAGGTATGTAACAGTATATATACATTTCAATAAAAAATTAAATTTGTATATGTACATAACTATATAGATGTTTTTAAAAAATAATGTTTTCATTTTATAGGTATGTAAACAAACATTTAAGTAAAATTAATTTATTTCCATTTTTATAGGTACATACCAGTATATTGATGTTTAATTAAAAGAGTTTATTTCAAATTTTTTTGGTATGTACCTCTATATTGTTTTTTACAAAAAATATTCATTTTTATAGGAACCTATCAATAGATGCTTAAATAAAAAATTATTATTTCCATTTTCAAATTTACATACATATTTATGGACATTTAAATAAGATTTATATTTATGTACATATATAGATGTTCAAATAAAAAATTTATTTCCATATTTACATGTACGTAAACTGCCAGCAAACGTACCTTTATGTAGATGTTAGAATAAAAATATTTTATTTTCATTTATATAGTTACATAACTACATATAGATGTTTAAATAAAAAAATTCAATTTTTGTAGGTACGCACCTGAATATAGATGTTAAAAAAAATTTAATGCCATATGTAAATAAATGGACCTAAATTTGGAGAATTTTATTTACAAAATTATTTACATGTTATAGGTACGTATATATTTGCAGATATTTAAATAACTTTTATAGGTATGTACCTATATATAGGTTTAAAAAAATTATTTCCATTTTTATAGGTACATGCATATATTTACATGTTTCAATCAAATAAATTTAGTTACATTTTTACAGGTATGTACCTATATATTGATGTTTAGATAATAAAATTAGTTTCCATTTATATAGATACATAACTATATATAGACATTCAATAAAAATATTCGATTACCATTTTTTACATATGCACTTGTATATATATATGTTTAAATAAAAAGTGATTTCCATTTTTATAGATACGTACCTAAATATAGACATTAAAACAATTTACATATTTTTATTTTTATTTTTCTAGGTACATACCCCTATTTATAAATTTTTTTTTCATTTTCATACCTGTATAATGACGTTTAAAAAAATATTACTATTTTTATAAGTACACGGCTGTGCATACACAATAAAATAATTTATTTCCATTTGTTAAAGGTATGTGTCTCTATATACATTAAAAAATTATAATTTTATAGATTTGTACCCATATATACACGTTTAAGAAAAATTTATTTCAATTTTTACATATACATAACTATATATAGACATGTAAATAAAAATATTAGTTATTCATTTCTTAAGGCATGTGCCTGTTTATATGCATTATAATAAAAAAATATTTCTGTTTTTATAGGAGTGTACCTGTATATAGATGTTTATGTAAAAATAGTTTGTTTCCATTTTAATAAGTACATGCATGTATATAGAAGTCTCAAAATAAATTATTTCAATTTTTCTTGGTAAATATCGCTATTTGTACTGAAAAAATTATTTACATATGTATAGGTACCTGTATATTGGCGTTTAAATAAAAAAATTCCATTTTTATAGGTACGAAGACATTTAAATAATTTTCCCCATTTTTATAGGGATGTACCTATACATAGAAATGTAAATAAAAATTATTATTTCCATATTAATAGACACAAATTATATAGATGTTTAAATAAAAATATTAGATTTCCTTTATTTAGGGATGCACCTATATATATTCGTTTAAATAAAAAAAATTATTTCCTGTTATATAGGTACATTTCTGTATATACACATTAAAATTAAAAATATTAATTCCATTTTTATAGGTAAATAATTGTACCCAGACATTTAAATTTAAAAAATTATTTCTCGTTTTATAGTTACGAAACTTTATATAGACATTTAAATAAAATAAAAATATTTCCATCTCTATATATACTTGCCTCTGTATACATGTAGTATTAATAAAAAGGATTATAACTATTGTAATAGGTATGCAACCAGGAAGATATATAAATTATTTCCATTCTGCTAGGTAAGTATCTCTATTTAAAAATTTAAATACATAAAATTATTTACATTTTATAAATATGTACCTTTATATAGAGATTTATATGAAAAAAATTTAATTTCCATTTTTATTGGAAGGTGCCTATATTTAGACATTTAAATAAAATAACGTTCTTTCAATTCATATAGGTACATAACTATATATAGATTTTGATTAAAGAAATTAAATTCCATTTTTATATCTACTTAACTATATATTGATGTTGAATAAAACAAATATTTAAAATTTTAATAGTTATATACCTATATACATGTTTAAATAACAAAAAATTACATTTTTATAGGTACATACCTAAATAATGGCATTTAAATATTTTTCCCCCATTTTCAAATGTAAGTACCTATATAGAGACCTTGAAAATGAAAAGGTTTATATCCATTATTATAGGTATGTACCTTTATATAGACGTATGTACATACCTGTATATTGATGTTTAATAAACAAATTTATTTCCATTTTAATAAGTATGTACCTATATAAAGACCTTTAATTTAAAAGAAAATTTAGTGGAACGTACCGGTGAATGGATGTTTACAAGTATTTACTTCCATTTTTATAAATACCTACCTATGCACATGTTTGAATAAATATAATATTTCCGATTTAATATATACATACATATATATAGACATTGAAACAGAATTTTTTTTTTTCCATTTCAATAGGAATGTATGAACGAATAAACATTTAAATTAATAATTCATTTCCAGTTTTATAGATACCTATATATAGACATTTGAATAAAAAAAAATTTCTTTCAATTTTTATAGGTACATTAAAATCAAAAATAATTTTCCATTCTTAGGCATTTAAATAAAAACTATTTAAATTTATATATGTATGTACCTACATATAGGCATTTAAAATTTTATTTTTATGTGTATATACCTACTATAGATGTTTTATTAAAAAATTATTCCATTTTTAAAGGGATGTTCCTATATATAGATATTTAAAAAGTAATGGTTTGTTTCTGCTTTTATATGTAGGTTTTCTATATATGTAAAAAAATAAATTCCTCTATATAGATAGTTACAAAAATAATTTCAATTGTTATAGGTATGTACCTGCAGATAGTATTAATAAACAAGTTTATTTCAATTAACTTTATAGATGTTTAAATGCAAATAATTCCATTTTTTAGGTGTGTACCTGTATAGATACGTTTAAAAAATTTATTTCCCTTATGTACATGTATATATATATACGCATTTAAATAAAAATAATTTATATCTATTTTTATATGTATGTACCTTGGCTATAGATGTTTAAATTTTTTTCCATATTTATAGACACTAAATATATGTAGACATTTAAATAAAAATACTGGAATCCCATTTTTTAGGTATGTACTTGTATAAACATGATTAAATAAAAATAATATATCAATTTTTATAAGTATATTCCTGTATACAGATTTTTAAATAAAAATAACTTATTTTCATTTTTATATGTATGTACCTGTAACCAGACATAAAAAATAATTTATTTCAATTTTTATAGGTAGGTACTCCTATTTATACATTTGATAAAAAAAATATTTTCCTCTATATAGATATTTAAAAAACTTTTCCCATTTTTATATGCATATAGATCTTTAATATAAATAATATTCCCATGATTATAGGTACCTACCTTTCTTAGATATTTAATTTAAAATAAATATTTCCAAATTTATATATATATATATATATATATATATATATATATATATATATGTTTTAAAATTTTGTTTCCTTTTTATAGACACATACCTATATATAGACATTTATGTAAAAAATTTTATTTGTGTTTTTATAGGTACATACCTGAATATACACTATTAAATAAAAATATAATTTCCATTTTTATAAGAATGGGCCTATATATACGTTTAAATAATAATCATTTATTACCATTTTTTATCTAAGTAGCTGTATGCAGAAATTTAATAAAAACTCTGATTTCTTTTTATATATGTATGTACCTTTAAATAAATGTTTAATATAAAAAAATGTATATCATTTTTATATAGGTGTTGTATATAGAGGTTCAAAAAATTATATTTCCATTCTGATAGGGACGCACGTATACTAATAAATTTAAATTAAAAAACCACTTCCTTTTTTAGTGGAACCTGTATATAGACTTTTATTATTTAAAAAAATATTTCCATTTTTCCTGCATGTAGATGTATAATAAAAAATATATAATTTATATTTTTATTGATACATACCTATGTAATGTCACATAGATAATAAAATTTTATTTCAATTTTTGTAGGTCTGTGCCTCTATTTATACGTTTAAATAAAAAATTATTTTCCTTTTGTTTGTACCTGTATATAGTTGTTTGAATAAAAAAAATTGTTTCCACTTTTATAGTTACATATATTTTTATAGACATTTAAGTAACAAAATAATAGATCCATTTTTATAGGTGTATAGACATTTGAATTTAAAAATTCTTCACATTTTTATAGGTTCCAACCTATATATACATGTTAGTTTAAAAAATTATTTCCAATTTTT